>CAXIVR010000013.1:39240034-39840034 GCA_964035755.1 Teleogryllus oceanicus
CCATAAGTCTCTGGTGCAAATCGCCGGGGAATGCTTTCTTTTAAAAAATGAAATAAATGTTTGAATACAGGTTGTTAAATTTGGCATTGCCAGTTCTCAGCGCCTCTGGTAGCTCAGTTGGTACGGCGGTGGACAATGCGTAGGCACACAGGCATCCATAAGTCTCTGGTGCAAATCCGGCCCGGAGAATGCTTCTTTATAAATGAAATAAATGTTTGAATACAGGTTGTTAAATTTGGCATTGCCAGGTTCTCAGCGCCTCTGGTAGCTCAGTTGGTACGGCGGTGGAAATAGCGTAGGCACACAGGCATCCATAAGTCTCTGGTGCAAATCCGGCCCGGAGGAATGCGTTCTTTTATAAATGAAATAAATGTTTGAATACAGGTTGTTAAATTTGGCATTGCCAGGTTCTCAGCGCTCTGGTAGCTCAGTTGGTACGGCGGTGGACAATAGCGTAGGCACACAGGCATCCATAAGTCTCTGGTGCAATCCGGCCCGGAGGAATGCGTTCTTTTATAAATGAAATAAATGTTTGAATAGATGTTGTTAAGTTTGGCATTGCCAGGTTCTTCGCGCTCTGGTACCTCAGTTGGTAGAGCGGTGGACTGTAGCGTAGACACACAGGCATCCATAGGTCGCTGGTTCAAATCCGCCCTGGAAAATTGCACTCTTTTATACATAAATAAAATAAATGTTTATATACAGAATGTTTAGTTAGGCGATGCGAGGTTCCTGCGGGTGTGTTAGCTCAGTTGATAGAGCGGTGGACTATAGCATAGACAGGGCATCCATAAGTCGCTGGTCCAAATCCGGCCCGGGGGAATGCATTCTTTTATAAATGAAAGAAATGTTTTAATGAGGTTGTTAAGTTTGGCATTGCCAGGTGCTCAGCGCTTCTGGTACCCTCAGTTGGTAGAGCGGTGGGCTGTATCGTAGACACTCAGTCATCGATTGGTCGCTGGTTGAAATCCGCCTGGAGGATTGCACTCTTTCATACATAAATGCAATAAAGATTTTAATACAGGATATAAAGTTTGGCATCCAGGTTCTCTGCGCCTCAGGTTGCTCAGTTGGTAGAGCGGAGGACGGTCCTGCATTTATTTTGAAAGAAAACTCAATTAGTTTTCTGTAATCAAGAGTTTTATATAATTTTCAGAATTTTCAATAATTAGTTTGGAAATATAAGACAATAAATAAATAGAATATCTGTAATAATTACAAGATACAATATCTTATGTTTTTACTTGAGGTGGGTAATAATTTTGAACATTCGAACGAATCCATTGGCTTCTGGTTCAAATTCGGCCGTAAGAATCGCTATTTTTATTTCTAAGAAGGAGAGAGGTTTTTGTGCTTGTGTAATTTAGTGAAACCTCTGATATATTGTATGTTATTGGTGGTACTTGAGGTAGCATCGCTGCCTCCAGTTGTATCTCAGTATTGTTCATGTCCATATAGCGCAGTATGTTATTTCACATTATTATGTATTTATTGTATGATAATATTGTTTCTCAGCCCAAAATAAAGAAATAAAAAGTATATTTTGAATATATCATGGTTATTTTATAAATTATAGTGAAACAACGGTTCTGTACATCACAGGAATGCAAATTTTGAGTGTCGGATTAACCATTTCCCAAGCAATCAATAACTACTAGTTCTGAAACTTTGGATGTAATTAAGGTGGGTTTTATTGTCAGAACTATGGGACAAATAACTTCCATTTTCAAATCATTGATTCAATCAATATCGATTACGTCGACTATTTCAGCTATTCGATAATTTGTCAGTAATTTTCCTCCGGAACACTACAGAAATAACAGAGGAATGTGGTAGTTGCTGGTAGTTTCTGCAAGAATCGATTCTACCTTCACAATTCAGTACCAAAATACTCTTTTATTGTAGAAACATACTGTATATCTCATATCATATCAAGCGTACCCAGGCGAGCAGTTTTAGTCTTTTCGCTTTACTTATATCTCAGTGTAACTAAAATTTTGAAGTCGGTGTTCTCATGCTGTGTGACCACTACTTGAACTAAACGAGTGTCCGTTCGTTCTTTGCCGAGCGTTTCTGAGCAAGACAAGTTTAATAGAAGGTTTTTCTTTCAACCCGATGCCGGAATACCGATACATGGTATTGTGATAAGCCAGGAACCCGGGTTTGGTTTGTTTTTTTCGTGTTTCCGGGCGCGTCAACTGCTTTGGTCATTAGTCCCGTTAGTGTAGTGCATGTTTTTTCTCGGGAGATGGCGGTGATCTTCCCCCGCTGGATGGCGAGATCCGGCGCCGACCTACCGTCGGCTACTGGGGTTTCCCCCTAACCAGGACTCCCCCACCAGCGGGCACCCCAGTCGGGACAAACAAGCTCTAAACACCCGACCGATCTTCCGGAATATATGGTAGTGTAGTGCATGTTAGTGTAAGTGTGTGTAAGGGGAGAGGATAGGACAAGGAAGTGGAAGGAAAGATCGCGCGCGGTCCGTGGTCCGTGTGGAAGGTAATGCTCCGGCATTTGCCTTGTGTTGATCGGAGAAACCACGGAAATCTACCCATCAGAGCAGCCGGCCGCTATAATTCTCCTCCAGACAGAGAATGAATTCGACCTAGCTGAAAAGCTAGTGTCGGAAATCCTGCCGCCGTGGGAGTGGAACCTAGAACCTCCCGGTCAGAGGCGCTGCAGTGGCATCAGTTGATGCATTGAGCTACCGCTCCCGGTAGGAACCGGGTTTAGTTTGAATAATAAAATTGGCATCCAGCGTAGTAATAATAATGGCTTTGTTTGCAAAATCAGAAGTCAAAGAATACGCGTTTTAGGTCAAGCGATCTACAAAGTGTAATATTCCATGCTTAGTGTCATAGGCGCTGTGCAAATGGGTACGCCGCCAACACATTATTCGAAAAAAGTGTAGTGAGGGCGTTGAGAGCCATGATTGTTTGGAAGTAGGCAAGTAATCACTCTGTAAAATGTCTTGAAGTGAACACATCTAAGCAGTTGGTGAGGTGCAACGGATTTTCAGCGTAGGCTGGGTATTATTTAAATGATAGTGAGGGACAATTTGTCACTAGTTTGAGGTTTGAGAGCTTGATATTGTTTACATTGTAGTATTAAATTGTAATCGGAAATTTATTAATGTAGTAGTTGGAATTTAGAATTAAAAGAGGCACCATGTTTCGAAGGGATGTTCTTGTATATAAGGGTATATTATTCGTAGAGGAAGTATTTTTCAATAAGTAGCTGAATATAGTCAGTCATGAGTAGGTGTTTCAAAGAAACAGTGAAGGAAAGTCGTAACCTCGATCAATTTTGTGGAAATATTATGTCTTATTAATAGCAAATATTTGAGGACATTCCGAAACTTTTTTAATTCAGACAAGAACGCGAAAATTGGCATACCAAGGATTCAATGGGCAACATTCTGCCTGTCAGCCGGAAGCCATCTACCAAGATATTGTAGTAAGCTTAGAATTATATTTAACCCGTACGGTGTGTTAATGTTCTACATTGAAAAAATAATTCTCATGAGATCAACAGAATTGTAATATATAGGTTATAATAATAAATATTAATTTTTGTTGTTGAAAAGACTGATAACTTATATTAGTTACCATCAATTTAATAATTAGTTTTAATCAATAGAACTTCCAGGAATCGTGATTCTGTATTGAATTACATGTCCACATGCAACAGGTAAGGAGTAAAATGTTGTACGTCAACCCACGGTTAAGTTGAATGTAAATTTAATAAATTAGTGTTAACATTTAAAGTGTGTGTGAGCATAGCTGGGCATCGGTAGAAATAACAATATTAACAATAGCAGTGGAAGTAACCCCATCCATAGTAATATATGTTTGTTGTAATAGAATCCACCCCGCAGGGACAGGAGGGACCATTTGCAAAAGTAAAACATCAGAAGAATATAAATAATTTCACAGTAGTAGCTGAAACGTCACGTCAACTAAATATGTAATAATAAAAATGTATTATTATGTATTATATATAATATGTACTATATTACATATAATATATATAATATATTAATATATTATATATAACTAAATATGTAAAAATAATTAAATAATATAATGTAAATAAATTAAATCACAATAATGTATATGTTTAAATAAATCTGAACAGCCTCATAGCTTTCTCACCAGAGTCGAAAATTCGCTACCGTCGGACTTGAAGCTACAACCTCCCGGTCTTCTCAACTTCGAAAGAGCAACTCCCTGACATCTTTCACCATTGGGAGAACTTACGATGCAGGCGTTTCCTCTTTCAACACTCCTTCTCTCTTCGTTCACGGCACGTCCGTTGCTAATCCGCGGATGCGAACCCCAACCCGTCCGCTAGCGACTCCCCTTCCCCATCCCTTCCTGTCCCAGCCGGGCGGGCCAAACCTGCGGAGCTGGGATCCCGCCTGTTCGCACCGCGTCAACGCATCCTTGCCCGCTTCTCTCGACCGGCGTAGGAAGCCCAGACAATCGAATGTCTACTCCCGGCCCTCCACCTGCGTTTCCGCAGCCTTCCAAGGGGCCTGGACGGGATTATGATTTGAAAAAATGATTGCCGGCTTTGACGTTGGTAACCCGTTGGTTACCCTCTCTTGTACGCTGGAGACAAAACATTGCACTGAGAAATGTAGACGGTATATGGTAGGGGTGAAATGGCTCATTGGCCGCTGTTTTTCTGCAGCGTTTCTGTCCGAGTGGCTCTAGGGCTCTAGACGATGACAGATTTCGATTTGGTCGAATTCAGCCTCTGTCTGGAGGAGAATTGTAGTGGCCGGTTACTCTGATCAGTAATTTTCTGTGATTTTTCCGATCAACACCAGGCAAATACCGAGCAGTACCTCATAAACGGCCCACGGACCGCGCGCAATCTTTCCTTCCTCTTCCAAGTCATATCCCACCCTTATTTGCATTATAACTGTTTCTATACAATTAGAGACTATACTGAGCATCACGAGAAAAGTAACATTAATTTTAACAATGATACATAATGCATTATTTACCATTTCGACTGTATAAATGTGTATAAACAACCTGTAACAAGTATTGTACTACAGCCTCCGTGTCAATAACCCTATCTCAATCAGGTTTTCGTCCAGTTTCCTTAATCCATTGAGCAAATGCTGAGATGGCCCCTTGTTTTGCTTCTGAACATAAATGTAACTTCATTTTCTGTGCACGTCTTCTAGAATTCAGTGGAAATACAGTTATTCAAATTATCGTTTCCATGTTATTGCGGCAGCAAGTATTATTCGAAGGACAACATGGATAAGAGACAAAATTTGTTACTTTTTATCCTTGAAAATAGATTTTATTACATGGGAGCTTATTTTTTTCAAAATTTATGCAGTATGTGACTCAGTGTAGGGATCATAGATTTTGAAAATGTGCACAGAATTCACTTCTCCCATACCCATAGCAAGTCCTACGCAGTTTCAACTGTTTTGACGTAAAATAAATAAATAAGCACACACTTACATGCAATATACTACCCACATGCGGGATACCGGTCGTCCTTAGAGCTCGTCCCGGCTGGGGCGTGCCCGCTGGGAAGCTTATCTGAAGGGTTAACATCGCCACCAGATGTGTAGGTCGGCACAGAATGTCACGTTCTAGTGAGGAAGAAACACCCCACTATTCGTATTTAACGTGCACTCCACTTAGGGGCCTAATTACAATATCTGTTTACGTTTACAGAACACGAAATATCAATATACGCATATACGCCATGTAGGTGAACGTCAATTGGGTTCTTGAAATATGCGAATCTTTTTAAGACAAGATTGCAAATTTGTCGTCATATTCTATTCTGAAATATTTATTGTTTTATATTCACTAAAACATTTATTCCTAAAGTAATGTTGCAAAATTTGGTCTTGAATGCCTGAAGACTGTTTTTAATTTGATGTAAGCAGTGATACAGCGGATGATGTCCAATACTTTGGTATTTACAGCGCTGTTGACCGCTTCGTCAACTTAAAAATACGACCGTCGAATTTCCAGCTCAGAGAATTGCTGTTGTGTATCTATAGAGCCTTGAGATCACTGTAAGCGTTTGAAGCATTGATATATATATATATATATATATATATATATATATATATATATATATATATATATATATATATATATATTTGTAATGAGAAGGAGAGAGAGAGAGAGAGAGAGAGAGAGAGAGAGAGAGAGAGAGAGAGAGAGAGAGAGAGAGAGAAGAGATGCATCGAAATAGAAACAATGACTTGTAAAGAAAGTTTGTTTCCGAAGGAAGAACAACATCGGCACCAATAAAACTGTTTTAACGTTTATTTAGGGTATCACAAACGTCATAAACTCTCCATTATTCGGTCTTTTCGCTACTTTTTAGAAAATATTAAATAAATATTATTTAATGGTATTTTGTCTACGTGTTTATGCTGAGGTGGAGTCCACCTATTCAACAACAATTTCATAATCGTCAAACATTACTTATTTGACTCGAAGTGTGCATTAGTCCGACAAACTACCTATTGTTCTTCTGGAAAGTACAAAACTTGATAATTTAGGTTGAATGAACTATTGAAAAACAAAAGGAAATTTTGAACAACTTTTTCTTGAAAGAGATCAAAAGTGAAAGGAGGATGCCTGAAATGCAGAACAATTTGCAGCCACGCAAACCGGATTGGTACGTGTCTCTAGAAACTACAACCGCCCTGCCTGATACTTAAATGTAGTTAGTTACATGTAATTATTTGCGGTCATTTCTGTAGGATTATCTACCATTACACTGAAACTCATGGACACAAACGAAAAGAAAATAAACCAACGTTGATTTCGTCCATTTAAATTTTAAATAAAAAGATGTTCAGATGTAGAGGAATTCGGGTATTTATCTCAAATTGTCTCCATCGTATGAAAGTCTCAGAAAAAGTTTGTGATACGCCTGAATAAAACCGTTAAAAAGAAAAATCTTAGATTCAGTAATCTATAAAACAACAAGAATGAACTAATTATCCCACAGTGAGGTCATTTATTTATTTTCTAGCCAGTTTCCGTTCCGCTTTGCTCACTATTTCCCCAGGTACTAATTACTTTTTCTCTAATAGCCCCAATCTTTCTTAAAAATTTTCTTAATGTAACTCAATTAGACGTAATGTAACTTCATTATTTGTGCACGTCTTCTCGAATTTAGGGGGAAATATAGTTATTCAAACTCCGTTTCCCGTCTCATGGCAGGAAGTATTATTCATTTACAAAGGACATGATGTGTGATATGAGCCCAATTTTATAGCTGATTTGCACTTGAAATTAGATATTATTACATCGGAACGAATATTTTAGTTACAATCCAAGCAAACAACGTTCATTTCTTCTACATTCAAAATTCAACTCGTATATGGCTTAGTGTAGGAATCACAGATTTATGAAAACGTACACAGAATTTACTTCTCCGTAGTACATCACACATAGTTTTAACTGCTTATGACGTAAAATAAATGAATAAATATTGTACATAAATAGTAATGAAAACAAAAGAATAATAAATAAGTAAAATCGAATATAATATGTAATATTAAAATTCTCTACTTATAAAACACATTTACACGGTACGAAATTGCATTTATAACAATTTTTCTAAACAATTTTAAAGAATTTAAAATTATTTGGAGAGGACAAGTTGATACACATTGCACCATACAACTTCTCATCAGAATTAAAATCTTGTATTTAAATCTCAGACGTAGTTTACAGCCAGACTCAGATGCATGTATGTAAGGCTATATGCACCTTGAGCCAGCCAAAACCCAATAGAAGCCATCCTACAAACTGGCGATATCTTCGGCCAACAAACAACCACTGCACCACATTCCCATCGCGGTGTTAAAAGTCGGCGATCGCCAAAGTTTCTGAAAATTAAGGTTAAAGGTCATGAAATGTGGCGTCAATGATACATTCACGCTTAGATTTCACCAATAACGTAGGGTGGGAAATGCTGATCTTTTCAATATATCTTTGCGTACAAAAATATGTAAAAATTTGAAGAAAATCGATAGAATAAAAAAATATTTTGTGAAAATAGCAAAATATGTAAAATATGTTATATAGAACTAGATATGTAACGAAAAATGATGTAGTCTAAGGAGAGCGACGATTGGTCAAGATTAAAATTTTGAGAACAATTTGATTTGAGAACAAGAACAATTTGAGGTTACAATTTTAAGTAGAAATACAAGCATGTAATCACAATAAAATGCGGTCTCTATTAATAACCTGCCTCATGCAGCGTCCAACCATTTCGTTGCAACCGCCTAGTTGTTAGTTTGAAAGCTGCGCCTCGCCGTGCCACTCGTGTCTCGTTGCATCCTGTAGCCCTCACTGCCGAGAATTGTGCTCCAAGATTTGCACGCGAAAAAGACAGGCGGCGGCGGCGCACGGCACGGAAACGAACGACCGAGCTCCACAATGCATTTCCACCTGCGTCGCTCCCACTACTCACGCGAACAACGGTTGTTAAGTTACCCGTAAGTGCCCGCTTTCAGAGCACGCACTTGTGCGCACGAGGCGATGGAGGTGCGTCGTCGGCGAGAGAGAAAAGACGCTTGCTGAGACAGAGAAACCAGGAGAGACAGAGTCAGGCAGAGAGACAGACTGACAGAGAGAAAGAGAGAGTGCCGGTAGCGGTAGCTCAGTGCATCAACTGATCTTACTGTAGCGCTTCTGACCGGGAGGTCCTAGGTTCCCACTCCCCACGGCGGCAGGATTTTCGACACTAGCCTTTCAGATAGGTCGAATGTAGTCGCTGTCTGGAGGAGAATTCTAGCGGCCGGCTGCTCTGATCGGTAGTTTTCCGTGGTTTCTCCGATCAACACTAGACGAATGCCGGAGCAGTACCCTACAAAACGGGCCACGGACCGCGCGCGACCTGTCCTTCCTCTCCCTTCACACACTTACACTAACATGCACTACATTACCACATATTCCGGGACACCGGTTGGGTGCTTAGAGCTTGTCGTGGCTGGGGCGCGCCCGCTGGTGGGAGAGTCCTGATTAGGGGAAGATCACCGCCATCTCCGAGAAAAAACATGCACTACACTAACGGGACTAATGACCGAAAAGGTGAGCGCCGAAACGAAAAATCAATCAATCAAAAAGAAACAGTCCAACACCAGAGATTTATTTTTATTTATTTTCGTAAAATTAACCATACTGACATATGCTTTAATTATACAAATGTTTGTGTGGGTTGTATGCACAGATCATCACGCACCAGCTGCAGTTTGGGCACTTAAAAAAATTGATGAAATTTTAAATGTATTGTTTTATTGAACAATGAATGCAGTAAGAAATTATCTGAATTTTTAAAGAGATAATACGTAGACTTAAACAATGCATTTAACAAAGAACAATTTTAATAATTTACTTTCTTCGATGTAAGTGAACGCATTACATTCATTTAGTTTGTTTTCGAAAGAAAATCCTAACTCTCTGAAATCCATTAACATTTTAATGGCAATGTTTGCTTTAAACCGTATTATTTCTAAAAAGTACGTTCACAAATTGATGTCATAGGCAACTTTTGAATTAATGCACGGGAAGGTTTCTAATTTTCATTAAATATTATGTGAGTAAATATTACGTATTAACTTTTAATATAAATTAATTAACTACCTTAATTTCTTAATTTAGATTTTTTATTGAAAAATTAGAAATTTTGTAATGACATCAACTACGTAATGATATCAACAACGAGTGTATTAAAAGATATGGCACTTAAAATCATCAAAAATTTTTTGCAAAACCTGTACTTATTCCCTTAACAGTCTTCTAATTTTCATAACAGGGATAGACGCTTGCAATACTGCCCGACCTTGAAGAACTGTATTGTCAAGAACCAGAAAGAAAATAGCAAATCATCGTTATGCGGAAATAACGGTTTCCCCGTAATTTTCTTTGGTGAAATTTCCTTCAATTAATCGTATGCTGAAAGCGATGCCTCAGCGTATTTCTAAAAGGAAGGAAGTATCACTTGGTTGCTGTGTGACGAAAATGTATAGTCGAAGGCTATTTCAGGTTATTTGCAAAGAACGCCATCACTGTACAAAGTGCTCTTCGTATTGGAAAATCATCTAGCCTTAAAATTATTATTTATTTTTCTGTCAATATTTCTTCAGTACATTATAGGGTTTTGGTCCTTGATTTTAAAGAAAAACCTTTTTCATTGTAATTGCTTTATATCATGTATCATGTAAAATATATTAATATAAGCAATTAGAATGAAAAATGTCTGTCTGTGTTTAAAATCAAAGATCAAATACATTCTAATATATTGAAATAATCTAGCCCTTTCCAATAAAACCGATATAATATCGCAATAATTACAAAGGCCCCAGATCCCTGTAGTTAATTGGAAAACGTGCAATGATTTTCTCAAACTGGTTTCTTCTCGGATTTCGTACAGACTCGTTCCAAGGAATCCAAGATAGTCGTCTTATATATCGCCTTGGACTCGAAACTCATTTCATGTGCGCGGTAAATGTGTATTAAACGAACATCATTTTTGAATTTTGGTTCCCTGCAGGGTTTTTCAAATAACAATGCTCATAACACAATTAGCCAATAAGTCATAAACCTCAAAATGCAGTAATGGAAAGATGGTAACTTGCAGTTGTTGCAACACGTGTACATTTCTCTCAATGCACATGCAACACATTTGGAGATGGGCATTCGCGTCTGCTGTGTCAGGAGAAAAGTTGCATTTGGAAGAGAGAAGTAATCGTCGATGAAAGCAAAGCAC
This sequence comes from Teleogryllus oceanicus, assembly GCA_964035755.1. NCBI lineage: Eukaryota > Metazoa > Arthropoda > Insecta > Orthoptera > Gryllidae > Teleogryllus > Teleogryllus oceanicus. The sequence continues at coordinate 39,250,817 of CAXIVR010000013.1, forward strand.
TTTGCGCGGTATCGTGCGTTGAGACAATTAAGATATAAGTGTTATTTTTCTGTGAAAGGATTATAATGGCGTTTGCGTGTTGATGCTTTATCTATTTTACGTCAAAACCGTTAAAACTGCGTATTATGTGCAATGGGGAGAAGTGAATTGTGTGTACATTTTCAAAATTCTGTGATTCCTACACTAAGTTATATACTACTTGAATTTTGAATGAAAAAAGCTCCCGTAATAAAATCTATTTGTAAGGGATATAAGCAATAAATTTTGGGCTCTTATCCATGTTGTCCTCGGAATTATACTTCCTGTCGCGACATCATGGAAACGGTAATTTGAATAACTGTATTTCTCTGAATGATGTGTGAACTGTTGAGAAACACACTACGAGGGAAGCAGGAATGAGAAAATGAAGCGTGGTTTGTCTGCCTCAGCTGGATAGGGAACTTATGTTAATCAACTTTATTCAATGAATATTTACAATCTAGTTCAAACGTGAAATAATGTAAAGAGAGTTATTAATAAATGTAAATGAAATTCATGAATGACAATGACTCTTTGGTACTTTCCCTGGTATTCTTCATAATTCAATGTTAATTATGAGAACGGTGGGAGAGATGAAGAGAGGAAATTCTATCGAGATGAGAAATTTCTTTACTATTGTCAAGCAAGTTTAGAGATAGATGATCGGTATATTTCCACGCATTGGTGGTATTTTGATCTTATTTCTTGAATATTTTGAAAATTTTATATTACCTGATACAGATAGTGAATTTTTCAAATATTGTTACTTAGATTTGAAAGGTTTTGTTTATTTTCATATTCATTTAAGAATATAATTTGTTTTATATGTGTGAAAGATGGATTTTAAAGAAAACATTAGTATAGTTTACCTTTAGAAAAACGAAGGCCTACAATTCAACAAATATTCATCATTGTGAAAAAGAAAAGCGATGTACTTATGAACTGAATAAGTAGGTTTATTACTGCAGGTAGGAGAGAGGGGGGGGCCTTGGCCCCTTTGAAAATTTTGGAAGTGCCTCATGCCTTAATAAAACATTTTCTTTCAGTAAATATGTTCAATAGCTGAGCCCTTTCATCAAACAATTTGGAGAATTATTGTAAATCTGAGAAGAGGTCCTCCAAGATATCTCCTGTAAATAGTTCAACCTATAATCGATTGTATTATAGTTATTATTTCATCCTCCTTGTAGCGATATTTATTTACTTAGTAAAAAATTTCATGTAAATAGAAATAAAATTTTTAATAGAAAAGGGCTCTGGAAATGTTTGCCTCTTAGGCACACCTGAGTATGTGTAATGTTGTAATAGGTCAGTTTTAATATTCCCAGCGTCAACTACAATTTGTTCATGCGCCAACGATTGGCCACCGCTGCTGACCTGATTCATTGCTTTTGTATGCAGGGTTTTCGTATCCGGGCGCCAACTGCTTCGGTCATTAGTTCCGTTATAGTGCATGTTTCTTTCTCGGGAGATGGTGGTGATCTTCCCTCACTGATGGTGAGATCCGGCACCGACCTACCGTCGCTAGTGGGTTTCCCTAACCAGGACTCTCCCACCAGCGGGCACCGCCCCAGCCGGACAAGCTCTAAGCTCCTGACCGGTCTCCCGGAATATGGGCAGGGGTAGTGCATGTTATGTGTGTGTGTGTGTAAGGGGAGAGGATGGCAAGGAAGAGGAAGGATAGATCGCGCGCGGTCCGTGGCCCGTTTGGTAGGGTACTGCCCCGGCATTCGCCGGGTGTTGATCGGAAAACACGGAAAAATACCGATCAAAGCAGCCGGTCGCTAGAATTCTCCTCCAGACAGCGACTGAATTGACCTAGCTGAAAAGCTAGCGTCGAAAATCCTGCCGCCGTCAGGACTCGAACCTAGGACCTCCCGGTGAGAGGCGCTGCAGACCGGACTCTATTCTCACCGTGCTCATGAATGTTTGTGCTTTGTCTTTTGGATGAAGTGAGGCGTGAGCGACTTGTGTAGCATCTCTGCACTACAGGGTTGCGAAATTTGTGTTAATGGTTGATATATGTTGTTCTGCATTGAGAATCGAAAGTTTAATACAGCTTATCAATAATCTGACTCATCTCTAGCTGAACTTTCGAGTAACTGATTTTGTCGAAAATCTTCTGTGTAGTAACGTCTCAGGAAAAAGACAATAGAAAACTTTGGGTATTATATTGACTGGCACTTTTGATGGTGATATTCTAAGTCACAAATGTCTCACGTTAATAAATCATTAAACAAAATAATAATATTATAATTATCATTATTGTTCCACATGATCTTAGAGTCAATCTTTGGAATATCAGATAATAAAATGATGAGATTTTCTGGTACTTAGTTTTAACGGAAACGACATCTTATTTACTGGTGTCTCTGTATTCTTTGTAAATACCTCAATCGTTTGTGAGAAACTTCCACAATTTAATAAATTATGAACCCTCTGTAAAGATGGTTACGGTATGTAATGCAAGTCAATACAGCTCTGGAGAATTGATCGATAATCTGAAAGATTTCTCTTTAGACTGAAGATGCATGTTTCTTTCTTATCTTGTTAACTTCACTAGTTTCCCTTCAAATGTCGGAACCAGTTGTTTGTTCAGGTAGCACATGTTTGCAATGTAATGATGTTTTGATAGAATCAGTACACTATGCAGTATCTGATTTCTTCATGCTCTAAATTGGCTTTATTCTACGGCAACTAAGTTGTTTCTCATAAGTAATTGTACAAGGATCGACAGCAATTAATTATTTGAACAGAAGATAATAGAAGTGTGTAAAAGAGAGGTCGATTTATTTCTATATTTAATTGATTTTCTTCTTTTTGTGGTCGTTTGTAGACAAGGACGTTGACAGACTTTATAATTGCGGAGAATTAAAATTAGTTTCAATTATAAGTAGTTTCTCAGTTGAGAAATATATGCAGTCACGTTCATATTACATGATGTTATTCTCAGGCGGTCATTAACTGATTTTCATTTGGTATAAATTCTTGATTTTGGTGATTTATTTCACGAGGTTTTCAATATGAAAAAGAGGCAGCATGTAAAATGATGCGACCGATTTAAATAGCTATAAATAAGTAATCTCATATTTGTAAATAAGAAGTAGAATTGTCAATTTTGAGCTCTATCTTTGTACATAAGTCACAAACTTGGAATCGTAGTGTTGCCTTGCCTATTTACGAATCCGTAGTTTTGGTCAATACTAACTTACTTAAGGTTGGGTACATATTTGCTTGTAACTACAGACATTTACAATTACCTAACACGGAGGAATTCGAAGTTCCAGTATCACGATCAGTACAATAAATTCATTAGAACATTTATGCACATTGCGAAACGGCGTTAATCAATTAAAAACGACACACGTTTAAGTATCAAGTACTCTTTTCTGCAGCATAACTGTTTCTATACGAGTCGACGTATTATATTTCTGTACAATCAATCCAGATCAGCGAAAAGAAAAATATTTATTTTAACTCATGATAATTGGTAAATTAGTTTGTTGGTTTTTATATAGTTTGATTGTTGTGTTAAAATACCATTTTTAGTTTACGAGAAAACAGTACAAATGTTTGATGACTTAATCTGCTTGTTAATGTGTTAAAATGTTAAACTTAGTCGAGTTAAACATTTTAATAACTGATTTAAAATTATATTTAGCTAATTTTAGCATTGAGAGAGGAAACAAGAAGTATCTCTGAATCATTCGTTGTTTGAAAATATTGGGAGGTTGAAATGGAGGGAAATCATTTTTAATTCTGGTTTTGACTCTGGGATATTTTCGAGTCTTTAGTCCGGATGCCTTTAAGAAGGGTAAGTTAGTTTTAAAGTTGTTTGACATGAATGCTGTTTGGTGCGCTATTTCATTTATATTTAGATCGTGATGTAGTTGTTTACATGGAGCTCTTGTTATTTGTATTAAATATTTGTTTTGCAACACTTGCAATTTGTTGAGGTTGGTTTCTAGACGTTGGTCCTGATCGGCATGAATATAGTAGTAGTATTGGGCGAATGAATGATTTGTATTGTGTTAGTGCGGTTGACAGTGAGAGATGATTGTGTGAGTTTTGTAAGGTCTTAATGGAATTAGGTTGGTTTTGTCTTGTTGTGTTTTATTTCAATTTATTATTGCCAGTTGAATTTTATATCTAAATTTAATCCAATATTTTTATTTGTTTGTGATTGGGGCTCATATTCTAGAATTATTAATTGTGAGTAAAGGGGATGGGTATGCAAAAGGTTTTAGTGAGAAGACTTTGCTGCTGATTTTGAGGATTCTTTTGGTTTCTTCAATGTCTTTTGTAGAAGTATTTTTCCTTTTCCGATAAACAGTGATATTAATTTAATGAAGTATTTTTTCTTTCCGGAAAGTCAATCACATTTGAAAATGATATTGTTGACTTATTTTATGAAAATGTTTCTTATTAAATAAGATATAAGTAAAGACGACTTAGTTGGTAATGGTAATTTTGTTAATTATCTTTTTGTAAAGTAACTATCTTGCTAAACCATTTGCCGACTCGTCATGCTATCAGTATTATTCCAGATACGTAATTTTTTATTGCATTCGTACAGGTGTATGAAAAAATGTACATTGAGAACGGGTTCCTTAGATATTAACAGAAAAATAAACAACATTTAGCCAAACCACTATCACAAATACTTTTGTAATATGCGATTATACTTTTCGAACGATCAACGTAGAATTCTCACCCTTGAATGGAAAGGAATTTTTAAATATAAGTTTCAAATTTTTTGACATGTGTTATTCCCCGGAGAGATAGAAAAGTCGAGTCAGCACACGGGACACAGTGTCAAAAAAACAAGTCCTTCCACTCTTCTCGCTTCTTTCACTTCGCAAATTAAAAGATCTCTTTCGTCTTGTCTGAAGGCACATGTCATCCTCGTTTTTTCCTGCTCTCGAACTTTTCTTCCGTACAATGGAAGCGGAAAGAACATAACCGATTTCGGGAGGTCTAAATTGTCAAGAGGATCAGCAGTAGAGTACCCCTTCCGTGATCGAGCTCGTTATCGTAACGGGAGTGGGCACGTGGATGACTACAGCATTCTACTTAAAAAGAATGATGAACAATCTGTTATGACTAATTCTTTATTTAGTTAATATATACAGGTAACGGTATCTAAAACAGGGTTAGATGCAAAATATTGTATATAAGTATACACACACATATGTATATATATATATATATATATATATATATATATATATATATATATAGTCTTAATTGAAGCCGGTACTCGAAGGAACAGTAGTACCATGTGGTAGTGATGATGGATCCCGGGGATAAGGGAACACCTTTTCCCAATTCCATAACGCGCAAAACTTTGCTAGTTTTCGATCTATTTGCGCTTGGGCACCGTGAAACAAGAGCAAGCACGAGGTTGAAATTATTTCTCCTTCTCAAACACCTGTTTATTGTTTATTCTTGAACCTGTTTCAAAGAAGCAGAGGATAAGTTTGACAATTCATGGCGAAGTGGTCGTAGCAATTCATGGTCGGTGATAATGAAGCACGGTAGCAATACATTGCATTGTAAGGAAGATGATTATAGTAATATACTGTGACATACCAATATAGACTGAATATTGAAAATATTTATTATAAATGGCATCAATTAAAGGGGATAAATTATGTGAATATACTAGCATAGCAACGGTAAGCGAGCCGTCGTCAAGGTCAACATATTCATGCAGTGACAATCGCGGAGACAGCTAGTTAATTTTGTATAGAATTCAGGGGTTGGCCGAAAAAGCAGTGACAGTCGTGAAGACGGCTAGTTCGTTCTCAAGAAATTTAGGGATTGGCCAGGTACGAAGTGTTATCTGCAAATAAACAATCGAAAAAAAGGACCGAGCTTTGCAGGGCTGAAACAATGCGAGAGACATTCATCCCGACTGATGCCGTGCGATTAACGGTGATTGAGTGTGCTTCGAGAAAAGAAGAAGATGGTGTCTGGACCTGAGGACGGCGGCGTTGGAGATGGATAAAGATGGTCCAAAAGCGCGCAAGACATAAGGTTGGAACGGTCATGACAAACGTTTAATTTTATATTGGAAAGTTATACCATACTAAAATTGTTTTAAATTGTTTAATAAATTTCCATGTTTTTGTGAAATGAATATATGATGTTTCATTGAGTCAATTCTAGCAATGAAGTAGCAAGATAGAAAGATATGTTCTTTCAGGTTCCTCGACCGAGTTTGTTTGAATACATTCAGTTTATTTCAATATGAATATTGCAATATATATATATATATATATATATATATATATATATATATATATATATATATATATATATATATATTTAAAATATACCACGCATGAACCCTAGGGATGATCATGGGCAAATCTTTCTTTCCATGCTGCTATACCAGGATCGATTCCGGTCGAGACAAATTGAGTTATAGATTTCCTAACATCGTTTCAGTTTCTTTGACTGTGTGACGAAGAAAAAGCTCATGCAGATGGAGCTTGTTACATATTGTAAGTGAATATGTCATGTGCACATGTATTTCTTACCCCAAGTGTGAGAATTAAACTATGCTCAGACATGGAAGACACCATTAGCTTAGCCGCAAAGTCGGACAATACACCCAAAATGTCAAAAAAATACTGTAAGGCTATATGTAAAAATGTATCTAAAATATTTAGAATACAAAATATGACGGAGCGGTAGCTCAGGGGCATCAACTGATGTCACTGCGGCGCCTCTGACCGGGAGGCCCTTGGTTCGAGTGCTGACGGCAGGGAGGATTTTCGACACTAGGCTTTTCAGCAGGTCGAATTCGAGCGCTGTCTGGGAGAATTCTAGCGGCCAGGCTGCTCTGATCGATAGTTTTCCATGGTTTCTCTGATCCATACCAGGCAAATGCCGGAGCAATACCCTACCAACGGGCCACGGACCGCGCGCGATCTTTCCACCTCTTCCTTTCCCTCTCCCTCCCTTACTCACACACACACACACACACACACACACTAACATGCACTACACTACCACATATTCCGGGAGACCGGTCGGAGCTTAGAGCTTGTCTCGGCTGGGGCAGTGCCTTTGGTGGAGAATCCTGGTTAGGGAACCCCACTAGCCAGCGGTATGTCGGCACCGGATCTCACCATCCAGCTGGGGAAGATCATCGCCACCTCCGGGGAAAACCCGCACTACACTTACGGCCCACCACCAAAGCAGTTGACCCGCTCAAAAACCACGAAAAAATAATCATAATCAAAAAAAAATATGTATTTTAAAAAAAACGGTTCTAGCTGGCCGGGATACCCATGGCGCTGGGGTGAAGGGTCATTTCCCCTTTGGCGTGATGGGTCGCGGGTATAACCCCGCCCGGGCATGCATGTTTCCCAAAAAAAGGACAAGGAAGAGGAAGGAAGGATCGCGCCCCTTTCCGTCCCCCGTTTGGTGGGGAAATTGCCGGGTTTGCGCCTGGTGTTGATCAGAAACCACGGAAAACTACCGATCGGGAGCAGCCCCGCTAAAATTTTCCCCCCAGACAGCGACTAAATTTCGCCCCGGCTAAAAACCCAGTGTCAAAAATCCTCCCCCGGGGGGAAGGGGGAACCCCTAGGACCTCCTGGTCCGGGGCGTTTGGACATCGGTTGATGCATTGGCTACCGTTTTCCCGATAAACGATTGTTTAATGTTATGGCTGTTTCCCATGGGGATATATTTGAGTTTTACCCCGGAAAAAAACCGAAAAGGTTCCGTCTGGGGAACTTTTTACCTCGTGTACTTTTCTCGAACTTTCCTTCCGTAAAACGGTACCCGGTTCGCAAGGACACAACGCTGGGGCTTTGGGGATCTAATGGACGGGAAGAAAGAAAGGGTTTGGGAGTAGTCGTTGCAATCAGTACTGAAAAAGGAGTATTAGCGGAAATGTGACAATTTTAAAGCGCAGAAAATGTTTTTCTACGTTCCTAAAATACGGGGTAGTAACACAGGTGATGGTATTAACTGTTCGTTGGAAAAAGAATTTTTTCTTGAAGATAAAATTAAAATTTGTTCGCATTTGTTCGAATCAAAACGGAATAGAATACGTCGAAACGAAAACGGGATTGAGTCAAAACAGAACAGAATAAGTCGGAGCCGATAGATTGAAACAAACAATGGGGATGAAATGGAAACCAACGGCAAGGAGCAAATTTGGGAACAAAAGGGGGTTTGAAACGCAAACAAAGCGAGACATATTGAATCAGAACGGTTGAAAAAAAAGAAAACATCCCGCTTTGGTGGGGGCTTCAAATGATGTTACTGCAGTGTTCTGATCGGGATGTTGTAGGTTCGAGCCCGGGGACGGCCAAAGGGTTTCCGACCCCGTTAAAATAGTTTAGGTCTAATTCAGCCAATCTGGAGGAAAATTAATGGTTGTCTGCCTTGATCGGTAGTGAGACCCTGCCACCTCAGGGGGAAAAACATTTTCGAACGAACAGAAATTGACACATCTGGACACACTTATTAGCCATGCACGCACCCCAACATCGAAAAATCACCACAGAAGACTCCATGAGAAATCTTCCGCCAGACACTGCCGCTCTTACAGCCAGCGGCGGTTTTTTTAAAAAAATAGTTTTTTCCCACTGTAAAAAAACCGTAGGTTTATTTAATGTTTGTTGTGATTCAATATTCTTTATACAATGTAAACATATCAAGTGTAATCACATTATTTCTAGTATCCCAAGGCCTTTCCCCCGATACGTTTTTGAAAATATCAAAATTAAACCTTCATCTCTAAAATCCCCTATATATACGAAAAGGTTCAAAAGGGAAAGGGAAGCAAAAGCTCCGACTTTTTGTGTGAACATTTTTTTGCCCAGACCTGGCCTGTACAGAGCTTTCAGTCAAATTTAAAAAGACGTTATACTTCTTTGTGTTTTTATTGAAGATCATCAGTCAATCCTTCCTGTGATAGTGAACCTGAATAAGCTATGTTGGAGAATCATCATTATGCGCAACATTATCAAATTTAACTCACTTATCAATCAGTCAAATAAAAATGTGAGATCAGGTTGAAACGGAACAAAACATAAAGGAAAGGAAGGGATCGCATGCGTGGGGGTGGGGCACAGAAGGCACCGCTCGCCCAATGGGGGGGAAAGCGAGGCGGGAGGCGACGCGGGGGGGGCGGGCCCCTGCCCCGGGCGACGTCTCCCCAACCCCCGGGCCCTTTTTTGCCAGCCCCGTGGACGACCCCGAACGAGCGGGGGCATCGCAGCGGTTGGGTTTCCCCTTTAAACCCCCGGCCTTTCCCATTAATTCATTCATTCTTTTCGCCCCATACCGTTTTGTTCCATCAACCCCCCTACTAAAAACATATGAACAAAATTCACTCTTTAACAGTCCACGTCCGTTAAATTTTGGACCCGTTCATTAAGACCAATCGAAAAAAAGAGTGTTACCACAAGAGGGGCCGGGGGCCTCCTTTTTTTTGTATTTTCCCAGTTTTCCCCTGGGTATCTAAAAAAAACTATTAAAACCGGGTGGGGTGGCTCAGGGCATCAGCTGATGTCAACCCAGTGCCCCCTGCCCGGGGAGGTCGTGGGGTTTGCACTTCCGACGGTGGCAAGATTTTCGTCACTACCCAGACTGCTGGGTCGGTTCTGTCGCTGTCTGGGGGAAAATTTTTCCCGGGCCCGGTTGCTTAGTAAGTAGTTACTTAAAAAGGGCGATTTTTTCTACCCTTTTTTCCTATTCTCCCCTTTCTCACACCCTTACATGCACTACATTATTATACATTCCCTATTCGGGCTTAGAGTTTGAAGGAAAAAAAAAAAGCGCACATTACTTCAACAAATTTCTCGAAAAGGAAGTGTAAATCTCACTGAAAAAAGGAATAAATGGTTTTGGATTATAATAGATTATTTAAGAAGATGTCGATGAAATTGACTGTAAAGTCCCCAGGTGTAAAGAATATCTGGAAATTTGGACAATTTTTTCTTTTTCGTTTTTGGTCCCGGGGAGACCAGTGATAAAAACGATTCTTTATTGATTGATTGATTTTTTGTTTTTCCCGGGCGCGTCAACTCCCGGTCATTAGTCCCTTTGAGTGAGGTGAATTTTTTTTCTCGGAGATGGGGGTGATTTTCCCCCACTGAATGACGAGATCCAGCGCCACCTACCCTCGACTGGGGGGGCTTGGCCCCAAACCAGAACCCCCCACCAGCGGGGCCCCCTTGCCGGGACAAGGTCTAAGCCCCCGCCCGGGTCTCCCCCGGAATATGTGGAGCGTAGTCGTTAGTGAAAGTGGGAAAGGGGGAAAGGATGGGACAAGGTAGGGAAGGAAGATCGGGCGGTCCGTGGCCCTTTTGTTAGGTCTGATCCGCAATTCGCCTGGTCTGATCGGAAAAAACCAGGGAAAACCCCCGATCAGAGCAGCCACCCGCCAGAAATCTCCCCCAGACAGCGACTGAATTCGACCCGGCTGAAGAGCTGGTGTCAAAAATTCTGCCGCCGTCGGACTGAACCTGGGACCCCCCGGACAGAAGGGGAGTCGTTGGGTTCCGTTTCGCCATGTTCTGATCCGTTTCGCCCCGGGATCGGTTTTTTTTTTAAAAAGCGCCCTATTCTGTCACCTTTTTTCCCCCATTTCGTCTAGTTTTGCTCCGTTCTGACCAGTTGGGTTCCTATTTTTCCGTTTTGCCCTTTTCCCGCCCCGTTGATTCTCCTTTGGGCCCCGCCGGGGTCCCGTCTGAACCGACTAGTTTCGTTTTTCCCCGCATCGCGTCATCCCATTTTTTCCGCCTGGGTGGGCCCGTAAAGGGTTCCCCCCCGGGCCAATCCTGTCTCGCCCCACCTTAAGGGTCATCTCCTACCTGGCTTGCCAATCGCAAAACCGCATCTGCTTGTTATCAGCTTGCAAAATCATCTGATTGCCCGCCCCGGTCGCGGGATTTTTCCCTCGAGTTTTACGTGTCTAAGTCGTAAAGATCAATATTGTAATGGTGAAACAAAAAGGGTGGCAATTTTGCATCAGTAAGAGGGCTTTAAAGATCCTGATATCGTTTTGATTTGTTTTTTTTCGTTTTTCCCGGGGCCCGTAAACCCGTTTTTGGTCATTAGCCCCGTTAGTGTAGTCATTTTTTTTTTCCTGGGGAGGGCGCGGTGACTTTCTCCCCCGGTTTTGGGGATCCGGCGCCGACCTACCGTCGGAGTTTTTTCCTAACCGGGACTCCCCCACCAGCGGGGCCCGCCCCGGTCGGGGCAAGCTTTAAGCTCCCGACCGGTCCCCCGGGTATGTGGAGGGGGGTTTAGTGTAAGTGTGTTTGGAAAGGGGAGAGGATAGGAAAAGGAAAAAAAAGATCGCGCGCGGTCCGGGGCCCCCTTTGTTAGGATACGCCCCGGTTTTCGCCTGGTGTTGATCGGGCCAGGGAAAAACCCTACCAAAACAGAGCGGCCCCCCCAGAATTCCCCCAGGGGCTAAATTTCGACCTGGCTAAAAAACCCAGTGTAAAAAAATCCTGCCGGGGGAGTGGGAACCTAGGACCCCCCGGTGGGGGGCGATGCAGCGACATCAGTTAAAAAGCCTGAGCTACCGCTCCCGGCCCTGATATCGAAAAAGTGGATACAAAATTTATTCTGCATGTAAAAACCCCCATCAACATGCTGTATGGTGAAAAACACGTTTGTTTTTTTTGGACCCGAAAAATGGTTTATAAAAGTTTTTTCCGAAAACCCCCTTTCTTTTGGTCTCCACTAGCGCCTAAAGAAATTCGGGGAGGATTTTCTCCAAAATCGATATTCCCTCTATCGATCTCGGCGAACTAGAAACCTGCAATTTGAAAGGGATATTTCAAATTTTGGGGGGGGTTCAAAAAAGACTTAAAATTTTAAAAATTGTCTAAAAGGGCCCAATTTTTGTGTTCATTTTTTCTCGATTTGGGCAAAAAACATAAAAAAGAGGTTCCCGTTTTGATGAACTTCTGAATTTTCGAAAACTAAAAAAGTTATATAAACCCCGGAAGTATGTCCCAATTGAGTTTTGACAATCAGCAAAACCAACTGTTTGCATTTGGCATTCAGCTTTGGCTCTAGGTTGACCCGTGGCAAATTTCCGGTTTTGGGTTCATCAAGCGGGATCGCGTGGGGCCTCCCTTTTCCCCTCTGCCGTAATCTATTAACTTATTTTTTTGGGCTTAATCTGTCTGTTGAGGACTGGAGGTAAATTCCTCTCTGCAATTGCTCGTCTATGGCGTTTTTAAAATTGTTCAATTTTCTTTGACATATTTTTGGCGTAATTCCTGTTGTTCTGTTTTTAATTTTGCCATTCCTTTCTTTCCCACTTTTCCCAGTTTGTTCTCATCCGTTTCGTTTTTTCCCTTCCCTTTCCTATTCGTTCCGTTTCGTTTCATTTCTTTCTCTACTTTCCCGTTTTGTTCCATTCCTTTATTCTTTAAATTCCCATTTTTTTCGTTCCACTCTGCTCAGTCCGTTCTTTTTTCCCTTCGCCCATTTTTTTTCCTTTCTTTCCCTTTTTATTCCTTTCCCTTTCCCCTATTCGCCCTTTTTCCCCGTTTACCCATGTTTTTTTTGATTCCGCTCCGTCTCCTTCATTCTCTTTTATTTCGTTCTTTTTCCCTTTTCTTTCCCTTTTCCCAATTCGTTCCTTTTTTGTTTTTTTTCCCCCTTTTTTTTCGTTTTCTTTTCTGCTCAGTCCGTTCTCTTTTCATTCCATTCTTTCCTTTTCCCCTCGATTTTTTACCATCCTTTTTTGTTCGTTCCGTTTCTTTCCCCCTCCATTCTCCCCTTTTAAACCTGCCCCGTGCGTTCTTTCCCCGTTTCGTTCCCCGGCACCGATGCCGGTGTGCCCTTCCCCCCCTGCAAAAGCTCGTCCGTCTCGCCCGGCTCCCCCCCACTGTTCAGGGGGGCCCAGGCGCGCGGGGGGGAAAGGGCGGCGGGGCGCGGGCCCCCCATCCGCCCACACACACACCCCCAACGCACGCCAGGACAACGCGGAGGCGGGCCCACCGGTTTTTATCTCATCACGAGCGTTGCCGGGGTTTTTCCCTTGGGGGAAGGGGGCTATAAAAACGGGGGAAAAACAGAGAATGAATAAGATAAATAAAAAAATAAGACGAATAAGAACTCCTAGCTGGCCCCGTGCGAAGATTCCGCATTTTCAAAAGGGTTTTTTTTTTTATGCAAATTCTTCATCATTTAACACGACTTTCGGGGTTTCGGCCGGTCAGGGGGTGACAAACGTTCCAAAAAACAAAATAAAAGGGGCCCAAAAAGGATACATTCTAAAACTTTAAAAATATATTTTCTAACAGTAAAAATTACAAAAAATTTCGATTGAATTATTTGTCATACCTTAAAAACTATAATGGAAAGTTCATATGGGTCTTTTGAAAATTAGTTTAAAGATCTTCCTTATGTTCACAATAAGCGGGTTTAAAATTCGTGGACGTCGTTTTCCAGGTATGTATGATGATAACGTGGTTTCGGGATCGTGCCCTTTTCCCCCGGAATCTTTAAAAAGTTTTTCCATAAATCACATTAAAAGGATTTTTAATTTTGTTTTAAATCTAAATTTTTTTTAGATAGGACTGTGGGGGGTAATTTTCTCTCCTGCAGTAGCACAGGGTTTTATCGACGGTTTTTTTCCAAAGGGAAATTTTTTTTCCCTATCAATTATACAAAAAAGGGATGGCTTTTTTTTCCCAGGGCACTAACTTTGGGTTGGGGGAAAACCACAAATTTTAATTCTTAAAGCTTTTTAAGATCCCCCCAAGGTAGGAAGGACGGGAAAGTAAAAAAATAAATAATGTCATACCAGTTATAGGTGATTTTCTAGTTCACATTCATAGGTCAGTATTTTTAATATCGACAATTTTAATAAAAAATTAATACCTGCTTTTACTGCTTTTTTAAATCCGGTTAAAAAGAATTGACTCCCCCTGCAAAACCCAACCCCATCCCCCCATTCTTTTTGCTCTTTTGAACTCCCTTTTAAGAGTCAACTGTATGAACTAGAACTGAGGTCAGGTTGATAAATTTTAATTTGTGACTTGGTGGTGAACTGTATAATATATCCCGCAGGGGCTCTTAAGATCATAAGGCTGCCCGAAAAGTTGATTGTCTCGGTAGCTCAAAACTATTTTAAAAAGAACCAAAAAGGGAATTGGAAGATTAATTGATTCTCGGCGGGGCCCAGTCGATTATTTGATGAGTCAAAACTAATTATTACTTTTATTATTATGGTTCAGTATTATATTTAAAGTATGTTCTTTTTTTTTTAAACCTTTTAATTAACTGCCACGGGAGTCATCCCAAATTTTAGGTTAATGAAATGTCCATGAAACCCACCCATCCCGGGGCCCCAAAGGGAGGGGTTTTTATTTATTTATTTATTTATTTAGTCAACAAACAGTCAAAACTGTATTTTTGACGTATGGGGATAAAATCAATCCCCGTTTTCTTGAGTTTCAGAGCCCCTTCCCAACAATTTTATTAATGGTTAAAAGAGGGAAAATAAAAACAAAAAATTTAAAAAGGAAGGTTAACTTTTCTCTTTTCTTTTTTAAATTATAGAAAAACTTATTTTTAACGGCAAAGGATCAAACAGGTTTGTTTTCCGTATTTTAACGAAACTACCCCAAGTTTTTACACTACAAACAAAAGGAAAAATTCAACAAAACGTGCGCATAATGAAGCTACATTTTTAGTCCCGAAGCAAATCAAGGGACCATTTAGCATTTGCTCAATGGATCAGGGGAAAATGGGCAAAACCCCATTTTTGATGGGGGTCATTGGGCCCCAAATACATTATTTTTACAGGCATATTGAGTCTTTTTTTAAAATTTTACAATGAAATGTAAACTAATTCATTTATATATCTTGTTTTTTTTTAAAGTAAACATTTTTTTTCTTTTTTACATTGGGATAGTCTGTAATTGTATAAAAACAGTTTTGAGAAAAATATTTTCTTTTTAAATTACTTTTAACTTTTTTTTGGTTTGTGTGTGTGTAGGGGGTGGAAAAAAAATGAAAAAAAGGAGCGAGAGAAAGGGGAAATACGGGTGGTCCGCGGCTTTTTTCTGGGGTTCGCTTCCCCAACGAAAGGACCGGTTTGGCGCGATCCGGACATGTTGTTCTACTTTCGACGGGGTGTCTGCCCCTCGACTTTTGGCTGCAGAAACGCCGGGGTTGTATTGGGATGAGGGCCGGGTTCTTTTTTTATGATTCCCGTCGGCCACGCTGCAGGGGTGGATGATTATATCGATGAAAATATTTTTAATGATGATGCACCAGCGGGGAAATGACAGAAGAAATGAGACAAACCGAAAACTCCCCCAAAAACCCATTTTGTCCCGATCGGAAAAAAGGGGGGTCAAAACAACTGATGTCACGAAGTCCCCTGGCCCGGGGGAAAATCTTTTTCTTTTTTCCTTTTTTTATGATCCTCTGTTCATAGACCTATCCTAAATACTTTATTTGATCCTAGTTAATAAGCGGCTAATTATAAAATGGGGGATGGGACATCATGTCAATGATACAGTGATATGAAATTAGAAACTGAAGCAGGTGAACCCCCTCCCGAAAAAAAACTCCGCAAATCCTCTTTGTCCACTGCAGATACCCATGCATTGACTGGGATTTGGACCCATGTTTCCCCTGGGTGGGTGATGAAGGTTTTCAAGTTTTCCATGAATTACTCCAATTAGTAAAGGGAAAAGTAAAAACTAAAATGGGATATGTCAATAATAATTGTTTTAATTACCTTTTAGATCGAGAAATATCCAAAAAAATAAAATTTCGGAAATGTTGAGAATCGGTCCTTAAGTTTGATTCCCTTTATTTATAAAATTTTTGTCATCTATCTTTTTATTTTTGATTTCCACTTATTAAATATTTATTTTTTAAAGACGGTATCAGGTTACTAAATCACCAGAAAACTATTTTTTAAAAACCCAAATTTATTTTAAATCTCAGAGCTGACACCCCAGGGATTATAAACAGGGCAGAATACATTTCCGGAGGAATGCCGCCTTTGGGGATGCTAAACTATTTTTACAAGCCGCCTTTCTTCGAAAAAAGGAAGATTGATCTTTTTCCAGAAAAATTTTATCCCCGGGCCTTTAAAGAACATTTCTTTGGGATTAAAGATTTGGGCCCAAAATTTTAGCCCGGGGGGGGGCCGAACAATTTTTGCACTGCCAAACGTTTCCCCGACCGCGGCCGGGCCCTCAACCAGAACGCCGCCGTCCCCGGGCACTTTGGCCCAACCTCGCCACTGAAGGGTTCCCCCCAGACCGTTGGGGCCGTTTGGCAGGGAAACCAATTGGGCCACGCCCACCAGCCCGGAAGAAAACGAATATTGGCTCCGGGGTAAACCTTAATTTATAAAAAATTTCTTTCAAATCCCATAAAAAAATATGAATATTTTTATTTGAAGTTGATTTATAAAATATGAAGGCACACTGTTAAAAATCTTTTCTGAAAAACCACTCCAAAAGTGTTTTTTAATTTTTTTACGTTTACAACCAGGGGCGCTTAAAAGACCGGCGGGGTCTCCCTTTCGTTGAACTCTCTGAATTTTCTTTTAAAAAGCGAAGTTCGATACAACGAGAAAGTATTTTGCTGTTTCGGGACCACTAGATCAATCTGTCGAATAATCACCCCCCCAATATAAAAAAACTTTTTACGTTTTTTTAAAAAATCATTGATGCCCGCCGTTAAACTGCCTTTGTTTCCCAAAGGGGGAAAAGGGTAAATCCTCCCCTTGGGGTTTTTAGCAGAAAATCAGCACGATCTGCATTTAAAAAGGGGGCGCTCTTTTACAAACGAGGGTTCGTGCTTTTTGGGGTGCAGTGGGGGCCGTTTATTTTTAACAAACGCGGGGTCACGAGAATTTTAAAAAAATTACGAAAATTTGATTATTTTGCGGCGTCAACTACAAAATTAAAGCTAGAGATTTTTGCTTCAAATGAAATTTGTTGCTCATAATTAGATCTTTTAATAAGGTCATGCAATTTTTAAGTTTGAATTGATTTCGCACAATATAGCGTGCAATATGTGCAATTTAAAAGTTACAAACAGATTTTCTCAAAAACGGCTCCAAATTTTTCTTTAAACTTTTGGTTGGGATAGTGCTAAATGCAGCCTATAAGATGACATAAGCGACATATTGCTCTATTCTTTTGTTTTTTCAAAAATTAAAAAAATGTAATTATTTTGACTTGTCTCACGTCGTTAATATTCACATTAGAGGCAATTTATTCACATTATTACATTTATGAGTACATGTGCAAAAATGCCAATTAAAGTTTCTCGAAAACTCCAAAGGTTTTTGTGAAAATGAGCTCAAAATTCCGCATTTTCAGAAACGCTCAAACGCCATTTTCTCAAAAATGGTTCCAAATTTTTCTTCAAACTTTCATTAGTTAGTGCTAATTGCACTGTTTAATATGACGTAAAGTTCATTTTTTATTCTGTTGTTTTTCAAAAATTACAAATGTAATTTTGAAATATCTCTAACGCCGTTAATATCCATTTGAATAGATTTGTATACATTATTTAACTTGTGAGTAGAAGTGTTTCTAATGACTGTAGAGGAAGTTTTTCGAAAACTCAATAGATTCCTGTGAAAAAGAGCTATTTGGAACCGAAAAGTTGAGAAAATGTCAAAAAATATATTTTGTGCGGCGATAGATGTCCAGCTGGCAAGAAGACAGACCAAAACTGCTTAAAACCACACCACACAAAGAAAAATTATAAACATTTGCTACAGTAAGTCTCTGTCCCATTCTGTAGCACCTCTAGTTCTTCATATTTGTGTAGTAGTAAGTGTAAGCATTTCTTAATTTTTAAAGCAAAGAAAACATTTCAGCTATATAACTTGACATAAGAACAGAGAGCCACAAATAAATAACATTAATTACAAAGGACGTAATACTTGTATTAGGGATTGGGAAGGAAACGATCGTACTAATGCAAAAACCAAAAACGGCCTATGAAGAGGAAAATATGGGTAGTGAATGATCTGGTAAACGACCAGTAACCGAAAGTACATCAAATTTTTCCGAAGTTTGTAATGGTATCTTACTGCAAGAAAGGAATGTTTAGAACATTCTGGACATCGTTATTAGCAATTGGTTTTCATTTGCTCGTCAAGTAAATCCACTGCAAAATTACAGTTCGAACCTTACGCGTTCTTCGATTGTGAAGCCACGCACCTAAAATACCTAAGTGAAACCACGCTACCTACACTGACGTACGTACACTTGTTTCCGTGAACTTACTCAATTAAGAATCTTATGAATTTATATTGACTCTTGCTTTTTCGCACTTCGTCAATTTAAAATATTAAATAAATTATCTCTAAGGGCAATAAGAAAGCAGGAAATCTACTCGGCACTATAAATAGTTAATTCTACTTAAAATGTTTCAGTTCAGTACTATGTGATTTGCTAGCAGGCGCTTCCCGGTTCGCCTGACGCTCAACCTTTATCGCCCACTCTGTTTCAAGGTGAGATTATTAGATGTGATAACGTTGGGCTAAAGACAAGTTTCGGCACGGTCCGACATTCAAATTCATTTGCTGCCAGTAATTACTAGAATCAGAAACATTTATTGACTTCAGAAAAAATCACCTATTATTACGCAGTTATTATCTTTTGTTCATCTACTCACATTTAAATAGAAAAAACTCTTAGTTTCTCGTGTTATTTGTAATATTAATATATAAATGTTACACTATTACCCACTCATTCGTTTTTGTAAACTCTCAAACGACAATACAAATGCATACCTTAAATTATTAGAAAGAGAAAGTATTAATTCAAAATCTCACACATTGTCAAAAATAAAAAATGAACAGACCAACTTTCAAATTTCATTTTGAAAGAAAAATCTATTTCAATTTTGTAGTTGTAGGAAGACGCCCCAAAAAGTTCAAACTTTTTAATTTTGAAATTTCAGGGATTAATACGTGAAAATTGGAACTGTCTGTCTTTCTAAATTGTATTTTCTCTATTCTTACAGAAAATTAAGACCGTTTCTGAGAGAGAAAATTTTGAAAATGTCCCACAAGCTTCATATAAAGTATCCCCAAATTTACAGAATGCTTTTCAAAGTTTCCAAGCTATTCTGTGAAAAACAGGGGTTTGTTAAATTTGGAAGTATCATGCATTATTGGTTTTAGGCGCTAGTAGTGATCACTGCAGACGGACGGATGGTTTGGATAAAACCACTTTTCGACTCTAAACGTGTATTGCAGTTGAAATCGCGAAATCGATTTTCCGCTGTATTACATAACTTTCTCTATACTACGTATACGCACGAATATACTACGTATATACGTCACATACGAATATGCTACGTATATTCGTGCGTATCGAAAGTGAAAACGAGAATTAAGTTTTGTTTTGTCACAGAGATGTCAATTATCATAGTTCAAAATTACTAAAGTTATTACAACAATTCCAAAAGTAGAGATACAAAAACAGTATTGAGAATTTTACCTGCATACTGACTGTCGCTCGTGTGAGTTTTATTTTTATATAAATGATTCATATTGCAAAATGTAAGATATGATACATCTAATCAAGAAAAAACGAAGTAATTTGTCACAATCTAGGCACCACGTTGTATAAAGGTCACAACTTTGATAATTACTTAAAGGTTCAAAACCTTCCCATATATTTGACTTACGTAAATGGTAGCTGGTGGTGACAAATATCAAATGCGTGGGAATACGACCAAGACAACTGTAAAACGCGTTTATCAGAAGCTCAGTGGTCAGAGCAACTGGTCGTAAATCCGAACGATGTGGTTCGATTCCAGTCGAAAGAGATTACATCTTTGAGTACTCAATTAATACGATTATCAGGTCACAATATGGATATCACTAACGAACGGATAAACATTTCCTCATATTTAATTTCCATTAAAGTGACATAGTGGTGACAAACTTTTTGAAGTGAATGCAAATGTATGTCAAAAAGTTATACTGTCTTAATCGCAAGCGAGAGTTAGGTTAAATTGTATTAAATAAATATAAATAAATACACATTTATAAATATTTGCTAATATAACTTGAGATAAAACTCTTGCAGACTAATTGCATTCATATAATTATAAAAAAGTTCGTGAATCTTATAAACAACAAACAAATACAAGTATTTTCCGCTAAACATTCTTGTCTTTTAATTCTCAGACTTGGTTAAAACAGAACGCGGAACAGAAGAAAAAAAAAAGGCATCGCGCAGAACTCGATCCTCCATACCTCGATCTAAAACCCGATGTTAAACGATTTCAGCTACAAAGAGTAATTGTTTTTGTTAATCTGCAATGTAATGTACCCATGACTACGAAATAATTTTTTCTGTAATTTCTCCATTTTCTCTAGGAAGTAACATTTAAGACGTAATAGAAATCATATTATATTCGTTCTCAACAGTACAATTTCTGGAAAATGCAATATTAGGGCATCCTGATGTTTTAAACAATACGATAATATATTTATTTATCAAACTCTGTTATCTTATTTATGAATATAATCATAAGTTCAAAATTTAGATTTCATAGACAGACTTTATCTCGGAAAATTTGAGATCCCAAATTCGCACCTCCTTGCTTTTTCCTGTATTGAGACTAAATGATAGGTGATTTAAGCATTGGATCACCTACACAAACATGGCGAATAATCATTGGATATAACTTAATTAAAATTCATTATTTTTTATGTGAAAATTGGGACTGAATGAATATGCTCTGTAGTCTCCAGTCTATACCCCGCACACTAAGGAGTATGTCGTATCAAAATATTGTTTATTAAAAAAATGGAGATAATAATAAAAAATGATTTCTTTCACATGACCATTAAATCGTACTTTATTATGTTTTGGACTTAATACATTTTGATATATTGCTCCCACCTACCAGACTTACATTAACATTTAAGACCACAAAAGAAATACAATTATAAATTATTACAAACAATTAGGGGATGCGTTCTGTTAGCATTTATCACAAAGGCACAAACACAAAATGGTAATTTTAATGAATTCGTAATAGCCTCTAAGGAACTTTGTTAAACGTGTAAAAAAGACATATTCCTATCTCAATTGTTAAAAGAACGAAGAAATTACCTTTATTACCAATTATAATAAACAGAGACTCGTTAAGGATTCTGATTATCTCTAGAACTGGTTAATAGGTAAATTACTAGTGATTATACAACTAGTACCGAACTTTTCATATTATTTCTAACGATTACATAAAAATATGATAGCCAAATGTACGAATTGAGACCTGTTAATATTTAGCTACCTCTTCGAAATTTCGTTTCGTCACATTACTTGGAATACAAGATGCCAGCACACAATCTTAATATAATCACATTAGCGTTTACAAAAAGTTTGTTCCTCCTTGCAGCAATTTGGAATGTCTCTCTCGTGATGACAGTGATGTGTTCCATGCATCAGGTAAAAAAAACACTATTCAGGCTAGGATTTGATCTGGCGTCAATTCCTCTATCTACTACGCGTTTACTTACGTAGCTATTACAGAGTATCTTACTGGCACCGATGAGGGTATTGTAGAATGAATTCTATCTTGAAATTTATTGTTCTTATGACATACTACATTTACTCAGGTTACAGCAAACTCATATTCTTGATTTGAATGCAGAATCATCAACGATACTTATTCTATAGTTGATTCTAGTTAGAAATATTTCGATTCGAATGCCTATTGTGTAGGCTTGCAAAGTAGCTTCTATCCTGCGAAGTGTATCTTGCCCCCTCCCATATCTTCAAGGTGATCTCCACATTACATATAAGACTTGAACTGTAACTCGTCGTGAAACACCAGTCTGATATACAGAACCATGTTAAATTAAGCAAGTAACTATGTGATTTTAAGCCAGTTAAGCACAACTAAATTGCCAGTCAAATTTGCATTCGTTATTCATGAAAACTTGTAACCTAAATTGAATGATATAATGCTAACAATATTTAATTACCTGCAAATAATTGATTGATTTCTTCTTAAGAAATTATGCTTATAATGTAAACAACGAGTAGTTGTACTACAACAGCACATACTTTCTTCTCTAATTTGTCACTGCTCCGCAATATTATGCTATTATATGAATTCGGAAAGAGTTTTCAACCAGTAAGATCTCTATTTTCAATTTTGTAGTTTTGAAAAGTTAACATTTTTCAATTTTCAAAAATATATAGAGTTCGTCGAAAATAGGACGCCTCGGACCAGCGCCTCGGTCAGATAGTACAGTACTGGAAACATAAATTGATCGTAGCCGTCTGCGGCGAAGTTCAACTTTGCACGGCTTGGCCAGCCCGCTTGGCCGCTGACGAAACGTCGCAGGCGGAGCCTCACCAAAACCATCGTAGCCAATCTCAACGCGGAAATTGCTAACAAAATTACCACGTACCGTAATGGGCACCGCTAGTTCAGATGTAGAGTATTTTCAAATAAAAAATGCATGGAAGAAACGCGTATGAACATGAAAGTAAATTCATTGATATATGAACACATAGCATAACCACTGTTAACACAATTCTTTTGAAGGAAATTACACATTGATATCAGATAAAAATAACATTAATTTTAGACAATTACGTTTTCTTATACATAAATTCCAATATTCTTGTCCAAACACAATTTATAGAACTTTATCAAATAGCCAGTTTACTGGGAATTTTGCGATAAACACGATTATAATTGCATATTTTCAATTGTTCATATGTATATTACATTTGCAAAAATACAAAATACTGTCTTTCTCGAATCGTTAGGACAAGCTAGGAACCCATTTCAATTAAGAAAACTAAAATTTAAAGACTAACTGTATATTTATCACCTAAGTAACAATTAAACTAAATATTAAACAATTAATTTTGCATCTCATGTCAAAATTGTTATTTTGCTATCATCAAATCCAAGGGACAATTTGGGGACACTCCCCCGACGGGAATAGCGCACATTTCAGATGTTTATAAAATTATTGGTGTTGCAAAATTAGTAATTCGCAGTTTTGGTTCTGGGACATCAAAAACCTTCTCACTTAAATTGCAAAAAGTGGAAATTGTTTTATAATTTACATTCTCTCATCTCAATTCCTTTTACATAAGATGTAAATTCCGCAATCCAACTGGATCTATCGCCTTTCAATTTTCGAGATACGCAATTGTTTATAGGATTTTGGCGACTGATGCAGCCTCACTTGTTTTATTTAATTCATTTCGATCTTGGCAGTCAAGTATAAAATTCAAATAGATTTGCAGTGTCTTGCTTTCAGCTGATTAAATTATTAAATTAAATTGTTTAATTAAAAAGGAATTTAATTGTTATTAAATTAAATTGAGACACTCTCTGGCAAGAATAGCGCACATTACGGAATTATTTAGAAAATTATTGGTATTGCAAAATTGTTAATTCGCAGTTTTGGTTCTAGGACATCAGAAAACCCTTCCCTTTAGAATTACAAAATTTGAAATTGTTTATGAATTTTTAAATTTTTCAAACAAACAATATTGCTTTTTAAAAATTGTCTTTAAAATTCCGCAATCCAATTAGCGCTATCTCTGTCGTTTTCGAGATACGTAATTGTTTATAAGAAATTAGCATGTCACAGTAGTGTATTTTTTGGCAGTTCCACGCTAAGCTTTTTTCTACAAGCCGTTTGCAACGCTCCAGCAGATTCTCAGCAAATGCATTGTCGTTTCTGAGGGTGGAAGGACAAGCGGCCACAGCAACTTGCATATATTGCCACGAAAATTGTTACTCTTTAAGGTATTCCTAGTTTTCAGCTCCGCCAATTTTTATTATTCTAAATACTTTAAAGTTCCATTTGTTTAACGGAGTACAACATAAATATTAGAATACATAAATCGGCTTCAGACAATCTTCAACTTGGAAGGAAGAAAGAAGTCATCAATTAGCTCCGGTGAAAATTGGCCTTCCTCCACGTTTCAAGGCGAAATAGCTGAACTTGTAGCGTAAATCGTAACACTCGCTTTCCCTCAAAAGCCTTTATCCTATCTTAGGAAGCCAATTCTTTCATTTAAAATTGTGAAAAATTTTCAAATTAAATATACCAGAAAACAATAATTTTGCATTAATAGTCTTCACGTATAAATATAGACATTAAAGCTTCCGGATCCTCAGTATTCACACGTTCCAAATACAAATACATTTGATATAACATCCACAATGTCGCAATAACCAAAGTATTCTGCTGCCTTTAGAAGCATATAGCATCAGCATGGAATAAAGAAAAGTAATAATACTATTATATGCGATATTGACATATGTTTATTTATGGACATTTGTACTTGAAGGAATGTGAACTTACGTATGCAGTTAAGTAAATTTCAATGAAGTGCAAGTTTGCAAATAAACATGTTTTAAAATTCAATTATTCCAAGTTCGGAACAATTTATGAGAAGCATTCTTTTCCATTCGACACTAACACGCCAACGCTTTTTGACACTACCCTCTGAATCTCAGTGGATTGTTTGAGGTCATCGCTTATCGTCGGAAATCATGGAAGTTTTCATGTCTTGAAATACGGCAAGCGCCGAGGTCATCTTCGCGAAACACAGAAATCGCATATTAAAGAATCAATCGTCATTTCAACAATGGAAGCTACTACGACGCATAATAATCATAATATCGTCCATTTCGTTTACTTAATGTGTTCTTTCAGGCGTGCGTGTCTCGAGTAGCAAACATTAACATAATCGATTAAAATTAAAGTAACTATTTAGGATGAAAATTTGAAATGAAGTTCCACATCTTCGTAATTGTTTGTAGAAAGTCATATCAGGTTAGTATTATTTGTCAATTAAATTGTAGTTTTATTTAATTTGGAAATGCTTTGCTTAGATATTGCGGTTTAATTAAATATAGCTACCCAGATTTGACAAAGTTATGAAAAGTAAACAGTTCGAGGTTTCCACTGCGACGTATTTCGTCATCATATTCATTCACTTTAGTATACGCAATCTTTCATTTATCAACGAATCATATTTATATAGGGTTTCTCATGTTTATTTATTTACCAGCTGTCACAAATATGGACCACCCCATAACTTCTAAATGGTTCAGGGTATTGAGTTGTAGTTTTCACTGAACAATGCAGAATCGGACCCAGGTAACATGCTGGTAGAGGAATTCTCTATAATAGTTCTTGCTTTCAATTGGAATCATCTTTGGTTTTTAAAATTGAACTATATATTTTCATCAGCAATGGATAGATCATGAACATTGAAATAAAATAATGTATCATATTTAGTATTTTAAGAGTAGTTTGAGTAAAATTAGATTTTTTGGCATTAGATTTTCAAGTGGCTGGCAGCCTTTGCAGCAGTCGCCGTTTGGGAAGATGGCCTTCGCCACGTTGATACTGTTTTGTAGAAGAGGAGAAATGCCCAGGAGGGATGGCGGTGTAGGATGGAGGTGTGTTGGCAATTCATAGTCTTGACATGAAAACTTATGAACAAACATCAATTATAACGATCTGAATGAGAATTTTCCCAGTCGTTCATCAAATTGAACTTTTCTTCCTCTGAAATTTCAAATCAACGATAATCGAAAGAACGAAATAAAAAAAATGTTGTAGCAGAAACGATAATTTTATTCATAATAATAATATAATAATAATAATAATAATAATAATAATAATAATAATAATAAAGGCCATATCCTAATTAACAAAGAAATCTAACTCCGGGTGCAGAGACAAGTCCTTAGCATATTTTAATATACGGGAAGCGAAAGGGTGTAAGATTTTAATTGTAATCTCTTGATTAATTCATCAAATAATAGATAGGTAGACATTTTGTCTTATTATTTACTGTCAATAACCTCCCTATTTAAACACGTATCAAAAAACAAAGCGATACAAATTTTGAAATACTCTTGACAGTTTTATCAGTGTAAATTTAACAAAACTTTAACAAAAATGCATATCTGCAGTCGCTAGACTGCTCGTACTGATTAGAGTTTCTCATTTCATAACGCCAAGTACTGCCTCCAACGAAAATGCAGAGAGGAACGGAAGTGTACCGTTTTCTTTTCCATTCAAGAACAGCAGTCGTATGGTTTGCAAAGTGGACGAGCGATCATTTTAATTAAAAATGACATCTACCAACGAGAGACGGTGGTTGACTCCTTATTCAGTTTGAAAATGATATTTATTATTATTATTAACATCTCCTTTACGCTACAGTTTTTATATCGTTCTTTAGGTTGATCAGTATTTGAAATTTTAGTAGAGGCAAATTCAATCTAAATAAATAAGTAAATCTCCCATTCTGATTGTTAAAATTGGTATTTCTTAGTGTGATGTCTGTGCCATCACCAAATTGCTAATATTAATGCCTCTGTATCACCACCTGCCTCTCAGTCAAGACACCTTAGTCTAGACGCCGTATTAGCCACCTTCCCCAGAAGTGTGAGGATTTGCAGGGCTGCTACGATCACCTGGTAATTCAAAATCACATGTCAAGCCTAATTTTATACTCAAATTACTATCAAAATATTGGCATATGATACATCATTTTAATCCTCTTTCATGGTCTATCATTTGCTGGAGATAAAATATAGTTCCATTTAAAATCGAGATGATTATATTTCTCTCAAAATTAAAGTATTATAAACAATTTATCACGGTTTATTTACTTGCCCCCATGATTCCGCGTTGTTCAGCAAAACCTGCATTTCGTTATCCTGAACCGTTTAGAAGTTGTGGGGGTGGTCCATAGTTGGTGGGACCCCCTGTTTATGTAATAGCATTACAACTGCATTCTGACGGGCAGGAATTCAGGCTCTGTAATAGGTGAGTTTTGTTTGCGTGTAACCTACTCTGTGGTGTGTGAAAGTGTGTATGTGTGTGTGTGTGTGTGTGTGTGTGTGTGTGTGTGTGTGTGTGTATATATATATATATATATATATATATATATATATATATATATATATACTTTCTCTCGTAAACATTAGAGACTAACAAAAAGTAATATTTAGAGAGAATTATGTATGTAATGTTGCAGTATATCGCTGTCAGTTTAATGGAGAAATACATATTTTGGGGTCTTAATTTACCAAGAGAGTGTTATTGACTATTTCAAAACATCCGTCTCTTCGTCCCTGTCCACTCTTCTGTCTGTCTGTTTCTCTGTCAGCACTAGTGTGTAAACTATTGGTAGAATTTTGGCCAAAATTAATTTCCAATAACAGTCTGTGGCCCGAATCAAGTACAAATTTAAATAATTCTTTAAATTTTAGGAGTTAATGTATTTGAAGACCCTAGGAGCATTTCAAACTTTTTAAAGAAGCAGCTTCGAGTTTTTCGATCTACATATGTAACCACAGTTGAACATCCGCCAACGTCGGAACTCGAACTCTAGGGCTTTGCGGTTAGCAACGTTACAGAAAACAACGGTACCACTGAGCTATCACGCAACCTTTGCACGTGTACTTAATAATATAGTAAGTCTTATTTCATTACAAAGTTTTAATTTTCCAATATACAAATATTCAATTGTTTCTTATTATTCATTGCGCATAATCGTTCAACTTTAAAGCTTCCTGCTTGAATCGTGTATAACAAATCGGACAATTATATTTGAAAAATTATTACAATACATATAATCAATTATTCCAATTATTACAATGAAGATCTATTTATTAGCGTTAGTAAATATTCCTCTAAAAATGAAAAATGTACCGAAACGAATGTTTGCTATTCTGGCAGTTTTCTGTGTACTATTCGTTACTTTTGTGAATGTTGTCTGAAGAATACACTTCGTTAGACGAAAGATAATTATACATATTTCTTTCTTAATGCAATCTGCTCTTTAATATTAGTCTTTCAAATCATCTCGTGTACGTTTCTTAAAATATGAGTGTTTTTCGCAAGAGTTTGAATTATATGGAGAAAATATATATGTTTTCAGACACCACCAATACATGCTGGAGATTTATTTCAAGTGCAATCCGTTTTAAATACTAAATTTTAAAATACGTTTTGTTAAATTTTTGTCTGAAAAAAAAACAAGTAGCTTTGTGATTTTCAGAAAAGAATTTTCTGGCAGCAAGAACATTGTAATATTCAAAACACTACATAAGCGACCTGTCCACGAGACAATATCGGAGCGTGTTTGGTTGGGTGCCTTCTTCTTGTGCCAGAGATCTCATGAGTTCAAATCCTAGCCGGCACTACTTTTTTTTTATTCTATGCATTAGAAGTATGTATCTGACAAATGACTTTGAAATCAGTTGTAGACAAACAGGAATTTTTATATCGTTTTGCTTTTCAATAATTATATATTTTTGTTTCTCCAGCCGTGTCTCAATAGAATTTCCTTAAGGTTTATTAGAAGAATGAAGTGTTATTGAGTGTAAAAGTTGTAATATATTACGTAAGCAAATTTATCAATAAAACAAGAAAAATTAAGAAACCGGGTTTTCTATGTATTGGTAGTCTAATGAACAGAAAGTGAATAACTGGCATCAATGGTAGATTTTTTTAATCCAAATATTTTGAGAATCCAGCGATTACCTGTTCCAGTGCTGGAACTCTTTATTCCGACAGAACTGTAACGGCTCTCCCGCCGGCAATATGCCTTTGCTATCCTTGCTCCAAAAAGCGATAACCGACAAGTGGCAGCAGCTAAGATTTAGCAACAGGGCGGCATTGGTCACAGGAGGCCTGTGGCCGCTGCCTGGCCCTTTGACACGAGGATGGTTTCTTCATTGGCAGGAAGAAGTGAGAGAATTATGTGCAGGCTTATTGCACTCGTCGATCAAAAATCATGTACGACTGCGCCATGTGTCTGCGTGTATTTGAAATTTGCCTTACGTTGGGAACGTATGTTAGCACAGTGTTTAAAATCTGTTCTCATTGCTTCTGTACCAAATTGGTTTATATTTTTGATCTGTACGAATTAGTAAACGTGTTTTAAATTAAAAATTTCCCAAAACAATATGAATATTGGCATCCATTTTTAACATGAATAAAGTATATTTACCCAACAGAAACTTGAATTATGAAGACAAGAATATTCTGCAAAAGGTGGGATCCCTTAGACCAGACTTGTGCATCAATCCATATCAGTAATGAAAATAGGTCTAGGACATTTAAGCGGTAAATATTCTTATCTATTTTAATGCCCTCTCTGGTTACTAATCTGGTCACTCTAGAGGCGCCACCAGATCATAGCTACCTTAAAACTGAAAGCAAATTCATTCACTTCTTAAATTCCCCTGACATTCACAGTCACAAATGACCCTGTAGGTCATATGAAGTCGAATTATGAATAGAATATAAGATGGTTTGGATGGGTTTTCCAGGCGCTTGTATGAGTTTAGGCTAATTTCTCGTATCTTCTCTTGAATTGTTTGAATATTGAGGTCTCGATGAAATGCTGCATTGGACATGTATGAGTGCTGATGAGATGACTCTTAAAATTTTTGACTGGATCTTTGAAGAACATGAAAAGTTTGTTCTGCTAGCTATTTAGATTTGGATTTTATATGTCATACGAACTAGAGATGGTTTACTCATTGTAATTTTTCCAGGTTGACTTGGATCTGTAATGTCGCCAGTAGAGTTCCTTGTTTGCAGTTGGAATATTTGTTTCTGTATATACTTTTTCTCCAGTGGGTAATCTCCAAGTGAAGACCTAGATATTTTACGCAATCGGTTTGCGGTATTGTTTTTCTGTTGATTCCTACTGGAGCGCACGTTTGTTTCCTGATGAGTAAATGCAATGTGGGCTGCCTTGTTCCCATTACTTTTATTCCACTTTGCTAACCATTCTTCAGAGTGTG
This sequence comes from Teleogryllus oceanicus, assembly GCA_964035755.1. Classification (NCBI taxonomy): domain Eukaryota; kingdom Metazoa; phylum Arthropoda; class Insecta; order Orthoptera; family Gryllidae; genus Teleogryllus; species Teleogryllus oceanicus. The sequence goes on from CAXIVR010000013.1 coordinate 39,280,667, forward strand.
ATGAGATGGTGCTGAGTTATCCGATGCTCTTCTGGATCGGGTCTGGCTAATAGCTGTATCATCAACCAAATGTCTCAGTGTGTGTTTTCTGTTTTCAGGAATATCTGCTGCTTATATATGCAGCCTCACTTTTCATACCAAGTACCACTTTACCTTTGCAAAATTTTTAGATTGAATAGGATAAATGTCTAAAGTTTATTTATTTATTTGTATTTATTTTACGTCAAAAAAACAGATTAAAAGCTGCGTATGACGTCCTATGGGAAAAGAAGTGAATTGTGTGCACATTTTCAAGGTTACTTAGTCCATCCAAGTCATATACTACTTAAATTTTGAATTTTGTTCGTTTTGATATTTGATTTTAAACTGTCGATCCAGTAAGATTAGTTTTGAAAATATCCAGGAAGGAATGTGGTAGGTAGAGTTTTTAATTTGTACAGGAGGCCATATGCCATACCTTATCGAAGGCTTGCGTGACATGAAGGCAGCAGAGGTGAAATACTTGTTTTGGAAGTTGTTCTGTATATATGAAATAACGATCATGTTTATTTGTTCCGATGGTGGATCTTTATTGGCAGAAATCAAACTGATGCCGGGAACGATGTTACGAATGTGAGATCGCAGTCTTGCTAGTTTCTCAAATACCTTAGGTAGAATTGGAAGTAGGTAGTAGGAAGTAGGTTTATATGATGACGCTTCGTGTGGAGATTTGTTTGGTTTTAGGAATAGCAGAATTTAGGCAACCATCCATTGAGCGGGGTAACGTACAGTGCGAATTATCTCATTGAAGAGTGCTGTGATGATTGCAATACCTTTGCGTGGTAGTTCTTTTATCAACTGTTCAATGATGAGGTCCATATCCCGGTGCTTTTCTGCAAGGCAGGTCCTTCTCTATTACTTTACATAATTCTTTAGTCGTAATAAACTTTATAAGGAAGAGACCATTGTGCTGAGAGTGAATCTGGGTATTCTTCGATTTCCACTCTTCATCTCTCATATTCTAATGAGCAGGAGAAGCTCTGAAAAACGTTGGCAGGAAATGGTGTGTGAATACTAGAATTTTCCTATGCACTTCAGCCCATTTACTATTTTGTCTCGAATTGAGGGTTCAGGTTTGATTGAGTGCTTTAAGTATTTTGTGGCTTTAAATAGGGAGTAATCTCGGGGAAAGGCTGGTGATGTAATTTTGAAATTTTTTATTTCTAAAGTTTTTAGAAGCCTGCTGAGTTGTCTAGTGGCTCTATTATAGTTGGTTTTATATCCTGCTACTCTTGAAGATTGCCATATTGTTCTTAACCTTCTTTTCTCAGTGATTTTGTTGATGACTTCCGCAGGCCACATCGTGCAATTTTTAATGAAAGTCCGTTGAGGTGTTGCATGCCACGCTGCAGTTTGTATGCTTTGCGTGACATATTCAGTTGCTTCATCAATGTCATCAGCAGATTTGAACGCATTCGAATTTGGGCGTTGTGGGAGATCCAGTTTCGGTACACATTTATTGGTTCCGAAATAACAAATTAATAGTAAACGAAAAGAAAACTGTTTTAATGCAGTTTTCTTTTCAAATAAACAATTCTGTGCTCCATTGAAAATGAACGGTGTACCATTGACTGACGTTAAGGCAACAACATTTTTGTGTCTCTCAATTCAGTCAAACCTTAAATCGAACGTCCATGTACATGAATTAAACACAAAATTAAGTTCATTATGCTACGCGTTCAGAATTCCTTCAAATTCAGTCAGCCTTCATACTGTTTCGTTGTGTATATTTCGCGAATGTTCATTACCGCCTGAGATATGGCATAATATTCTGGAGAAATAATCTTAGAGCTCCCAGACTTTTAGATTACAAAAACGAATTGTACGAATAATAACGAAATCCCAATAACAATGATACATAATGCATTACTTACCATTTGGATTGTATAAATGTGTATAAACAACCTGAAACAAGTATTGTACTGCAGCCTCTGGGTCAATGACCCCCATCTCGACCAGGTTTTTCATCCAGTTTCTCTGATCCATTGAGTAAATGCTGAGATGGCCCCTTGTTTTGCTTCTGGACATAAATGTAACTTCATCTGTGCACGTCTTCTAGAATTCATTGGGAAATATTGTTATTCAAATTATCGTTTCCATGTTGTTGCGGCAGGAAGTATTATTCCTTGACGAAGGACATCATGGGCAAGAGCCCAAAATTTATTGCCTTTATATCCTTGAGAATAGATTTTATTACATGAGAGCTTTTTTTATTTAAATTTCAAAATTCATGTAGTATATGACTTAGTGTAGGTATCACAGAATTTTGAAAATGTGCACAGAATTAACTTCTCCCCATAGCACGTCATACGGAGTTTCAACTGTTTTTTGACGTAAAATAAATAAATAAATACACTTTCCGATTGGTATTTCTATTTATAAGTATGACGGGAGCGGGTCGTAGTAGTATTGTATTACTAATAGTGACAATAACAGGAGTATGGTCACATGATAGTTCATGGGATGTTTCTATGGAGTTGTAACCAGATGGTTGCAACCTTTGGCGACGAAAAAATCTAGTAAGTCTGGAATTTTGTTTGGATCTGTAGGCCAATACGTTGGTTCCCCTGTAGAGATAGTTTCAAGCTGAAAATATGCTATTGCTTTCTGGAGTTCTCGTCCTCTCGTAGTTATGAGTTTTCATCCCCACTGTGTATGCTTTGCATTAAAGTCTCCTCCTGCTATAAATCTTGAGCCAAAGTTGTTAAAGTAGGTTTCAAAGCGTGCTTTATTAATATTGAATCTTGGTGGACAATAGAGAGCGCTTACTGTAAGAGGCCCACGCCAGTCAGTGATTGTTATAGTAGTAGCTTGCAGATCGATGTCTTGAAACTTTTTCTTCATGATGTTTTATATTGTTTCTAATGTGGATAGCAGTGCCTCCGTGTGCATTACCGTTAGGGTGTTTGGTATCATATAAATTTTTTAAATTTGAAGTAATTATTGACTGTAAAATGTCTTTCTGATATTAGTATGATGTCAATTTTGTTCTGCAAAAGAAATGTCGAGTTCTTGGCGATGTTGCACCAAGCCGTTGGCATTCCATGCTGCAATTCGAAAAAATTACACATTGGATAATTTAGTCACTAAAATTGACTTTATATTTAGGAGAGCATTTATTTGCTGGCTTTGTTGTAGCAGAACATTTTCAAATCTTTCAAAAGAGTGCTGGATAATGCTCAGAATAGAGTGGTTCTCATCAAGATATTGAGGTTCTGTACGCTTTGACCGAGCAATATCGGCCCACGTTCTTTCGTTAGCTTGTGAACGTCTTCTGTTTACTTCATGATAAATACTTTCATTATCGTGATTTTGTGTCTGCATTGTCATCTCTTTTTGAAAATTACTTGTTTGTTTATTAAGTTTTAATAGCCTTTCTTTTTTAGTATTTCCTGGTATACTTTATAACCTCTATAGTTTGCAGGATGATTGCCTTCACACAGAGCACATGTTGGTTCATTTGCCTTTCTTTTTCACATTTGTCTGGAGTGTGTTCTCTTCCCCACTTAACTTACCAAAATGGGTACGCACAGTAGGGTTTGGTGTATTTCGTATCTTTGGCACTTGTTACATTGAACTATGTCTCGTCGCTTCATACACGGTGGTTCAAATGCAACAACACAATTTAGCAGTCGGTTAATTTTAAATATTTCTTTGTTATTAGAATTTGGTTCTAGGTCTATAAAGAACAGAGAGAGAAGTAACTTCGTTGTCCTATGGCGGACATTTATTATATTTCTTACTTTATGCCCCTCTTCCAAAAGCGCAGCTTTAATATTTTTGACGTCTCCAGTATGATGTATATGACGTAAAACAACTCTATACGCACGTTCTTGTTTCAATTGATACGTATAGTAAACGTGTTTGTGGCTTGATAAATGCTTTACTACTGGACGGGGCGGTTGCCTGTGCTTTTAGTGGACTGTATCAGTGTTGAATATTGGCAGGCACTCCACTCAGTCCCATTCGATGCTCATTAGGAACCCTATGATGACGTGGGTTGTCATAGAAACACAAGTTCTCACCTTGCACAATGATCTTTAATGACCTTTAGGTTATCACATTAGTTCTTCACAATTACAGTTTGTGCAATTAGCAAACAAACACTCTTAATGTTTTCACACAAATTGACAGTTTAGCTCTTCACTATGCTAAAATACACTGAATTACTATTCTCAATGTGAGAATACAAACAACTTTACGTCTTTGATTACGAAGTCCGAGCGAATGTGCTCGCCTGGCAGCTTATTTGCGACTTCGTATAAAATAGCTTTAATAGTTCAGCATTTATACACAATGCTGAAATAAACCTTGAAATTATTCTCAATGTGAGAATACAAAGTTACGTGACTTTGATCACGGGGCCACAAACGCATTTTCTCGCGGCTGCTTGTTAGCGACTGATTACAACAAATTAAACAATATGGCCTTTCACGATGCCATGATATGAATACACAGAATGTTATTCTTTGTATGAGAATTTAAGTTTTACGTGAACTTACTAGAACACGGAGTCCGAACGCATATTGCGCGCATGGCTGCCACTCAGCGACTGAATTTTCTGCAGTTAGGGGTTCGCGAAGAGGGGAGATTTGAACTGACCAATTAGATCTCTGGGTTTTTGAAATGTTCTAGAACTTTCTAGGGTGCGCGGCGTAGCCGGCTCGGGGCGTGGGAATTTTCCACGCCGCGCCGTGCGGGGTTGCCGCGCGGCGCGTGGGAATGTTAGTCGAATAAACATCTATTCATACCTCCCTTTCTCCACCTTTGCGTGTGGGACCGAACAACTACTGCTTTGTAAGCATCTGGAGTTTTTGGTGCTATTTTGATTTTGTCATTTGACAGAGATTTTATTTCGAAATCTTCAGTTCTTAAAGCTTTTTGTATGAACTTTACCATGGCCCGGGCATTATTAACATTTGGCACAAAGATAGGTGGTACTGTGGTTTTCGAGGAAGTTTGCTCTGTATTTCCTGCTGTATCTTCTGCACTTACACCAAACTTATTGTGCGTGGGCACAGAAATAATATTAACATTATTATCGTTAGATGCTGTCTTTTGCCTTACCCTTTTATTTTCTTTCGGGTCGAGGTCGTCTGAGTTCGGTCGTTTTGGTCGAGCTGGTTTGTACGTTTACCATGAATTCTGGGTCGGGTCCACGGGATAAGATGATATAAATATAATTACTTAATTTACATTACTAACAGTACAATGTCACATTGAAACAAATGAAGGTGTTATAGGTATTATTTTTATGTTTCCATGATAACAAAGTTTGTTACTTACCATTCAATTGTATATAGTGGACAAATAAGTCTAATAAAATTTCTATCAGTTTTTTCAAAAATATTAGAGAGACTTTTTTATGTACAAATATGTACGAATTTATATATTATTATGATATTGATTTAGATGCAGATTATTGAGAAAAGTACATACCAAACTAACAATGATAAAATTAAATTACAGCGTCTCATAATTCTGAGAGCATTATTTAGATCCTCAATAAACAAAATCTAACATTGTTGGAGATAAAATTTTCCAAAGAGATTTCCCAGTGACAAGATCTGTTGTGATCATTTGCCTTGATGTTACACTCAAAACGAAAGAATGTTTTGGAAATAAGACATGAGACCCATTCAAATGAATTACTATTGCTCAGGGAATGGAAACAATTAAACAAAATATAGTGCTGCAGCGCAAAAGGGTATCTATTATAAATACTAATACTACCAAAGACTGAATTTTTTCATTTCTCTTTCAATTTCATTTGCCCATGACTGGATGTAGTTACAGTGCGCTTCCAAGTACAAAATTGGTTTGGGCACGATTTCAGAAAAAAATCTTCGATTAACTAAAAAAAAATACTTATTATGATAGAATAAATCCTTGTACAAATACAGTTGTAAATAAACAAATTGCTTACAAAATGGAAATTACATTTTTAATTTCTCATTTACAAGCGCATGTTACATTAAATTTATTTTTAAATTCAAATATTGTAGTTCAGTAAACAATTTTACTAATGATTTATATTCAGATAAAAACATTTTATGGAATTTTTAATAATATTTATTTTAAAAAATACGGGCATGGGAGTCTCAAGACTTCTTATTTTGCTAGTAGGGAAATCCAGATCTGCATTTACCTGTACCTTGAATGGTTGATAATAACACAAGCATAAAAAATATTTTATAATTTCTACAGATTTGATACCACTGTTCATTGAGGTGCTGACCTACGCTAAAGATTGGTGCTTTGAGTCCTGTGTAAGGTATCTTGCAACTGTGGTGTAGAAGGCAATGACATCGACTGAGTATCTCGCATAATAAGTTAATGAATCATTTTCGAATCGTTCGAATAATCAAATAAATAGGTAGTCATTGTTCAGGAGCAAAAGTCAAAAAACATAATACAGCACAATACGAAATAATAATAATAATAATAATAATAATAATAATAATAATAATATGTCGCACTGAATATATAAAAATCTATAAAAACTATCAAGAACATAGAAACATAAAAACTATCAAGAACAAGAAATCTTGCTAAATTCTCCAAAATTGAATTTAATAAAATTAACCCGCACGATAATAAGGCTGGTCAGCGTTCGAACTCAACGTGCGGCAATGTAGTCCATGAAACATGTGAAATAAACTTAAATGGAAAAAGATGAACGATAACCATTCACGCGCAACTCGGGCTAGAGAGCAAGGGCTTCAGGCGCCCGCGCTCCATAGCAGTCCGGCGATGTTACAAGTACACCTTCACAACGTCTCGACCGGGCGCAACTCAGCAAACCCTCGCTCGTGGCTCATAGCAAAGTCGCAAGCCTTTCACCACTGAGATCCGGGTTCGTTTACTGTCGAATCTCACGTGAAATTTGTTCCAACAAAACGAGTTTGACTGCTTCACAAGGGCTAGTCCAACCCTTATGAAGTGTCCTAAACCCTGCCCCTATCTTTATTCCTTCCCAATTCTGGCCGCTGGGTAGTGACGGAGGAGCGCGTAGCAGGACGCGCGTACGCGGAGATGCTACCTGGCGGTCCTTTTGGCAACTCACTGCGACGTGACGCGACATGACAAAGTTATAATGGAGAATTACTCCACAAGTGCGCAATGTAATGGAGGATTACTCCCCAGCGCAAAGCGCTCAACGCCCCTTAACGGGCTTGGGGACGCGTTGCGTCAAAATGGTAGACGCAACAAATTAAAACAAAAAAACACGCGACCTACACCTAAGCAAGTCTGATTTCCTCGTTTCTCTATGCTCTTCCCGTCGAAGCCTCAGTTTTCTCTCTACCTGTCTCTCTCTCTCTCTCTCTCTCTCTCTCTCTCTCTCTCTCTCTTATTTATTTATTTTCTTAATATATTTCTCTTAATGAAATAAGCAAAATCAGAAATATCCGTTAGAGTAAAATTTTTGAAATCCACATTTCCCCCGGTCCATCTTCGTTCTTCAACTTCGGTAGCCAGCGTATTAGTTGTAGGTTGATTCGTTGAACAATATCTTCTGTCCTACTTACATTGGAAATCATTCTTCGACTGAAAGTATTGTCCAAATAGCAAGTAATTTTGCAATACAATTCATTGGTAATAATTTGTTGCCTAATTGGGTGGTGCAAGAGATTACGTAATTTACCAATGACTCCTGATCTGCTTCCACAACCAACGAATCTTCGTTATGAAACGAGGAGAATTAGATTCCTCAGTTGTTAAGTGCTTACGATTACCTTTCAGTGCAGGCTTAAGAACGATGTACTTTTGGTCTTCTAAATATTTTTTGGCGTCTCTATAACCTCTGTCTACGACGCAAAAGTCTCCCTCTTGTAATAAGCTGTTTAAACCATGTAGATCGGAGATTACTTTTTTCATTATCGTAGCATCGTCTTCAGTGGCATGAAATGGTCCCAAATATCTAAAACAAAACCACGTTGTGCGAATTGTAAATGGTTTACACAGTGGAGACCTTTTTGTCCAGTTTCATTGATTAATAAAATCGATTATCTTTACTTCAAAAACGAATGTAAGTATTTGGCAATAAAACATATATTGCACTTGATTTGACTATCTCTTCCTGATTCATGTAAATAATCAGAATAGATATATCGTTACACTGGATTTGTGTTATTTGTTTTGAATACTTGTATATACAACATTTTTCAGAAACGCTGCCATGCCATTACGTCAAAAAAGGCTCAATTTTTTTTCCTTAGAGTTATTCAAGGAATAATGTTAAATGCACTTTAAAATGACGTAATGTTCATTGTGGGCTATCCTTTTGTTTTTTTCAAAAATTACAGAAATGTAATTATTTTTAAACCCCGTAATTTGCAATTTTTAAATTTAAAACAATTGCATTTGCGAGTTAATATACTTTAAATGGGTATATATTAAATTTTTCGAAAATCAAATTTTCTTTAAAAAAGGTTCAGACTGCATTTACAGTAGCGCTTAAAAGAAATTTTCAAAAAAACGGCTCCACATTTTCAATTAAAATTGCTTTTTAGGTAGAGGTTTTATCCTTTTTTAAATTCTTAAATTAATATTTCGGTTCTACTATTCAACAACCGAAAAGTTTACAAAATTTCAAAACAATGTATTTTAGGCTGCGATAGATGGCTGCTGGCAAGAGGATGGGGCAATAACGTAAAGCCAGTCCACACCAAGAAAATTAGAAAACTTTACTACGAGAAAGACTGTGACATTTGTAGCATTACTAGTTAGATTTCTTCTTCTGTGTTAGGGCGCCGTGTCCAGGCGAATGTAAGAGTTCATTACTGCAATAGTTATATATATATATATATATATATATATATATATATATATATATATATATATATATAGAGAGAGAGAGAGAGAGAGAGAGAGAGAGAGAGAGATACTCGCCCCGCGTTGGGCGTCATTGAAATATATCTACCTAATATTCTACGCTATTCTGCCTATACTATTCACCTATTCCTATTCTTGCGTTGGGCTGCCAATGTAATAGGTTCCTTCTTCACTTGTCTTACTTATTTCTATTCTGCCTAATTGTAATATCTTCTCTCGTATTTGCCCGTCCACTAGCTGCTTTATATATCACACAATCGTAACTGGGCGTGAATACGGTGACTGCCCTATACAGGGCTTTAAACGAGGTACCTGTGTGCGCGCGCGTGGGTCAGCATCTGACTACTCAAATTACAACACATTTATTCATGGCTACTGATGAACCCAAATATGTTCACCTCGGTTTATTACCATTCCTCTAGTTATTCTTTTCTGGTTTTCAATATTCAAATTAACAAACAAAACAACCACATTAAATGAAAAATGCCTTCTGACGGCATGCAAAACAATAATAACACATAAATCATATCCTTAACGTTCAATTACAAAACACAATACAATACCATTCACACTGAAAATCACAAAAAACACACACACACACACACAAAATCATTCATCCACCGAATGCGCACTCTGCCGTGAAACCCACTGACTTTCTTATTTTAAATTAAATATACAAAACTTGGTCTTCGACAGATGCCTTTTAAATTTTCAAATAAAACACGCATGCATCCCTGGTGATGGCTGCGCACTGCGACATGCGGCACACATTACGCGTCGCCGTCCACCAATTTGTACACTCCCAGTGCACGATTATAATGTCTCTTCTGCCACCAGTTTTCAGGATCGTGCATTTATACCGACAGCTCACCCACTTCACACACCGCAAAACGTTTCACAACGAATCGCGAAGTTCTCACAAATATTCCAAGTTCCGCCGCGAAATGGTACTGTTTGCCGCGTGAATGTAAATAAAAAAATGCTTAAATTTCCCGCAACATAGAAATATTGTTCATTCACGAATAAACTAAAATATTATAGTAAATTTCATCACATCGCGCTAACCACTTTGAAGTTTCGTATCTTAACACGGTAACATAAAATGTCCAACCATTGTTCTGGCTGGCAATTACGCGAAAATTAATGTTCGCGTCGTTTTACCAATTAGTCATTCGCTACTATTCGAAAACTCATCTGCCTATTGTCATTACACTTTATCTACACAACAAAATATTTATAAGTGCTCCTAAACACATTTCTTGAGCAAAATTACTAAAATGTGTAACATACAATCGCGGACTTAGCGTCTCCCACGAGTGCCAAACGCCAACTGTCTCCTCCTCTTGGGCATTGTTGTCAAGAAAATTAAAAGATTTACCACGAACATACGCCGATCACTTGTTCATCGCCATGAATAACACTGCGAAAACATTTCTTATTCTCACGTTTTACAAGTTTTTTCTGCCTCGCCACTGGTTTTAAACACTGTCTATATTTTCCTTTGTAATTAATGCGTTGTCCGTTTTTCCTTTTCTTGTCTTATTTTATTAAATGAAACCATTTTCATTCTAATATTTTCTCGTGACGTCACACGAACGTCGCTTGTTTTATACTAATTCCACAAACGATAAGTTTAACACAAACGATAAGTTTAACTCATTCATAAATATATACTTAAGACATTTTAATGACACGTTTCCTCAAAAACTCAGGAAGATTCAAAATAATAAAAACGAAACGTGGATTACTAAAGGCATCAAAGTGTCTTGTTAAAGAAAACGCAACATGTATAAAATACTAACACTGAACAAATGTAACCCCAGCTTCATTTCATACTACAAAACATACAATTCAATCCTAAAAAAAGTAATCAAACAAGCGAAAATTATGACAAATGACAAGTACATTGCAAATGCACGTAACAAAACAAAAGCTATGTGGGACATCATTAAAAAGACAACAGCACCAACTAACAATAACAGAAAAAACCACTTCAAAAACCAAACTTTACAAGACCCACAAGAAATTGCAGAAATATTCAATGAACACTTTTCACAAATTGGTAAAAAGTTAGTATCTCAACATTCCCTAAACAATAACACACACCAGACAAACACTGTTTCACAAATTGCAAATTCCATATATTTATATGAAACCACCCCCTCTGAAATCTTAAAATCATTGGACAAATGGAGAATAAATTCTCAGCAGGCCTGGACAACATTCCAGATTTTCTTATCAAACACAGTGCTCCGTATATAGTGCAACCGCTGTCTCATATTTGCAATTACTCTCTAAAAACAGGCATATTCCCAAATGTATTCAAAATGGCAAAAATTAAACCGTTGTATAAAAAGGGCAATTGTTATGATCTAATGAACTACAGACCTATCTCCCTGCTATCAGGATTTTCAAACATTCTGGAAAAGCTTTTCAATGATAGACTCAAACACTTTCTCAATGCAAATAATATCCTTACAAATGCACTACATGGTTTCAGGTGTAATAGATCCACAGAGACAGCCATTTTCTCCTTTTTAAATGACATACTTATTGCACTAAATCAGAAGGAAATTCCCATCGGCCTTTTCTTAGATTTGTCAAATGCCTTTGACATTATTGATCATCACATACTTTTAACAAAACTAGAAATGCTAGGGATCCGAGGCATTGCAGGCCAGTGGATTAAATCATATTTATCAAACCGTAGCCAAGTAGTTACCCTCCAGCACACTAAAGACAACAAAATCTCCTCGTACTATTCCAACCCTCAGATGATAAATTGTGGAGTCCCGCAAGGATCCATCCTAGGGCCAATATTATTCCTTATATATATAAATGACATGTCTTTGGCTTTAAAAATAACAAAACAATTTTGTTTGCAGATGACACAAACATAATCATAAAAGCAAAAACGCAACAATTATTAGAAATAGAAACTCAAGAAACGTTGCATGCATTAGTAAAATGGTTTCAAGACAACAAACTCATCATAAACACCAGCAAAACAGTCTCTCTAAATTTCATGAATCCCCGATCCAAAGAAAAACTCTCCCAGCATTTGCTCATAAATAATAATCCTGTAAAAATATCACAGGAAACTACCTTCCTTGGTCTAACAATCCAAGAAAACCTAAAATGGAATGCTACATTTCAAATCTTAATAAGAAGCTCACCAAATCTTGTTATGCCCTATACACCCTCAGGTCAAGCTCCAGCATTGAGACTCTTAGGACAATGTATTATGCAAATGTGCACTCACACTTGAAATATGGATTAATATTTTGGGGAAATGCCCCTGAGAGCACTCATACATTTATTATCCAAAAAAGAATACTGCGAACAATGACCAGCACTCATAAGCTGGAGTCTTGCAAACCCTTGTTCAAAAAATTAAGGATTCTTCCACTACCGTGCATGTACATATTTGAAATAGTTGTCTTCACAAAGAAGATTCTCATGGAAAACAAAGACACTTTCACTCTAAATTCTGATGTACACAACTATAACACTCGACAAAAGGATAACCTACATGTTCCCCATTCTGAAACTACACTTTATCAAAAAAGTACCGCAATAGAGGCATTACACTTTACAACAAATTGAGCCATGATATTAAAGATATTAATACAATACATAGATATAAAAGTAAATTGAAAGCTATCCTGCTTAACAACATGTTCTACAGCGTGAAGGAATACACAAATCACATCACTACCTCCCTTAAAAAACAAAAATATACATTCTATTCCCATTGATTCTCTGTTTCATGTTGACTGTTTAAGTTGAAGCAAAGAAAAAAGAACTGGCATATCCCATCCTGCCTGTGTTAAATTGCAGTTGGACTGATGTAGAAGGAGAATGCCAAACCCAAATTCTATTTCCTTCATGCTGAATTTGCTAAATGCACTAGGCATCATTAATATCGTTAAATCATTTCTGAATGAATAGTATTTTATTATTAGTATTGTTACTATTATAATTGATATTACTATTATTATTACTATTATAATTATTACTATTACTGTTACTATTATTATTATTATTATTATTGTAAGATCAATGACGAACTTGATCAGGTTTTTTGAGAAGAATTCGTACAAATTTGAGAAGAGTCGTACAAACACGTAAGTTGAGCCGACTTGCTTCTCGCGCTGCACCGGCCCACCCACCCCCTCCGTCAGTTTACGGCGATCCAGTCTTCCATCCCAAAGTAATTAACCTTTCTTCGACAACACTATCTAATAACGAACATTCTCTTTTAGGAAAAGGCCTCAAACATTGTCCTCCTCAGTTCAGTAGCACTAAACTTAAACAATTATGCATCCAAACAGACACAAACATTCCCTCTTCTAACAACATGCTTGAAATTAAATATGATATTGCCAGCGCTCTTTCCCGCGACAAAACCATAGCCTGCCACATCAAAAACACACACCATGAAACTACTACTGCCAAACTGCTTCTCAAGAAAGCCACGGAAAACAACTTGACCATTACAAAAGCTGACAAAGGGAATACGGTCGTCATACTTAACACCCAAGACTACAATGACAAAATAGATGATTTCCTGAATGATGAGAACATTGAACAAATTCCTAAGGACCCTACGAGTAAACTTCTTGTTAAGTTGAGAACAGAACTCCCCCGCCCTATTCACTAGATCCAGATATTTTATTCCCTCTAATCCCGCCCCCCCCTCGCCTCTACGGCCTCCCTAAAATCCACAAAGAAAACATACCTATTTGGCCTGTTGTTTCCTATACCAACACTATTACCCACAGACTCGCTCACAGACTCAACAACCTCTTTCATGAACACGTGCGTTTTAAACCCGTCCATACCATCAAGAACAGTTTGGAACTTGTGACCAAACTTCAAAACATACACGTACCGGTCAATGCCAAACTAATATCCTTTGACGTTACAAATTTATTCCCTAACACCCCGACTCAAGACTATAAATTAATTTTACAAAATATCCTGGACAAAGCTACATGCCCCGTACCAATACGAACAGAACTGTACAATCTGATCTCACTCTGCATGGACACTAACTACTTTATGTTTAATAACTCTTTCTACAAACAAAATTCTGGTCTTCCGATGGGATCACCACTGTCACCACTACTTGCAGACATGTTCATGGACAATTTTGAAACACTCTTGTTTGAGACACAACATCCCCTTCTTCAAAATGTAACGTACTGGTACCGCTACGTCGATGACATCTTAGCTCTATGGACAGGTACAACATGACAACTCGACATCTTCCTCGAGTTCCTTAACTCCAGACACCCATCCATAAAATTCACTAAAGAACTAGAAAATGAAAACCAATCAATTAATTTCTTAGACCTAACCATCTCTAAGTTGGACAATAAACACATCTTCAATGTTTTTAGAAAACCCACACACACAGACACAGTCATCCATAACACATCCGAACATCCATCTGCTCACAAACACGCAGCTTTCCATGCCATGATTCACAGACTTGTTAGCCTTCCCTTATCACAAGACAATTTTGAAAGAGAAACACGCACCATTAAATACATAGCTTCCGCCAATGGATACAGTACCACTCTTGTTGACAACATATTACGTCGCAAATTAAATAAGAAGAAACTGAAAACGTATACAAGCCTCACCCCATTCACCCAGAAACCATCAAAATTTATTTATATTCCGTTCTTTGGAAAAATATCGCAGAAGGTAGCCCATATTCTTCACAAATACAATTTTCACGTTTCTTTACACACACAAATCCCTCAAACAGCTACTTCCACCTCGCAACACCACCCCACTCATGGCGAAATCAGGAGTTTATGAACTACACTGCCACAATTGCGAGGCTAAATACATCGGACAAACAGGTAGAAGCTTTAATACCAGAATTAAAGAACATTTACATGCATGGAAGCACAACACAAACAAATCGCACTTTGCTACACATCTTATAAACGCAGGCCATACTTTCCACCCAGACTCAGACATCAAAATTCTTGAAATAGAAAATAAATTCTGGAACAGAAGTGCTTTAGAAATCTTTCACATATTTCAAGCCAAACAGAAATCTGAGGCCCTTCTTAATGAAAAAAACTAATTTCCTTCTGTCCCCTCTACTAATAATTTTACACACCCCGACGTCCCTAACTGACTCCCCCGCCTCCTAAGACATTTCCAAGAGACCACTAAACAGACCTCCTCCGACCCACCCACCCCCGCCGGATCTCCGAAAAGCAATAAAAATCCCGTGTCACGTTTTCTCTGGGCACAGTCGCTCGACTTTTGCCGACAGTAGCGAGGTAAGCAAAAAACGGCTCAACTTGCTATTCAATTATTTCCCCATCTTTGTAATAACATTGATATGAATTATTACTGTTCCCCATTTTTTATATATGTATATGTATATATATATATATATATATATATATATATATATATAAATTTTGTTTTTCTTTTGAATATGAGAATGTATATTTCTTCACAAATATTTATAATCTGAAATTTGGACTGCTTGTATAAGTATTAATTCCTCTCCGCCCCCCCCCGCCGCAATTAATTTTTATAATTTTATCTGCTATATGTTCCTTAACTTTTGCAATCATACAATGTGACTTTCTGTATTATTTTTTGTTTAATTTGAACTGCTACTAATCCTCCCTTTTTCTGTAACTAAATATTTTAGAGTTATCCATCAATTGTAATTTAATTTTTTTTCTATCTTATTGTGTATTTATTTATAAAAATTTTTTTTTGTATCTTTCTGTATTCTGTAGACTGACGATGACGGCAAAGCCGTCCAAAGCCGGCTATCTTAATAGCTGATGTTGACGAAGATGACCTCTTTTATTTCTTCTTATAAGAACGTCAACAACATCCAATCAGAATTCCCACAATTCAGGGTTTTTTGTCCAGTTTCCCTTGATCCTTTGAGCAAATGCTGAGATGGTCCCCATTGTTTTGATTTCTGGACAGTAAATGTAACTTCACTCTGCCATATCTGACTCGTCGTGCACGATTGAAATTGTATATGTGACTCAATAAATATTATTATTATTATTATTATTATTATTATTATAATGATAAGATTTTTTACTTTTAATAGATTTTAATTTTTTAAAATTTTAATAGATCTTTTGACTGTTTCCCGAAAACGTGACTAATCTTGAAATTTATTATAAATTCCGCCCCATTGTTCCATGAAGTTTTAACCCGATCCCTTCAAGCGTTCTCTCAATATTTAAATAAAACTATCCTTTCCATTAACTTCCTTATGTCCACAATCACCTCCATATTTCAGCTTGTGATTGCTGTAATGAAACCTCCTCCTCTTCTTCCCTCTCTTTCTTCTTACTATCTCTCTATTCTATTTGCCCCTATTATTCATTGCCCCACCGTTGGGCCGCCATTTATGTAATGTCCCTACTCTCTCCTATTTATCTTTCTCCTATTTACTCTCTGATGTTATTCCACCGTTGGGTCGCCATTTAATGTAATGTAACACCCTCTCCCTGCTCTCTCCTGCTATCTTCCTATCATTCATTAATTTTATCCTCTAACCTCTCTACGTTATCTATGCCCGCGCTTTTATCAAATATATATAATAAATCCCCTTTTTTTCTTTTCCCTTTTAACTATCTACTGCCGTGGATACGCTGGCGTTCCTATACAGGAATCGCAGTGAGGTAACTGGATTGTGCGTGCTAGGTTAAATTACTACGAACATCTCAATTGATCCAAAACGAACCATTTCTGGTTCGATCATTTATTTGTGTTACTAACTTTCCTCTATTCTCATTTCTACGGCGATAATTCACGTCTTTCTTTCACGTTAACATATAATACCCTATAACATCAACACACAGAAACAAAAAAAAAAAAAACAAGATAATACACAATAACAGAAAATCATTCGTACACACTAATACAAACAGTATCAAAATCTCATTCATCCCTCGAATGCGCATTCCCTACTTTTCTTTAACTATTTCTACTTTATTCCTAATAACAAAACTTGATCTTCGACAAAATTGTTTTTTAATTATGGAATGCGTTTTGATAGAAGCATTTCAAGGAATTACGACACACACACACATACGCATATGCGTTTCACTTCCCTTTTTCAGCTCATCTCTCGTACTGAAGATGTCCGGTGTCCGCTGTCCAATGCTCCTCGATGTCAGTCGACGGCCACTCTTACTCGCGGTTGCCTCCGAGAACCACTTTTCGTCAACCCCTATATTTCACCTAAATGTGAAAGTCCAGCCGCTAGCCTGTCACCGACTAATGAATTCTGTATGTTTGCGGCGTACTGCTCGGCAAAATACGTAACACGAAAACAGAAACAACTTTTCGCGTATCGTCAAACACGTTTCTTTGAAAGTTCTATTGCTTATTTCCATTTATTTTGGAAAATAATCATCTAAATTTTACTTATGTGTATTTATTTAGTTAAGTTCCATAATAAAAATGTTTAACGCGCCAAATTTCCTCACACTAGAATACAACGTAATTGATTATCCGTAATTCCTTGAAGTTTTTACTAATAAAATAACATGAATTCAATGAATTTAAATTTTGCTCCCTTTTCTAATATTCCAAAATATTTATAAATCTTTCGACATTACTTCTCGTTAACTATTTTTACACTTTCCAAAAAAATTAACGACACACCGATTTCACGTACACGAAGCGTTCATTACCGTGTTCACGACACATCTGCCTCTCATCTGCATTCTTTCTGAATTCTTCTATCAACTTACATTGTTACCACATATTTTTGTCACACATAATTGACACACGCTTGCTCTGTTGGTTCTGGAAGATTTCCTTAACTTCTCAGCATGGTGTCATTTGTTTATACTATTGACTTCATTCCAACTTCCAAACATTTTACGATTACTTGCTTCCGAAAATGGACAAAGTTGATATTAATTTTGTCGTCTTCCCCGTATTTTATTCTATTACTTCCCAACGTTTCAACCAAATCGGTCCGTGCGTTTGGTAATTATTCTTCAAAAACCCTGTTTGTAATGTTTCTTTTCCAACACAACAATGGCCACGTTCTGTTCATTTTATTAAAAATTCCAAATATATTTCAAATTATAACTTCCGAATGTGTCAACCGAATTTAATGCCGTTTGTTTTATTTTGTTCTATAATTTCTGCTCTATCGGATGATTATATTCAATTTTCTCTAAATATCACATGCTATAATTTCTTATTTTAATTTGGATTTACAAACATCTTTCTATCGGCATCGTTGCACTCCACATATACGTTTATTCTTTGCCACCTTTTGGCAACGTTGCATCTGGGGTTTTGATCTCGAAACGTTGGATCATTACAATACAAATGCATGATTACAATAATTTCCGAAATCTAATGGATCCCTGATTCGTTTTTGACGATTCCACGTTCTAATGCTTCTAAAAATTTTGCCTTATTTAATGTTTACACTGGATTTAATCCTTTTTCACGTATTCAGTCAATTTGGAAAAATGTCTGTGCACGGCGCTGTCGTCTTCTATCTTTTCAAAATATAAATGTTAATATTGTTTGGAAAATGTATTTTTGGGAACTTTGTTGAACTTGAAACTTGTTGAAATTGGAACGAACTGTTACAATAAGCTAGCATTTCTGAATAAGGGTTTTAAATATTTAAAACGAAGCCAAACAACATAACTGAAAACGAGCCCAGCTACAAGCCACTTTCTTGAGCCGCTGCATACTGCCCCCACTCATATATATATATATATATATATATATATATATATATATATATATATATATATAGTGACGGCACGGGGTTATACGAACCCGTAACGCCACCATAACCCACTAGAAAACACCAGAGAACTGAGAAATAGAGTACGCGGCGGAGCGATGGTCCGAGAAGGCGACATCTACCCGCAGGTTCCCGCACTCCGATGTCCAAAGTTAGCGGATAATATTTTCTCGAGAGGGCGCGAAGGAGGAGAAAATTCACCCCTCCAGAAATTTTTCCCCAGGCGGAGTTGCATAAATACCGTGACGCACTTCGGTAGAGCTCTCTTACGACTTCGACAGCGACGGCGACTCAACTAAATTCTTCAGCAGTAGTAATTGGTTAGTGCAGGAGTATAATTTTACTTGCTTAAGTAAAGCTGATTTAAGAAACGCGGTAATAAGTGATAGAATTCAGAAGCAAAGTGCATGTACAGTATTTGCACTAACGTTACGCGAGTAAGCAAGCGATGTGACTGTTCGAACTTGAAATAGTTTCATAATCGAAGTAAATTCGCGCAGAAGGACTCTGAAAGAAATCCAGTAGTTAATTTTGTACGCCACGACCACGCACGCTCAAAGTGTGGTATGTCGGCCGAGTGCTAGAAGTAGTCAATTCAAGCACGTTGGTTATTTAAAACTGGTAGCGCGAGCAACGGGTACGCGGCAGGCGGCAGAAGGACGACTCCAACACTCAAGCGTAGGCGAGAAGGACTTGGACCAATCCGTCGATGGTACGAGCCCGAGGACGAGAGAAAGGTTTGGAATTTGGACGTGTGGCGGCATCCTGAGATCGAGCGAAAGAAGAGCTTGTAACCGCGGGACATCGAATCAGTCAAGTGACGTGGCGAGGCTCGAGCGGCCGAACCCCCAAGGTTAACTGACGGCGAGCGGGAAGGAAATGTCGAGGTAAAGAACTGGCAACTTCTATGCGGCAATTTGTTGGGAAACTGCGTAGCTTTAAACACCAGGCGTAGCGACCTAAATAGGTGAAAGTTCCATATAACTACTGGGAAATATTTCGAATGTATGAGCGGCAGTTTTGATTTCATTCGCGGTACGCACCAGTAAATTCGTTTGAATGCCATACCTTGTACAACTTTTCTAAAGTAAATTATAATTTTTCATTTAGTGTAAAAGTAATCTTATTGAAAGTATTGTGTCCATTGTATGATGTTAGGGATAATCAGTTGCTATAATTTTGTAAAGGGTACGATTTAGTAACGTGTGTGTCACGTTTATTATTGTGTTAAGTTAACAGCATTGTAATAATTGCGTAGCTCAAGGCTGACCTCTGTGAAGTCTATAATAGAATAATTGTAGAGAATCACTTAAAGGGCCGTGCACGGAGAAAACTTTAGATTAACCACAGTTAAATGAGGTACACGAAATAATTGAGAAGGAGGTCAAAGCAAGTATTGTAAATAGTGCGTATTGAAGTAATCAGGCAGTCAAGGTGACGCCTATACATTCTCTTATGGTTGTGTTATTTCTGTTCTTTTTGTTTCTGTTTTCTTTGCAGTGACCATCTACGTAAAGTACATACTTATTGTATATTTGTGCCACTGTGTAATTTGTTTTACTGAATATATGTTCATTTTACCAGAATTTTATATAATTCATTGTGTCAAGGGTTCAGACCTTTCTCATACCCGAAAGATCCTGCTTCCTGAGAATTCAAAGCTCGCTTCACGAGCATTCATAGTTTCACGCGTCATCGCCACCGGCTGGTAGGTAGTAGGTGGGCGTGTTATTATATAACGTTAGTTATCCACTATATAACATTATATCATTACATAGTTGAATTCGGAATAAGTGATAGCAACCAAAGAGTATATCAACAAGCTTTGTTGTCAATTTCTGTTCACCAGAAATGTTTGCTTCCAGATGATAGAAACTATTTTGTATCGAAAAACGAGCTACAGTTTCATATAATAGTTCTGTCAACAAAATAATAGAAACCCGCACTCCCCTCGCATCTAGCGAAATGAAGGCTCAAGAAATCGTGCGGGTATAATATGCTTTATTCTTTCTCGAGTCACCAATAGGACGGAGTGGGCTTCGTTTGTGACGTCATCCCATCTCCCTATATATTAATAGTTGTATTAGTATTAATAGTCCTAATATATTAATGTTGGGACCATACATTTCCTACAGAAATGCTACGCCAAAACGACCGTACATTCATAAATACTACAAAATAGTAACGCACCTCATTGGTCGAGAATGTCTTACGTCATCTTCCCCACCACCGGTAAGATTAGTAAGGTCACCATGTTATATTTCAAACTTGGCTGACCTCTTAATGGGGGAAATGCATTTACGAAAAATAACTAAGTACGGTCGCCAGCTGTATAAGACAGCACAAATTTTAAATAAAGCCTCGCTGCGAAGCAAAAAGCGAGGTGACCATGCTTGCACCTAATGAATTTTTATGCAAAGCTAACACAGAACTTCTAAGCTATCGGATTCGCAAAGACTGTTGTCAAATTCGAAACTTTTCGAAAGGACGCTCCAGGTTCTAAAATAAATAGGATCGTAATTATAAAGGATCTCAGTATTTGGAGATATAACAATCAAATAACTCAAACATTACAATTTATTAACACAAATGTTTATAGAATACAAGTTTTTCCTGGTGCGCAGGATCACAAAGAGCTGCGGGAAAAACAAAGCTGAACTACGAAATATAAGACAAAGATGAAGGACGGCAGTGCCGTCTCATGAAAACACTAATAACTGGCGCGTCAACAATGCGCCTACATACACAGAATTACTGTATTGCAAACGACCTCTAAAACCCACTTTAGGGCGAGGAAGTTGAATACACATACATACAAGCTTGTTACAAATGGGAACGCTAATTATTAGCGCGTCTAACAATGCGCTTACATATACAGAATTACTGTATTACAAGCAACCTCTGAAATGCCCAATTTAGGGCGAGGAAGTTGAATACACACATAAACAAAATTGTAAAAGAAGCCGCCGGTTTAAAAAAAAAAAGCGCTTACCATAACTTACGAAACCTTTTACAAATTTGACTATGGAGCAGGGTTACTCCGGAACGAGAAGGAGCGGTCCATATGCCCGCCCGTATCTCGTTCAACAGAGCCGTGACCGGACACGAACGTCGATCAACATACGGCCCAACAAAGCCCGCAGGTGACCGCACCGATTCGCGCCGGTGACGCGCTGTTGCCCAGCCGACGTCTCTGCCGGCTACGGTACCGGATGAACGACGCTGCTTCCAATGACCGCGATCCAAAGCTACCGCACGGGCCTAGCAGACGCCTTGCCAAAGCTTCAACTGCCGAATGCGGCCGAAGGCCGTCTTACTCACGACAGGAGCAACAATCCAATTACTGCCGAATGCGGCCGAATGCCGTCTTACTCTCGAAAGGAACAAAAACTGCAACATTAACAAACATGTGATTAATGCACAGTATCAAAAAACTGAGCCTCCACAACAATCGGAGATCAGCAACCTTTAAACAAAGACAAAATATACAGAGTAAACCTGCTTTAAACGAATGAGAAGTTATGCAATCATGCAATCAACAAACATTTCAAAACATGAGATCCATTTCCATACCAAAAGACATACATTTCCAAGACATTAAACCATTATGCACTCGTACACACTTTAAAAATACGGTTCAGAAGGAACCGGGCCTTTGCTTCAAAACACAAAAAAATGGCTCATAAGACATATGTAAGTTACATTACAAACTATGGCAGCAAGAGGCTACATCACAAACGGCAAAAGGGTTACATGACAAAGTATGGCAAAAGGCACCGTGCGCGAGAAGCGCACGTCTTTTATACCGTCCCCTGAAGGGGTAACAGT
The DNA here is from genome assembly GCA_964035755.1 of Teleogryllus oceanicus. Classification (NCBI taxonomy): domain Eukaryota; kingdom Metazoa; phylum Arthropoda; class Insecta; order Orthoptera; family Gryllidae; genus Teleogryllus; species Teleogryllus oceanicus. Next base: position 39,303,162 of record CAXIVR010000013.1, read on the forward strand.
GTGGCATGAGGGGGGGTACAGTAGCGGGGTGGTATCGATCCAGTATTATGAACCTCTTTGCCTAAGAGCGTAAAGATTTTCGCCTGCCAAGATCGGCAGCCCGCAAACCACGCCGGATAAGGTGGCGGTCTCTGCTAGAGAAACAAGGAACTGTATACAAGTTACAGAAATAATTTTTAAATTAGTGTAAAAACCTTAGTTTTGAGGCTACAAAGGCAAATGAGGTGTCCAAATGACTCTAAATTTGATGTAAATTGCGGATTTTGTTATTAGAACCCGCTACATTCAGTGGGTTTCTTACAATAATTAAAAACCTGTTTTTAAACTTGAAACAACCTGGAAAACATTGCCTTTGTATGTACTCAGATATTTAAATTTGATGGATAAAAGCATTTGTGCGTTCTGAATGAAAAACTCTATTCAGTTAATATTCCAAAAATGATCTTTCCTTTTATATTATATGAGCTATATAAACAATCTTGTATGCTATGAAAAGGTATGAATGATACACACGCCCGCGCGCAGGTTTAAGTCCTCAGAGGAATAATGTATATTTTATATTTATATTATTTGTATTTATACAGTCTGCAATAAATAAATAAATCACTTTGATCAAGAACACCTGGAGGTGTAAGCTTCCTGTTCTATTGGGAAACAGGAAAGGACCTGCAGTTTATGATGATGATTCACTGTGATTCAACTTTATGAACAAATGGGTAATTTTGAGAGTTTATAGAAATATTTATACTTTTATTATAGCATTATTTCAGTTTAAGCTCTATAACATCTTTTTTCATTTTAGTTCCTGAACAATGATTAATTATTTGAAAATAATTCATATTTTCTTTTTCATTATATGAGATACACAGTGGATACTGGACTCGAAGCAACAAACTTTTGCATATGTCAGCACCTCAATCAGTAGAACTACGGGGGTGAGAATTCAATTCACAAAGGTATTAGAAATTGCTGGTGTTAATTTCACCCATGCAAGGTATAAATGTAGAGCTGGATTTCCCTACTAGCAAAATATGAAAGCTTGGGACTCCTTTCCCTGTGCCAGCATTTTTGAAAATAAATATTCTTAAAAACTTCAAGAAATGTTTTTATCTGAATAATAATCAAGTATTTTATTGAACCATTATATTTGAATTTAAAAATAAATTGAATGAAACAATAAGAAACGAAATATACATTTATAAATGAGAAATTGACAAAGGAACTTTCAATTTTTAAGCTATTTGTTAATTAACTTTTGTGTTTCTACATGGATTTATCTTGTCATAATTAGTGATATTTAGTTAAAAGTTTTTTTTCTGGAGTGCTCAACACAGTATTATGCTTCAAGACCCACTGTATATAAAACCAACCAAGGGTAAATTGATTGAAATAGTAAGAGAAATTATAAATTCAATCGTCGGTAGTATTAGTATTTTAACAGAAATCCCTTTTTCTCTGTAGCACTATTTTCTCAAACCAATTGCACTCCCAATGAGCTCAGACATTGTTTACCGCGTGTCGACTAGACATCAAACAGTACAGAAATAGTCAAAGAGTATATCTGGAAATAGTATTCAAAGTGAATGTAAACAAGGACAATTTGAAGCAGCATGAGCCCTGCGCAGGTATACCGATGTCACAGACATTACGGCGTTGCCTAATTTACCAAAGACATTTCTCGATATTCAAGATGAGATTTCGGCAATTATTAGTGATCTCTGTAAAAAATATGTAGATATATGTCTATAATGTTACTTTTTATAATTTTGATCTTGCTAATGGTGAAATAGTGCATTTTTATATTCGATCTAATGCCTCAATTTTTCATTCTTTGGCTACGTGATCTGTTGGTACTAGTTAAGAAACTAGTCAACGATAGGTCTTTATATAATATTGAAATATTTTTATTTTCTATCTATATAATTAATTTATAATTAAATAAAACTTTAAAGGAATCCCTGGTTTGTTTATACATGTTTCACAATACCCACATGTCTCACAAATAATTATTGTTGAATGTAAAATGGACTCTCTATCTACTAGGGAATATCTGGCTCTAACCATCTTAAGGCTTTTAATTTGTAATTCTTATCTTAAAAGTTGTAACTAAAGTAATAAAAATTTATTGCAAATTGATTAGGTTTTTTTTCAGAAGTTTATTTACTGTCACGATCATTAGGGTAGGGAGGGAAAACAGATTCGAGGTTAAGTGAAGATTGTATTCCTTACATGAGTAATCTGTTGTATTGAAATATTGTTGAAAATAATGTTAAGGAATAGAAATAGATACAGTGAATGTTTTCAAGAAATGTCTCTTCTTGTCAGGTAAAACAGGTACCAGATGATCATGGTGAAGAGGAAATTAGCAATTTTACGGTAAGACATTCATTTTACTCTCTACAGGTAGTTGATTTTATCTGCAGGCACTAAAGAGTTAGAGAAAGGTGAATCTTAATGAATGAAAGATAGTTTTTGTGTATTCAGGAACAGGCAATTCTTCAAAATTGTATTGTCTATATTGCTAAGATACAGTATTGTCTTAATTATGAGTGGAACTTATCACTAGAGTATTCAGGAGTCTTTTCATTTTAGAATGTAGCACCTTAAGCTTCACTCAAGTCAATTAATAAGAGTAAAGTATTTAAATACCAAATAATTTTTTAAAAAAAAAAACCAAAGTTTAAGAAAGTTGAAAGGTAATTAATTGTATTTTTTTTTGAAAGGTTAATGCACCTTTTATCATTCCACTTCAAGTACTTTTACTTTCTGTTGCCATTAATGTCTTTTTAATTATTATTTTGAGAACTTGTGTGTAGTTTATTTTAAAGTTCAAATTTCGTTTAGGACTTGGAAGTGCAGAGATAATCCTCAATTTAGAGGAGAGCTTGCTTTCAATATTATGCAACTGGTACCTCACTAAACGCTCGTATTTATTAAAGTGGCTGCAACCTTAGGTTTATCATAACGAAATAAATTTCTAAGTACAGGTCAGGTTGTGTTTGTTTCAGACACAGAAGAGAGGGACCAAATGAATAAAAGGTAGTTGTTTTGTAAATTCAGAAAGAGAAAATATTGCACTATTTTGTTATCTTTGTTGCTATGATGATGTAAATCTTTATTATAAGTAAGAAAATGAAGATGTCTCACGAGTACTGGAGTTTTCTTGGGTCTTTCGTGAATAGAAACATAACTTTAATCTTAACTTAATCAGTTTGTGTGTGAAATTTTCATGTGTTAGTGCTATAATTGGATTCAAATATTTAAACGTCAAATGATATACATTATTGAGAGACAGAACATTGTGGAGTAGATTTTGTGTGAATTATACATTGTGAACTTGTGATCTATGCTTAATTTTGGAAGATATTATTATGTATATCTTTATTCTAAACATCAATAATTAACTGAGATAAAAGATTCGAAAGATAATATCTTCTTCTTCTTATTGTTATTATTATGCTTATTCTTTTTTTCTTAATGGAATGGGTGCTTTTTATCATTCTGCTTCAAAATATTTTTCTTTTCTTTCCTAATTCATAATGGTAATGTGTAATTAGAGCATACATAGTGGCTAGAGCATACATAACAATAATAACATAAGTAACTAGAGCATACATAAAATGGCACCACACATTTCAAAACTAAAACTTTGTTTCAATTTTTTTTGTATTGATGAGAGGACGCTCTGTGCACATATTACTAAGCAAATCTATACTTAATTGATATGGATTTTTGGAATAAGTCACTTTGTTTAGTTTGCGTACTCATGATTGTAGTGCTTTTGAAGCTGTATTTTGAACTTCTTTGCTGACATAAAAAATACAGATATCATTAAATGTTACACTCGACATTGAACAGAAAGCTAATAAATATTAATTAACATGAACAGAACTTAATTATTTAACTATTTCACAATTTTGACAATATCTAAAAATATGCTTTGCCACATTTCTAGCAAATATGATATCTACTGTTTTGACGCATGGACGATCACAGGAAACTCAGAATAAAGATATTTCAATCTTGAATATAAGGCACACCTCTTTCTTTTAAAATTTGAAGTATTTCCAGTGCGTTGTCAGGTTGGAATTTTCCTTCTTTATCATTCTTGCTACGAGAAGCCACAGCTCTCTTTGTAAATGTTCATTGAAAAACCTTTTGTTCAGGTAGGACAAGTTCTTTAGCAAGGGGTTTTAGGTACTCAAAAAGTGATATTTCTATATTATTTTTCATAGAAATATACAGAACATGGGCATCGACCCTAGTGATATTGATAATACCATTGCCAAAGACATTGGTCACCTGTGTGTGCATTGTGCAATGACTTGTGCTAATGTGACACGTTTTTGGTTCAAGGAGTCCACTCCTCCTTTCATGTTATTGTAAAAAGATATTTCATTGTCCTGATTCTATTCCTTTGAATGATGTAATTGTAGATAATAAAATGACTGCCTTTATTTTCTTTGTGGCACGGGAGAGAAGAGTTGTATGTTTCATATATCCATATTCTGATGAACCAATGTCTCTTACTAGGCTGAAACGATGGAATTTATTTTTTATTCTTTTTAAGGTGCCTATATATGTATGTATTAATCATATGCGATCAAAATGTTGATTGGAAACTTTGAAAATATAATAGGTGCTACCTGAGATGTTAATGTGACATGGGGTCAATAACCAATAATTTTACAACCAGGTTGTAAAAACGATCATTTGTCTAATAACCAAAACTGAAATACACAACAATTGCTGTAACAAGGAGGCTCTTAGAAACTGGTGGGAAGGTATAGAAACTGCCAACTTTCACAGATAACATTTTAAAGGAAAAGATACATTGATGCCAAAAATGACCCCACATCACCATTTGAGGGTTAATCTGAGAGTACTAAAATTATTTGAGAACTTGTTTGTAGATTACTTTCAATTTTAAAAGTTTAAATTTTGTTTAGGTCTAAGCAACGATACCTCAATTTAGAGTTGCGATTCTTTGAATTTTTGAATATTGCTTTTAGTTGGACATAAGTCATTTTAATTTTCATAAAAAAAATAACAGATTAAGAGAGAAGTGATGGAGGAAGATGAAGAGGTGTGCTGGTGTTATCATTTTCCCTCAATTGATCTTCTTTCAACTCTAAGTCTCAGGCAGAATTGAATGTCAATAAAATATTGACAGTAAGATATATTAATGTTTACTGAATTACTTTTACAGTTTCATTTGAATGTCTCTCTTGATATAGGTTATGGTCTCTTGTATGCGTTGGCAATAATATTTTTCAGTAGTATATGAGAAATAAAGATAAGTAGCTACAACAACAATATTAACCCGTTTATGTGCAATTTTTTTTTCTGAAAATTTAAATTTTATTCAGGGAAATGTTTTCAAAATCTCTGATACATAATTATTATACCTCATTATATGCTGTTATTATAACTGAAATATTTCCATTGTGTGTGAGAGCTATGAACTTCAGGAAACAGGAATTATACCTGCTTTCTTTTGGGAGAGATGTGAAGGAGAAGTTTACTGAGGAAAAATAAAATTGTACAGAATTCAGCCACCAAATAACTCAAAATCCATATTTTTGGTCTGGTGGCAATCTTCCACAGGAGTTGCAATGTTGCATTGTCCAAATTGATTAAATATCTTAGTGCCGTCTCGAGACCTTTCATTATCTCTTGCACTGTTGAACAATTTCTTTATTTGTCAAAGATTTCTTCCGGGCTGAAGGGCCGTGGTCAATTGGAAAACATATTTCCAGACGTTTCGTCCGCAACTGCGGCAGACATCCTCAGTGGCGATGTGGTCTCGGACGAAGAATCCACCTTGAAGGTTCCCCGGTGACTAACTGCAGAAATATGACAGATTGGCAGTTTCTCCTAAACCAACACCAGTGTTAGATACAAAACGCACGGTCACCAACCTATCAAACCACCAACTGTCCTCAGTTGAAATAGCAGTCCTCTCCAAGGGAGCGAACTACGCAGTAGCTCCTACTACAATACCTTTTGAAGAGATTATCTCCAATATCGAGTCTGAGATACGCTCCCTGCCAACTGATGCAGCAGAAGAGATCCGGAGAGATGCTTCGAGAATATTACATAGGGCCAAACTTCCCAAGAGCAATCTTACTGCTACAGAGAAGACAGCCTTGAAGAACTTAAAGAGCAACAAGGACATACCCTTACTTTCGGCAAACAAAGGTAATGCAACGGTTGTTCTCAACACATCTGACTACCAGAAGAAAGTGGAGGACATTCTGGATCCACAGACCTACACCAAGCTACCGCGGGATCTCACAGCAAGAATACTTCGCCAAACAACCTACTGCTCAAGAACTCGTCAATCCCTGAGGAAAAACAACGTTCAATTAGGATATCAGAAGCATTACCACCGAGACTATACGGACTTCCGAAGATCCACAAACCAGAGGTACCGTTACGACCTATTGTCAGCACTATTGGCTCTTCGACTTACGCCGTCTCCAAATATCTCAGTAACATCTTGAAACCGCACACCGGTCAAACCAACACATACATCAGAGATTCAATGCACTTCATTGAGAAACTGAAATCACTTTGCAGCCTGAGGATCTCATCAGCTTTGATGTGGTCTCACTCTTCACGATGGTACCGGTGAATGAAACTATGGCATTACTGCGAGATATATTTCCAGATGATATTACAGCTTTGTTCAAACATGTTCTCACCACCACATACTTCCTGTGGAATGGAGAATTTTATGAACAAAATGACGGGGTCGCCATGGGTAATCCCCTTAGCCCGGTCGTCGCCAACTTATACATGGAGAGTTTTGAAACTACAGCGCTGAACACCGCGCCTCTTAAACCTAAGTGTTGGTTTCGATATGTTTACGACACTTTTGTCGTATGGAGCCACGGAGAAAATACCCTCAACGATTTCCTCGACCATCTCAACAGGGTCCATCCTCACATTCAGTTCACAATGGAAAAGGAGCGGGACGACAAGCTGACCTTCTTAGATGTACTTGTTACCAAGAATGCAGACGGATCACTGGGACACACTGTGTACCGGAAACCAACTCACACAGATAGATACCTCAACAAAATGTCCAATCACCACCCAAGTCAGAAGAGAGCCATGATGAAAACTTTGGTTAATCGTGCACCAAGGATATGTGAAAATGACAGTTTACCCGAGGAATTGAGTCACCCCAACAGAGCTTTGCAGGCCAACGGATACTCTGCAGCGGAAGTCAAGAGAGCACTCCATCCAAAGAAAACTTCACGCAGTGAAACAAATGCCAACCAAACACTGAAAGTAAGCCTAACTTATGTGAAAAACATCACGGACCGTATAGGAAAAGTGCTAGGAAACCACAATGTAAAAGCCATTTTCAAGTCCACTTCACAGCTTCGAAACTTATTCCGATCTGCCAAGGACAGAAGAGATCCATTATCATCAGCAGGGGTCTATAGAATTCCATGTTCCTGTGGCGCAGTATACACTGGCACTACACAACGGAGCATCAACACCAGGCTCTCTGAACACAAAAGGAACTGCCGTTTTGGCTACACTGAAAAGTCAGCAGTAGCTGAACACGCTTTCTCTGGCCGTGAACACAACATAAGAATCGAAGACGTGGATGTTTTAGCCACCACAGCTCACTACCATGCACGATTAAACCGTGAAGCCATTGAAATTCATAAACATCCCCGGAATTTCAATAGAAAGGAGGAGGCAATGAAAATCAATCCGATTTGGATCCCCGTAATCCGCCAGGCCAAAGCAAAACCTAATGAAAAACAAAGACGTGACAGCGGTCACGTAGGCACGCGGGAACATGACAACAGTCACGTACACACAGTGAGCGTCTCCGCCACGTCACCCGGCCCGAGCCAATCAGTAGCCGCCCCCCACCACAGTCCCGCTGGTACAAATATCCCCGCGGACCGGGCACTTCCGTCAGTCACCGGGGAACCTTCAAGGAGGATTCTTCGTCCGAGACCACATCGCCACTGAGGATGTCTGCCGTAGTTGCGGACGAAACGTCTGGAAATATGTTTTCCAATAGACCACGGCCCTTCAGCCCGGAAGAAATCTTTGACTTCAACTCCGGCCGTGAAAGCCTACATTGTTTTATTAATTTCTTTATTTGTCCCCTCCTGTTTTTATACTCATTTTCTTGTGTTCTGGAAACTCATCCACCACATTTGTTTGGATGCAGATTGGGGTTTTAGTTCAATTGAACAGTGCATGTCAATGAAATCATCATTCAACAGAATTCCCATTGATAAGCACTTCCTGTAGTCCCTTTCATCTCTGCTATGTAATTTTATGAAAGAAGGAAAACAGTAGTTCTAGTGGTCTCCAGTTGCAGAATGCTGCTAAACAAAATTCTCATATGGATATTCTCAAAAGTAGCGTGCACACTGCTTAACCGTTCACTCGTAAGCGACGTGCATAATACACGTCCTACAGCTCGCACAACATGTCAGAGATGCCACGAGAATAATGGCTACTAGCTCGTATCAGTATGAAATGAGAAATGCCCTACAATTCGTAGGGCATGTCTCAGACACCACACCAAAATCCCTAATTGACTCATAGGATATGACACAGAATCCCATGTATTTTTCTGGTATGTAAAATAAAGTTTTCATTGTTGAATAAATCCAGGTTTCTATTCTATTTTTAAACAATGCTGGCGCATTAATGTGAGAACTAGCTCGAATGGAGAAATACTGAGTATTGGCTTTGAGCTGTGCAGCAATTTTTCATTGTAATCTTAGAAATGCCTTACGAGTTGTCGGACTTCGCAGTGCTCAGAAACCTCTGACCGCAGAGTATGAGGGTGGCATGTCACACAAGGGCTATGAGTGCAAAGGGTTAAGAACAAACAAATACATAATGTAACACACTATAATAAACTGAAGAATTCATGAATACTACTATAACATTATGGCACATGTACAATAGAACACATTTTTCACACACCAAGAATATCAAAAAGTTGCTTTTGCCTAAAACATCACATAAATACCAAATATTTATTTGTAGCTGGCACCATCCTTGGAACCTTGCAGTCACATATCACAAGCAGTGTTGCACCAACTGTGAGAATGTAGTTTGTACAGGGCAGAACAATCAATATTTGTGTTTCTCAGTTGAAGTTGAGTTATTTAAGTGTCTTGATTGTCCGAGTGCCTGAATATCTAACAAAACTCTCTCTCACATGGCAGTAGGCTGTATTGTTTTCATTTCATTTCTGTGTACATTAAAAATTAGCAATATAGATAATTTTTCGTCCACTTGCAGGAGGAATTAAAGGCGCCAGTCAGATAATTTTTGAATCCTGAGGAAGGGCCTGGAGAAGAAGTTAAACAGGAACATGAGGTAAGAATAGTAGGCTCTAAGCTTCAATTCAAACAGTTTAATACCCGAGTTTACCCCTTGTGTATTATCAAGCGTGTTTTCCATAAGTCTTTTAAGAAAGGGTTACAATGAGAGAGACAGACACATACACACAATTAAAATAAACAAGAGGCTATTCTTACATCATGATGCATCATTAACTAATTGAAGTTTTGTTTCTACTGCAGGATCCTTTGGCTATGTGCCACGAAAATCATTATTACAAAGGTAACTAGTAAAATCAATTTTAAAAAGGTATAAATAGTAAATATAAAAGGTGTAAATATATAAAATAGTAAATCAAATTAGAAAAATTTCTGACCATTAATACACTGCATGTACTTAACAAAGATGCTGGAATACCTACTTTTGAGTCAAATCGAGGGAGAAGCTGTATAGATCTGACAATGGCTAACAACCTCCTTATAAAAATAATTTCCGAATGGAATATTTGTAATGAGGAGAGTTGCTCTGATCATAGAATCATTTCTATAACTTTTGGTCACGTTCATGAAAGAAATGTAAAAACCTTTAATAAAATTAATAATCAAAAATGAAAACTATGAGATGTTTAAAAACTACTGCCCCAAAATCTAGCGGTTGCATTTAATTGTGAGTCAAAACAATGAACAACTAGATATGGAACTTGCAACCAAAGCAACAATTCATAACGACACTGAAGAACTTGTTGACAGATGTTTTAATTGCATAACAGAAACTTGCAAGAAATCATTCCGAATAAGTAGAGGATATGTCCGTGGTCATCGTGGGAAAACTGTCCCATGGTGGACAAACGAATTGACAGTATTTAGAAAACGAACAAATGCATTTAGGAGGCTGTACCAACGAACATTTAATGATGTACAACCTTAGTTGTACATCATTCCCATCTCTTCCCTTAGGAAGAGAGGAAAAATAGATACCATGAAGTCGATCGGCAGTATAAATCAAAAATTATTTCTACAAAAAGGACATCTTGGAAGAATTATTGTAATGTTACAGATGGTAACAATCCATGGAATGCTGTGTATCGAATAGCAGCAAACAAGATAAGAGGATAACGAACGATTACCACGTTGCAGAAAGAAGATAAAACATACACGGCTGATATAGAAAGTACTATTCGTTATATGATAGAATATTTTATTCCAGAAGATGATGTGCATGATTGTGAACAGCATAAGAAATTAAGAAAACTTGTTAAGGAACCTTTTCAAACTCAAGATGATGCACCATTCACCAAACAAGAGATATTCTGTGTAATAAGAAAATTCAATCTGGGGAAATCACCTGGAGAAGATGGTATAACATCTGAGATCATATTGAGATCCTTGAAGCTTTTCCCTGAATTCTTCACTTCCATTTTATAATTCATGTTTAAAGGCAGGATGCTTTCCAGCACAATGGAAGAAATCCGTAATTGTTCCAATAGTGAAATCTGGTAAAGAGGATTGTACAACAGTTTCAAAGTATAGGCCAATCAGTTTGTTAAATGTGGGTGGAAAAGTCTTGGAAAAGCTAATGATAGACAGAATATTGCATCACATAATTTCAAGAAATTTATTCAGTACCAGCTAATTTGGATTTATGCCACAAAAATCGACGACAGATGCAGCAATGGTCGTGAAACAATTTGTACAAAAAAATCTAATAATTATCCCTATATTGTTCTTATTAGTCTGGCTGTTAAAGGAGCGTTTGGTGCAGCCTGGTGGCCAATTGTAACCATTAATCTATAGAGTAACCTTAAAGGTAACCATTTCCTTCATCAATATTTTGGTCAATATCTAGATTTTTCAATAATTGAAGACGCTTCTGCTTCTGAGTAGCTTTCTAACCATTACAGTTGTGCAATGGTTACAAAATGTTAAGATTTTTACCTGGCTGCACTGACATTTCTCCAGTGTGTGTTGCTGATAAGATTTTCTTTTGCAAAAGAATACTTTTGTCAATACATTGTTACAATCTATAGAGTTCCTAAACAGTTGTGAAGACAGCCTGGGTCTCGGATGCCCTGGTGCAGAAGATCAGGTTGGCTTCTGTCTGCAGTAAACGTGCAACTAAGAGTTTAAAATCCAATAGGTAGAAATGTAAGGAGGGAGTGGAGAAAGTAAGCATGGGGTGCAGTTAGTTTTATTCTTTGCCGATATCCGATATTGATTTTTGGCAAAGTAAGAGTTTTGACGGAGGCATCTGCCCCCCTCCTCGGCAGTCGGCGTCTGCGTGGCGGTGTCTTTTGAAAATGTGTTCAGCTAGAGGAAAGTTTTCACCTGCGCGTCACGTTCTTCGCAGTGGATGCAATAGATGGGGTAGCAATTGCAGAAGAAAGAGGGGGAACGCCGCCTTCTGCGATAAAAGCATGCGCTACACTTACGGGACTAATGACCTTAGCAGTTGACGTGGCCGGAATCCCTGATGAGTCAATTGAAAGTGGTGGTCCATGCGACAAATAATTCACCCCGAAACTTATACTTGGGTTTTCGTAACGTGGCAGATGGATGACAGTAGGTTATTTTTACACCTCCCGCCTTATAAAATGAATGTTTTTAATTAATTCGCGAACGTCCTTCTCAACGGGGCTCATGGCCTCAAACATGTATTTATCATTGTTATAAAGATTAATTTTATAAGGCAAGAGGTGTAAAAATGACCTAATGTTATCGGCCACGTTATAAAAACCGCGGTCTACGCTCAGCAAGTATACTTTTTTAACGTGGCATCTCAAGGTCACGCGTGAAAGAGGGAGAGGGAAGACGCTCCAATGGGGAGCTGCAACGTCACTACAGTTCCGACTTACACGGTTCCCTATTCATCACCACCACCTTCGCAAGTGTCCTTAATTTATAGAATACTGCCTGAGAACATAATCCGGATCCAGCCTTTCCCCTTTGATTTACCCTCTGTCACCCATCTATCCTTCATCTGCACCCGAACTGTCCTTCATCATTTCCCAATTTATTATCTACACGTCCTCCAAAACACGTCATCTTCAGAATTTACTTGTTCTCAAAAAACGTGTCCCCATCAGACACGCAAACCTGGTCTAAAAGGCCAAGGAGGCCTAGGCCACCACCACCTAGAGTGATAAAGCCTTACTGTTTCGTGACGTCACCGTAGGTAGTCGTGGAGAGCGTCGGTCACTCCTCGCTTACCTTTTCCACACCAGGAAACCCGTTTTCACTTTTGTATTAAAAATTATCAATTCATGATAAAAGTTCTTTTAAGTACACTTTTTAATAAACATTGATTTTCAATACAGTATATTATAACCTATTTATTGAGAATACAACTTAATTTACTGGAAAATATTCAATCTTCTGCAATTTGTTTGATAATATATCATTTTCTTTTGACAAAACTTAACAAAAAATACAGCTTTCCAGCGTAAATGTTTGACTAAATCATTTATTGAATGACATTAACACAAGCATCATGAACTAATTGTCTCTCAGATATTTTAAGATAGTGGGACAGTAAACATTTCTTTCATTGGTGACTTTTGAAGCATTCCTTATTACAAGGAGTCCTTGGGAGCAGTCACCCGTTCTCATCTTACATTTTCTTCAGTTCATATTCCAGGAAACTAAATTATCTTCCCTTTTTTAATACAATAGTATTTCAATGCATGATTAAAAACTTTGTTCTGAGCACATGGTTTTTATTAAACATATTTATTTACAATACAATACATTAAACCTTTTTATTTACAATATAATACACATCTATTTATAATACATCACTGAATTTATTGGAATGTATGTAGTTTTCTCTGTAATTTCCATTTCCAGTCTTGCTCGCTTTTCATAAGGGCCTTCCCGTCTGGAACACTCCTTGGTAAGGTGAGCTGGATAGTTAGGGAACACAGATGGTACAGCATCACTTCTTAACTTCAGTATATTCAATCTCGATGACAGTTTCTCTCCTTGTTCATTATACACCTTCTCCCAAATAATGTCATTTTGATGGAAATGAAGGTGGCACACCTTAAAGAAGATAAAATAATATATTATAATATGTATAATACATTATTATTATTATTATTATTATTATTATTATTATTATTATTATTATTAAGGTTGCATGAGAGGTAAACTAAAAAAATTGTACAGTGGTTAGTCTATATCAAATATGTACATAGAATTTAAGTTTCACTTTCAAACCAATTTTACCAGAGAGAGAAAAAAAAAAGAAATAAATTCATGCACCGCTGAAACTTTTGCTTTCGTACTTCCCAAAGGTAATTCCTTTGACATAAATTATTGTTTTGTTTTAGTAACTTATTCATACAAGTTACAGGAAATCTCTAAGATTGTTTGTGAGGTTATGAATTTTTTACGCATTACTTACAATTGAATGCTATAACTTAAGTGCTAAGATTATTTAACTGATAGTTTAAGTTTTTACTATCACTATTCACTTAACAGTATACAGAAAATAGTTGCAAGTTCAGCATCATATTCCAAGGAAGAATTGCAAGATCTAATTGCAAACAACTTGGTTTCGTGATAGAACATTAGGAATGTTACTAAATAATGGCAAAACCCTTAGCAACTTACATACAATTTATGCTTTGAATAAATAATAAATATAATAAATGTAGGTTCTACATGTGCTTATGAATCACAGCCTTACCTTCGAGGATTTGGAAGGAACAAAATCTGCTCTGCGAATAGCAGTCGTCCATTTCTTCCGAAAAGATCTTTTGGAAAACCAAAAACATGTACTTTCGAGGCTTCATCGCAGTTTCCTCAACACCTCGGAACTACACATCTAATCGGCATATCAGACCGACAGTATACGAACAAGTACGAACTGCACCGAACACACGGACAACACCAGACAAATTCAACTGAAAACAACATGCCTGCGCCCAGGCAACTCATGCATCATGACTACCTACGCCGCCATCTTAGTGATGTCACGTACTAGTGAGCAGGCTCTAGGTGGTGCCTAGGCGCTTCCTGAATAAAAATGACACCTCCGTTTTCACTTGTCTTTTAACATTCTGTAACTAATTTTATTATTGGCCTTAATGCGTCTGCAGACAGTCACTTATTCTGTTTTCACGCCTACACCTGTAATGAAACGTGTCACCATTGGGTGTGCATTCCAACTCCCAATTCTACTAACGATGCGATCTGCCACAAATTGTCCAAGTCCCAAATCATGAACGCATTTACTATACATTGCGAGTATCTAATGCCAAATATTTACTATTTCATTCAGCCTCGAACATTCCTGAAATTCATGTAATATTTACATTCTTGTTGTGTCCAATATGGATACCATATGTCATCTTTGTAAATAAGTTATGCAACTTGTATATTGCTATTGTGTCCTCTTTTAAGTTATGCTTTCGCTATATTTGTATCAAATTTTCCATTGGGAAATTTTGATGAATTTCAATACATCTAATTCATCAATACGATTAACAGAGCATGGGTTGGTAAAATGAGAATATTGAAATCTTTTGTTTTTGTAGAGTCATAATTAAGTCCACATTCATCACAATTGATTGAGACATGCAATCAACCTTTGTAAACGTGTTGTTAAAATGAGGGATATTAGAATGCACAACACATTTGTTTGTTGCCACATGCCGCGATTTTGAAATATCCTTCACAACTAACCCTTTACTCACACTGAAGTCATAAGACTAAATCTCCTGGAATGCTTTAACCCCTTGAATTTCGTCTCTTAACTGGCGTCGTGGTGCCATTCTGATCCCACTCGAATTCCGAAGCTGAATATCCTGCCTATTTCAAATTAGAACGTTGGTATGCTGTTTACCTTAAGAAATGTGCTTATCTTTTGATTTGATTGGTTGGTTGGTGATTCCGAGCGCGTCAACAGCTTAGGCCATTAATCCCGTAAGTGTAGTTCATGTTCTTCCCTCGGGAGATAGCGGTGATCTTCCCCCACTGGACGGCGAGACCCGGCGCCGACTTACAGTTGGTTAGCAGGGGTTCCCCCTAACCAGAACTCTCCCACCAGCGGGGCATCGCCCCAGCCGGGACGAGCTCTAAGCTCCCGACCGGTCTCGCGGAATGTGTGGTAGTGTAGTGCATGTTACTGTAAGTGTGTGTGTGTGTAAGTGTAAGGAGAGAGGATAGGACAAGGAAGAGGAAGGAAAGATCGCGCGCGGTCCGTGGCCCGTTTGGTAAGGTACTGCTCCGGCATTCGTCTGGTGTTGATCGGAGAAACCACGGAAAACAACCGATCAGAGCAGCCGGCCACTAGAATTCTTCTCCAGACAGCGACAGAATTCGACTTAGCTGAAAAAGTAGTGTCGAAAATCCTGCCACCGTCAGGACTCGAACCTAGGACCTCTTGGGCAGAGGCGCAACAGTGACATCGGTTGATGCACTGAGCTACCGCTCCGAGTTTTTGATTTGAAAAATATGGTTGAATTTCATGCATTTGTTTTGCAGTGGCGTGAATGAAAATATTTGTTGGGGTGAGGGCGATACCACCACGTCAGTTACGTAACTGTCTTTCTAATAGCGTTTTCATAAAAAAATGGGTCTGTGTGCTGACACAGACCATGACATCGCTATCTCTAGAAGGTTAGAAGAGTTGGAGTGTGATTATAGTGACACTGAAGACGTACAAAATGTGTATGACTGCCATAGCAAGAATTCTTGAAGATGCTGGTATGTCAACTTGCCGAAACTCGCATGAACATCACTCTTCACTTCAATAATGTAGATGAAATCTATTCCCGGTCCTGAATGTAATACAAAGTAGCCAAGCAAACAAGCGGAGTGCAAAAGTCAGAAAAAATGACCGAAAAAGGAAAAAAAAAGTTGACAAACATGTTGCTGGCCAATGTGCCATGAATATCAGCCAAACATTTGTAAGGAGTGTCTACGAGTCTATTTTTGCAGTCATGTTCATATTTTATCGGTAAATATGATAATACGAAAAAAATAGATTTTAAACAATTATTGGTAAAAATAAGGTTTTATTTATGATTATGTGTCAGTAATCTGTCACAAAGTTAATTATTATTTACTTAATTAAAAATATATTAAATATAAATTATTTTCTCCAAAATGATTTTTAAAATTCTATAAAAATGTTCTTAATGAGGAATAGTTTAAATTTTCATAATGAAATGAAAAAAACGCGTGGGGTCAAAATGGCACCATGACGCTGGTTATGTAACAAAAACTCACCACGCCAGTTGAGGGTTAACCGTGATATATATGATTTAATTGAGTAATTTAATAATAGATCACTGTCTGTACATCTTTATTTGGAATTCTGGAGTTCTTTTACATTTGGTGTGCGAACACGCTTTATTGAAGGTTCTTCAGGTTAAATTTTCTGTTGAATTACTCAGAAACGGAGACGAGTTTTTTGTTCTGTAGTTTTTGTAGTAAAGTGTCGTATTATGAAAGGAAAGTTTTTCAATACATGGATTTAAGTAAAACATTGCGAGATATAAGCTCAAGAGATGTGCTCTAATTAATTGGAAACAAAGGTTAAAAATTAATACAACGATATGGTAAGTAATGTTTCAGAATATAAGTCTTAGACATTCAACTAATGCTCTCTATTTTCTCTAACACAGAGACAATAACATTTATAGGATCTTGAAAATCATTAAAAAACTACTAGTCTTAAGTACATAGGGGGCTAATATAACTGCTTCAAATAATTAAGAAAAATAAGGGAACCGAAATAAATGGTTATAATACACTAAGAAATCAAGGTTTGGGAGCCAATTTTAGTCATAAAATCACAATATATTCACTCGAGATTCTGCCTTCATCATTAAAATTGTTTTCAATTTCACCACGTTCTTGGAGAATACTTCCTTCACCTCCTAATTTGACAACTTGTCCAGACATGCCTTGAACGAATTATATTGCGATAGTCACAGGGTGAATAGCCACTCAAATACCAGAGCGGTTTTCTCCTTAAGGGAAGAAATTTCATCCTCTTCAGTGAAAAAAAAACAGCACGTACTAGCAGTGAACGACCGTGTTCAATAGAATTCATCAGCCTTAGAATAAGGTCAAAGGGTTTCCCACGACACGTCCTGTACTCTTCGTCTTGAAAAGCACAGTCCACACAGGAACAGTGGAAGAGTGTGGACGTAGCCTCCCTCAAGGACGCCCAGCCAGTCGACCATCGCCCCTTCCTCGCTCATTAAAGCGCAGCCACCACCGCAGGGCGCCGAAGTAGCCCCCGTCCGGAGCGGCCAACCACACGACCCTACATGGCCCATCCTCCGCTCCCCTGCTCTGCTCTCCTTCCGCGCTCACAGTCCACACAGGAACAGTGGAAGAGTGTGGACGTAGCCTCCCTCAAGGACGCCCAGCCAGTCGGCGACCATCGCCCCTTCCTCGCTCATTAAAGCGGAGCCACCACCGCAAGGCGCCGAAGTAGCCCCCGTCCGGAGCGGCCAACCACACGACCCACGACTTCCCTACATGGCTCTTATCCTCCGCTTTCCTGCTCTGCTCTCCCTCCACGCTCACAGTTTCCACAGAAACAGTTGACGGGTATCGACGTGCCTCCTCAAGGACGCCCAGCCAGTCGGCGACCATCGCCCCTTCCTCGCTCATTAAAGCGGAGCCACCCCGCAGGGCGCCGAAGTAGCCCCCTTCCGGAGCGGCCAACCAGACGACTCACGACTTCCCTATATGGCCCCCACCCTCCGCTCCCCTGCACTGCTCTCCTTCCATGCTCACAGTCTCCACAGAAAAAGTTGACGGGTGTCGACGTGGCCTTTCTCAAGGACGTCCAGCCAGTCGACAACCATCGCCCCTTCCTCGCTCATTAAAGCGCAGCCACACCCGCAGGGCGCCGAAGTAGCCCCCTTCCGGAGCGGAACACCACACGACGCACGACTTCCCTACATGGCTCCCATCCTCCGCTCCCCTGCTCTGCTCTCCTTCCGCTCACAGTCCACACAGGAACAGTGGAAGAGTGTGGACGTAGCCTCCCTCAAGGACGCCCAGCCAGTCGGCGACCATCGCCCCTTCCTCGCTCATTAAAGCGCAGCCACCCGCAGGGCGCCGAAGTAGCCCCCTTCCGGAGCGGAACCAGACGACTCACGACTTCCCTACATGGCTCCCATCCTCCGCTCCCCTGCTCTGCTCTCCTTCCGCGCTCACAGTCCCACAGGAACAGTGGAAGAGGTGCGACGTAGCCTCCTCAGGACGCCCAGCCAGTCGGCGACCATCGCCCCTTCCTCGCTCATTAAAGCGAGCCACCCCGCAGAGGCGCCGAAGTAGCCCCGTCCGGAGCGGCCAACCACGACCACGACTTCCCTACATGGCCTATCCTCCGCTTCCCTGCTCTGCTCTCCTTCCACGCTCACAGTTCCACAGAAACGTTGACGGGATCGACGTGGCCTTCCTCAGGACGTCCAGCCAGTCGACAACCATCGCCCCTTCCTCGCTCATTAAAGCGCAGCCACCCCCGCAGGGCGCCGAAGTAGCCCCCGTCCGGAGCGGCAACCAGACGACGCACGACTTCCCTAATGGCTCCCATCCTCCGCTCCCCTGCTCTGCTCTCCTTCCAGCTCACAGTCTCCACAGAAAAGTTGACGGGTGTCGACGTGGCCTTCTCAGGACGTCCAGCCAGTCGACAACCATCGCCCTTCCTCGCTCATTAAAGCGCAGCCACACCCGCAGGGCGCCGAAGTAGCCCCCTTCCGGAGCGGAACACCACACGACGCACGACTTCCCTACATGGCTCCCATCCTCCGCTCCCCTGCTCTGCTCTCCTTCCATGCTCACAGTCTCCACAGAAACAGTTGACGGGTGTCGACGAGGCCTTCCTCAAGGACGTCCAGCCAGTCGACGACCATCGCCCCTTCCTCGCTCATTAAAGCGCAGCCACCCCCGCAGGGCGCCGAAGTAGCCCCGTTTCGGAGCGGAACACCACTCGACGCACGACTTCCCTACATGGCTCCCATCCTCCGCTCCCCTGCTCTGCTCTCCTTCCGCGCTCACAGTCCCCACAGGAACAGTGGACGGGTGTCGACGTGGCCTTCCTCAAGGACGTCCAGCCAGTCGACGACCATCGCCCCTTCCTCGCTCATTAAAGCGCAGCCACCCCCGCAGGGCGCCGAAGTAGCCCCCGTCCGGAGCGGCCAACCAGACGACTCACGACTTCCCTAGATGGCCCCCATCCTCCGCTCCCCTGCTCTGCTCTCCTTCCACGCTCACAGTCTCCACAGAAACAGTTGACGGGTGTCGACGTGGCCTCCCTCAAGGACGCCCAGCCAGTCGACGACCATCGCCCCTTCCTCGCTCATTAAAGCGCAGCCACCCCCGCAGGGCGCCGAAGTAGCCCCCTTCCGGAGCGGAACACCACACGACGCACGACTTCCCTACATGGCCCCCATCCTCCGCTCCCCTGCTCTGCTCTCCTTCCACGCTCACAGTCTCCACAGAAACAGTTGACGGGTGTCGACGTGGCCTCCCTCAAGGACGCCCAGCCAGTCGACGACCATCGCCCCTTCCTCGCTCATTAAAGCGTAGCCACCCCCGCAGGGCGCCGAAGTAGCCCCCGTCTGGAGCGGACAACCACACGACGCACGCCGCCCGGAAGCAGTCGGTCACGTAGCCCGTCGCTCGGTAGGCCATCATGTGATCTTGCAAAAATAAATATTTATTATAAAATTGAAGAGAATTGTCCACTGAAACCCGATAGGTAGGAATTGTGACCCAACCAATTATTTCCGAAATTAGGTCGATCACACCTGTCATCAATATTATCTTAACGTAGAGCCTTATCCTGCAACAAAATACTCATATGAACTGATATGTCATGCGAAACATTCAGCAAACAGATGTGTCAATTTGGTGCATAAGTCCGTACCGTTTCTTTTCATAAACTTTTCGCTCAATATTGCATGCAATGTGTGCAAATCAAAGAATTACAACAACAAGATTTTCTTGAAAACGGCTCCAAATTATTTCTTTAAAATTTTGGAATGGAGAGAACAAAAGGAAATCTATAAGATGACATAAACGTAGTATTGACCTATTCATTAGGTTTTTCGAAAATTACAAAAAAAATTATTATTTCTTTCTCGCGCTTAAGAAGGAACTTCTTAAGAAAACGGCGAATTTTCAGTAAAAACCTTATTGCAGAGCTCTGTTAACGAAAGAGTGGATAAATTCAGTTGCTAAACTTAGAGAAAATTTTCGAACACGTGGAGTAGCCAGAATCCATGTTTTGTGGGTCTTTGATACCGGAAAAATAGATTGACGGCAAAACCTCTGTCCGTCCTGTGAACAACGCTAGCGGCTAAACCGTTCAGCTGTTTTCTTCCAAAACTGATATTCCCCAATCAATCTGGCTGATGTCGCGATCCCTTGAATTTAAAATCGATATTATATTTTGGGGGGTACATTATATGAAGCCTCTTGAAAATTTAAAAAAAAAGGCGCCATCGATATCGAATAAATTTTGTTGTTGGATAGTCTGAACGACTTTAAGAAAATGGTGCAGGTCATATGTTGGATGTAAAACCCTGCTTTTTCGAAACTTGAAAAAATTTTTAAAAAATTCGCCTTCCTACATCTACAATTATGAAGTTTCATTTTTGTTTTAATGAAATGTGTTCATCAAAAACAGATCTTTAAATAAGGTCATGTTGAATTTTTTGAAAATATGAGTGTTTTTTTAATAATAGGGCGTCAAAGGTAATCGCCGGCTCTTAAAATCCTACTCTTCGTGGTAGTAATTTTTCAACTGTTTTGAGGCAGTTGGATGCTATGTAAGTTGGAATGTGTGTTTTATTTCATTTAACTTTGTTCGTTTTTTTACATTTGGGCTTTTGTTATATATTTTCAATATCTCTTTTAGAAATTATTTAAAATCTATTTGAAATAGATATAAAATAAGGATTGCTAGCCTTCAGTCGCCCGCTCCAAATTTACGCAGTGAAACGCTACGTTAGAATTTCTATATATTTCATATTCCATTTCATATTATTATTAATAATATTAATATTATTAGTATTAATAATATTAATATTTCCCCGTGTGGTGTCGGGGTTTAGTAGAATAGCACCACGGGACCTCCCCCTGTCGTAGGAGGCGACTAATCGGAGCAGCTGTCCGCTGTCACTCCCCTAAACATCCGGTCATTTCCACTAACTTCGTGTGTCATTGCTTCCACTTACTTGTGGCACACTTCTGTTTTCTGTCCTGTAGGCCAATCTTCGTATCGGCCAACACTTGTGTTTCCGACCCCGACGCTATTAGGTTACGAGGGCTAGGAAGTCTTTTCTATTCTAATCTTCTATTCTAACTCTATTCTTCACTGTCCCCCCTTTTTTTCTTCAGTTTTCTTTTAGCTGGCGGTAGCTCAAAAACGCTAGGGGAAGGCGACCCTGAAGAAAAAACCCACGATGGAAGGTCTTTTAGGATCAACCATTACGGTGCAGGGGATCGGAGCCCCAGTACCGGCGGTCGGTGGTCAGCAAGCAGGCCACCGGGCGTCGTCACCTAGCGACTGCAATGACAGAGACGTGGACCACTTGGCGTCTCTGCCAGATAATGCATCAAGTGCAGTTAACCTTTTTGCCGGAGGGCGGTATTTGCAGATATCTCCTCCAGGCACCCCCACAACACCTGGGGCATCTTTGGTACAAATAGAGCCCACGTCTGAAGCTGTGGGCGGAATGATAGAAAGATGGGAAGCTATCCAAGAGCTGATGAAGGAAAATAAGATGACCATAGAACGTTTGTATACCCATATTAATGTAATTAGCAAAAATTTGTTAAAAAATAATCCTGTAATAGTAAAGAATACTTTGGCCGTAGCACAAGAAGATGTGGGAACGCTGAAGAATAGATGGCAGGTCATTAATGAAGAGCAAGAGCAGATACATGAATGGCTCCTCTTGAGGGAAGGCGATGTACAAACCAAGAATACCCAGAGATCCTGAGCTCTCTGACAAATATGAGAGAGAAAGACAAAAGAGAAAAACAAAAGAGAAATTGGATGCTATGCAAACGAGGGCAGCACCTAGCCCACCAGAAGAGTCTAATAGAAGGGACAAGAAAAATAAGCGCAATAAAGTACACGGGGAGAATACCCCTGGGAAATGCAAAGAAACGAGAGAGAAGTGACAGAGATGGAAAAGGAGGCTGGGAAGAACAGCAAAGAAGTAAAAAGAAAAAAAGCCAAAAGAAACAAGAGTACAAGACAAGCAAAAAACTCAATCCAGCATGAAGGTGACAGCTAGGCAAGGTGAAACATACGCTGACATCCTAAAGAGGATGAAGAATGCTGTGGACCCTAAGAAAAAATTGAAAAAACTGGTAATATTGCCGCGTTGAATCAGGCTCTGGAAAAGGCGGTGGGAGAACAAGCCAAAGTGAGTGCTCTTACGCGGAAACGCCTAGTAGAAATTAAGGATATTGATAAAACTATTACGTCTGAAGAGGTACTGGAAGCGGTGTGCAAGGTAATAGACGTAACGGCAAGTCAGATC
The DNA here is from genome assembly GCA_964035755.1 of Teleogryllus oceanicus. NCBI lineage: Eukaryota > Metazoa > Arthropoda > Insecta > Orthoptera > Gryllidae > Teleogryllus > Teleogryllus oceanicus. Next base: position 39,326,026 of record CAXIVR010000013.1, read on the forward strand.
TCCGACTTCTGTAGGTTACGTAGGGGATATGGAGGAACTCAAACAGCTACAATGCTACTGGATGAAAAGGCAGCTCAAAAGCTCATAACGGCAGTGAAAATTAAAATAGGCTGGGTGAACTGTAGAATCAGAGAAAAGCAGCAGATACCAAGATGTTACCGTTGCTTGGACTTTGGACATATCTCAACTGTCTGCAGAGGTCCTGATCGAAGTAAAGCTTGCTATAGATGTGGCAAAAACGGACATGGTATCAAAGATTGTACTGGTAAACCGCACTGTGTTATATGTAAAGAGAGAAACCAAGATGATAATCATCTTGTAGGAAGTAATAAGTGTACTTCCTTCATCATGGCGTTCAATAAGGCCAAAAATAGATAGTATGCTCCGATTCCTACAAGTTAACCTAGGAAGGAGCAAAATCGCACAAGATCTACTTGAACAAGTTGCAACTGAAAGAAACGTGGACTTGTTGATTGTTAGCGAACCGACAACCGACAAAAACATGTGGCTTCAAGATGGCTCTAGAAGAGCGGCGGTAGTAATACATAGTAAAAAAGCTGCCGTATCCAAATTTAATGCATCAAAGCATGGGTTCATATGGGTAGAATTGCATGACCTACGGGTCTACAGCTGCTATTTCTCCCCAAACGACCCAATTGATAAATTTAAAAAGGAAATAGGAGAACTAGAGAGGAGCATAAAATCTGCCAAGGGAGAAGTGTTAGTAGCGGGCGACTTTAATAGCAAATCTCCAGAATGGGGGGAATGGAGATCTGACAAAAGAGGGGATATTGTTTGCGAATTTATTGCAAGATGTGATCTAGTCATACTAAACACGGGAAAAGTGAACACATTCCAGAGGGGAGAAGCGGCATCCATACTGGATCTGACGATAAGCTCAAATGGGTTTGCTAAGAGAGTAAAGGACTGGAAAGTACTGAATGCTGAGGCACTTAGTGATCACAGCTACATTCAGTTCTCATCCTCCAAAGGCATGGGTGGTAATAAATGGGAGCACAAACAGCGCTTGGGACGACTACCCTGGAATACAAACAAGCTGGTAGAAACGGAAGCAAAAAAGTCCCTAGAAGAATCAAAGCTAGTTCACAACTTAGGATGGGTGGCGAAGCCCTACACACCATTTTTTCCTCTCACAAAAAAAATTAATATTATTATTATTAATAATAATATTAATATTATTACTATTAATATTATTATTATTATTATTATTATTTTTTTTTTTTTTTTTGGTGAGAGGAAAAAATGCATTATGCACCTTCAGGGATTCAGATGGTATAATCCCTGGTGTGTGGGACTCCCATTCTCAGTGGCATACCGTCGGTGAGTCGGCATACCGTCTAGCCACCTCGGTCAAGGTCAGCTGCTAGATAATTCTACTTCATACACGTGAAAAGGGGTTTTCAGCCATTAAGAAAATTATTTTCCTCTCCAATACTAAACATCACGTCTTACGAGTTACCTTGTTGTCAGCCCTACCAATACGCTAGTGATAAACCGTGACGTATGAACACAGGGAATAAAGGGTGACGCTTAATAATGTATGTGTATAATACTACATTTCCAACAAGCAAGTTTTGCAATTTTCAAAAATATGAGGAGCGCCGAAAATGGGATGAAAAATATTTTTTACCGTCTTATGTTACATACGAGGAGGAAATGTATCGAAATTTTCTTTAGAAATTGCACATTTTCGGAAATTCCGATAATTGCCGAAAATTCGCCTTTTTCTCGTGTACTTTTATTTGCACTCTCTTCTTACGAAGCAAGTGTAAGAATGTGAAAATGACATTAAAGAATGTATGCCACAGGAACTGGGGCGCCCACTCGCCGAACAAATACGGAACGGAGGTATGCACCAACACTTGTGTAAGATACGTTGCGACAATAACTTACGTCTTGGCGTCCGCAATTGTAGAGCGCACTGCATTCCTGGATCTTGTGTTGTCCCCCTGCGCGCTCTCTCCGTCCGCCTTGCGAGGGGTTTGGGCGACTTTGTCCTCCTCTCTGTGGAGGACGGAGTTGCCTCTTCGCAGGAACTGGACCTTCCTCAGGGTGCGTCCAATGCACATGGCGTTGAAAATGGTCAAGATGCACACGGGGCCATAGTAGAACAGCGCGGTGCCAGACTGATATGAAGATACATAGGGCGATTCTGTGAATGTATTTCAAAACAACAGACTTGTAGTTGTTTGGTTAAATAAAGAGGCTAATGTGATTGTATGTAGTGATACATTTAAAAGAAAAGATTGTAGTAAAAATAGTAAATTGTAGACAACCAATAACACACAAGGCGATTCTTCGCTCTTGATTCATTTGCCATATTCAAAAAACATTGCACGATGTTCAATGCATGAACTTCATTTCACACGTAAAGTTTCGATGAGAGTTTTGAAAATTCATGTAAGGTCATAATCAATCCTTTTAAAAACAGACAATCGAACTTAAAAAAGCAGAATCAATATAATCATTCAATCAATAAAATGTGTACTTATTGTTACTGTTCTGTACTGTTAATGATGGAGAGTTACTGATTATGCGAGAAAGATGTTATCTACGACATTCTGTGTAGAGTAGGAGGTATACGTAATGTTAACTTTTCAGATTTTCAATTTGTGTGTGTATGTATATATACACATGTATGTATATATATATACACATGTATGTGTGTATACACACACACAATATATATATATATATATATATATATATATATATATATATATATCCAACCTGCCCCCCTTTCCCGCTACAGCTCGGTTCTTCCTCCGCCAATCCCATACCATCTGCCGGCTTCCTATTGGCCGATACACCAATCCTGGTCACCCCCTTGTCTTCCTTATAAAGCGGTCACGCGAGCCATTTGACAGCGATGCCACTGACGCGAGCCATTTGACAGCGATGACTGAGGGAGTGAATGAATAAAATTAGAAAAAAGAAGAACAATGAACAATCTTATGAGCTTTGAAATCATATAATGTAAGAACTTATTTAGTAAAACAGTCGCCCAAAGTGGCAATGTATTGTCACTGGCAATACATGTATTGGCAATGTATTGTCTTAAGTTAAAGATAGTTTTAAGTAGTATTTTTAAGATGAAAGCCTTCTCCAAGCTCCAGAAATCGTAAGATTGGAGCAATTAATTGTATTCCCAAATTCTGAATAAATTCCCGCCTCGCCAGGGATACTGGCGAGGGGAAAATAAAAAAAATTGACAGCAGTACGCTCTGAGGAAGGCCACAATATGTTGGCCGAAACGTCAGCTACGAGAAAATCGACGCGGCTTCTCCCGGACAGCCAAGAGACAATATTCTATTGTAGCCTCCGGGTCAATGACGTTTCCGTGTCGATCACGTTTTTCTTCCATTTTCCCTGTTCCTTTGAGCAAATGCCGAGATCCCGTTGTTTTGCTTCTGGACATAAATGTATATTCTTTTTCTGTGCACTTCATTATCTGTACAGGGAAATATAGTTATTCAAATTATCGTTCTCCATGGCAGGAAGTATTACTTACTAACAAACGACATGCTGAGGGATAAGAGCCCAAATGTATTGCTGATTTAACCCTGGAAATGGATTTTATTGCATTGAAGTGAATATTTTGTTTACAATCTTTGCAGAAAAACCAGTGCTAAAACAATGACAAAATCATCCTAAATTTTGGAAGTAAATGAAGTGTTTTATGAAAAGTCCCGATAATAGTTATGTCACTCTTATATATGGAAATTTTCCTGCAAAGTAATCACATTAGTAATTTATCAGTGGTATAATTGTAATATTCAAATTTTCTTTGAAACGTTAAAGCTAACATATGCATTGGATGAAAACTATTTAAGACTTGTAAGTAAATCAATGAGTACAGAACTGCATTTAATATCTTTTATAGCTAGAAATAGGAGTTTTGTACTAATGTTTGAATAAATGTTTGATGGAGGCACTACAAAGTAAGAATAATATTTTTACGATGTTACAAGAGTCATATTAATTTCGTCTAAAAATCCATAATTTAGTATTAAAGGAAAATATTCCAATATCATCATTTCTGATTTTCTAATAATGTTTGCTATTTATAATTTAGTGACGGCAAATAATTTCAATGTAAGACAATTCTGTTATAAATTCTGTTCAATCTTGCAAGACTCCATTTACCTTTGTACGACATATCAAGTGTACGTAAATAATACCAGGGAATAATCCCTATGGATTTCGGATAACAGCTACGAGGTCGAATTCACCGCTGTCTGGATGAGAAATCTAGCGGCCCGCTGCTCTGATTTGTAGTTGTCTTTTGCTTCGATCAATACCACATACCACGTGCAATCTTTCCTTCTTCATCTATGTCCCCACCCCTTTTAATTCACATCAGTGTCCCTGTTCTTCTCCCTTTTTCTTTCTTCCTTTCCTTCCCTTTTTTCTTCCTTTCCCTCTCTCTTTCATTCTCTCCCTCTCTCTTTCATTCTCTCCCTCTTTCTTTCTTTTTTCCCCCACTTTTTTCTCTTTTTCTTCCTTTCTCTCCCTCTTTTCCCCTCTATTACTCTCACTCACACACACATGCACAACCACGCATTTCTAGAGCTTAGAACTTGCCTCGGTTAACGCGGTGCCCCGCTTGCACGTTATAAAGGAAGAAAATCCTTAAAAACCATATAGGCCGCGGCTGATTTTCTCATTCCATCGGGAGGAGAACACAACTCGCAACCCCCGGAATATAACACGAACAACACGTACTGGTGCAGAATGACCATCAGCAGCTGACGCCATGCTAACACTAAACAATCATTCACAACATCTTTATGAGATTTAATACCATTAGGCTGTCTCAAAATGATCACTTCGTTGAAACAGGTTCGTGTTTCCGCTAGAGATGGGCTGAACCATTTGCGATTTTCTTCATTCTTTTCGTGTAAAATTGCGCAAAGGCCGGTCATGAGGGAGGGCAGCCCCCAAGCGACAGCCGAAAAGACCAGGAACCGTTTCCAGTCCTTCCCGCCGCCCGGCCGCACCATCCGCAGCTTCCTGCAAAACACATTTTGTTCTCATTGCGCTTCCAGGCACTGTTTTGTTTTAATGTTTCTTAACATAATAAAAAATCTATTATACTGCAATAGTATCCCAATATATAAGGTGAGCCATTCTAAGTGATAAAACATACCAATAAATTCTTCAAAATATTAGCAATAAATAATTACTTTATTTCGTTAAATCTCCGATGCAATGATTCTAGTGGAAAGTATATATATGCTTTTTCGATATCGTAGCCGCTTCTATATAACTGAAACTTAATGCACATATCCAAGATTCTGAGAATCGAGAGAACCCCCCGGCATTTTCATGTTCTAACTGGATTTTACGCTCACCAGAGAGTTGGGGTATAGTTAACAGTGACCACTCTCTGGGAGGAAAGAGAGTCATCCCCAGGCGTCTCCAGGGACGCCTGTGGGGCACGTCTTCTCGAAGAGTGTTCGGAAGATTTTTTTTAATTTTAAAGCACTAATCCTGTACTTTTATATGAAGTTTCAACTTTTAAATTTTCATTACCTATTTATCGCAAATAATACAAAAGATTGTGTTAAAAAAAGTTTAACGTGCTAATTTGAATTAAATGATTGGAAATCCGGTAAATATTACAACATTAAACATTATATTACAGTAGTGTATAATATTGAAGAAAACATTACTTTTTATTCCCAATAACTTTCTTTTCTGTGGTAATTTTCAACCTAGCTCCTTAGGCTTCACTGCAGAATGTTTGCTAATCCGTGTATTCCGAAGTTATTTAGTACCAATTAAATGGCAGCGAACGAAACAGCGTTGTATTTAGGTTCTTAATTGGTGCAGAAACCTCCATGAATCGAAAAAATGGCGTGTATAAAAAAATACACACTATGAATCGCGGGCACGCAGATTCTACGGACGTCGTACTTGAAGACAACCTGTCGGTGCCCGTAGATTCTACGGGCAGCGACCTGAGAGTGTTAAAATTGTTGAAGGAGTTTCATGTAAATTCAGCTCATTTGTCCGCTGCCGGCCTCGGTGGGGGAGTGGTCAGCGTAGCGGCCTCTGAACGTCATGTGTGCGGATTTGCTCGAAGAGTATCCCGAAGACCGGCGCTTGGAGTAGGCTTCGGAAGAAGTCTGGCACGATTATTTCGCAGTGGAACAATGTGCAATGGTTGTGTCCCGCAAAATAAATCGAGGATTAATAAAATAAGTGTGTGACAATTTCAATAACTGAGTGCAAATTAAGTAAAAAGCTATTTGTGGCTCAGCACACAACCGTTTGAAAGCAATGCTGAACAGAATGATATTTATAAAGAACAAGAAAGAGGGAAAGTGAGGTGACGTGTAATGAAGTTTATTTGGAATATTAAGTATTTAATGCGTTAAAATATTCATATAATGTAGACATAAACTTTTTGATTAACTGTTTTTAATATTTTATTATTTTTATTCTTGTAGTGCAATTTTGTAAAAATCTCTTTTTATCCTTTTGTGTATTCTTTTGCATTACCCATTTTGTAATATTATTTATTCAGTAGATAGAAAATCAAACGATTTATGCTTTAAAAAACTAAATAGAGTAGTTATTAACATGTAGAAATACTGAAATATTATTGTTACTAATTATTATTATTCAAAATAATATTGTTACAATTCACTGAATTTCAAATCAATGGTACTGTTCTACCATCACATTTCAAACAATCTGCCTGAAGAAATATTAAATATCTATTTATAACTAAACTTGTCAGTGCTTTCTTACCTGAAGCCCCAAGCCAAGTTGAAACACAGCGCACTGAGCCAGTAGTTGGCAGCCATTAACAGGAAGTACATCGGCAACGCTGAAGCCAGAAAAAGACGCATTCAGTTAGTTTCAAACCTTATCCTGGCAAGAGCCGAAACCGTTGCTCCGATCACGGGAAAACTGTCACTGGCCGATGAGAGCTAATGAGAGTTTTCCATATACTTCTAATTTCTTCTCACAACAACTAATTCTTCAGAATGCCTCACATTGTTGACATTTTAAATTGTAGAGATATTCTTGGTTAAGATTATGTTCCGTACGCGGCGCTGATAGTTTCAAACAAAATATGTTTCTTTCTACTGCGTTTTAAGCGATAGAAGTTATTTTAGGCGGACGTTAGAATTATGTGGGCAGTCAATCGATTTTGACAAGCAAAAAACAGCTTTACAAAAAGGGTTTAATATAAAGCGGGATTTGTTGCCTCCAATTAACGGGACAGACGGACTTATTTATTTTTTATTTATTTATTTATTTTACGTCAAAAAAACAGTTAAAAACTGCGTATGACGTGCTATGGGGAAAAGTGAATTGTGTGCACATTTTCAAAATTCTGTGATTCCTAGACTAAGTGATATACTAAAATTTTGAATTTTTGAAAGGGAGAAAAAAAAAAACAAAAAAAAATTATTTTCAAGGATAAACAAGCAATAAATTTTGAATTTTGAAAGGGGAAAAAAACAAAAACCTCCCATGTAATAAAATCTATTTTCAAGGATAAATAAGCAATAAATTTTGGCTCTTATTACTTCCTGCCGCGACAACATGGAAACGATAATTTGAATAATTGTATTTTTCACTGAATTCTAGAAGACGTGCACAGAAAATGAAGTTACATTTATGTCCAGAAGCAAAACAAGGGGCCATCTCAGCATTTGCTCAATGGATCAGGGAAACTGGACAAAAACCTGATCGAGATGGGGTCATTGACCCGGAAGCTGTAGTACAATAGTTGTTACAGGTTGTTTATACTCATTTATACAGTCCAAATGGTAAATAATGCATTATGTATCATTGTTAAAATTAATGTTCCTTTTCTTGTGATGCTCAGTATAGTCTCTAATTGTATAGAAACAGTTATGCCAGCAGAAACGATTTCACTTGGGATTTAAACTTTTCTATTGAATTTAAGCGTTTAATGTCATCTGGCAAAGTGTTGTAAAATAATGTACATGTATTGTATGTGAATTTTTTGTAATGAGCTGTTGATACTCTCACCTGATGAATATGATTTCTACGTCGAGTGTTATAGTAATAGACTTCGGCATTTTCTGAAAATATATTCCCGCCCTTGAGCAAGTCATTTTTTACAAAAACCACTGATTCGTAAATAAAAAGACACGGTAATGGTAGAATTCCTAGATTAATGAAGAGAGGCTTACGTGAATCACGTGGGTGGGATTTGGTTATTATTCGTACAATTCGTTTTTGTAATCTAAAAGTCTGGGAGCTATAAGATGTATTTCCCCAGAATATTATGCCATATCTCAGGCGGGAATGAACATTCGGGAAGTATACACAACGAGCAATATGAAGGCTGACTGAATTTGCAAGAATTCTGAACGCGTAGCATAATGAACTTAATTTTGTGTTCAATTCATTTAAATGGACGTTCCATTTAAGGTTTGACTGAATTGAGAGACCTAAAAATTTTGTTGCCTTAACATCAGTCAATGGTACACTGTTCATTTATTTTCTTATATTTTGTGACTTATCTATTTGCGAATTGAGTGTATCTGGTTTAAGTGTTATTACTTGTTTTCGGTTAATTGGAAGTAAAGTTACGACTGTTTCTTGTGTAAACAAGACGAACTAGCAAAATTCTCATTGTAAAAGTTTACTAAAATTCTAGCAAACTCACGAAATAAAGAGAAGGTGAATCTGTCAAAATGTACAGTTAACACATTTATGCATTCGTACTTTTTAATTGTGATGTGTAACTTATAATGCATGATTGGGACAAATTCTGTCTAAGCTCCTGAAGTTTTCAGGTACCCGCGACCTTGATTGGAGAACACCAAAGGGACACAAGGAACCAAAAATATATTTTTTTTCTGAAAGAAAATATATTATTCTGATAGTATTTTGTCTTTTGAATTCAAATATGATGTCAGTTTTCCCTATCATGCAAGGTTTCTGAGAGTCATGAATTTAGAATTTCAATCATTTTATTACTTATTATTTAATTATTATGACTCGCATAGCATGTAAGAAATGACGTTTTTCTGCTATATTTTACAACAGCACGCACTTTATCGCGATATTGTTAATGGTTATGTAATATTATAATATGAAACCTTTCTACTTCCAACATAGAAACGTAACGCTCGCCCAAAATATTCTAGGTGATAAAAGAACTAACTTCATGAAAGAATTAGGAACATTTCTAGGAAAGGTTCGGACCATTAGAGAAACTGAAATTAGGGAGTGGGAAAACAGTATTGGTTAGTACGAGCAGAACCTAGACTGGAGAGAAATAAATAATAAATCAATAAACTAACAATAATTAAGTTAGTAAGTAAGTTATACGGACGATTTTCTGTGGTGCTGTTTGTTTTCAGGTGCGGAGGAGGCCAAACACTGGAAGGAGAATGCCTGACGCCCGCGCCAAATAAATAACTAGTTTAAAAACCGGATAGATTAGCATGTACTCGGCTTCTGACGGCAGGTTTTTCTCCCTTCAGGGGTATTTTCCTCAGCCGTACCTTATGGTCTCTTTTCCGCGGCTTTGATGCGATGGAGAGACCATTTGGGGTGAATACCAGAATGCGAAAGGTTAGAACGCGGTAGAATGTAGGTATTGTAATGGCTTAAAGGCCTTCGGCCTAGCCACATTGCGTCAAGTTTTCTAATTTGTATGTAATAATTACCTATTAAATAAATAATAATTAAAAAATATTATAATATGACAATTATTATCACTTCAACTTCTATTTAAAAAATCTTTAAAAAACGAAGAAAAATACATAATTTTTTTAATTTCAAACGCTTAAACGAAACCCGCATTCAGCCAGTGAATTCAGTGTATTCATGTTCTACGTATACGTACAAACAATGTGCTTATTTAATTTAGCCGTAAATAAAATTATTAGTTTATATTAACGCAAACGAACATGTGAAATTTTTTTCAAGAAAACGAGTTTGGCTGCTTCACAAGGGCTAGTCCAACCCCCTCTCAAGTGTCCTAAACCATATTCCTATCCTTATTCCTTCCCAATTCTGGCCGCTGGGTAGTGACGCAGGAGCGCGTGGTGGGAGGCGCGTACGCGGAGATGCTACCTGGCAGTCCTCTTGACAACCGACTGCGACGAGACGTGACGGACAGAAATATCTACAGTAACGGAGGATTACTCCAGATTTAATGTAGAAAGGAACGGAGGATTACTCCAATAGCGCTCAACAGCCAAGAAGGGGTTAGGAGACGCATTGCGACGTGAATTGACGCAACAAATGTTAAAAAAAATAATAAAAAAGCTGGCAGCCGTCCGCAGTCACCCATGAAGTGACGTGTCGAAAATTAGTTACGTGACCCGCAGGCTGTCAAACGTAACGTTGCCTGGACCGCGTTTAGTTTGGTTGTTCTGTGAGCGAGTGGTGCCTACGTGGTGGCGCACAGCTGCAGTCTGTTCGCCATGGGTGATCGGAAGGTTTCTGCCGCCCTCGATGGACACATCTGAATTTGGGCCCCCCATGTGAAGACGCGCCCTTTTGTGAAAGAGGGGGTGGACCAGACCCCACGCGCTGAAACCCACGTGGCCGTAGCTAATTGTTGTGAACAGCGCTCGCGGCTGGGTTCTTATGTCGTGATGACATGATGGCAGGGAGTGTGTATCGGGAGAAAGATGAACTCGGTGTTGGTTATATACAAAATGGTTTATTGTAAGTTCCTTTGCAAGTACGTTGCTCTAACAGACGCTACGCAGCCCAGCACTCAGTCGGTCGTTGCCATGAGGAGGGTGGGGGAAGGGTGGCAGGTAGCGGCGGCAAATCCAGCGACCTCAAGGCGGCGGCGGCGGAGAAGGCGGCGGCGAAGGCAGATAGGCTGGCGATGGGTCGCTCGGTTCGGCACGGCGTCGATTCCCGACTCGGTCAAACCCGAAGGCAACCGTAGAGCGGGACGCAGGCGATCACTACCGCACTCACGAAGAGCGGGAAACGAGCGACCCCTTCTTAGGCCGGGCCCGGTCTTATATACCGCCGGGCCAGTCCATCCCCGGCGTCAGCGAGGGTGGCGTTGCCTTTGTTGGTGGGCACCTACAGGGGTGCGGGGAGGGGTGGCGAACGGTCGGCCTGGACATCTGGTCGCCAGACCAACGCGGCCCGAGCGGTAGGCGGGCGGTGAGGGGCGCAAGACGGCCTTGCAGGGGTCGCGACATGCATGAGTCGTCGAGAATGATTGCAGTAAGTTACTATTTGCTTGAGATAATAATATATAAAGCAAATTTGTATAAAATGCTATTATTTTAGAATTGCATATAACAATTTTTACACTAACATCAACCAATAAAATGTTACTATAAAAAAAGAATGCCCGAAACAATTGTTGGGGGCTGGAAAAAATTTGTCTGAATATTTCGAGTTGGAAAACGTGGGGTTTTCTTACTAACAATGTAAACAATATAAAAAAATATTAACGTTTACCTCACCTTTTGCAAGGTGGGCCCCATTGTGGCTCCACATCGACTACACTATGTAGCTTGTAACAGAAATCTGCCATATTCGGGGCTCAAAACTTAGGATCTCCCGGTCATAGTCGCCAGCGTAAATGCTGGATGTGAGGAAACAGAACCGGGACCAGGGATGGCGGTTGCGCAAATCGCCTTTCCGCGTAAGCAAATTTCCTCCAGAATCAACAGCTGCGCGTACAGTCGAGGAAATTGGCGCAACGTTTCAGAGATAATCAAACTGTGACGAAATTAGAAAATTACAAAAAAAACTGCTTGCTAGTGAAACCTACGACACTACAGACAAAATTACAAAGGAGATATTTGTTGTCATAAATATGATGTACACGCTGTTGTGCTTTTGAAGTACCTAACTGTAGATTACGTCTACGATCTTTTTCAACAATTGATTTGATGGCATTAAACAATCAATACACACGTTAAAATACCATGTAAACTATTTTCTGATACGTATTTTTTTAAATTAGAGGTTGTAGACTTATTTACATAAATAATATTTATTTTATGATTATGGTATCATTTGTGGGTTATTCATGTTGTTTATTTATAGAATACTGTACTAGATCATTCCTTTTAGACCAGATGCATGCATTACTGTTGTGAAAATTAAATTATAAAACATACAATTGAAATACAAGTTTTCACTGACGAAATAGAAGTCTTCAAATCGATTAACTTACCGAATGTTCTGCACGTGTTGCTCAGATGAGGCGGTGCAAATCCGAAAGCATTCACTTGGTCGCTGATGGTCATGTAATAAGTTACCTGTCCCAGGTTGAAGCCCAGGAGGCAAGAGGCGTGGCATGCCAGACACCAACCGTGAGCCTTGAGGCGCATGCCACTGTTGCATGCGACTGAGGCGAGCGCTACCACCAGCAACGACACGGAGACGAAGCTCAGATGGCGCAGCAACCAATAGACGCCTCTGGTAATTCGCGATTCCGTGCAATAAAGATGGTCTCTGTCAAGGCCCTGTTTTTGAGCATCTCCATATCCACGCACGTTTCCCAGGTGGACCACATGTAGTCGTGGTAGCGCCGTTGGAGCAAGTGGACCGCCAGCTTGTCATCGGGTGGCAGGCGAAGAGGACGAGTAGTGACAGGTTGACTTTTAAGGCACGTCTCCCTATTCCTGTGACTGAAGAATATCTCATTGAGAAATCAATTACCGATGTAAATCACTAAATAAAAAACTTAAAGCGAAATTGATCACACCGACTACAAGGAAATAATGTGCGAAATCAGCGGATATAATTCAGGACAACTGTTGCTCTTGCAATGTCTCTGACTGGAGGACTGTGATGAGGTGCAAAAGCTCGATATGTGTTGTTTAATCGCAGAAAGAGAAAGAGAAGTGGCACGAAGATACCGAAGGAGAGAGAGAAAGTTAGGAAAGGAGATTGAGAAAGAGGTTTTAAGGAAAAGAAAAGAAAGGAGAGAAACAATTCTAAAGTTTAAGACTAGAGAAGACTAGTGGTGATAAAACAACACATACTTTCTCCTTTTACTAGTAATATTATACTGAACATTTCATTCAACTTGACTAATCCTCAAAGAATTCAAACGATATAACTCAATATTTCCAAATGCAAGTCTATTATTTTCTTCGAAACTCTTTAGTGCTAAACTAAAACGTTCTTTCTCCCATTATATGTAACTTTTACAATGCGCCAAAATTCAGAGAAATCAAAGAGAACTAGATCTGCAGCATTTTTAGTGTTCTTTGCACAATCCCCGAAAAACATTTCAAAAAAAATGTTGGACCTAATTTTGAGAAACTTTTCTTTGTAAATTGCTTTAATTTAGGCAGAAATTATTCGAAAAATACTATTTTTTTCAATAAATTATACATAATTTTTTAATCTATTTTTAACAGATATTTTTGAGATACAAATCTCTATCAGTATTGTACAGTATTGTTATATGTTCTACAATAATGTACCCAATTTTGTGTAGTACTATATTGTACTTTTGCAATATTATTTTTTGCAAGTTTCGTAAATGCCCAAAATAGAACCTGTACTACTTTTTACCGTTCTTTGCTACATACGCGGAGGCAATTTCAAGAAGTAATGGGAAGCAATTTGTGTGAAAATATTTTTTATTTATTAAATTCTCTATATTTCATGTTAAAAACACAAAACCTAGTATTCATTTTCCAAAAAGTGTCCTTGACCTTAAGTTTTTAGATGTGTCCTACATACTTACTATATCATTAAAACTTCCATATCTTCAACATTGTTATTGTAGAAAGACGCCGAGAAATTAATGATCATTTGCAAAATTGTCTGGAAGGTGTACTCAGACAGAAGCGTTGGCCACAGACAGAAACACTGGCAGAGTATTTGCGGTCAACCCACTTTGTGGAATGAATGATTCACAAGACATGTATTCTGTTCGTACATGTTACACCAAGAAATCGCTTCCTATATTATTTCAGTATATACCTTTTGCAACTATCACACGCAACTAATCTTTATAAATGAGCTTTCCAAAGAAAGAGAACATCGCAGAGAAGTGACTAATTGAACTTGACTTTCAAAAATATAAAGGATTTGTTTAAAAACACGCATCTAAATACTTATGTCAAATTTAACCTCAACTTCTCGGCCACATCTTTGAATCTATTGTTATAATCCAAGAACCTTAGAACTAGTTTTTTATAATAAAATCAACATTTAGCGTTGGAATGTGGCTTTGTTTTCAGTCAAAGAGTACGCGTTGTTAGAACAACAGATCAGCAAGGGTTAATATTCCATGCTTAATGTTAGAATGTTGGGGAAATGGACATGGCCTGCAATCTCCATGATGTGCAGAAAGTATGAAGAGGGCGCTGGATGGTCGTGATCGTCAGGGAGGACGTATGAATTCATTATCTAGAAAAGCTTAGTCGCGAGCACACGTAAGCGGTTGATGAGGTGCGATCGGGTTTCCATCAGGCTGGGTATTATGTAAATCATAGAAAGTCGGAAGGTATGTTTAGTTTGAACATTGAGAGATTGGTATTGTATAAATTGTGATATTAATTGATTTGGGAATTTCTATTAATATATTGTTTGGATGTTGGAATTAAACAGACTTCATGTTTTTGGGAAGATATACATCACTAGGGAACGGACTTCATTGTAATAAAAAGAAAGCAAAATATGTACATATATGTACTTATTTTTTCAAAAATATGAACAGGAAATATGTGAAATAAATATTCGTTATAAAGTTTACAATTCCATTCTTCAAGCGTTTTCCGAGCAGAGTACGTTGAAATTTTACATCTACAAAGGCAATTATTCCCTAGTTTCATCCGAAACATATAATACTTTCGTGATATATACAATGTTGTTTACGAGGAGCCAGAGCTCAAGTGAATTGTACCATGTAGCCTGTGATAGAAGGGGGGGGGTAAAGGGAGCATACCCCCCAACTCCCGAAAAGGGATAAGAGAATGATCAGAATTTTTTATCGAGTTGCGCATGGGGTCTGTGAAACATGAGTAATCACGTGGTTGAAGTTCCTTCTGCTTCACATACTACATCCGCTCATCGTTGATCCCGATTATGCTTTTTCCAATAAGCAGATGGGGGTGGGGGGAGATAAGTTTGACAATTAATAGCGTTAATACAAGCGCATTGCGTGTTTTTTAAGTATTTAAGTGACTAAGTTCTCAAGTAACATATATTTCGAACATCACAAGTGAAAAGTACATTTTCGACCTATAAATATGTTCGAATGTAACGAAATATGTAGCTATAGATAAAATATGTAAAATATGTAATTATACCAAAATATGTAAAAATATGTAAAATAAAAATGGTTCCAATTAGTTCAGAATGACGTGTTAAGTGTAAAAAATATTACTGAATGCAGGTGTCTTGTCCCTGTAAAAATATGTATTTACATGAAAATCCGTTCCCTATACATCACGGTAGGTCCGCAGGTGGAAGAATTTCCCAATAAGTAGATGAATATAATCATTTGCGAGTAAATGTTTCATACGAAGCACAGATAGGGAAAATTGTGTCTGCATTTTAGATTTGTGGGAATATTAAGTTCAATTATAGCAATCGTTGAGGATATTCTGAAACATTCTTATTTAAGAAAGTACAGGAAAATTGGTTCACCGAGGATTCCGGGCACTTCATTCTGACAGTCAGCCGGGAAGCCAACAATCAAGCTTACGAACATTACTATGAACGTGAGCTTACGAACTATAATCAAACCCGTACGGTGTTTCAATGTTTAAAGTCAAAGTAATTCATGCGAATTTAACAACTGCAATGTGTAGATGATAAGAATAAATGTTAAAGTTTTATTGTTGAAAAAGGCTGATAATTCCTAATAGTTGCCATCAATCTAATAATTCATTCCAATTAATTGACCTTCCAGGAATCGTCGTTCTGTATATAATCACACGTGTCGAACCCACAGTTGTGTTGGGAAGTAAAACTCAATAAATTAATAATTCAGTTTTAAAATAAGGAATAGAGAACTTCAAATGATCACAAATAGCTAGCTTATCGCGCAGTTTGATAAGAACTTCTTATATTATCACATTATATTGTTAAATATCTCCTAAACGAAGCGTTTTAGGGTCTTAAAAAGTACAATTTTGAGACCTAAAGCCTCAATGAAACGTTCCTCTTAATCTACAAGATGAGATCTTCTTGAACATTCTATTACATTTTTGCTGAATCGCTTTTCGATTCTACCCAGCCTGTTCAGAGCCTGTAGAATCTGCAACAGTAAGTGAAATTAAGCTAATTACTTGATATTCTAAGTAATTGATTTACACGGGTGTACCTCTCTGCTCAGTAATAAACTTAAATAAGAAAAGTTTAAATTGACAAGGGTGTATTGTATTGTTATCGATTACAAGGAGACATATAGAACATGTGACGAAAGATAAGAGGGTCTAGAAAAAAAAGATATATTACAGGCTTATTATGGAAATTGCAAAATAGGAAAGAGGGTGGGTTGTAACACATGAAAGTTTTCGCACGGGTACACTAGTTTTCTACATATAAGAACAAGACTAATTCACCTTTGCTTACCAGTTTGCATTTAGTTTTAATGATTAGAGTAAGTGTCGAAAGAACGGTCTTATCCGCTGAAAGATAACGATACCATCTCTTCTTACGAAGAAAGGCGAGAAAGAAAATACGCATCCAGTAGAGAGGAGAGAGAAAAAGAGGGGAAAAGGGAGGCAGAAGGAGGGAGACAGAGAGGCAGCGGGAGGCAGAAAGAGACAGGGAGATAGACAGACGGAGGCGCAGAGAGAGAGAGAGAGAGACTGTGAGAGTGAGAGAGAGAAAATACCTCTGGTAGTAGTATTCAGTGTCCTTGCGGGGTAAGAGTCGGGATAAAGACGAGTTGTATTGCCAGTCATGTGCTCGCCGGTCGGTCCAACAAGTCCAGCCGCCGCGCCTTCCGGCCGCCACCACCTCCCACGGCTTGCAGCACTTGCGCACACACGCGTCGAATTCGCAGTCGGGTTCCGCAATGAGCGCAAAGGGCCCAAGCGGGGGTTGGGCCGCGTCCACGCAATACTTGAATGCCGGCCGGTAGCCTCCCAGTCCGTGACCGAACAGCTTGCTATTGTACAACGGCCGTGGGTCCGGGCCGAAAACAGCAGTTTGGAAGTGCCTGCTGTCTAGGAAAATAACGCGCCGCCTAAAGTAGGTGGATCCCATTGCCTCCGCCTGGCTCTCGTCCCACTCGGCAGATTTGTCCACCGTCCACATCGCGAGCTGTGGATATATGCGATTCAGATAGTCCAGGTAGTGGAAATGCACTTTTCTGACGCGGTAGGGCAGGACGCCGGGAGGCAGCCAGCGATCCACCCATGGCTCGTCACCTGGTTGCAAAACGGCGTAATGAGTAGGTGAAGAAAGACGTAATTCTTGACTCTTATCTCGTGCGAGCCTGCGCAGTAAGGAGACATTCAAGCATGATGACCCGTTTCCAGAGAGCATTTGAAACGGGCCGCAGCACTTGTTGATTTCCAACTGGGGCTCTGGGAGGTCTACTGTTTGAGCGATTGGAAGCGCAGCCATTAGCACGAGCAAGTTCCATGCGCGCATGATTGCACAGGCGGGAGGTCTTTTCACTAAGTGATGTTCACTCGCATTCGTTGGTGGTGGGTTCGATCTCTTCAAAGGATGAAGAACGCTCTAGGCTTCTTTTCTTCTGCTGATTGGAGCTTCGGACGAATGCTGAATCCGGGCGCAGGGAGAGGAGGTGCACTTTGACTTTCGCGCGTCAATTAAATCCGATCACCAATTACGGAGACGATCTTTTCACAAAGTCAATGTCAGGCGCCTCACTTTGTACCTCTGGGAACGACGTTCGAATCCCCGTCAATCCAGATAGAATTTGTGGTGGACAAACCGCTTTGCGGTAGGTTTTCTCGGCGTTTTCGCGTTGTCTCTTTTACTTATCCACTATATTAATTACTCATATCATTGCTTCACAAATACCTGCTTCGTTCCTTTCCAGATATTGCCATAAAAGGGACGACTGTGGAGTTGAAGTCGAGTTCCTTCCAATCGCCCTCACTCAGACTCAAGTCTGCTTTATATCACAGAATTTTCCCTTGCTGTCTTAAATGTCTTCTCATCCCTCACGAAACGAAACACTTGAAAGTAAGATTTTACGCTGACTGATGCGGATGCAGTTTTCATGCAAACGTTTTGTTAGCACAAAGGAAGCTGAGTTTTATCAAGTCCCTAGAGCAAGCGACCACATACTTAGGATGTTGAAAAGGATTTTAAATATATTTGAATAGCTGGCAATGGCGCAATTTCCCTAGGATGTTAGTAATATCTTGATATCTCTTCGTCGGCGGTAACCGCAATACGCAGAAAACTCTTGGCGCGGCCACTCTCCTTATTCTCTTTATTTATACATTGCGACTGTGCATTCGTTTTTATTTACTTCCTTCCGCCTACGCAATAGAAGAAACATGAAATACTGCGCGATAAAACAGCAGATTTTCGGCAGAAAACTCTTATTACACGGCTCTGGGAACGAAAAAGTGGATTAATCCAGTTGCTAAATTTAGATAAATCCTCTAACACGTTGCGTAGCCAAAAACAATGTTTTTTTTGTGTGTCCTTCATACCGAAAAATCGAATGACAGCATAACATCTGTCCGCCGCAAGCTCGACGCTAGTGGCTAAGACGTGCAGCCGATTTTCTCCAAAACTGATATTTTGCAATCGATCTGGGTGATGTTGCGCTCCCTTGAGTTTGAAACTGAAATTTTAATTTTGGGGGGTACTTTACAAAAAAATGAAACCCCTGGGACATTTTCGAAAAAAATGGCACCAACTTTTTTTATTACACTTTGTTACTGGATAGCGCCAAGGTTTAAAGAAATCTAGAGCTCAGAGTCTATTGAGCTCTAGGGCACGACGACCACAGAACCTTCAGTTATGTTGCCAGCACTAGCTGTCACTTTGGCTCATCCTTAGGAAAATCGCTCTATAATTTAAGTAGCATCCAACTGCCTCAATACACTTCTAAAATTGCGTTAATGAAGCGCATATTTTTCCAAAAATTCATCATGAAGATTTATTTTTGATGAACACAGTTCATTAAGGAAATAATTGTATCTTGACAATTGTAGCTGTAGGAAAAGGCCGATATCTTTTTTTCTCGAAAAATCAGCATTTAAACGAACACGCGACCAGCACTGTTCTCTTAATCTTTTACGATATATAAGGTCTAAATTTAATCAAAACCTCTCGCGCCAGTTTTTAAAAAAATGGTTTAAAGGAAATAAAAAAGTCTCTGACACAAAATGTTTTTGAAAAATTGATTATGACATTACACAGGGCTGCAACGATTTCCCGCTTTTGATGAAAACGGGTGATTATGAATCAGTTTTTCATTTTGATTATTTTTAGTTTTTTACTATCACGTACACTTCTTGCAAAATTTTCGGCGAAATTCCGCTTTTGATTAAAAGGGAATTTGGTTTTTACATCGCCAACAGTTTCTGCGAAATTTACGATTGATTAAATTTCAAATGAACGTTGACAATGTATTGCAATAACTTTGCCATAACTCAGCCATTGGACCCGTACCACATTCCTGCACCAAACCGACCACATGACCTACCATCTACGTCATCTTCAGGTAATTCAGACTGTTCAGATAGTGAAATGGACGTTTTCGATTTCCCCAAATACGAGAGAAGACCCTTGTTGTTCAATCAAGAAGAATTTTTGTTAAAGAAACTGCAGGCTAGAGGCTCATGCTTGAAAGAGAAAAATCTTCCTCGGGGAACATTTTATTGGAATCAAAAGAGAGAAGAAGAGTTCCTTGATTATTTCCCGAAGGAGGATAATTTTGTATACTGCAACAACATTCGTGCTGTACGTTTGGGATATGGCAGGGAGTGACATTTTTCATGATGTAAATTTGGGATAGTATATGCCAGTGATCAATGGAGGTTGTTTATACTAGATTCTTCGAAACGCAGCCTCAAAGCTGTTCTGCTTCGTAATGGAAATCAATAAGCCTCGACGCCAGTAGTTCATTCTGTTCATTTAAAGGGAACATACGGAAACATGGAAGAACTTAAAAAAATAATTATGAAGAGCAGCAATGCGATGTCTGCGGAGAGTTGAAAGTTATTGAAATATTGTTGAGATTGATTGATTGATTTTTTCGTGTTTTCGGGCGCGTCAATTGCTTTGGTCATTAGTCTCGTTAGTGTAGTGCGTGTTCTTTTCTCGGGAGATGGCGGTGATCTTCCCCCGCTGGATGGCGAGATCCGTCGCCGACCTACCGTCGGCTAGTGGGGATTCCCCCTAACCAGGACTCTTCCACCAGCGGGGCACCTCTCCAGCCGAGACAAGCTCTAAACTCCTGACAGGTCTCCCGGAATTTGTGGTAGTGTAGTGCATGCTAGTGTAAGTGTGTATGTGTAAGGGGAGAAGATAGGACAAGGAAGAAGAAGGAAAGATCGCGCGCGGTCCGTGGCCCGTTTGGTAAGGTACTGCTCCGGCATTCGCCTGGTGTTGATCGGACAAACCCCGGAAAACTACCGATTAGCGCAGTCGACGGGTAGAATTCTCCTCCAGACTGTGACTGAATTCGACTTAGCTGAAAAGGTAGTGTCGAAAACCCTGCCGCCGTCAGGACTCGAACCTAGGACCTCCTGGGCAGAGGCGGTGCAGTGACATCAGTTGATGCACTGAGCTACAGCTCCCGGTGAATATGGTTGGGATTTCACCTAGGATTTACTAAGTTCCTCTGCTTTCCAAGTGAATGGGATAGCAGGGTTTGGCCAGGTATTGCCCTGGGTCAAAAGTGATTGGTCTATCAGAAATACTTTGAATCCCGGAGATTAAACGAGAAAAGAAGTTTGGTTAATCGTGAAAGGATTATTTTGCCAACACTCCATATCAATTGAAATGATTGAGGGCGTTGTCATTGTCAACAATAGTATTTATTTCACAAATAGCAGCTTTCGATGTCTTAGCCATCATCATCAGTTTTCTGGTACAAGAAAAATATAAAATTAGAATTAACATAGTTACCTAATTTTAAAAACACATCTTAAGAAATGAAAGGAGAAGAATTAAAGAAAAGAAAAAGAAAGAATGAAAGAAAGAAAGGGGGGCAGAGAGTTAGATCTTTGTAATATAAAATAATTTATATAATTTAAAACATCTTAAGAAATGAAAGAAGAAGAATTAAAGAAAGGAAAGAAAGAAGGGGACGGAGAGTTATATCTTTATGTAATATAGTAGTTTTTTTAATTTAAGCAAGAAATGAATGAAAAAATATAGTACATGTATAATTTTGAGAGAGAAAATACGAAAAGTACGTTGAGCCGTTTCTTACCTGCTGTCTGGGAGCCACAAAAACGACTGCGCGGTTTGGGGTGTGCCTCGGAAGCTTAAGTACCGTCTGTGTGGGGTGGAGGAGGAGGGTTAATGGCCTGGGTGCGGTGTGCTGTGTTGTGTCACCCCCGAAGAGGGTGGTGTCATAAAAGTAATTTTAGCAGAGGGAAGGGGTTGTAGTTTATGTTTACATTCAGTAGGTTACTATTGAGATGAATGTGAAGGTTTTCCAATGTTAGTCTGGTATATTGATTTTCTATTTCCAGTATGTGAATGTCTGTGTGTGGATTGAATGTGTGACCTGTCTGAAGTAAATGATTGGCAAAGTGAGATTTGCAGGTGTTGTGTTTCTAAGCGTGTATATGTCCTTTTATTCTTGTATTGAAAGTTCTGCCTGTTTGACCAATGTATTTTGCATCGCAATCGTGGCAATGTAGTGCGTAGACACTGCTTTTTTCTATAAGATCTGTGTGTTTTAGGAGATAAGATTTTTCTGAGAGAATTTTGTATTTTGAATGAAACTTTGATACCGGCTTTGTGTATATTGTGTGCGTATATTGTGTACAAGTTTGGTTTAATTAAATTTTGTCAAGGCTCTGACTAAGAATGGATGTTTAACCTTCGAAATGAAAATGTTTAACCTTTATATATTTGTTAAAATTTTCCTTTTCATTCGGAGGTGAAGCTTAAAGAAAGCATCTTTGTTGGACCTGAAATTAGAAATCTGATGCAAGAGCTTTCTTGCATCAGATTGCATCGCAATCTGATCTTGAAGCTTTAGCGAGGGATGAATAAAGACTGGTCCGGCCAGGTTTCAAAACTGTCTCTGTCAATTTTTAAGGAAATAAAAAATTTCATTTCCAAGATTTCAAATCTACAGTGGATGAAATGCTAATTTCTGTGAAGAATTTAGGATGTAACACGAGCATAAAACAGAATGTTATCAGACTCGGACATTATTAGTATAAATATAACATTATTGTTAATTTAAGTAGTATGTTGTCACTACGAATAAGATGCGGACCGCATGAATACCTATTTATACTTATTTTTCCTTCCGTAAAATTGTGTATATCTAGTTTTAAATCGTTTATTCAGTGTGTGTTTCTTGAAACTTTCATAAATTAAGAGTTTTTGATTAACAGTCTTTTCTTTGAAATAACAAAAGAGTTACTACATGTTACAGAAAAATGAATTTCAGATCTATTAATTATTAGCTTAAACGAATTCAAATCGACCACGAGAACCAAAAGCTCCGATAATTTTTTTTCGCAGCCCTGTGTTATTTTTGGCTCTGTTCATTATGAACACATTTTATTAAGAGCAAAATGTTTAACCTCTTAATTGTAATTGTAGGAAGACCCCGAACTAATTCTAAATTTGCGAAAAATCAGGGATTCAATGATCATGTGACGTGCACCATTCTCTTAAACGTCCTCACCATCCAACAAAAAATTTAATAAAAACCGCTAAAGAATTTTTTTGAAAATTTTGAAAATTTCCCAGGAGTTTCATGTAAATTATCTCCCAAAATTAAAATATCGGTTTCAAATTTAAGGGGTCGCGATATCAGATCTATTAGGGAATATCCATTTTTTTGAAGCAAATAGCTGAACAGTTTAGCCTCTATCGTTGTTCACAGAAAGAGAGTCGACCAGATGTTTTTCCATCAATCGATTTTTCAGTATCAAGAACCCATAAAACTCGGATTCTGGCTTCACCACTTGTTAGAGAATTTTTTTTTAAATTTTGCAACTGGATTTATCCACTATTTCGTTACCAGGGCCAGGTAAAAAGGATTTTTGTGCCGAAAATTCGCCGCCTTTTTGCGCAGCATTACAGAACTTTCTCTTCATAAGAAGTTCTTTCTTATGCGCGAGAAAGTAAAAAGGCGGTAATAAATTAACTTAATATTACAAATCGTATAGTATAAGTAATTTAATTAGTTTATTAGTATTAGAGTTATTTATGAACTATGTATGATGTAATTTGAGTAACCGATAAACAATTTGAAATGGGAATACAGATGGAAAGAAGCGTTTTTCCCCAGAATTGATATTATTCGCCAAGCTAATGCATTTATTTTTACACCGTCGCGCTGGCAACAGTGCGTTGTGCTCGCTTCTGTATATTTCCTGTTTGTTTCATTTGTCAAAGTTAGAAATGATTGCTTCTCCTGACTATCGAAATGAATGCAGATATGCATCACAGGCGCTTTGTTTGACTTGGCATTTTTCAAGTAATATGTTAGTGGCGCAGAAAATGCAATATTTCAATTATTACATTTCAATATTCAAATTACGTAGCTGTATCCAATAACGTGAGAAAGTATATGCTGTTGTATCACCACTAGTTTTAATCGCAACTGTGGATGTGGTTCAGATCTCAAGCCCTAAGACCAGTGGTATTCCAACCTGGTGGTCCATGGCAAATCCACTGGAGATGTTTCTTTTTTTTTTATTCACCCACACCCATGTCCAGTGGTTTTCCGCACTGAACCATGAGGGGCCCACTGGAACTGTCCTCTTTTTTATTCGGACTTGCCGATGTGTATCAGATCACAGGCCCTAGGGCCAGTGGTAGTCCATCCTGATGGTAAGTTCACTGAAAGTCTCACCTTCTTTATTCACACGTGCGAATATGCATCTAATCCCAAGCCCTAGTTAGTGTGCGTTGTATTTTGGTTGATCTTGACAGGCCTAGCTGCGCCCCTGGCAAAACTACCCCCCCATAGGGCTTCCAGTTGTTCTCAAATTTTTGCGACGTAGCGCGCTGCCAACCTTATCCCGTTGCAGTGCCTAACTTTGACTTGCCCGCCCTTGCCTTTGACTTGTGCGCCCTAGGCTGTCAAATGTTTAAGCGCCCTTTTAATCTTCTTTTTTTTAAATCACTAAAGCTATTTATAATATTTTGAATAACTCATTGTTGTGCAATATTTGTAACCGACGCAAATATTGTGTACGTATTAATAATTGATTTTACGTAAACGTATGAATAATTCTCACCGCGATATTCATTGAATAAATTGCGATATGTTTGTATCTATCTGTATCTATCAATGGATATATATATATATGATTAATTAACACTTTCTTGTTACAAATCTGGAAAGAAATATTTCTATAAAGAACATTCAAAGTTCGCCTTTTGATTGATTGATTGATTGATTGATTCAATGTTGGTGATTCCGGGCACGTCAGCTACTATGGTCATTAGTCCCATAAGTGTAGTTTGTGTTCCTGCTCGGAAGATGGCGGTGGTCTTCCCCCGCTGGATGGCGAGATCCGGCGCCGACCTACCGTCGGCTAGAGGGGTTTCCCCCAACCAGGACTCTCCCACCAGCGGGGCACCACCCCCACCCGGGACAAGCTCTAAGCTCCCGACCGGTCTCCCGGAATATGTGGTAGTGTAGTGCATGTTTGTGTGTGTGTGTGTGTGTGTGTGTGTGTGTAAAGGGAGAGGAGAGGACAAGGAAGAGGAAGGAAAGATCGCATGCGGTCCATGGACCATTTGTTCTGGCATTAGCCTGTTGTTAATTGTAGACCCCACGGAAAACTACTGATCAGAGAAGCCGGCCGCATATAGTCCTTGTCACATGGCGGCCTTGTTATTTGTTTCAATCTCAGAGAGCCGTGAGTTCTGTTAATTCGTTCCTGGAATTTCAATTTTGGAGAAAAAACCGGCTAAGCGTTTTAGGCGCAGACGAACGGACGGGCGAACGGACGGACGGACGGACGGACGGGCGGACGGACGGACAGACAGACAGGCAGACAGACTGACTGACTTTTGCCGTAAATCGATTTTTCCGCATCAGGGACTCACAAAACATGGGTTTTGACTACACGAGGATTTATAGTAAGTAATTTTCTGTATTAAGGAAGAAGATATTTCCCTATTTTTATTACTAGGGCCCGGCAAGAAGTTTTCTCTGCAGAATATTCGCCAGTTTTTGGCGCATGTTTAAAATACTTTTTCTTCTTACAAAGTATAACGAGGAAGTGCAACTAAATAAAAAATATAATAAAAAACAAATCAACAAAAATTAATATCTGGGGGATCATTCGAAACACATTAAAGATATCGAAATGTAACGCGAATTCTTGCGCAAAATATCTACGCAAACACTGCCCCCAACTAACCAGAGGTTGTTGTGTTGGATCCCTGACGCGAAACTGATGTGAAGGACGAAAGCCCAGTTGTAAATATATTAAATAGAATTACCGGAGCTTTATCTCATTGTGGGTAAAATGTAAATCTCACTAGAAAACCGGAAATTTTACAGCGTTTTGATCCCTGATTGTGCATTACTTCCTGAAACGAATCTGGGGAACATTATCACTGGAAACGAATTAGCAATGACCATGGATGCAAATACTCGATAATATTTTAGTAGAATGCAAAGAGTATCTCCGTGGAATAATTCATCAAAACGTTCTCGCAGTTACTTCGTAAGAAGAGAAAGTTATGTAACCGTGAGCAGAAAACGGCCAAGTTTCGCCACAAAAAATTTATTACTAGGCCTTCTTAACCCTTTATTGCATAGTGTAACTCAGCTGTATCATACTTTTTTTCAGGTCATAAATGCATTCTAACCATTTTATTTATGACCTATATTATATTACACGTGATATACTTCATGTTGAAACGAATATTGCATAATATGCCGGGATCAGCTGCGCGGATAGCGTCATCTGTCGGCGCTCCACAGAGCTAGATGGTTCCGGGGTGTTCGTGAGTAGCGTAGATGTTTGACGCAAGTTCCAGAAAAGTCTAGGCGGGCGCCTACCAAGTATAAATTCGCCGCGGCCGGCGTGTGAAAGTCTAAAGTGGAAGCTGAGCTGTGAAGTGTGTGCATCGCGGTGAACAGCAGTTCAGGGGACTGCGCTGAGTGGCGTGAACTGTGGCCAGTGCCGTGAACTGTGGTCAGTGCTTAGGAAACGACAGTGCAAAAAAGTGAACAGAGAAAATAAATAAATCAAGAGAAGTCAACAGTGAAAATAAATAATCAAGAGAAATGTAGTGAAAATAAATAATCAAGAGAAGTCAACAGTGAAAATAAATAATGAAGAGAAGTCAACAGTGAAAATAAATAATCAAGAGAAGTCAACGGTGAAAATAAATAATGAAGAGAAGTGTAGTGAAAATAAATAATAAAGGTAAGGTGAAAATAAATAATAAAGAGAAGTGAACAGTGAAAATAAATAATGAAGAGAAGTCAACAGTGAAAATAAATAATCAAGAGAAGTCAACAGTGAAAATAAATAATCAAGAGAAGTCAACAGTGAAAATAAATAATCAAGAGAAGTCAACGGTGAAAATAAATAATGAAGAGAAGTGTAGTGAAAATAAATAATAAAGAGAAGTGCAGTGAAAATACATAATCAAGAGAAGTCAACAGTGAAAATAAATAATCAAGAGAAGTCAACAGTGAAAATAAATAATCAAGAGAAGTCAACAGTGAAAATAAATAATCAAGAGAAGTCAACAGTGAAAATAAATAATCAAGAGAAGTCAACAGTGAAAATAAATAATCAAGAGAAGTGTAGTGAAAATAAATAATCAAGAGAAGTCAACAGTGAAAATAAATAATGAAGAGAAGTCAACAGTGAAAATAAATAATCAAGAGAAGTCAACAGTGAAAATGAAGAGAAGTGTGTCGTATAAAAAAATAAGCAAGTGAATGACACAAGGACTGTGAAAAATATCTGTACATAAATCAAGTACCTTTAAGAAACAAAATAAACGTTTCTGTTAAAATAACATGTTTCAATTTAACACAAAGAATCGTAACAATGTGTTTATGTCCCCTCGTGCATTGTTAGGCGGTAAGCGCGATAAGATGACGAGATGAAGTGATAGTAATCTAACAGCATCGTGAATCGGAATCCCTGGTAATACACTCTGTTTCCGCATATAAGAAACAAAAAGTTTTTAGTGAAATAATAAAACTAAAATACGAATGATACTTTTTTATTGACTTGCATGATATTATTTTATCATATAAATGATTTGAAAAATAAGCACATTTTGTTGGAATAAAGAAATGGTGTTTTCCTCAAGCAATATATACTGTGACCGCCCGTTTTCTTAGATTCCGAAAACGTGTCACATACGCTCTAAGAAAGCGAGGGAAAGGAATATTTTGAACGCGCGCCAACGCGGATGAATATTTGGAATGCTAATTAGAATTTAGAACAAGAGAGACCGCCACCATAGACCAAGGGCGAGACCGGAGGTCGGATGAAAGAAAAAGTTCTTTCTGAAGGTAGCAGCTGAACTGGGCGGACGTATGGAAAACGGTACGCCAGGAAGTGACATTGCAGCGGACTTCAGATTTGCAATTTTTTTGAGGAAAACTCTTCTAGAAGACCAGAAGAGGTAATTATTATGTTATAAATTGATTTACACATAATCTTAGAAGAAAGATAATAAGAAATGTTATGAATTTATGATGGAAGAATTAGGGAGTGGAGTTTTGAATAGATGGCAGTAATTAATAGCTTGCATTCATTTCTCTTTCCAGTTTTTTTTTCTCTCACATGCTTTTCTTATATTTAAATACTCTCTTGAAGTTGGTGCTCGTATAAAAAGGGGTGATCTCTGGATTCATTTTCACTCTGAATATCCAGTTGGTCATTAACCGTAATCGAAAATAAAGTAAAATTCATATGAGAGTATTCAAGAATATAAAACTTGAACGAGAAGAAGAAGGCGATTTCTGGGGAGCAACTGCGTTCTCAACCGAGGCCACGACGCTTCAAGGCCGAAGCAGCTCGGTGAAAAAGGGTAGAAGGAAGCAAAGTGGACTGCTCTACGCGGCCGAGAACAAAGTAAGGTCGTTCCAAATAAACTGTTTTGTAGGGATAGGAGTGATTCAGTTTAATCAGAAAGCTTATTCTGTATCTGTCACGTAGAAAGAAAGGGAGGGTAACAGATTTACCATGCTTAAAAGATAAGAAAAGTAAAAGTACATTTGTTTCCGACTTCTAATACGTGAGAACAGAATCAATCTTTTCTTTCAAAAAGGATTTGAAGATCAAATATTGTAATATAGTGATTAAGAGTTTGTGTAAGAGTATAATTATAATAATAGTCATTCTCTGGATTTTAGAGAGAGAAAGAGTTTCCTTTTTGTTGTAAAAGTCATGTTAAGTCAAAAGTATTAATTTTGATTTTCAATGTGTGTTTCTTTCACATTTTTGTAAAGTAATATTTTAACGATTCTTTCGAATTTCTGAAAGTGTGTTTGTTAAACAATTGGGTTGTAGATGAAAGTAGGAAATTGTGTATTGTGTTATTAGTGTGTGTTTTTTTTCAGTCAAGAGTATTCTGTATTTGATTTTTTTCTGTGTGCCATTGTATGTATTTGTCATAGCAGCAAATATTTTTAGAATATATTCTGAATTTAGTGAAAAGTGATTCTCACCCGAGTTGTTTGTAATTTTGCATCCAATCCATAAACGATCTTCACGACCCTGCCCCTATTTTTTTATTTTTATTGTGTCCACACTGGGACGTCTATACTGAGCTAGTCGACCATCTGGTGAATTGTGTTCGCCACCCCCCCAAGACGTCTCAGGTCGGGTGCTGGCCTTACGGCTTGTACCGGACGGTACTGTGGCTCGCAATACTTCTGAACTTTCTTATTATTTTCCCCTTAATTAAAATAAATAAATTGAATAAAACATAATTATTGCAAGTAAAAATAAAAAATCATGCAAAAAAGGGCTAACGAAAAAAGTTATATTTGTTTATAGTAAATTACTTGCTCTCACACGTTATGTAGTCAGAATCCATGTTTTGTGGGTCCATGATATCGAAAAATTGTTGGTCTGATTGCAAAAATAGAAAAACTCTGCTTGTATGCTTGCGGTCACTGCTAATGTCTTTACTATTCAGTCGATTTTCTCCAAAATTTATATTCCACGATCGATCGAAACGAACTGAAAACTTTTTGGGTTTGAAACGGATATTTTGATGTTTGAATGTATTTTGAATTAAGTTTCAACATTTTGGAAATTTTATCAAAACTGTCTCCTTATTTTTTGTAAGTAACGGACGGTTAAGAGTATAGTGCGGATGTCATGTACGTTGAAATACCTGATTTTTCAAATATTGCAAAACTATTTTTTTTGTCTTCCTACAACAACAACAATATTGAAGATATTTTAAGGAGTTTTCTTCCTTGACAATTTTTTCTTTACAGACATATATAATAGAAATAAAGTCATGTACAATTTTTCGAAAATACGAGCAGTTTTCAAGTAATTTTGCGCAAAATACAGGCAATTATTAAATTTGTTTAAGAAGATCTTTAGGGAGACGGGATTTAATTATTGTAGGAACAATGCTGCTTTTTCCGTGGTTAAAGTGGCTCGTGCGATGGGTATTTTGGATGTTGCAAATGAATGTGGATGACAGTGAGGAAATGTAATTTACAATTGATTCTATGTCTAATTTTCAATGAAGTTGTTTATTGGTTATATACCACGGGACATTTGTAATTGTACGAAGGTTTTTTTGTGGAAGGTCACCTCCCCAGACTGGGGCTGCATAAGTTGTTGAAGGTCTTAGGTCTGATTTGTAAAGAAACAGAAAATTTTTACTATTTAGATATGACTTTTCATTAATCAGGGGATATAAGTTGAGTAAGACTCCGTAAATTTTATTCAGTCTGCGTATAATATGAAGTTTCCATGTAAGACGAGTATCCTAGAGGACGTCTAAGTATTTGATTTATTTGAAAGTGCCTATGTAATCGGGTAATTATTTACTTTTAAAGGAAAAGGGATATTTGTTCTTCGCAAGGTCAACATTTTAGTTCGCATTTTGATGGGTTTCTCTGTAATCCTCTTGTTTGTCTATTCAGAAGAAGTGTTTAAGTCGTGTTATAGGTCATTTATTGCTTCAAAGATTAAGTCGCTAGAGGTGATGATTGCTGTGTCGTCAGCATCGAGAGCCAGAGCATAGTTTGATAATTGAGAAACATCTGCCGTAAAGTTCTTAAAGAGGGTTGGAGAAAGTGGAGACCCTTAAGGAACGCTGACTAAAATTGGGGTAGGTAAGGAGAGGGTATTGTTCATTTTTAGGTAAAAAAACATTTTGCAATCAAAGAGAGAACACAAGGTTAAATGCCCTGTAAAATTAAGACGATCATTTATCCGTGTGATAACTACATCACATACTTTAAGAGCTGCCATTCTACAATCCTCAACCCTGCTTCTTTTAACTTCACAATTGTTTTTTACATACATGTTTCCTTGACGGGGTGGATTGTCTCTTATCTTTTGAATATTATTCTTGAACTCATTTACATAATCATTAACTTGCAAAGAATCGACACCCCTCTTTTGGATCTGAGTACATAAAATTTCAACCTGAGGCATTACTTTGCTAAAAAATTCAAGACAAAATAAGAATATGTCATCTTTCAACAAATTTAGGAATCCCACAGCCTTTATAATTGTATTACTGTCAGATTCTCTCTCAAATATTTCCTCAAAACATTGAATCATCAGATCATCATTGTGAGCATAAACAACAATAACTGCTCTTCTTTGAAAATACCGAGTATTTGGTCCATGGGAAGGCGTCTCTTCACTACATTGTTTCACACAGTCATTTGTTTCGATGAACGTGAAACGAAAGCAGCAAATCGTTGAAGACTAGAAACAAAATCTGGCCAATTTGTTTTGGGAAACACATTTATTAATTCAACTGGTGAGCGCAGCAGTGTTAGTTAATGCCTTATTTTACGTGTCGAGACTCGGGCCATCAGGCCCGCTCTTCCGTCTAACCACGCAAATTTCGATATGCTCCTTTCACCACCTAGCGGAGAAAGGAGGTATTATCTTGGGCGACGAAACTGGCGGATCTCAATTTTGCTCAGAGGCTTCATTTAGGCTTGAGGATCTTTTACATGCAGTAAATCTACTACATGGGACAGCCGGCTTTACTTCCCCTCCGAAGGAAGGCGAACGAGGGATTTTTTCCCTTAAAAATCCACGGCTTCGATCGGGTTTCAACCCGCAAACTCGGGTACAATAGTCCGGTACGCTGACCGTTATACCACCAAATCCGCAAACGCAGCAGTGAACGAAGTGGGCAAAACGATGAGCTTTTTTGCAAAATAGTTTGTATACAATTAGCTTTCTCCGACACCACTGATGCTCCATCATAACTCTAACCAATTAATTTGTCAGAATTTTCATGCAATTTCAAAACCTGAAACTGCCCTAAAATGCACTGACTGATACTTTCAGATGTGCGAGCCTTTGGAATTATAAATCCCCAAACTCGCTCATAGATTTTTTTTTGTCATGTACATATCAGATTGAGTACCAATTGACTCGTGAGTAAAGAAGTCAGTAATTTCATCAGCCTGAATTGCAACAAATTTTGAATTTTCTACTTCCCGTAATATTAACGAACGTGTAACACTCAATATTACATCAAGCAATTAATTTTGCACAACCTTTGATGTGCCTAGGAAACCACTTTTATTTTCGGTCAAATGTTTCTTCAAAATACTGTCAACGTCACTCATTAAATTTATCAATCCACGGAACACACTTGGATTGGAGGAATCATCTGATTCATCGTGCCCTCTTCAAGCATGCACGAAAGAACCACAAAAGCGGATGCAGTCAACGATTCTACTTAAAATTTATGTGTTTTTTTTCTCACACTTTCGTTGTGTTATCTCAGTTTCGTTAGTTTATCTCAGCGTGATAAATATTGATGATCGAAGAAACTTGTCAATTTTACCTTGTCAATTTTGCCTTAGACCATCAGAAGATTGTGTTCTGTTATAATTCACGCGACATACCATTTCAGCTTGGTATTGCCTCTTACCGCTCAAAACACCCACTGCTACCACTAGTCAAATATAATTTCTTTCATGCCGCCCACATGTGAATTACCACGCCTTTTTACTGACGATGCAATCTTTTGTGAATACACACGGCTGCAAGATTCTTCAACAATAGCCCCCAACAATACAATCATAAAGTCGTCGTATTTCTTCGAAATCTCGACAATGAGAATGCTTTTGCGCGCTTTAAACATCTCAGCTGAGGCCGCAATACCAACCCTACATAATTAAATTAACAGTCGGTAGCATATATACGAATACGTGCATCTTAACTGTGTTTTACTTGCGCGAGGCGAGTCGAGTAACCGCGAAACTGTGTTCCGCCACTATCCTTCAAATAATGCTTTTCTATCGCGCCTTCATTTGGAGGACTTTTAACTTTGACATGTTGATACTTCACAGTGTTTCCGGTTCTTGGCACGCCCTACCGGGCTTCTGCGAAAACAGATCAACTCTTCAACTGTTTTTGTCCTTCCAAAGAGTTTCCCGCGAAAGATGATTTTGTCTTTCCCTCTGAAAGCCGCCGTTTTGGGAGAAAAAATATTACAAGTCCGACGAGGGACGTTTACAAATTCATGCTCTTTGCTGTTAATTAGCGGCAAGGAATTGTTATAATGATAGGTTTCAAAGTATGGCGCCAAATTTGAATCAATTTTGGCCGCCGATGTGCTAAAACCTATTTTGCCATTTGAGCACTCATAGGCGGCGATTTCTATGTTAGTAAGCTTTGTAACAACACCGCATTTTGGGCACAGGGGCGAGTGTCCGCAGCCAATGAAAACCGTTCTAGGGAAGAAACGAGTATGAATGCTAAAACCAGGAGCGGTAGCTCAGTGCATCAACTGATGTCACTGCAGCGCCTCTGACTGGCAGGTCCTAGGTTCGAGTCCTGACGGCGGCAGGATTTCCGGCACTGGCTTTTCAGCTAGGTCGAGTTCATTCGCTGTCTGGAGAAGGATTCTAGCTGCCGGCTGCTCTGATCGGTAGTTTTCCGTGGTTTCTCCGATCAACACCACGCGAATGCCGGAGCAGAACCCTAACAAACGGGCCACGGACCGCGCGTGATCTTTCCCTCCTCTTCCTTGTCCTATCCTGTCCGCTTACACACACACACACTTACACTAACATGCACTACACTATCACATACTCCGGGAGACCGGTCAGGAGCTTAGAGCTTGTCCCGGCTGGGGCGGTGCCCCGCTGGTGGGAGAGTCCTGTGTAACCGCTCAGACGTTTACATCACGAAAATATAAATTTATTTTCGTTTAATACATCTATTGGTACCTATTAGACCAGGAAGTTATCAGGTAATCCGACAGATTACACCCGATGATGGAAGAAAATTCTTTCCAACACGCCGATTCTCAAATAGTTCACGAGACAGCTACGAGTAGCGCTCGTAACAAATTCGCAAGCGCAGATGACGAAATATTCAGTCATAGGAACGGCCGAAGGACCAATGGGAATTTAGTAGGCAAGATTTACTGAATTTTAACCTACTCAAGGAGATTCGGACATTTTCTTTCGTGAATGAAGAGCGACTGAAACGGTTACTGCAGAGAAATGGTTTAGCAACGGATCACGCCACTCTGGGAAATACCGACTACTGAAGCTTTTAGGATAAGGTAATTTATTTGATTATTATAATAACTTGCTTAAAGAATAAACGAATATATTATGCATAAGGTATGAGTATAATTGAATGGAGAACAATTAATAAACGAATAATAAGATTTATACTGCGTCAGGAACCAGCAGTCGGAAACGCGTATAAACTTGAATGAGTAATTTATAGTATGGAAATAGTACTATGAATATATTTTATTTCAGCTTTTAAAACTATCGCTTGGATTTATTGAAACCCGAGTTGACCACGCTTCATTCGGCGTACATAACAACGTATACTGAAGAAAGGAAAGGGGAGTGGAAAAGCAGTCGCAAACACCCCGATTTTATGTTGGACGTAATTGGAGGGCACATAGGAAATTCTTCGCAGCCGCTTCAAACTTCGGACGACCTCGAGAAAACGTCGAGCCGTCGCACGCCGCGCGAGTTCCTGTGAGTTTATCTGATTCAATCCAGATTATAAATTGAGGTGCTAGCCGGATTGCAGAACTTTTACTGACTATGCTAGTTCATGAGGTTAGTGCCTGTAATCATTTACAATTTCCGTAAAGAAAATTTAAATTCTGTGTCCGAATGTCAGCTAGAGTTATAGATTCGTTACTGAATTCAGATACATGAAAAGGACTATTGTAAATTTAAGATATAATTTTTCTGTGTTTGATTTGTAACAGTGTTTCATGTTAAGTGATTGTTCATATAATGTTGCATGTAAAACGAGTTACCAGTATGGTAATAACAAAAGTACTTGATTATAAATTTGAATTTTTTTTGTATACTGAGAGATCTCAGTGAATCAAACAAATCTAACTTAAGGTGATCATCAACTAAACTAAATATCGTGTAGCTGGAGAAGTTACAAATTATTTTGTTTTGAACAAACCAAACTGTTCTGTTTCGTGTAAAACGTTGGAATATTTCAGAGTGTAATAGGTTTTCTTTATATAGTGTAATTTATGTGTATGTACTCTTTTGTGTTTTTCCAGCAAAATTGTGTAATGGTATTCGTATGTAAAGAGGTTATCACTGGACTTTTTTTCTTTCTCTGTGAATTTGTGCTAATTTGTGCTA
Source organism: Teleogryllus oceanicus (assembly GCA_964035755.1). Taxonomy (NCBI): domain Eukaryota; kingdom Metazoa; phylum Arthropoda; class Insecta; order Orthoptera; family Gryllidae; genus Teleogryllus; species Teleogryllus oceanicus. The sequence continues at coordinate 39,360,947 of CAXIVR010000013.1, forward strand.
GTATTCAACGAAAACAGTCAAAGAGTTTTAAATTATAAATCAGCAAAGGTTTTCGTGACATTCACCAGTTTTGTTTCAAATCTGATTATAGCAAAGGTACTCTCAGACAAATTCGAGGGTTCAGTGTAATAATTCTTTTAAATAGAATATATTTATCCGGTTATTGTTTTAAAACATACGACTATGATGTTCTTATTGAAATCCCAGTGCATATGTCAGGACCCTATCCCTCAGGAAGGAAGTCAGCTGTGAACTTTCTTCATGTGAATGTTATGACTTATCATCCAATTGAGTCACGACAAAGAGTAAATAGGGATTATTACTCAAGGTCACCTACCTCCTCCCAAAATCGAGGTAATTCTATCTGAGAGGTCGGACAGGCTTGGATTTGACGACGAATCCAATCCAGTGGTTGGTGACTGTTAGTTTGCTCACCATCCACGCCCTACCGACAGGGAGGAGGGTTCGCTCCTTTTGAAAAAGTAAGGAGGTGACACCTGGTTAGGGGGAAACCCCACTAGCCGACGGTAGCTCGGTGCCGGATCTCGCCATCCAGCGGGGGAAGATCACCGCCATCTCGCGAGGGGAAACATGCACTACACTAACGGGACTAATGACCAAAGCAGTTGACGCGCCCGGAAACACGAAAAAATCAATCAATCAATCAATCAATGCTGAAGATGTCTTCGATTCGAAAACAACGCTACGAAGATGGATACCCACAGAGATTATTTTAAATAGTGCATGAGGAGAAATGCATATTTGAGTAGGCGGAGGGGGGGGGGCAAATGTCTCTAGCGCATTCCTGCTGGAGCCGCCACTGACATTCATCGCTTTTGCATCGAGACATGCAATCGACCTCTGAAAATTTGTTGTTAAAACAGACGGATATTCTTCGATTCGAAAACAACGCTACGAAGATGGATACCCACAGAGATTATTTTAAATAGTGCATGAGGAGAAATGCATATTTGAGTAGGCGGAGGGGGGGGGCAAATGTCTCTAGCGCATTCCTGCTGGAGCCGCCACTGACATTCATCGCTTTTGCATCGAGACATGCAATCGACCTCTGAAAATTTGTTGTTAAAACAGACGGATATTAGAATGCACAAATAATTTGTTCGGTGCCACATGCCACGATCTTTAAAGATCCTTCACAATCAGCCCTTTTCCTCCCACTGTAGCTAAAAGACTTAATCTTCTGGACTGCTTTAATCCCTTGAATTGTACTGTTAACCGTGAATAAAGATGAATTCAGTCCTTTAATATTAGGTCACTGTCATTTGTTGGCCCCTTTAAAATCCTTTTTTCCTCCCACTGTAGCTAAAAGACTAAATCTCTGGACTGCTTTAATCCCTTCAATTTTCTGTTAAGCGTGATATATATAATCTGATTTCAGTCATTTAATAATAGATCACTGTCTGTACATCTCTATTTGGAATTCTGGAGTTCTTTTACTTTTGGTGTAGCAGCAAGTTTTATTGAAGGTTCTTCAGAATATAATTTTTTGTTGAATTACTCAGAAACTACGTATATCCAAACGAGAAAAGTTTTTTGTTTTCTAGTTTTTGTAGTAATGTGTCGGATTCTGAAAGGAAAGTTTTTCAATACATGGATACAAGTAAAACATTGCGAGATACAAGCTCAAGTGATGTGTTTTATGTGAACACATTGAGCACACAGTGAATATGTAGTACACAAATAAAGGTTCTTTATATCTAAATAAATAACGTTAATTAAAACATCGACATGGTAAGTAATGTTTAAGAATTTGAGTCTTAATAATTCAAATAATGCTCTGTATTTTCTCTTTATTTCATAACATATAGACAATAGTATTTATAGGATCTTTAAAACATTACAAGCCTTAGGTGTTCAAATGGGACTAATATAACTGCTTCAAACAGTTAAGAAAAATAAGGAAATAGAAAGATAGCTATAACGCACTAAGAAAGAAAGGCTTGGGAACCAATTGTAGTCACAAATATTACAATATTTACTCGGGATTCTGTCTTCATCTCTAAAATTGTTTTCAATTTCATCATGGTCTTCACATCACTTCTTTCACGTCCAAATTTGACAACTCCTCAAATGCATTGCACAAAGTTTATTGCAAAAGTCACAGAGTCAACAGCCTCCCAATTATCAGAGGGGTTTTCTTTTTACAGTGAAAAAATTTCATCCTTCTCAATGAAAAAACAGCACGTACTAGCAGAGAACGACCGTGTTCAATAGAATACATCAGCCTTACAATAAGGTCAGAGGGTTTGCCACAACACATCCTGTGCTCTTCGTCTTGAAAAGCACATTTTAAAATTGCGGCGGTCACATACCACACATCAGTTTATAGGGTTAAATGCAGATTTTGCATTTACTTGAAACTTCCTTCCAAGTCGGAGAACTGTGGCCATCTCACTGCATGCTTCCGGGAAACGAGGACTCACCCACAACAGCGTGAGGTGCTGTAAACACCTGCTTCTAAAATAAACATCCTTAAGTTCATGTGCTCAAAGAGAATATGTCAATAAATTATATCATTCTCCCATTCCCTTTAGTTTTTATACCACCCTCATGCGCTCCCACCTCAAATCTCATTTCCAGATTCTCAGAATAGCCTCCTTCAGGCCCAGCCACTCCTAGACCTTCGCCCCACCATCCCCTAAGGGTGCCGAAGTAGTCCCCGCCCGGTGGAGCCAACCAGACGACACACGCCTTCCCTACTCGTCGCTTCTCTTTGGTTCCTTTTCTACCCTCCCCGCCCCAGACACTGTCGCAGTTTGTCGCCTCTCTCAAGTGCACCCAGCCACTCGTGCAGGGTGCCCAAGTACCCCAATCAGTGCAACTAACCAGACGACTCACGACTTCCCTACATGGCCCCCATCCTCCGCTCCCCTGCTCTGCTCTCCTTCCGCGCTCACAGTCCCCACAGGAACAGTGGAAGGGTGTCGACGTGGCCTTCCTCAAGGACGCCCAGCCAGTCGACGACCATCGCCCCTTCCTCGCTCATTAAAGCGCAGCCACCCCCGCAGGGCGCCGAAGTAGCCCCGTTCCGGAGCGGAACACCACTCGACGCACGACTTCCCTACATGGTCCCATCCTCCGCCCCTGCTCTGCTCTCCTTCCGCGCTCACAGTCCCCACAGGAACAGTGGAAGGGTGTCGACGTGGCCTTCCTCAAGGACGCCCAGCCAGTCGACGACCATCGCCCTTCCTCGCTCATTAAAGCGCAGCCACCCCCGCAGGGCGCCGAAGTAGCCCCGTTCCGGAGCGGAACACCACTCGACGCACGACTTCCCTACATGGTCCCATCCTCCGCTCCCCTGCTCTGCTCTCCTTCCGCGCTCACAGTCCCCACAGGAACAGTGGAAGGGTGTCGACGTGGCCTTCCTCAAGGACGCCCAGCCAGTCGACGACCATCGCCCCTTCCTCGCTCATTAAAGCGCAGCCACCCCCGCAGGGCGCCGAAGTAGCCCCCGTCCGGAGCGGCCAACCACACGACGCACGCCGCCCGGAAGCAGTCGGTCACGTAGCCCGTCGCTCGGTAGGCCATCATGTGTTCTTGCAAAAATAAATATTTATTATAATATCGAAGAGAATTCTCCACTGAAACCCGATAGGTAGGAATTGTGACCCAACCAATTATTTCGGAAATGAGGTCGATCACACCTGTCATCAATATTATCTTAACGTAGAGCCTTATCCTGTAACAAAATACTCATATGAACTGATTTGTCATGCGAAACATTCAGCAAACAGATGTGTCAGTTTGGTGCATACGTCCATACCGTTTCTTCTCAGTTATAAAATTTTCGCGCAATATTGCATGCAATGTGTGCAAATCAAAAAATTACAAAAACAAGATATTCTCGAAAACGGCTCCAAATTATTTCTTTAAAATTTTGGAGTGGATAGAACTAAACGAAATCTATAAGATGACATAAACTAAGTAGTTACCTATTCATTAGGTTTTTCAAAAATTACAAAAATGTATTTTTACTTTCTCGCATTTAAGAAGGAACTTCTTAAGAAAATGATAAGTAATGATGCGCGAAAGAAATAGCGAATTTTCGGCAGAATAACTCTCATTACAGGGCTCTGGTAACGCAAAAGTGGATAAATTCGTCAAATTAGGGAGGAAAAATCCTCTAACTCGTGGTGTAGCCAGAATTCATGTTCTCTGGGTTTTGATTTATTGATGTTTTCGTGTTTTCGGGCGCGCCAACTGCTTTGGTCATTAGTCCCGTTAGTTTAGTGCATGATTTTTTCTCGGGAGATGGCGGTGGTCTACCCTCGCTGGATGGCGAGATCCGGCGCCGACCTACCGTCGGCTAGTGGGGTTTCCCCCTAACCAGCACTCTCCCACCAGCGGGGCACCACCCCAGTCGGGACAAGCTCTAAGCTCTCGACCGATCTCCCGGAATATGTGGTAGTGTAGTGCATGTTAGTGTAAGGATAAGGGGAGAGGATAGGACTAGGAAGAGGAAGGAAAGATCGCGCGCGGTCCGTGACCCGTTTGTTAGGGTACTGCGCCAGCATTCGCCTGGTGTTAGTCGGTGAAAGCATGGAAAACTACCGATCAGAGCAGCCGGCCACTAGAATTCTCCTCCAGACAGCGGCAGAATTCGACCTAACTGGAAAGCTAGCGTCGAAAATCCTGCCTCCATCAGGACTCGAATCTAGGACCTCCCGGTCAGAAGCGCTGCAATGACAACTGTTGATGCACTGAGCTACCGCCCCCAGTCCATGTTCTATGGGTCCTTGATACCGGAAAAATAGGTTGACGGAAAAACGTTTATCTGTCTGTGAACAACGCTAGCGACTAAGCCGTTCCGTCGATGTTTTCCAAAATTGATGATCCCTAATCAATCTGACTGATGTCGCGAACCTTTCAATTTAAAATTGATATTTTATTTTTGGAAGGTACATTATATGAAGCCTCTTGGACGTTTTCAAAATTTTCAAAAAGTGACGCTATCAATTTTGATTAAATTTGATGTTGGATAGTCTGAAGGACTTTAAGAAAATAGTGCAGATCTTATGTTGGTTGTAAACCCGGCCTTTTCGAAACTTGAAAAAATTCAAATTTTTTTCGGCATCTTCCTATAACTACAATTATGAAGATACATTTTTATTTAATTGAAATGTGTTAATCAAAAACAGATCTTCAAATAAGGTCATATTCAAGTTTTTGAAAATATGAGTCTTTTTAGTAGTTGGGCGTCAAACTTAATCGCCTGCTCTTAAAATCCTATGCTTCATGATAGTAATTTTTCAAGTGTGTTAAGGCAGGTGGATGTTATGTACGTTTGAACGCGTGTATTATTTTATATTTCTTTGTTCTTTTTTACATTGGCACTTTTATTATAAGTTTACAAATTAATATTTTAGAAAGTATGTAAAACTTATTTAAAATAGATATGAAATAATGACTGCTGGCCTTTAGTTGCCAGCTCTTAGTTCACGCAGTTGAATGCTACTTTAGAAATTTTATATGTTATTTCATATTTCATTTTATTATTATTATTATTATTATTATTATTATTATTTATCGTCATTATATTTGTTATTTTATTTTAAATTTCGTCCTTGAATTGTGTTAAATGTGAAAACGAATAGATGAGCGGTTTTTGTTATTTGTTTTAACGCATTGTTGTAAGGCCGCACTGATGGAAGAAGGCGGTAAAGACGTGGCTCTGCCTTTCGTTTGCAGCAAAATACACCAATACTTTTAGATATTTGTAGATTATTACAATACCATAGTGTTTAATAATTAATATTATATATTTTTCGATCTATTTGCACTTGTTTGCCAAAGCTATTAGTAACGTATTATTTATTAATCTTTAACTGCTTTACTTTCTCGCGTACTGCTTATGAAGAATATTGTAAAGCTAAAAACCCATCCCATGTGATTGTGAATACACTACATAACTTATAAATTAAATTCAATGCCAGAAATATATTTTCATTTATGTTTTTGAATAAAATCTATGGCTTGAAACTATTTAATTTTCGCTTGAAACTTTTTGTATCTGATTTCTCTCACTGCCCCTCCCTCCTGGCCAGTAAGAAGTTGCGACTCATCTTTCTTAGGGGATGTAACGTAGCGATCGCTGCGTTGATGAGCAATTAACCGCGTATGTTCTATAACATAACCTCTGATTTTATCATACTTTCATTTATTTTCAATATTTGGGGCATTTTAGAACTCTGATGGTCGTAATTTCATTCGTGAAAGAGTCCCTCCGCTCCAAGATTCGTGGATATACCGACAACTTCCAAAGCACTCGTAATATTATCTATGACTTGCAAAAATATTAGATAGATAGATATTTATTAAAGTTCGCTTTGAGCTAATGCTCGGTGGCAAACATGATTACTACTAGAGTTACAAATCACAAAACTATTACGAATATTTACAAATAGAATTAGATTGATATCCTAGTTCTCTTTAATTTTTAGTTATCTCTAAATTGACTTATTGCTTGTCTAACACTTCACTTCACTTCACTACACGACACTGCTCTGTATAAGGGACATGGCATTATTATTATTATTATTATTTTATTATTATTATTATTATTACTTATAATAATGTAACCAATAATAACATAAAAATTACATCAAAGTCAATCACAGTCCTTGTAATTATTATATCAGTAATAATAATAATAATAATAATAATAATAATAATAGATGATGATGATGATGATGATGATAAAAATCTCAGTATTATCAATGATGACGTAGATGGAATTCAGTTTGGCAGGTAGTTTGTTCCTATCTACTGTAGTACGATTCACAAAGGAGAAGTTTCCTATAACAGTTCTTTGCTTTCTATATCGTATTTTCAAGGATGGTCTCCTGTGCTTTTATTATCTGGTTTCTGTAATACTTTACCGATGTTTGCCCAGGCTGCGTCCCCTTTGTACGTCTTGTACATTACGCATAAAAGCACCCGTACTCTTCTCTTAGATACGTGTTCCCTGTCATCTCGTCCATCAACGCGTCCATGATTTACAAACTTTCCCACTCGTTTTTGAATTTTATCTAACGCCTCGATTTTCTCTGTTTTGTACGGGTCCCAGCAGGCAACTTCGTATTCTAAAATAGAACGAAGAAGTGTAGTATATGCTAAGTATAGAGCATTTGAACTATTGTTTTTTAGAATACGCACTACAAAGAGCAGCGCCCTCCATGATTTTTTGACCATATTGGTAATATGATCCGACCAACCCAAGTCGCTTCGCAGGACCAAACACAAATACTTACAGTTTTTTTACACGGGGTATAACGTTTGTTTCATGGAGTTTACATTCGAGTGAGACTTTATTAAACAAATAAATTTAATTTTTTTTCCGTATTTAATTCCATCTTATGTCTGCACACCCAGTTCCATAAACAGCTTAGATCGTTCTGTAAAATATTTTCATGCAAAGACGAACCAATATTCCTTTATATTATGCAATCATCGGCGAAAAGTCTAACTTTCGATTATATTCCAGTGTCAATGTCATTAATGAATAATAAGAATAGCAATGGCCCTAACACACTCCCCTGGGGGACCCCAGAGGTTACATAGGCTTTCGATGAACATTTATCACCTATTCTGACTGTTTGAGTTCGGCTCGTAAGAAATTCTTTTATCCACAAGATTATTCAATGTTCTAATCCAGTTTTTGACAATTTGTCAATTAAGATGCCATGCGGAAGCAGATCAAATGCCTAAGAAGAGTCTTATATTATTGCATCTACCCTGCTCCCTCCGCCTAAAGAATCTGCAATGTCCTGACATAAAGCAATAGTTTGGCTGTCGCACAGATACGCAGGACGAAAACCGTATTGATTTTGAAAAAGCCACTCAATTTTATTCCAAACTCGTATAGTATACTCCGCAATCAAGTGTTCCATCTGCTTACATACGACTAATGTCAAACTTATAGGCCTGTAATTATTAACAACCCATTTGTCTCTATCCTTGTGAATCGGCACTACAACTGCCTTTCCAATTTTTAAGAATAATATTATTTATAGTGACGTCCATTAACCGAGAAATATTGTGAATGTCAATGTGAATGTTGTAGTCAATTGTTAAGTATAAGTAGATAAATAAGTCAATTAAAATAAATTAATTTAAAATAATTAAAATAAATTAAATAAATTAAAATTAAATTAACTAAAATAAGGTATATAAATTAAAATTAAAATAAGTTAAATAAATTAAAATTAAATTAAATTAAAATAAAATAAAAGGAAACGGTTAAAATAAAACACATTAGGGAGCGAAGGGAAGTGGGAATCGGAAATGTTAGGGCAGAGGCGTTGGTGCGGACGATTTTCTGAGGTGCTGTTTGTTTTCAGGTGCGGAGGAGGCCAAACACTGGAAGGAGAATGCCCGACGCTCGCGCCAAATAAATAAATAGTTTAAAAACCGGATAGATTAGCATGTACTCAGCTTCTGACGGCAGGTTTTTCCCCCTTCAGGGGTATTTTCCTCAGCCGTACCTTATGGTCTCTTTTCCGCGGCTTTGATGCGAAGGAGAGACCATTTGGGGTGAATACCAGAAGGCGAAAGGTTAGAACGCGGTAGAATGTAGGTATTGTAATGGCTTAAAGGCCTTTGGCCTAGCCACATTGCATCAAGTTTTCTAATTTGTCTGTAATAATTACCTATTAAATAATAAATAAATGTTAATGCGAAGAATGTTCGTGCACTCCTCTTCTCAATTACATCACTTTCGTTGATTTGCTTCTCAAGCTAACTTTGAGCTACGAAGTTAAAATAAACCCCTATGCTATCAAGTTACAATCGCCTTCAGAACTCAGTCTAGTCGCCGTCGCTGCTGCAATCATAGGGAGCTCCTCCGAGGCGCGCCGCGATACTTATGGTACTCGCGCCTGGGGAAATTTTTGGAGGGGTGAATATTCTCCTATTTTCGTGACCTCCCAGAAAAACATTATTCGCTAGTTCGGGCGTCAGAGTTCGAGAAGCTGTGGGTAGATGGCGCGTTTACAAGCCATCGTTCCGCCGCGTACCCTACTCCTCTCTGTTGGTGAGCTTCTTTTAGTAGCTGATGGTGACGTTATGGGATTGTCTAATCCCATGACGTCACAATATATATGCTAAATACGAGGAGAAAATGTAACCTTTTTTTTCCTTCTTAGAAATTGCACATTTTCGGAAATTCCGATAATTGCCGAAAATTCGCCTTTTTCTCGTGTACATTTATTTGCACTCTCTTCTTACGAAGCAAGTGTAAGAATGTGAAAATGACAATAAAAAATGTATACCACAGGAACTGGGGCGCCTACCCGCCGAACAAATACGGAACGGAGGTATGCACCAACACTCGTGTAAGATACGTTGCGACAATAACTTACGTCTTGGCGTCCGCAATTGTAGAGCGCGCTGCATTCCTGGATCTTGTGTTGTCCCCCTGCGCGCTCTCTCCGTCCGCCTTGCGAGGGGTTTGGGCGACTTTGTCCTCCTCTCTGTGGAGGACGGAGTTGCCTCTTCGCAGGAACTGGACCTTCCTCAGGGTGCGTCCAATGCACATGGCGTTGACAATGGTCAAGATGCACACGGGGCCATAGTAGAACAGCGCGGTGCCAGACTGATATGAAGATACATAGGGCGATTCTGTGAATGTATTTCAAAACAACAGACTTGTAGTTGTTTGGTTAAATAAAGAGGCTAATGTGATTGTATGTAGTGATACATTTAAAAGAAAAGATTATCAATAGTAAATTGTAGACAATCAATAACACAGGGCAATTCTTCTCTTTTAAGAGATTCATTTTTCATATTCAAAAACATTTTGCACAACGTTTGCACGACGTTTTGCCGTTCAATGCATGAACTTCATTTCACACGTAAATTTTTGATAAGAGTTTTGAAAATTGATATAAGGTGATAATCGATTTAAAAACACACGATTTAACTTAAAAAACTCCAGAATCAACATAATCATTCCATCAATATAATGTGTACTTCTTTTTACTGTTCTCTACTTTCAAATGATGGAGAGTTACTGATTATGCGAGAAAGATGTTATCCGCGAGGTTGTGTGTAAACCACGTGGTATACGGAATGGTAATTTTTCTGTATATGGAGAAAGAACATTTACATACAAAATTTTAACTACATTTAAAATTTGAAGATACTTTAATGACGTCCCTCAGGCATTTTAAAACTTTTCTCAAAAACAGCTTCAAATTTTTGCTTTAAATTTCTTGTAAAATAAGAGGAAAATACACTTATAAGTGTGGCATATGTCAAAATCTCACCGTCAACTCTGAATGTTTGAAAATTGCATAAGTTTGATTTTTTTCAGCGTCTTCCTGCAACTTTTAAATTGAAGACATGGATTTTTCCTTCAAATTAAATTTGTTGTGCATAATAGTTCTTTCAATTAGATAATTTAGTTTTTTTGGAAGTTTAGGAGTTTTTGTGTAATAGTGAATGCAGTATTTGTAATTTTTAAAAATCATAAAAACAAGATTTTCTCAAAAACGGTTGAAATTTTTTTCTTTAAATTGTTGGTAAGATTTGTGATAAACGAACCCTATGCCGTGACATTAACGACATATTGCTTATTCTTTTGCTTTTTCAAAAAGTTCAAAAATGAAATTTTTGTTTATTCTTATATAATATGCGATTTCTTCCCATTATTATATTTATGAGCACGTGTGCTTTAAATAATGTCAAAAATAGTTTCTCAAAACCTCAACTGTTTTCTGTAAAAATGAGCTCAAAATTCCGCATTTTCAGAAAACGACATTTTCTCAAAAATCCATTGATTTGTATACTGTGATATACCAAAATAACGAACCATTTTTATAATGGAAATGTCATTTTATTTGACGTAGAATATAGAGATGTCAATAGACGATCGCGAGGGGGTCGCTATGTGACAAATAAACAAACGGCGTTAAGGATCATTTTCGTTAGGTTGAAATGACAGAGCAGAGGCGAAATAAGCATTGTTTTGGGGAGACAAAAGAAAAAGATATTAAATTCGGATGCTTCCGAGTTTTTAGAAGAACATTGATTCGCTAGAGCAAAGCGGTGATGAGCGAGTCGGCTCTTGATATATTTTACTAGATCGAGGAAAGACTATAATTGTCAGTTGTTTAAATTAACCATCGTTTTTATATTAGGATAGAGCGTTCTTGTAGGAAGTAAAATACGGGTCCACGCGAGACGCAAGTGAGAGAAGTAACGGATTATAAATAGTATCGCCGGGAGAATTTGGGACCAGATCACGGACATTAGGCGAGGACTTCATCCTGATGCAAGATTCTGCTGCGTCGACGGAGAAGGTTCTACGGGGCGCCATCGAACGAAGAAGTGGAGAGCGCGCGAAGACCCACGAATGGATAACAAGGTTTATAATTATTGTAATACAGAGAAAACTGGTCATGACCGAATAATAATTCATTTTTGATTATCATTATAATAAATTATAATTTGTTAAGTTGAAAGAAAGATGATTATCATTGCCCGTTACGTGCAATCCAGCATTTTAATAAGATTTTCAGATTCCTCGTCGCTCCGTATGGATGGCAGATAGAATAATTCGTTGCAGAGTAAGTAGCAACAATTATGAACTTCGAACCCCAATTAACTGAGCTGGCCCAACATAATTTTGTAAGGAGAGATATTTAAATTACGTAGGAATCATTAGGTTTCAAGTGTAACCTTTTCCTGGCGCCCAAATTACATTTAACAGTAATAATTATGTTTCAAATTGGCACCAGTCAACGTCGGGATTGTTTCAATACATTACTTCATTTGTGAGTGGAAGTGCTTTAAATAATTTCAAATGACGTTTTTCGATAACTCAATAAATTCCTGTCAAAGACAGCTTCAAATTTCACATTTATAGTAAACTTGAATTGCCATTTTCTTAAAAATAGCTTTAAAATTATCAATGAAAATTCCTATTTTGGACGGGGATTTACTCTTCTTTAATATTCTTGAAATCATTTTTCGGTTCTACTATTAACAAATGGAGAAGTTCAGAAAGTGTCAATAAAATGTACTTTGCGCGACGATAGATGGTAGCTGGTCAGAGAACGGAGCAATACCAACCACACCAAGGTAATTAGAAAATATTGCTACGAGAAAGTCTGTGCTATTTGCAGCACCTCTAGTTACTTTCTCGTATACGTACACATACACGAAGTAGTACAGAGAAAATTCTGTAATGCTGAGGAAAATCGATTTTCAGATTTCAACGGAAATACACGTTTTGGGGGCCCTTGATACAAAAAAAAAATTTTTTTTCAAAACGTCCGTCCGTCTGGTGTATGTGAACAACACTAGCCCCTAAACCTTGCTTACGATCTTTTCCAAATTCATGAAACCCCTGTCCATCTGACCCTATATGAAGGTTTGAAATTCCTCTAGCACCTCTAGTTGATATTTGGGTATTGTAGAAAACACAATAAGTACATCGGAAATATCTGGATTTTTAATTTTTTCCGCACGTTCATACCAAACCATTTTTCTAATATTTATAATTTTTTGACCCATACATTTTTCTAATCGTCTATTCTTCACGAAAATTCATACTTACAGATTTTTTGGTTGCTAAATACAAATATGATGTCATATTTTTTAAATTTAATTAGCCGATCCAATAAGGCGGACAAAAATTTGAAAAGTTCATTGGATCAACCACTTTGAATTTTAAATATCTGACATCACATACTTATTTGTGACCAAAAAAACTTTAAGTACGGGTGTTGGCAGAACGTGTGGTGACGTGTGCTTCATTGGATGCTGACAGAGGCATCGTTGAGCAAGTGAGCTGACAGTGGCAGCGTAAATATGTCCGTTCCACTTTTGCACGAAGGAGGAACAAAGCACAGAGATACGATTTCTTTGGTCAGAAGCAATGAAAGGGGCTGAAATGCATTGTAAACTGTTAGTTCAGAACGAAGACAGCGCATTGTCAAGTATTTTGAGTGGATCCAGAAGTTTAAAAGTGGACGACCGAGTGTGTGATGCAAGAACGAGCAGAACCCCCAGTCAACGTGTACAACTGACAAGAAAATTGAGCAAGCTCTGATGGTTTTGAAAAATAGGCGGATTACTAGCGATGATGCAGCGTCTACGTGTAACATCAGTCACGGTTCTACCAATACCATAGTCCATGATGAATGGTGTATCAATGGCTTTGCCGAACTGAAAACTTCCTTTTTGGCAGGGGTACACAAGCTTGTAGGCCGCTGGGCCAAGTGTAGACTAAATTGAAGAATAATGAGAAAATCATCCACTATTATTGAAGTAAACAAAGTGTTTTATGAAACGTTCCGACAATGGTTATATCGTCCACTTATATATAAGTAAAATTTTCCTGCGAAGTAATTACATCAGTAATTTTGTTAGTCGTATAATTGTAATATTCAAATTTTCTTCGAAACGTTTAAGCTAACATCTGCATTGTATGAAAACTATTTAAGACTTGTAAGTAAATTAATCAATGGGTACATCACTTCATTTAATATCTTTTATAGCTAGAAATTGGAGTTTTGTGCTGTTTGTGTAAATGTTTGATGGAGGCACTACAAAGTGAAAAACAATAACATTTTTACGAAGTTACAAGAATCATAATAATTGCGTCTAAAAATGCATAATTCAATATAAAGTCAAAATATACCAATAGCATCGTTTATGATTTTCTAATTATTTTTGCTATTTTCAAGATAGTGACGACAAATAATTTCAATGTAAGACAGTTCTGTTATAAATTATTTTCTGTTACAAGATTCGATTTACCTTTGTACGACGCATCAAGTTTTCGAAAATAATAACAGGTAATAATCCCAATGGATTTTGATAACAGCTTCGAGGTCGAATTCGCCGCTGTCTGGACGAGAAGTCTAGTGGTTTGCTGCTCTGATTTGTAGTTTTCTTTTGTTTCTTCGATCAATACCAGGCGAGTGCGGGAGTAGTACCCGTAAATTGGGCCACATACCACGTGCGATCTTTCCTTCTTCATCTATGTCCCCACGCCTTTTAACTCACATCAGTGTCCGCTTTAACTCTGTCTGTCTGTCTGTGTCTGTCTGTCTGTCTGTCTCTCTCTCTCTTTGTCTTTCCCTCTTCCCTTTTCCCCTTTTCTTTTTTCCCTCTCTCTCTCTCTCTCTCTCTCTCACACACACACACACATGCACAACCACACATTTCTAGAGCATAGAACTGGCCTCGTTGAACGTGGTGCCCCGCTGGTGGTAATTTGTAAAGAAAGAAAACCCGTAAAAAGCGTATAGGTCGGGGCTGAATCTCTCGTTCCTCTCGGGAGGAACCCCCCCGGAATATAACACAAACAACACGTACTGGTGCAGAATGACCATCAGCAGCTGACGCCATGCTAACACTAAACAATCATTCACAACATCTTTATGAGATTTAATACCATTAGGCTGTTTCAAAATGACCACTTCGTTGAAACAGGTTCGTGTTTCCGTTAGAGATGGGCTGAACCATTTGCGGTTTTCTTCATCCTTTTCGTGTAAAATTGCGCAAAGGCCGGTCATGAGGGAAGGCAGCCCCCAAGCGACAGCCGAAAAGACCAGGAACCGTTTCCAATCCTTCCCGCCGCCCGGCCGCACCATCTGCAGCTTCCTGCAAAACACACTTTGTTCTCATTGCGCTTCCAGGCACTGTTTTGTTATGCTTTTTAATAGAATAAAAAATACTATACCACAATTGTATCTCGTTATAGAAGGTGAACTATTCTAGGTGATGAAATTTACCAATATATTCTTCAAAATAATTCCTTTGTTGCATTAAACCTCTCACGCAAGGATTGTAGAGGAAAGTGTTTATATGATTTTTTGACATCTAAGCCGCGTCTATATAACTGAAACTTCATGCATATCTCCAAGATTCTGAGAATCGGGAGTATTTGTTTGTGAGCAAAAAAAGGTGCACTGCAATCTGGCGGGACAAGGTTTGGTCGCCGAAGTAAAAGGGGCGCGATCGCAGTGCCATGCACAATACACGGCTGTCAATTTCCACTCAAATTCCGTCATGGGGCTAAATAGACTGTTTTCTTAGTAAATATCGGAATAAAGGCGAAGCAAAAATAGAAGATTTTGAGAATATCTCGTTAGGCGGTTTGTGAAAATGAGATACTTTGTGGTAATTTACTGACAAAAACATTCAATAGTTGACGAAAATCCATCAGAGATCATTTGAAGCATTTGTGTACGTAAAAAAATGCATTAACATATGAGTTAGTCAGTAATAAATAAATTAATGTCGTTTGGAACACTTCAAAACAATTACAGTTTGTGGGGAATTTTCGAAAAATCAAAACTATTAATCGAAACATTGCTTAACTCGTGGAATTAATTGTCCAGTCCGCAGGTACTGAAAAGGGAAGCTTACCTTGAAAAAGGTTTTAAAAGCGTTTTCCTAATGGGATTTTTTGTAATATCCATTCACTAGTTAAAACAGACTTCCCAGGCTCTTTGCTAATTTCGGGACGCTCGATGACTCGGAAATGTTTTTATTTTTTTCTCTATAACTCTTTAACCGAAAGTCCTAGTAGGACTTAAGTTTAAAGGGCTCTAGAGAAAAAAACGAAAAAGAAAGAATACAGAATCATAAAAAATACGAATATATCGACCCGCCCGGGAAACTTCTCTACCTAGTTTTTGAGTATATATTAAATTTCGAAGGAAACAGTTTCTACGATGTTTATCCAGGTAAAATGTATTAACCAACTGGACTCTCAGGGCTGTGGAAATTATGAGTAGAAAAAGTTTTTAAAATAGTACAGATGGTTCTGGGAAAATATTTTTACGTGTTACTTTTTTCATTGCTCCGATTTCTTAAAAATGTAACCACAAACCGTTTATATTTTTCTAATCTGAGGATGTCTAAATAAGGGTCTAATTTAAAAAAAATAGACGTTATGAATAAAAATTAAAAATGCCTCGCAAGAATTACTTCAGAAAACAACACAAGAAAGGAAAGAAAACTACATACGAAAAAGGAACCATGCAAAGCAATTAGTGAAAAAAAGCTCACGAAGAATCGTGGGACCTTCTTATCAGCACAATTGAAAATGATGTCCATGGTAGGCAGACAAGACCATGAAACATCTGACTGGCTTACAAGATCATGAAACATCTAAAATCAGAGGAAAAGGACAAAGCAGAACTAAATGTAATCAAGAAAGATGACTGGATAAAATATTACAAAGATCTCTTATATGACCCAACTGTAATCGATGAAGATAAGTCACAATACAATAACCCTCAGATAGACCCTTTGAGCAAACAAGAAATGGAATATGCACTGTCAAGCATGCAAAATAGAAAAGCTCCTGGGGTTAATGGTATCAATGCAGAACTCCTAAAATATGGAGGTGAAGAACTGAAGAACAGATTCTATATCATGTTTTCTATGCAAGGATTACGGTCATTTTGCTAACAACTGCTCAATGAATGAACAAAAAGATAATGCCTCTGGGTACTGTGAAGTTAATCCCAATGAAAAAAATGAGCTGTCCCCCTCCTCCTTTCCAACTCTTAAACCCTCTTCCACTGCTCATCCTGCTATTGACAACAGACCTTCAAAAAATGCTAAACGTCCCTTATCTAGTCTATCTTCTAAATCCCATCTCGATCAGGTTTGTCGTCCAGTTTCCCTGATCCATTGAGCAAATGCTGAGATGGCCCCTTGTTTTGCTTCTGGACATAAATATAACTTCATTTTCTGTGCACGTCTTCTAGAATTCAGTGGAAAATACAATTATTCAAATTATCGTTTCCATGTTGTCGCGGCAGGAAGTAATAAGAGCCAAAATTTATTGCTTATTTATCTTTGAAAATAGATTTTATTACATGGGGTTTTTTGTTTTTTTTCTCCCTTTCAAAATTCAAAATTTACTGCTATTTATCCTTGAAAATAGATTTTATTACATGGGAGTTTTTTGTTTTTTTTCTCCCTTTCAAAATTCAAAATTTCATGGCTTGTTTATCCTTGAAAAGAGATTTTATTACATGGGAGTTTTTGTTTTTTTTTCTCCCTTTCAAAAATTCAAAATTTAAGTAGTATATGACTTAGTGTAGGGATAACAGAATTTTGAAAATGTGCACACAATTCACTTTTCCCCATAGCACGTCATACGCAGTTTTTAACTGTTTTTGACGTTAAATAAATAAAATAAAAATAAATAAATCTGAGACATCAGAAACGTTACATTCAGTTGTAGGTGAAGAAAACCTAACCTTCCCTAGAGAAAGTGTCTCAGATACTAACAACATACAACCGATTACACCAGAGATATTGGATAAAGACCACCAATCCAAAAATTCTACAGTGATTAAATCAAACCCAAAAAACAATAAAAAGGCAAAACTTGAAATTTCTCTTGCAGAGGAATCTGATAGACTAGGAAATCAACTTGCCCCACTCAAAGGAACATTATCTGAACCAAGTAACAAATATGTTTTAAATTGGTTACAACTAAAAAGTCTTTATGAAAAAATAAAAAATTGCATAAATGTTGAGGAAGCTGTTCTGGGATTCACTCCAGATATCAAACTATTACGACAAATGTTAGAAGATACCTACCCCCTCCTTACGGATAAAAACATAAAAAGACGTTTCACAAATTTAAAAAAGAAATTAAAAACAATTGACGTAAGCAGAGAACTGGCAAACTTAAGTGAAACCAGTGATGAAGATTCAAACTAACACTCTCTCCAAATTTTGCTCTTGAAATGGCATATACAATTCTCCAATGGAATATAAATGGCTTTAATCCACAAAAAGAGAATTTGCTACTGCTAATTAACAAGTACAACCCTGATATGATATGCTTACAAGAAACAAATAATAAAACCAACCAAAAACCACCATTAAAAAATTTTGGATTTCTCTTGTGGAACTCAACCTCCACAAAAATCTGTAAACTTACACAAGTGTCCATGTATGCTCAAAGACTCAACTGCTTTCATACCCATAAAATAATATCTATTTGATGCTTTCCTCCAGGTCAAGTGTCTGAACTATCCACAATAATGTATTATACTATGTAAAGTAGTTAAAGTAAGTCCACGACAGAGATGGTGTAACGAAGCCGGAACAGGGAATTTCCCTAATCCGTGAAGTGAAGAAGAAGAATAAAAATTAGTATTAAGAAGTAGTATACAAACTTATTAAGAAAGGAAAAAAAAATCTATATATTTTGTAAATTAAAAGGTTCTCATGAAAATAAAACGGTTTGCTATTAGAAGAAAAACAAAACAAAACAAACAAACACATTTTGAGAAACTGTTAACATAATCATATCCTAGCTTCTACACAACTTTTTCCCACACATATCGTAAGGTTTTGGAGTATATTCGAAAGGTCACATCTTCTAAACCAATAATTATAAAGGCAAGATTTTTAAAAAATTTAAAGCAATAATCCTGTACTTTTATATGAAGTTCCAACTTTTAAATTTACATTACCCATTTATCGCAAATAATACAAAAGTTAAAAATTTAACGTGCTTGTTTGAATTAAATTATTGGAAACCGTAAATATTACAACATTAAACATAACATTACAGTAGTGTTTATTCCAATAATGAAGAAAACATTACTTTTTATTCCCAATAATTTTCTTTTGTGTGGTAATTTTCAACAGAGCTCCTTAGGCTTCACTGCAGAATGTTTGCTAATCCGTGTATTCCGAAGTTATTTAGTACCAATTAAATGGCAGCAAACGAAACTTAGCGTTGTATTTAGGTACTTCATTGGTGCAGAAACCTCCTTGAATCGAAAAAATGGCGTTTATAAAGAAATACACACTATATATCGCGGGCACGTAGATTCTACGGACGTCGTACTTGAAGACAACCTGTCGGTGCTCGTAGATTCTACGGGCAGCGACCTGAGAGTGTTAAAATTGTTGAAGGAGTTTCATGTAAATTCAGGTCATTTGTCCACTGCCGGCCTCGGTGGGGGAGTGGTCAGCGTAGCGGCCTCTGAACGTCATGTGCGCGGATTTGCTCGAAAAGTACCCCGAAGACTCGCGCTTGGAGTAGGCTTCAGAAGAAGTCTGGGACGATTATTTCGCAGTGGAACAACGTGCAATGGTTGTGTTCCGCAAAATAAATCAAGGATTAATAAAATAAGTGTGTGACAATTTCAATAACTGAGTGACAATTAAGAGTTGAAAGCTATTTGTGGCTCAATACACAACCGATTGGAAGCAATGCTAAACAGAATCAAATATTTCTGAAGAACAAGAAAGAATGAAAGTGAAGTGACGTGTAATGAAGTTTATTTGGAATATTAAGTGTTTAATGCGTTAAAATATTCATAAAATATAGACTAAAACATTTTGATTTATTGTTTTTAATATTTTATCATTTTTATTATTCTTGTAGTGCAGTTTTGTAAAAATCTCTTTTAATCGTTTGTGTATTCTTTTCCTTTGCCCACTTGGTAATATTTTTATTGAGTAGATAGAAAATCAGACGATTTATGGTTAAAAGAAATTAAATAAAGTAGTTATAAACATGTAGAAATATTGAAATAATATTATTATTCATAATATTTATTATTATTATTATTATTATTATTATTATTATTATTATTATTATTATAATTTGTATAGCCTATGTGATGGCTCAGGGGCAGCGTAACAGCTTCCCGTGCGGTGGGGTCCGGGTTAGTTTCCCGGTCGAGGCAAAAAGTTGTAGATTTCCGTTAAAATAGTCCCAGTTTCTGTAGCTGTGTGACGAAGAAAAGCTCAAGCAGGCGGATCTTGCTAGTTACGGTGAAGAAAATATGTCATGTTCGCCTCATGCCGCTCTTACCCCCAAGCACGGGAATTTAACTAGGCCCAGGCAAGAGGGATACCGGTAGCTCGCCGGAATACCCACCCAAAACGCCAAATACATATTATATTATTATTATTATTATTATTATTATTATTATTATTATTATTATTATTAATATTATTATTATTATTATTAGATTTCACAGAACGTTTAACCTATGTTATACTCTGGTGTTCTACCAAGTATTTTAAACAATCTGTTGTGGTTAAATAAACACTTGTTTATTTTATAAAAGTTTTATTTAAGAAAACGAGCACATGGTTTGTACTGCACCGTTACAGAGTACTGAGTACAGGACACTTATGTCACAGAGTAGTCATATCAGTCTATGGTACAGAGCTTACAGAGTAGTGCGCAGTGTGGCAACTGCATCTAGCAGTCACTTGCTAAACTAACATACAACATCTCCCTCACAAGATACAATTTATAAAAAAAGACATTACACAAGATATAACGAAAGATTAAGATATTCTTTCAAAATACAACATATTGAACTTAATCTATTGATCTTAAACATAATCTTTGTAGTACTTTGGTTTGTTTACTAGTCTACCTGATCTTGTAACTCCAATAGCCTTTGGATTCGTTTGATTACATTTGGCTTGTGTTTGTGGTTTGACATAAGCATCATTTTGATCATCATCCTTTGTATTGACATTAGTATCGTTTTGAGCTGTATTTGTTAGTGTGTATTCTTGTGTACATGCATTTTGAGATACTTGTTTATAAGATCATCATAACTATCATTGTCGTTCTTATCAAATCTGTTAACTTCAAATTTCCTCAAAAATCTGCGATTTCTCACATAAATTTGGTCGTTTCTATCTAACTTAACAACATATGATCTAGGTCTACTTTGGTCAACATCAATAATGGTCGCAGGTTCCCAAGTACTCTTCTCTGTTAACTGAACCATAACTTGATCATTTTTCTTTAGTTCTGTTAAATCTTTTGCATTCGTATCATAATATTGCTTTTCTCTTAGCTTTTATCTTCATTCACCTTTTCGAACCTCACATGTTTATATTTTGGCAAGAGCATTTCTTGGTTCGTTGGCAATATACCATTTAATCGTCTTCCGAACAATATTTCAGCAGGAGAAGGAAGACCTCTACCTAATGGCGTATTTCTATACTCAAGCAACGTAATGTACATATCCTTGTTGTCAAACAATGCTTTCTTTAAAAGTGACTTAATAGTTTGAACGTGCCTCTCAATTAGGCCATTGGACTGTGGATACCTTGGAGTGCTTGTCTTGTACAATTTCCCAGTCTTCTAAAAAGTTTGAAACTTTTGATTCACGAACTGTACATCATTGCCTGTGTATAGAAGTTCCGGTTTACCATGTCTGGAAAATATCGATTTTACATGATGTATTACATTCTCATATGTAGTGTTATCATTCAAACAACATACTTCTGGAAATCGTGAATACGCGTCTACTATTAATAAATATTTCTTTTTATTAAGTTCGAACAAATCAGCTGCTATTGTGTGCCATGGTCGGTCAGGAATTTCACGAGTCATCATTGTTTCTTTCTGATTACTATTTTGGAAAGTTAAACAAGCTGGACAATTCCTAACGACATCTTGAATTTCTTTGTCAATATTAGGCCAAAACACATTTTCTACTGCCCTTAAAATTGTTTTCTCAACTCCCATGTGGTTATAGTGCAATCTATCTATCATGTCTCGTCTCATGGTTTGGGGAATTACCAATCGATCTCCTCTGTAGATTGTTCCTTTGACTACAACCAATTCATCTTTGCAAAACCAGTATGGCTTGATATCGTCTTTTACCTGACCTTTGGAATTTGGCCATCCTTCCAGAATTACTGTCATCAAGTTTTGCAATTCCTCGTCTTTGGCTGTTTCTTCTTGAACTTTCTCGAACTTTTTGGAGAAATATTGTGAAATAAAATAGAGTTCACCTGAGCATCTAAGTCATTTTCGTTGACTTCAAAATTTTTGTCATCATAACTGGCTCTTGATAGAGCATCTGCTAAATATAATTGGGATCCGGGTTTGTATTTTACTGTAAATTGGTATGGCTGCAAACTGATACGAAGGCGTTGTAGTCGCATCGGGGTTTTGTTTAGATCCTTTTTAAAGATTGACTCTAATGGTCTGTGATCTGATTCTACTGTAAATTCTTTACCATAAAGATATTGATGAAAACGTTGGCACCCGAATACAATAGCTAGCATTTCTTTTTCAATTTGTGCATAGCGTTGTTGTGTATCAGTTAAACATTTCGATGCGTACGCTACTGGTTTCCCATCCTGGATAACTACTGCTCCCATTCCGTCCCTTGAACTATCTACCGACAAAATTATCGGTTTCTTTTCATCATAGAATTGTAAAACAGGACTGGTTGAAAGTACTTCTTTTAACTGTATGAATTCTTTCTGGTGGGCGTCTGTCCCCATCCAATGCACCTCTTTTTTAATTGTCTCAAATTAGTACTGATGTCAGACAGATTGGGTATATACTTAGCTAAATATGTAATCATTCCCAAAAATCTGCTAAGCTCCGCGACATTCTTTGGTGTTGGTATCTGTTTTATTGCTTCCACTTTGTCTGTGTCAGCTTTAATACCATCAACAGAAATAACATGTCCCATGTACTTGACCTGATTACTACAGTACTGTATCTTGTTTGGGCTAAATCTTCACCTCTTTCTCTAGCTCTGTTGAGAACACGATTCAAAGTTTCATCATGTTCTTTCTTTGTCTTTGAATATATAATGAGATCATCAATGTACACTTTTATGTTTGGAATATCTTCAAAGATTTCTGTGAAAGTTCTGTGAAAAATCTCTGGAGCTATGGACAATCCAAATGGAAGCCTAAGAAAACGATACCTGCCAAAAGGTGTGGCAAATGTCGTTAGCTTCGATGCTGTATCTGACAACTCAATTTGCCAGAATCCTCTATGCGCATCGAGAACTGTGAAAAATTTTGAGCCAGCCATTTCTGCTGTAATTTCTTCAAAAGTTGGCATTTCATACCTTTCTCTTACCAAAGCTTGATTTAAATGAAAAGGGTCCAAACAAATTCTCAGGGATTTATTTGGTTTATGCACTAAAACCAATGGGTTAACAAATTCTGATGGTTCAGTCATTTTAGTGATGATACCATCATCTTCCATTTTTTGTAACTCAATTTTTAAATCTTTCATTATTTTAAAAGGGACTCTACGACACGGAACTGCGACAGCTTGATAACCTTCTTTTAGTTTGAAATCATGAGGTTTATTGCTAATCTTACCTATACCTTGAAAAACATCGTGATGCTTTTGCATAAAATTCGATTCATTGTCAACTTATTTTAAAAGGGACTCTACGACACGGAACTGCGACAGCTTGATAACCTTCTTTTAGTTGTAGACCCTCAGATCTATAATAGGTGCTGATTTGTCAGTCGTGCGAACAATTACAAAATCCATTTGTACTTTCGATCGTTAGTGAAACATTCAGTTTACATGAACCTATAACATGGAGCTTTTGCCCACCATAATTAGAAATATCATACTGACATTGATTGAGATTTTGTGATACATCTAATTTTTGAAAAATATACTCTGGAATTACATTAACATGTGCTCCCAATCAAGTTTAAATTTTAACATGGTAAACCAATTGTTTTCTAATTTTATATCATTAATTTCAAGTGCACCAAGAATATACTCACATTCATCATCATTTCCATTTTCTATAGCATTTACAAACTTTGAACGACACATTTTTGCAAAATGACCTAATTTTTTACATTTTAAGCATACCTTACCACTTGCCGGACACAAGTTTTTTGTATGAAACAAACCGCATCTTTGACAACCTGGTCTGGATGAAGTTGTTTGTTGGCTTCTTTGTTCTGTTGACTGGGTCTGTTGGCTGCACTGATTTCTTGAGACATTTTGCGTTCTTCCTGATCGTTGTTGTTGTGTCCTTGTTGCATTGTATGAGCACCTGGTTTCTTCTTGGGATGAAACTGTTTTCTAACTGCATTTACTGACAGCTTATTGGTGTTGTCCGTCATTGTCTTTATGTGAATGTCTGCTTCCTCCGCGGCCTTGCAAATTTTTATTGCCTTATCTAAGGTTAGGTTTGTTTCGCGAAGAAGCCTGTCCTTAACCCTTTGGTCGTAAACACCACTCACGATTCGATCTTGGATCAAACGATCTTTAAGATTACCGAAATCACAATTCGCTGCAAGCTTTCTCAGTTCTGTAAGATACTGATCAAAACTTTCATTTGCACCTTGCACACGCGTATTAAACTTGTGACTTTCGACACTGATATTTTTGTGGTAAGAAAAATTTGTCCAATTTACTTAGCACTGTTTTAAACACTTTCTTTTCTGCTTCAGTCAATGTTAAAGTGTTGAAAATATCGACAACACTGTCACCGGCACAATGCAATAAAACTGCAACTTGGATTTGTTCATCCTTTTTGTTGATGCCCGTTGCAACACAATACAACTGGAAACTGTTTTTGAATTTTTGCCAGTTGATTCCAAGATCACCTTCCATGGACATCGGCTTAGGCTGCTTAATCTTAGTCATATCAGTCTATGGTACAGAGCTTACAGAGTAGTGCGCAGTGTGGCAACTGCATCTAGCGGTCACTTGCTAAACTAACATACAACACAATCTACCTGAAGAAATAATAAATATCTATCTATTTATAACTAAACTTGTCAGTACTTTCTTACCTGAAGCCCCAAGCCATGTTGAAACACAGCGCACTGAGCCAGTAGTTGGCAGCCATTAACAGGAAGTACATCAGCAACGCTGAAGCCAGAAAAAGACGCATTCAGTTAGTTTCAAACCTTATCCTGGCAAGAGCCGAAACCGTTGCTCCGATCACGGGAAAACTGTCACTGGCCGATGAGAGCTAATGAGAGTTTTCCATGTACTTCTAATTTCTTCTCACAACTACTAATTCTTCAGAATGCCTCACATTGTTGAGATTATAAATTGTAGAGATATTCTTGGTTAAGATTATGTTCTGTACGCGGCGCTGATAGTTTCAAACAAAATATGTTTCTTTCTACTGCGTTTTAAGTGACAAAAGTTATTTTAGGCGGCCGTGACAATTATGTGGGCGGTGATCGATTTTGACAAGCCAAAAACAGCTTTACAGTAAGGGTTTAATATAAAGCGGGATTTGTTGGCTCCATTTAACGGGAGAGACGGGCATATATTTTGTGACTTATCTATTTGCGAATTGAGTGTATCTTGTTTAAGTGTCTTTATTACTTGTTTTAGGTTAATTAGAAGAAAAGTTACGACTGTTTCTTGTGTAAACAAGACGAACTAGCAAAGTTCTCATTGTAAAAGTTTACTAAAATTCTAGCAAACTCACGAAATAAAGAGAAGGTGAATCTGTCAAAATGGACAGTTAACACATTTATGCATTCGCACTTTTTAATTGCCATGTGTAACCTATAATGTACGATTGGGTCAAATTTGGTCTAAGCTCGTGGAGTTTTCATGTACACGCGACCGATATAGGAGAACACTAAAGGAACGGTTACACTAGGAAACAAAAATGTACTTTTTGTTTCTGAAAGAAAATATATTATTCTGATAGTATTTTGTCTTCTGAATTCAAATATGATGTCGGTTTTCCCTATCATGCAAGGTTTCAGAGACATGAATTTATAATTTCAAACATTTTATTACTTGATATTTAAACATTCTGACTCACCTATAATGTACGAAATGACGATTTTCTGCTATATTTTACCTGTGAAGCATCCCTCTGTATCGCCCAACAATAATCGACTAGCATAGTAGGATTCTATTTGTCCTGACATATCTTTTCCATAATTGAAATCTAATGAAGGTATTCCCCGTGCCTATTACTGACTGCGCGAAGATTGTAAGGGAAAATAGTGGTTCTACAACAGCATGCACTTTCTCGCAATATTGTTAATGGTTATATAATATTATCATATGACAATTTCTATCACTTCAACTCCTATTTGAAAAATTCTTAAAGGAACGAAGCGCGAAAAATACATATTTTTTAAAATTCAAATGCTTAAACAAAACCCGCATTCGGAGTTTGATGCGAGCTTGGCAACCGGACGGTCGTCTTGCGGTCTCCGTTCCTGTGCTGTCTGTTTGTGAAAAGTTTATTTATCCTGTGCCGCGAGTTGAAATCTGTCAGTGATTAGAACTATTTTAAGACAATTCCGTGTGTTAACCCAGCTGTTCTCGCAGCTGTTAAGTTAGCGTTATGAGTTCTTCTGAGTACAGGAGAAACATAACCCCAGTTTCTTCGAATGTTCAACCTGAAAGTGATGAAAAGATGTCTTACGCCAACGTTACATCCACCGATGTCTTCCCCAGCAAAGAAGAAGCTGTTGTGCTCGAGTCCCAAGATGGATTAACTCTCAAAGACTACATTACTAAACTTGCAACCATTATAAACGCCAGTGACATATGGTTTGTTTCACGAATATGTAACAGTAGAATATGTGTGTTTTTAAGTAGTACACAAGTGGCTGAAAACCTAACAGCAAATCACAGTACGGTAAACATTAAAGATCGCGTAGTAAGCATAAGACCCCTGATTAATAAACTCAAAAGGGTTATCATGTCAAATGTCTGCCCCATAATACCACATGATGTAATTGCAAAGGAACTCTCCAAAAGAAACATAGAAATTCAATCAAAAAATTCGTTCCTTAAAGCTGGAATACCTGACCCTGGCTTTTCCCATATCATGAGCTTTAGGAGACAAGTATTTATAGCCCCTGAAGATGTAAACAAACTCCCTGAAACAACAACAGTATTTCATGAAGGAACTAATTATAGAATCTTTCTCTCAACTGATGATATGACTTGCTTCCTGTGTAAATCAACCGGGCATCTTGCCAGACAGTGACCTACTTCACCCCAGTTAACTGAAGAACATGCTCCTAATGAAGTAAACAAATGTCCTATAACCTAATCTTCACATCACCCATCCGGATCTGTCGATATGCCTAACATATCCGAAGAACCTATTATTAACAGAAACAATTTCCCAACTTCACAAAAAAGACCATTACCTTCAGATTCTTCATTACAATTAGAAACAGAAAATGACAAAAATCAAACTTCTAAAACTGAATCCACAAAATCTAAATTAAAGAAGAAAAAGAAACGAGACAAAAGTGATGACAACTCCATGCATGAAAATGCTCATATCAAGAAAGTAGAAGAGCTTATTGCACCCATTAAAAATACTATCTCTAATAATCCTGAAAAGTTCCCACTTACCTATGAACAGCTGGAAAACTTTCTTGAAAATTATTTTGGTTCTAACAACCCTATCGTTATAGCTAAAGATTATACTGATAATATTCAATCCATTATTGAAATGCTAAATGAAATTTACCCCCTACTAAATGAAAGATCGACCAAAAACAGAATCACAAGAATAATTAATAAATTAAAGAAACATAACCAGAAGAGTCAGGATCTGATATGTCTGAATAAAATGATACATTTCCATAAATTTTATGAATATTCTACAATGGATTCTATTGCAAATTAGAAAGACTACGATTATTATGCATTAACCATAAACCTGAAATCATTTGCATTGAAGAAACCAACTTTACAGCCAACCATGTAGGTATTATAAAAGGATATAAACCTTTTCATAAAAATCGATCCACATTGAGCATAGCAAGTGGAGGTGTCGCAACTTATGTCAAAGAGTTCTTAACAGTTAAACAACTTGACATCCAATCTAACATCGAGATTGTAGCTGTGATCATTCAAGATCATAACCCAGTGTGTTTCTGTAACATTTACCTACCTAACAACCACAACTTTGAAATTAATGAGATCAAAGATATAATCAAACAACTCCCCAAACCTTTTGCCCTATTCGGAGATTTTAATTGCCATAACACCTTATGGGGTTCAAAAACAAATGATTCCAGGGGCAATTCCATTGAAGTACTCATTGAAGAGATTGAGCTAACACTATTAAATAATGGGCAACAACTCACTTTAATGTGAGCAATGGTAGCCTCAGTGCTATTGATCTCACCTTATGCTCTACTACAATTGCACCAAAATGCAACTGGAACGCCATAGATGATCCGCACGACAGTGATCATTTTCCCATCTCTATTGACATCAGTAGCCCTATTCGCATACCAATTGTAACTATGAATCCCCATAAATTGAATTACAACAAAGCTAACTGGTTGAAATACCAAGATCTGATATCCAGGCGGCTGAATGATGACATCTTTGAAGATGATGTAAATATTGACAGCATTATCCATAATTTCTCAGAAATAATATTAAAATGTGCTAATGATTCAATAGAGTCTTGTAAATCTTCAAAAAGGACAAAATCGGTCCCATGGTGGAATGAAAAATGCAGAGAAGCATGCAACATGTGTAAAAGTTTCCGAAGTATATTTATTTATTTATTTATTTATTTACTTATTTATTTACTTATTTATTTGTTTACGTCAAAACAATTAAAAACTGTGTGTGACGTGCAATGAGGAGAAGTGAACTTCATGCACTTTTTCAAAATTCTGTGATTCCTTCCCTAAGTGAATACTACTTGAATTTTGAATACAGAAAAAAATGGGCGTTTTTGAAAGTATTGTTTACAAAAGTATTCGCCCTGATATAAAAAAAATACATTTTCTAAGGTAAATCAGCTATAAATTTGGATCCCTCATCATGTCCTTTGTCAAGGAACTTCATGTCACGGCAACATTGGAGAACGATAATTTGAAAAACTATATTTCCCACTGAATTCTGGACGACGTCCACAGATAATTAAGTTACATTTCATGTCCAGAAGCAAAAAAGGAGCCATCTCAGCATTTTCTCAAAGGATCAGGGACACTGGACGAAAACATCTGATCGAGTTAGGGGTCATTGGCCTAGAGGCTACGGTACAATATTGTTACAGGTTGTTTAGAATTATACAGTCCAAATGGTAAATAATTCATTTAATATCACGGTTAAAATTAATGTTACTTTCCTTTTGATGCTCAGTATAGTCTCTAATTGTATAGAAACATTGTAGCAGAAACGATTTTACTTGGGATTTAAACTTTTCTATCGAATTTAATCGTTTATATCCTTTGGCAAATATGTTGTAAAATAATGTATAACCTGTATTGTATGTGAATTTTTTGTAATGACCTACTGTCACCTGATGAATATGATTTCTACGTCGAGTGTTATAGTTGTAGACATTGGCGTTTCTTAAAATATATTCCCGCCCTTCAACAAGTCATTTTTGAACAAAAGCCACTGATTCATAAATCAAGAGACAAGATAATGGTAAAATTCGTAGCGGCTTACAATAATCAGGTGTGAGGTATTTAGTTATTATTCGTACAATTCTTTTTTGTAATCTAAAAGTCTGTGAGTTATAAGATGTATTTCCCCAGAATATTATGCCATATCTCAGGCGGGAATGATCATTATCGAAATATACGCAACAAGCAGTATGAAGGCTGACTGAATTTGAAAGAACTCTGAACGCGTAGCATAATGAATTTAATATTGTGTTCAATTCATTTAAATGTACGTTCCATTTGAGGTTTGACTGAATGAGAGGCCTGGGGATTTTCTTACTAATAACAATATAAACAACATAAATATATAATACTTTACCTCGCCTTTTGCAAGGTGAACCCCATTGTGGCTCCTAATTTTAATGATTCAGAATTACTGCTGCATTTATTAACTAAATGTTAACTTGACTCCATTTGCCCCCTCAATTACAATTCATCATTTCATTATTCCATAGAAAAATACGAAATTTGTAAATAAGTAACATCATTCATCTGCACTCGTTGCCATCTCGTTTTAGGAGTATATGAATATGAACTAGAAGTAGAAGTAGAAAGCACACGGTCAGAAATTTCTGCATTACTCTTAATGTAAAAGTACATGAAAGTAATTATCATGTACGTAAATTGAATGTAATGTATACTACAGTAAACTTAATGTACACATGCAGTAAATTTAATGTACACGTGCAGTAAATTTAATGTACATGCGTACATTAAATTTTATTGTACGCGCACATTGTATTTAATGCACTCGTGCATTTAATTTACTGTGCGTGTACATTAATTTTAGTGTACGAACATGATAATTACTTTCATGTACTTTTACATTAAAAGTAATGCAGAAATTTCTCACAGTTTACATTACGTAGCTTGTAATGGAAACCCGCCACCTTCGCGCTCGAACCCTAGGACCTCCCGTCTCCGTCGCCACAATACAGCGGCAATGCTGGAACTTGGATGTGAGCAAACAGAACCGGTATCAGAGAGCGGAAACCGCAGTGCGCTTTTCCGCATCAGTAAATGACCTCCAGAATCTATAACTGCGCGTACAGTCGAGGAAATTCGCACAACGTTTCAGTGACAACCAAACTGTGGCGAAATTATAAAATTGCAACATAAAAATACTGCTTGCTAAGGACACCTAGGACGCTACAGACAAACTTGTAAAGGAGATATTTGTTGTCATAAATATGATGTACACGCTGTTGTGCTTTTGAAGTACCTGACTGTAGGTTACGTGTACGATCTTTTCAAACAATTGATTGGATGGCATTAAACAATCAATACACACGTTAAAATACCATGTTAAGTATTTTCTCGTACTTATTTTGTTAAAAATTAGAGGTTGTAGACTTATTTACATAAATAATATTTATTTTATGATTATGATATCATTTGTTGTTTAATCACATTATTTATTTCTAGATAACTCGACTAGATCATTCCCTTTAGACCAGATGCATGGATTACTATTGTGAAGACATCTAATTAATAAAACGTACGACTGACTATTGAAATAAAAGTTTCCACTGACGAAATAGACGTTTTCAAACTTACCGAATGATCTGCACGTGTTTCTCAGATGAGGAGGTGCAAATCCGAAAGCATTCACTTGGTCGCTGATGGTCATGTAATAAGTTACCTGTCCCAGGTTGAAGCCCAGGAGGCAAGAGGCGTGGCATGCCAGACACCAACCGTGAGCCTTGAGGCGCATGCCACTGTTGCATGCGACTGAGGCGAGCGCTACCACCAGCAACGACACGGAGACGAAGCTCAGATGGCGCAGCAACCAATAGACGCCTCTGGTAATTCGCGATTCCGTGCAATAAAAGATGGTCTCTGTCAAGGCCCTGTTTTTGAGCATCTCCATATCCACGCACGTTTCCCAGGTGGACCACATGTAGTCGTGGTAGCGCCGTTGGAGCAAGTGGACCGCCAGCTTGTCATCGGGTGGCAGGCGAAGAGGACGAGTAGTGACAGGTTGACTTTTAAGGCACGTCTCCCTATTCCTGCGACTGAAGAATATCTCTTTGAGAAATTGTTACCGATGTATAACAATATTAAGGGAAAAAATTAAATTAAAATTGAGCGCACAGGCTACAAGGAAATAAGTGTGCGAAATCAGCGGATATAATTCAGGACAACTGTTGCTCTTGCAATGTCTCTGACTGGAGGACTGTGATGAGGTGCAAAAGCTCGATATGTGTTGTTTAATCGCAGAAAGAGAAAAAAGAAGTGACACGAAGATACTGAAGGAGAGAGAGAGAGAAAGTTAGGAAAAGAGGTTGAGATTCAAGGTTTAAGGAAAAGAAAAGACAAGAGAAAAACAATTCCAAAGTGTAAGACTAGAGAAGACTAGTGGTGATAAAACAAGACATACTTTCTCCTATTACTAGTAATGTTATACTGCACATTTCATTCAACATTTCTAATACTCAAAGAATTCAAACGATATAACTCAATATTTCCCAATGCAAGTCTATTATTTTTTTTAAACTCTTTAGTGCTAAACTAAGACGTTCTTTCTTCCATTATATATGTAACTTTTGCAATGCGCAAAACTTCAGAGAAATCAAAAAGGACTAGATCTGCACCGTTTTTAGTGTTTTTTGCTTAATCCATGAAACACATTTCAAGAACAATGTTGGAATCGATTTTTAGAAACAGATTCCTTTATAATTTACTTTAATTTAGGCAGAAATTACTCGAAAACTACTAATTTTTTTAAAAAATGGTACAAACTTTTTTAAATCTCAGCTATTTTTAACAGATATTTTGAAGATTTTCTCTATCACTATTGTATATTATTGTTATATATTCTGCAATAATGTACACAATATTGTGTATATACAATATTGTGCTCTTGCAATATTATTTTTTCCAAGCTTCGTAAGTGCCCAAAAATAGAACTAGCACAACTTTATATTGTTCTTTGCTACATACGCAGAGGCAATTTCAAGAAGAAATATAAAGCCGTATGTGAGAAAATATTTTTTTAAATTTATTAAATTGTTTATATTTCATGTTAAAAATACAAAAACTAGTACTTATTTTCCAAAACGTGTCTTCGATCTTATTTTTTTAGATGTGTCCTACATACTTACTTCATTGAAACATCCATGTCTTCAAAATTGTTATAGTAGGAAGACGCCGAGAAAATAATGATCATTTGCAAAATTGTTAGAAGGTTTGCGCGGAAGCATTGGTTACTAGCAGAAACACTGGCAGACGGAGTATTTTCGGTCAACCCATTTTTTGGAATCAATGATTCACAAAACATAGATTCTGTCAATTCAACGTGTTACACGGAGTAATCGCTACCTATTAGGTAGAGTAATTTCTGCGGCTCTCACACGCAACTTTTAGATATGAGCACTCTAAATTAAGAGAATACCACGTATTCGTGACTAATTGCAGTTTTACTTTTAAAAATATAAAGGATTTGTTTAAATAAACGTGTCTAAATATTCATGCCAAATGTAACCCGCAACTCACGGCCAGATTTTTGAATCTATATTGTTAAATAACTGCTTAACGAAGCGCTTTAGTGCCTTAAAAAGTACAATTTTGTGACCTAATGCCTCAAAGAAACATTTCCCTTATCATAATCTACAAGATTAGATCTTCTTGAACATTCTATTACATTTTTGCTGATTTGACGCTTTTTGATCCTATCCCACCTGTTCAGAGCATGTAGAATACGCAACTGTTACTGAAATTAAACTAACTACTTGATATTCTAAGTGATTGAACTACACGGTTGTGCCGCTCTGCTCGGTAATCAACTTAAATAAGAATAGTTTGCATTGACAATAGTGTTTTTTATTGTTATCAATTGCAAGGAGACATATAGAACAAGTGAAGGAGGATAAGAGGGTCTTGAAAAAAAGGTATATTACAGGCTTAATATGGAAATGGCAAAGTAGGGAAGAGCGTGGGTTTTAACATGCAAGAGTTCTCGCACAGGTAAGCCAGTTTTCTACAAATAAGAGCAACGCTAATCCACCTTAGCTTACCAGTTTGGATTTAGAGTTTTAATGTTTAGAGAAAGTGTTGAAAGAACGTTGTTATCCACCGCAAGATAACGATATCATCTCTTCTTACGAAGAAATGCGAGAAAGTAAAAAAATACACATTCAGTAGAGAGGATAGGAAAAAAGATAGAACTAGAGGTGCTACAGAACGGTAGAGATTTTTTGTAGTAAAGTTTTCTAATTTCCTTGGTTTGATTTAGTTTTAAGCTCCATTCTGTGGCCAGCTGCCAACTATCGTCACCGAAAGTACATTTTTTGTCATTTTATCAACTATTTGCTTTCCTAGTAGTACATCCGAATTATTACTTCAATCATATTAAAGAAGAGTAAAAATTCGCCCTAATTATAATTTTTCATTGAAAAATTTGGAGTGGTGTTTGAGAAAATGGCGATTAAGCATTACTGTAAATGCGAAATTTGAAGCTCTTTTTCCCTGGAAGCTATTGAGTTTTCGAAAAAGTTGATTTGAAGACATTTGACGCACTTTCACTCGCAAATGTAATAATGCATATCAATCGGGAAATGTCCGTATTGGCGGCGTGAGAGGTATTTCAAAAAAATTAAATTTGTGTAAATTTTGAAACATATAATAGAAAATACCAAAATGAAGTTTACGTCATATTTAAGAGTGCAATTACCACCATCCATTTGAAAAAATTGAAGAAAAAATTTGGAGCCGTTTTTGAGAAAATGGCGTTTGAGCGTTTCTGAAAATTCGGAAATTTGAGTTCATTATTACAGAAAACTGTTGAGTTTTCGATTAACATTATTTGTCATTATTTAAAGCACATGTACTCATAAATCTAATAAAATTAAGAAATTGCCTCCAATGTAAATATTACCGACCTGAGAGACATGTCAAAAAAATTACATTTGTAATTTTTAAAAAACAGAAGAATACAGCAATATGGCGTTTATGTCATGGTAAAGTGTTCGTTTGGCAGTAATCCCACTAAAAATTTAAAGAAAAAAATTGGGGCCGCTTTTCAGAAAATCTTGTTTTTGTAACGTTTTAAAATTGCAAGTATTGCACGCGCTATTGTACGAAAACTACTAAAATTTTCATAAAAAATCAACATTACCTCAATGAAACAAATAAATTATGGAAAATAAATTTCATTTAGTCCGGCATTTTCCCTGGAGCCAAGATTGAAATAAATAATAACGTAATTGAACAAGTCTCAAATTTTAATTATCTGGGATACGGATATAGCCTCTGATACAATATAGCCTCTGATAATTCTAAAGACCTAGAACAAAAAACTATCCAAATTCCTGCAGCTAGTTGGTACAATGAAGCAATATCTGCTAAAGAAAGTAAGAAAAGACACTTTTCTTAAATTCTATAGAACTATGGCGGTTCGAGCCCTCTTGTATGGTTCAGAGGCATGGGCAATAAAATCTCAACAGAGAAAACAGATTGAAGCAGCAGAAATGAGACAACTAGCTGGATACTTTTTTAAGGGACCACAAGTAAAATGAAGACATTACGTCCGAACTTCAAATTTACAATATAGGCCAAATATTAAATTCACATAGATCCCAATGAAACAACCATCTTTAGAAAATGGATAGTTCGCGCATCATCAAAGTTTTGAATACAGACTGCAAAGCGGAAAAATGTAGGACGTCCACGACTGCGAGGGAATTATCAAATGAATCTCCTGGAGACGGAACAGGCCTAAAGGCCTAATCCATGCATATGATGATGAAATTTCATTTAAAGGAAAAGTCTCTATCTTCAATACTATAGTTGTAAGAAGTTGCCGAAACAAATTCATACATTTACAATTTCCGAAAGTTCAAAGCTAATCCTGAAAATCGGACCGATGCCACCTTTATCAGTGTATTTAACTCTTATCTGACAAGGAATTCAAAGAAAAAATTTGGAGCCATTTTTGAGAAAATTTTGAAATTATCCGGGGGGCTTCATGTAAAGTACCGTAAAAAATTAATGATTTTTTTTTTCAAAATAGCAGAGCTTTGACACAGGCCAGATGGACAGGGTTTTCTTCAATTTGGAAAAAATCCTACGCACGGTTTAGGTGCTAAGGTTGTTCACATACACCCGACGGACGGACGTTTTGCTTTCAATTGTTTTTTCGTCATCAAGGACTCACAAAACAGGGATTCTGGCCACACTACGTGTTAGAGGCTTTTTAAAAAAAATTTCTGTCGAAAATTCGCCGTTTTTTCGCGCAGCATTACATAACTTTCTCTATACTACGTATATTACTCCGTATATACGTACGTATGCAAGAAAGATAGAGAGACAGACAGGCAGAGTGAGAGAGGGGCAGAGGTAGGGAGACAGAGTGAGGGAGATGGAGAGGTAAGCACAGAGAGAGAGAGGCAGGGAGGGTAAGAGAAGCAGAGAGATATACAGAGGGAGAACCCGGGAGTAGTATTCAGCGTCCTGGGGAGGCAAGAGTCGGGCGAAGGACGAGTTGCGTGGCCACTGATGTGCTCGCTGGTCAGGCCAACAGACCCATCCCCCACGCTTTCTCGCCACCACCAACTCCCACGGCTTGCAGCACTTGCGCACACACGCGTCGAATTCGCAGTCGGGTTCCATAATGAGCGCAAAGGGCCCAAGCGGTGGTTGGGCCGCGTCCACGCAATACTGGAATGCCGGCCGGTAGCCTCCCAGACCCAGTCCGAACAGCTTGCTATTGTACAGCGGCCGTGGGTCCGGGCCGAAAACACTTCTTTTGAATTTATTCTCTAGGAAGATGACGCGTCGCCTAAAGTAGGCGGATCCCATTGCTTCTGCCTGGCTCTCGTCCCACTCGGCAGATTTGTCCACCGTCCACATCGCAAGCTGTGGCTCTCTGCGATTCAGGTAGTCCAGGTAGTGGAAATGCACTGTTTTGACTCGGTGGAACGGAACGCCGGGCGGCAGCCAACGATCCACCCACGGCGCGTCACCTGGCTGCAAATAGGTGTAATGGGTCGTTGCAGAAAAACGTAATTCGTAACTCCCATCTCGTAGTGTGTGGTTGCGCGGCAAAGAGGCGTTCACGCACGACGAACCATCTCCAGAGAGCATTTGCAG
The DNA here is from genome assembly GCA_964035755.1 of Teleogryllus oceanicus. Classification (NCBI taxonomy): domain Eukaryota; kingdom Metazoa; phylum Arthropoda; class Insecta; order Orthoptera; family Gryllidae; genus Teleogryllus; species Teleogryllus oceanicus. Next base: position 39,397,235 of record CAXIVR010000013.1, read on the forward strand.
CGGGCCGCAACATTTGTTGATTTCCAACGCGTGCTTTGCGTTGTATCCTGTTTGGGCGATTTGAAACGCAGCCATTAGCACGAGCAAGTTCCAAGCGCGCATGGTTGTGCAGACGGGAGGTCTTTTCACTAAGTGATGTTCACTCGCATTCGTTGGTGGTGGGTTCGATTTCTTGAAAGGATGAAGAACGCTCTAGGCTCCTTCTCTTCCGCTGGTTGGCGCAGGCGAAGAAGGTGCTTCTTTAAGAACAGTTGCACGTCAGTCAAATCCGATCACCAATTACGGAGACGCACTTTTCGCAAACACTTTTCAATGAGTTATTGTCAGTCGGCCCGCCTTCTACCTCTGGGACCGAGATTCAAATCCCTATCGATACAGGGCGGCGGCGCTAGCCGAATTTGTTTACTACGCTCCGTGAAGTCACGAAGGTCAAGCGAATTCGAGACTCGCGGGTTCCTGGTTGGATGACCGACAAGGAACCCCCGAATCTAACGGCGTCGAGCCCCTGGCCGAAGGGATAAAAGGCACTGACTGACTCCGACGTGACGAGACTCGACAAAACACAGTGATTACACAGCAGTAAAGTAATGCTAGTAATTACTTGGTAACGGAGGATTACTCCAACAAAAGCGCTCAACGCCCAACAAGGGTTTAGAGACGCGTTGCGTCAACAACGACGCAACAGGCAGAATATTTTCGTGGGCAGTTTCACGGTGGGTTTTCTCGGAGTGTTTGCGTGTTTACTGCCACCCATCCACTATATTAATTACTCATATCATTGCTTCATAAATACCTGCTTCGTTCCTTTCCAGGTATTGCCATAAAAGGGACGACTGTGGAGTTGAAGTCGAGTTCCTTCCAATCGCCCTCATTCAGACTCGTCAACTCTGCTTTATATCACAGAATTTTCCCTCGCTGTCTTAAATGTCTTCTATTCCCTCGCGAAACGAAACACTTCGAAGTAATATTTTACGCTGACTGATGCGTATGTAGCTTTCATGCAAACGTTTTGTTAGCACAAAGGAAGCTGTGGAAGAAAGTTTTATCAAGGAAAGGAAGAAAGTTTTATCAAGTCCTTAGAGTAAGCGACCACATACATAGGATGTCGAGAAGGATACTATACATTGCGAGCACGGGCAATACCGCAGTTTCCCTAGGATGTGACTAATACCTCGATTTATTTCCGACGGCGGTAACCACAGTACGCAGAATAGCCTTCGCGCTCCAACTCTGCTTATTGTCTTGGCAATGGGGAAATAACCCAATTACCACTCTGTATTAGTTTTTACTCTCTCGCTACCGCTTAAGCGCAGAATAGCCTTCGCGCTCCCACTCTGCTTATTGTCTTGGCAATGGGGAAATAATCCAATTACCACTCCACTCTATATTAGTTTTTACTCTCTCGCTACCGCTTAAGCAGTAGAGCGGTTAGCAATAGAGGAAGTTTTGCAGTACAGGACGCAGTACAGGACGTTTTGCAATACTGCGCGAAAAATCGGCAAATTTTCGGCGAAAAAACTCTTTATTACAGGGTTCTGGTAACGAAAAGTTGGAGATATCCAGTTGCGAAATTTAGAAAAATTTCTCTAACACGTGGTGTGGCCAAAATCCATTTTTTTGAGTCCTTGAATGATCAATGACAATTGAATGAAAGCAAAACGCCCGTTTCTCTGTCCGTCTGTGAACAACGCTAGTGGCTCAACCGTTCAGCCGATTTTCTCCCAAATTGAAATTCCGCAATCTATCTGGCTGATGTTGCGGTCTCTTGAACCGACCTTTTAATTTTTTTGCGGGGGGGGGGTTCTTTACATGAAGCCCCAGGGACAATTGCAAAATTTTTAAAAATCAATCCAACATTTTGATTAAACTTTGTTACTGGATAGTGTGAATAAGAATAGTGCAAGTCTTACGTTCGTTAAAAACCCTGATTTTTTGAAAATTGCAAGTGTTGAACGTTTTTCGGCCTCTTCCTACAACTAAAATATTGAAGATAGACATTTGTTCTTTAAATTAAATCGGTTCCTTAAAGATAGATTGTGAAATCAGGTCATGCAGAACTTTTTTATTCTTAAATTTGATTCTTACACTCATTCTTAAATTCTTTTTAAATTTGATTTTTACACAAAGTGATAAGTGATATGTGTTAATTCGGAGAGAAATTGCTGTATAAATAGTATTACGTGAGAGAATTAAGATGAACGAGAAAGTATGTGGTTTCAGCACGACTAATTTAGGTTACTAGATCTGCCAGTGTATATTAATATGTAACTGCAGATCTAGATTTAGATCATTGGTCATTAATAATTAGTTTGAATACTCAAATAATACCTCCCTATCCACCACCAAAACTACTAAATTAAAAAAATGAGAACATTTATAAACTCATTAAATACTTTATATTCATATGCCAATGAACTAAAAACATTTAGAATTTATGAAAAATAGGATAAAATAGCGACACAGTAATATCCTTGCCTCTACGCAAAATAGATAACAGAAATGTCACGCGTTCCAGTAATTATATTTTATTTAATTAATGAAATGCAAATGCTACAAAAGAAATTTCAAAAGACCCCACATCTATACATAACTAGTGTTGCTATAAGAGCAAATATTTTCTCGCAGAATTTGTAAGTCTTCCGCTATAATATACCACCACATAATCCTACAAAAGTGTTTTTTTAATTCCTCCTTGCTTACATGAAAGTTCCATGCATTCTTGCGGGCTAGTCCCACAGATCATTACAGTGTTAACAACCAGCAAACATTTTTCCGTACCGAGACTCGAACACACGTCCCCTGAGGTAACTGCCTGTGAACCTTACAGCTACAGAAATGCCGTGAGTTTCTAATTCGTGTTTGTAGTTTTGAAATGTTAACTTTTTGCAGTTATTTCAATTTTCGAAAATAAGGGGAGTTTACCGAAAATTAGACTAGCGCCATATCTTTCACAATCGTTTGCTTCACGCGAGGATAAAATTCTTTATAATTAATGGTGCTAAAACAGCGCGTACTTTATCGCCTTTAATAGTGTTGTGTACTATTTATCCCTTAATTTCTCTCCGAATTAACACACAGTCGTCATTTTTTGTAAAATTCATTATAAATGGTGGAACATTTGGTGTGAGGACAAAATATTTTAAAGAAAATATCACCATTGTCGTGACCGGCAGCACAGAGTTGAAGGAGCCGCCGCCGAGTGACGTCAGCGGAGCGTTACCGCCCCTGGCGACAGAAGGGGACAACCGGTGCGAGCCAGCCGCCCCGCGCGCGGCGGCCGTCACGCCCGAGCAGGCGGGTAGAGACTCGGCCCCGCCCTACTCCACAGCTAGTCGGCGGGTCAAAGCCCTGCCGGGTTATAAGAGGGCTCCGACTCAACGCCAAAGCAGACAGCGAGTGGCATTAGCGAGCGTGTCTTGGCTTTTGTTTGAAGTGGGAGAGCGATTACAACGACGACTGTGCTACGGACTTGGAACTCTCCTACGGTTATTCGGTGACTTGGCAGATTTTGGGACTTCCTCTGGATTATAACAACACGGCTTTGCTTACGGTACAATCTTCTTGTGATTCGGCACTCCAGCTATTGTACCTGGTCTTGAATAAAATCATTTTAAGGATCCTGGTCTTTTTTTTTTTTTTTTTTTTTTGGATACTTCAACCATAAATTTGAAAATGATAACTGCTTATCATACAGCTGAATCATGTCACGTAAAAGGGGCGTAATTCACAGATATTCGCGAGTCGCGACGCGAAATGTCATTTTTGCATTTCAAACGGATATACCCTGAAGGCTAGCAATTTTATTTCATATATTGCAATTAGGTTTTAAATAATTTCTAAAAGTTTCATTTGTAAACGAATAAAAAAAGCTCGAATGCAAGAAACGAACAAATAAGTATGAAATAATATACACATTCTAACTTCCGTAGCATCCAACTGCCTCATAACCCTTCTAAAATTACGTTCACGAAGCGCAGTAACGTTATATTTAGATTGACATTTAATTACTCAAAAAAGACTCATATTTTTGAAAAATTCTACATGACCTTCTTAGAAGATCTGTTTTTGATGAACACATTTCTTTAAGGAAAAACATATCTTTACAATTGTAGGAAGACGCCGAACTTTTTATTTTCTATTTGTATTTTCGAAAAAATGTTTCAACGAACATGAGACTTGCACGATTCTCTTAAGCGTACTTTCCGATATATAATGTCTAAATGTAATAAGAAATGTGCCGTTTTTGAGAAAATATGGTTTAAATAAGAAAAAATTGTTAAAGATGACACAAAATTTCGCAAAAAATATTCGTATCTTTGAAACATTGATATTTATTTTTAACTATCTTGAATCCTAGTTCTCTTTTTCATGAACACATTTCATTAGGAAAAAACTATTGTGTTCATAATAATAGTTGTTGGGAGTCACCGAAAAAATTTTGAATTTTTTCAGTTTTCGAAAAATTAGGGTTTTTAACGAAGATTAAAACCTGCACCATTCTCTTAAACGTCATTCTCACGATTCAATAACAAAGTATAATCAAACACGTTGGAGCAATTTTCTTAACATTTTGAAAATGTTTCCAGGGCTTCATGTGATATACCTCCCAAAATAAAAATATCGGTTTCAAATTTCAGGGGCCAGAACATCAGCCAGATTGTCAGGGAAATAACAATTTCGGAAAAAATCGGCTGAACGGTTTAAACGCTAGCGTTGTTCACATACGGACAGACCTTTTGAGGTCATTCGATTTTTTTTGTATCAGAGACCCACAAAACATGGATTTCGGCTACATCACATGTTAGAGGATTTTTTCTAAATTTAGCAACTGGATTTCGACGGAATTATTCGTTGCCAGGATCCTGTAATAAAGAGATTCTCTGACTAAAAGTTGTCGTTTTTCGCGTAGTATGTCATAACTTTCTCTCAACTGCGGAAGCGGCAGCGAGAAAGCAAATATCGGAGCAATTTTTGAGAAAATACTTTTTTTAGAAATTGCATGTATTTGAGATACGAATTATGTAAGGTATTCTCTTTTTTTTTTCAAAAAAATATACACGACCTTTTTTTAAAGAGACGTTTTTACAACAGACTCTGTTTAAAGCAAACAATCTCTATCTTCAATTTTGTAGTCGTAAGTTTGAAAAATGAACTCTTTGCAATTTTCGAAAATTCGTAGATTTTGCCGAAAATGGGACTAGCACTATGGCGGGAGCCCCCCAACGAGAATACGCTAGTCTTCCATATTGTAGTTGTAGGAAGATACCCAAAACCAATTATCTAGATTAACGATTAGAAATCGAAGCTCTTGGACCACTGAAGAATTGGGGCTCACAGCTTACAGTTTCGCGTTTGACTTTACATTAATTTTTCTTTGCTTTGTTAGTATATATAATTTAATTGTATTAATATTAAATTAATATGTATAAAATATACATACACACACATATAGATGTATGAGTATATAACATCGTGGCCTTCAAGTAATAATGCTCTATGTACTAATTTGTCCAAAAATGACTTTTTGTGATGTTTGTAATAGTAGCAATGAGATTTACATGACCTCTAAGTTACATCAATATACGAAGTTAATTTCTGACATACAGGTGAGGTAAAAAGGTACTATCTGCAAAATGAATGTACAAGTTTAGGGAAAAAGTTGTATCTGCTTCACCGCACATACTAATCTGTTTACATGTATGTGGACACTATCTCGTTGGCTTTCCTGCTTGCATGATTCCCGCAACAAAGTATCCAGATTTTTTAAGATCTTTTGAGAAGCAGATTTAATTGCAATATTAGTGAAAGTGAAATTGAAGATGCTGTATTTGAACATTCTAGTTTTGAATACGATCCTACTGTGGCAAGCAGTACTGAAAGATACGAGACACCCAGGAGACGTGTTAAAGCAAAACATAATGCTGTAAGAAGGTAAACATATTTTTATAAATATCGAACTATTTATTCTTTATCAGGTCTAATTAGCAACCAGTCAGAATTTATAATAGATCGCCGAAATCGGGCAAGTGCGAATTCCTTACGATGCGGAATGAATAATAATAATAATAATAATAATAATAATAATAATAATAATAATAATAAATAATAATAATTAATAATTAATAATGTCTTTATTAATGGCGAGGCTCAGGCCATAGGGCCTGCTCTTCCGCCTAACCACTGAGTTTACATTTATACAGAGTAGTAACATATAAGAGGGGAGGGAAATCTACATTTACGTCTGGGAGTGCAAAACTAGGAACCATCCCGGCATACGCCTTAAGCGATTGAGTAAACCCAGAAAACCTCAATCAGGATGGCGGCTTAGGGCCGAACAGCATTATGATATAGAAATGGAAGAGAAGAGAAAATGAGAGAAGGGAATCATAAATGAAGATGAAGTAGAAAATACGAACGAGAAAGAAGAACTAAAGGGGGGACGACTGTACATTTATGACTGGGAGTGCAAAGCAAGGGGCCATCTCGGCGTACGCCTTAAGCAATTGAGTAAACCCAGAAAAACCTCAATCAGGATGGCGGCTTATGGCCGAACATTAATATAGAAGAATATGGTATGGATAGTAGTGAAGGTGAAGAGATGAGGCGTTTAGGGGAAAGGGTCGTAATGACATAAATGGGGAAGACTGTGAAGGAAAAGGAAGGAAGAAATAGCGAAGAAAAGGAGGAAGAAGTAGGTGGAAAAATGTCTTGCTAACTACGAATTTATTTTATAGGTTACGCGACATCAACTTCTTGCAAGGCGATGTGTAACCACAATCTTACCTCTAGTTCGTCCATTAATGGAATACGGGGCTGTTTGTTGGGACCCGTATAGAAATTCTCAAAAGGAATATTTGAATAGAGTACAGAGAAGAGCGTATAAATTTACTTTCCGAGGGAATAAGAAGAATGTAGAATGGGAGTGTCTGGAAATTAGGAGAGTTAAGGCAAGACTCTGTGCCCTGTACAAAGCGTATGCCGGTTATCCAGGTTGGAAAAATATCTACATCCGATTGGGTAGACCTTCGTACTTTAGTAGGGGGGATCACAAACACAAAATTCAGTTTAGGCTACAGAGAACAGATGTTGGAAAATTTTCATTTACAAATAGAACAATAACGGGCTGGAATAAGTTACCTGCGACAGCCTTGGAACCCTTTCCTCTAGGTGTTCAAAGATTTAAAAATAAATTAACTAATGGTATTTGTAAACTTCATTAATTTAGTACGTTGTATTATTATATCAGTTATTATTTATTTATTATTGATAGTTTTATTGCTATTATTATTGTGTTAATTACTATTAAATGCGTTCCTGTTCTAAATATATAATTATATTCAAAGTGGTATTGTATTGAAGTGTTGTGACGTGTTGTGTAGTGTAGTACAATATAGAAGTAGAAAGAGAAGTGAATTTCATATGTTGTGAAGTGAAGTGAAGTGAAAGTGAAGTGTAATTAAAAAGTCGTGTAATCTTGTATTTAATAGTTTAAAATCACTGTGCAGGTCAACCATAAAATGTAGTTAATGCTATTATTGTTAGCATATTATTATTATTATTATTATTATTATTATTATTATTATTATTATGTCTTTAAAGAATTTAATGTTACGTTGTTAAGTAATTTAAAGTTAATATTAGTAATATGTTAATTGTAGAGTTCTGCCGCCAGGTTGCCACCTATCTGCAGAATAATAAATATCTATCTATCTTTGGAAGTCCTTAAAAACACAGTTTCACACAAATCAGATTAAGTTTTAACTATTGGATCCGCCTTACTGAATCCACCTTTTTAAATTTTTACATCAAATTCACAATCGACAACTCTCAAAATACTTAAATACAAAGTTTCACGGGAAAATGCTTTATTTTCAAACATTTAATCCGCCATATTGAATTTTCAAATTCGTAATAATACACCTCAAAAATCATAATATACTTAATTTCGTAGGGTTGGTTGGTTGGTGATTCCGGGCGCATCAAGAGCTTAGGTCATTAGTCCCGTAAGTATAGGGTATATTTTTTCCTCAGGAGATGACAGTGATCTTCCCCCGCTTGATGTCTAGATCCGGCGCCGACCTACCGACGGCTAGCGGGGTTTCCCCCTAACCAGGACTCTCCCACCAGCGGGGCACCGCCCCAGCCGGGACAAGCTCTAAGCTCCCGACCGGTCTCGGAATATGTGGTAGTGTAGTGCATGTTAGTGTAAGTGTGTGTTTGTGTGTAAGGGGAGAGGATAGGTCAAGGAAGAGGAAGGAAAGATCTCCCGCGGTCCGTGGCCCGTTTGTTAGGGTACCGCTTCGGCATTCACCTGGAGTTCATTGGAGAAACCACGGAAAACTACCGATCAGAGCCGCTAGAATTCTCCTCCAGACAGCGACTAAAATCGACTTTACTGAAAAGCTAGTGTCGAAAATCCTGCCGCCGTCGCTCTGCAAAAGGCTCGTTTCCCAGTCTTGGTTTGTGATTGCTCGCTCGAAATTCACTCTCAAACAGATTGTTTGTGTATCATACATACGTACAGAAGGTTCAGGCCAGTAAGCGATTTTAATGACAGTTTGTATGACAAATGAGCATCGCCGAGGACCGCATCGCAATGCGAAAAATATTCTTCCGCCTGTCAGCTGAGTAGCTTTAACAGCTGGCCCATTCTCTGGCCGAGTTTTGTTATAATGTAATTTGTAATGTAATTTCAGTGCATGGAGGTTAGAAACAGTTTTCACGAAAAATTAATTTAATTCCGCTATCAATAATGATGAAAAATTGTTCGAAGTGCTACAAAACATTTCGAAATGCTGTTGAGAACATGTGTGATTGAGTGAATTAAACCATCTGACAGGAGTATGATAGGGAATAATGCTGCAAAACTCCCACGTAGGCCTTGTAAAAACTATTGGAATTTTGTTGGTACTTTCGATCTTGCGTGTTCAGATTATTCAAATTAATTTATGTACTGTACAATGTTTTGCATTATGATATCAGACATTTGTAATAGCTATTGTTCTTATGACATGACATAGCCTGTGGCAGTTATTGATCATTAACTTATAGATATGGTTAGTTATTTGTTCAGTGATTCTTGACTGGTAAAACAATGCTTAATTGTCATGTTAGTTATGTATAACTAACATGAAACTACTATTCATTTGCTGATTTCTTTTCACAATACTGGGTTCTCCTGATTATACAATTTAAAATATTACACTACATTCAAAGATTTCTGTAGGAAAAAGAGTACAAGTTAGTAAATATTCTCAGAGTACAATTTGGCAGAATTCTCAGGTATTCAATTGATCAATAACATCGGGTAAATTTCTTAAATGTGGAAACCAATAGTCGGTTCTTAAAATTAAGATTAACAAGTGCTATGAATTATTGAAGTCTTGTCATTTAAAGGATATATAGAATGTTAATATAATCAAATTAATGAAAGATAAATTGATTTTCATTATAACTTAGCAAATTTTAACCTTAAAATGAAAATTGAAACATTTCATACCTTCAATAACTTCATTATCTATAAACAAAAGTCATTTAGAAGATGGGTATAAAGGTAACATAAAAAAGCAAACATATAAGTGAAAAATAATTCCCTTTATTTGTATTGTTATTTATTTGAAGGATACAACATTTCCACCAAACCTATTTGAAGTTCAATAAATTTTATCCATTTCGATAATTTAAAGTCAAATTGTACAGAATCAAAATGAGCTTCCAAGTGAACATACTAAAAATCCTAACAGTTCATGGCCTACTATTAACTATTTTGAGTGTCAGCCTACATTTGCCTGAGTGAGGAGTAAACTGTGTCGATTTTGAAAAAAAATTATACATTTGAATTTTAACAAAGAGAATAAAACAATGAATGATGTTCGTATTGTAACATCTTATACGATAACACTTTATTTGTTATCAAACTAGACCTAATCAGCCTAATTTGATAATTTCTAATATTGTATTGCATTAAGATGTCTTACAACACAAGAAACTAAAATACTGCTCAAAAGATGAAACTTTTCATTAAGTCTGCATTTCTATCTCCTTTTAGGAAGATATTTTTTACTACTTGAAGTTAATATTTGATGAGACTGAAAGAATGTTATTAGAATATATTTTCAACCCATTCATTCAAAATCAACACTACTTCACATACTTTCATTCACACATCATTTTACATACCTGGTTCATAGACATCAAAAATTAACTTCAAATAACTGAAAAATTTCTTCCTTTTAATAAAAAAAAGAATTATATAAAAAGAATTTACACAGGAAGTTAACATGTGCAGACATAATGATGTGACTGGTTATATCTTCTGAGAAGTATACCTACAAAACCTACTGATACGGAGGGCAAAATGCTATATTACTTCTGGGAAGCAAGCAAAGGACCATCCCGGCATCTACCTTAAGCGACCAAGGGAAACCCAGATAAAACCTTCTCAGGATGATGGCTTAAGGCCAAACACACACAAGACAATTAAACATGCAATAATAATAATAATAATAATAATAATAATAATAATAATAATAATAATAATAATAATAATAAAAGATTAAGACTACTTATCATGCAATATATAATATAAAATACTACTACATATTCCATAGAATAAAATTAAATTTGTTACATTGTATACAAGAAATACACAGTTAGGACTTTTAAACTTTTTTCTCAACCCCCCCGCTGCTCTTCACGTTCATAAGACTAACATTTTTTACACTACAACTCCCATCACCAACAAACCATTACAGTCCCACATGCTTTCTAACTACTTCAAGTACACTATATTTATTTTCAGAAGAATTAAGGGTACATTCAGTTCAACTAATACATATAAACAGCTAGTCACAAGGAAAAGTAAATATAAATAAAAATATTTTGTAAACATGAAGTGGTACCACAGACCGTCTCCCCCAACAAAAAAGAAACCACATTCGCACACACAAACATATGTTTTGAGTTTTTAGTAGTTTTTTCAGTTCTAATGCAGCACATATGTTCCTTTCTGAACATCATATATTTACAAAGTATTCGCTATTGGTCATTATTTGACACTATTTCAATAGTCACTATTTGAAATTCATCTGGATGTTGAAAGAGAAGTTGTGTCCTTGTTGATGTTAAAGATCTGAAGTATAAAAATTTACATACATCTTATTTCATAAACGTTTGTTGAAAATTAAATTCTGATATAAAATTTATTAAAGTTTTTACCAATATTGATGTACATAGAAGACTCTGAGACACCTGTAAAGTACAAATAACAACAAAAGTAATAACGGTAAAAAATATATTTCAAAAAGCCAAGATCAGCTTAAAAACAATTAAGATTCAACATTTCATCTTAAATACAACCATTTACTTGCCCATGATGGTGTAACACAGATTTGCAGCTTGCAACTCTGCACCTGAGAAGAATAAAAAATTTGTCAAATCTTTTTTCGAATCAATGAAATATACTGCATTGAAGATGTAATGATACTGATGATAACTCTCTTAAGTAGAGACACCAGAGGGCCTGGGAATGGGAACAGCGAGGGGAATATCATCATCATCATCATCATCATCATCATCATCATCATCATCAGAGTCATCCTGGATATTTACAATGACAGAAATCTCTGAAGCATCATGCCTAACTTCTACTCTCCAATCTTCAATTAAAAGCAATTACTAAAAATGATGTAAAAATAAAATCATATTAAACCACTATGATGGTGCTTCAAACTGGACACACAATATTCATGACACTCATAAGTCATTACACTCACTGAAATAACTACAATTTCACTTAAATCATGCATTTCTTATAAACACCTTCTTGATTACTATAAGTTTCATATATTCTATCAAAAAATCTGATCTTGCAACAACAATATCATTTCTTTCCATTAGTGACCTGCGGTTGTCTGTCTTTTCCATTCAAAACCCATGGCACGAAGCAGGTAAGACAAAGTAGTTCTCCCCCCAGTAAACCCTATATCTCTATCATGTTTGACTGCAGTCAAAATTGAGTTCAGAGTAACACTTTCACCTGAGAAAAATGTTGTATTTACAAAAAAACATAGGAAGTTGCTTACATGCAAATATAAGTAAATTACTTACCATTCTCATACATTGAATAAATAATGCGCCTAATTAAGCCCTGTCCAAAATCATCCACTTCACATGTTTTCTTCCCTTCTGTTCCTGGACGCTTTCTTTTTGAAGACAGTGCAGTATCAGGGTCTTGTTTCCAAAATCTGTGACAGTAAATTTAACATTATCCAAGACAATTTCACCTGATACTTTTATTACAATTTTACTTACTTTTGAACAATGTGAGTTTTCAAATTCAATGCATAAGCAGTTGGTCAATAACTAAGAAGTTTCTATATTGCCTCGCATCATAGCTCTTCTACATATCTTCAATAAAAAGAGGTCGTCTTGGCGTTGATGCTGCGTCACTTCTCCCTTCTGGTAGACTCATTGCTAAAGTTACTCAGAAATTATTAATATTTCTAATAAACTACATTAAATATTATTACAAAAATAAATATCTTCTATAATAAATAAAGTAATTAAAATGCAAGTAATTATAAATTAAATATTTTTTAAATAGTATTATTAATGTTATTAAACTGTAAATTTAACTTATTATTAGTTTCTATTAATGTTAATCTAATAACACAGTGAATTAAATATAATATAAAAAATATTATAAATATAAAAGAAATAATGGAAATATCCGAAATATTTGGAGTGAAATTGTTCACGTCTCCTCTCGACTGTGTCTACGATCTCACAAAGGTTCAGCAGGCGCAGAAGGGACGGGGCCCCCGTGGGGGTAACGCAGGCAAAATTACACAAAAAAGGGTCATAAACAAGCAAGGTCCTTGAAACTCTGACAAAAGGCCCGCCCTGGACTCGCCAAGAAAAGGAAAGTCCCGTTAGCTGAACCACTGAATTTCTGCAACGAACTCTCCAAATTTGAACTGAACGCAGTTCACGTAAATTATTAACTTTTAAAAATAGTAATCTTGAACCTAGTTTCAGAGTATTTCAACATCATTTTATTACTATAATACAATATTTTTCATTGAACTTTCTCCTTTGTCGGATTGACAATACATTAGGTTGTTCCACGGCTCCAAGACACGTTAGCCAACGTTCGTGAAATGAAAGCGAATCATTTCTGCATATTAATAGCCGACCACGCCCCCTGACGAGATCCTTGCGGTTTGGCGACAGTGGCTGTCAAAAAAACCGGTCACATGACTGAACGGTCTGTAATATGCAAATCTGCGAGAAAAAGTCAGCAGAAATTTATAAGGCGTTTCGAAGAATCAGAACTCCACATGGGAATAGCATGGAAAAGCTAGTGAAAAAAATTAAGGAGTCAATGTGTTGTAGTGGACAAAAAACAAGGTGGAAGCACCGCGTCTTAACTGAAGAGAAATTGTGCAGTATTACCACACGTCGTTTGTGGCCTGGGCGCTCTTATTTGACTCCGTGCGATTTCTTTCTATGGGGATTCTATGAGGATCGCATATTCGCAAATCCCCAAAACGGAAAATATTTAAGGCATAATATACAGGAACTGATCTCTGCAATACCACAAGACATCCTTTACCTTTTGAACCAGAAATTGTTTAGGAGGTATCAAGAATGGATTTTCGCCGGAAGTGAGAAGTTCCATCATCTACTATCACGTGAGTATAATTTAAATATTCCGTTAGCGTAAAGTCACCTTCCTCTTCGGCGATTCCAGCGACCGCCCTGTCTCCATTTCCGCGGAATCCTTGCCCTCGTTCGTCGAAGCAAAAAGGTTTACTAAAATCATTTTCATTTTAAAGAATAATTTAAATCTTTCCTGCAGAAAAAGGAACTGCATTGAATATGGGGGGGGGGGGCGGGTAACCACGATGCAAAAATGATAAAAATATTTTAGTTGGACTTTCTTTTGGAATCAAATGCTTGTTTTCTACAATTGGTCTGTGAACTCGAAATAACGATAATTGTTTTAACAGTTTACTTACTTAGATGGCTTTTACTTATGTGTATGTATCTATTATCGCAACGCAGACGTGTGTGTGTGTGTGTTTGTATATTTGTCTTTGCGCAGAACTGACTAGCTTTGTAAAAGCATTTTTTTATTACTAATGGAATGTGACTTAAATGACACACACTTTTGACCAAGGAATTTTCTATTGCCAGTTTGTTCTTTTGTTAAAGCTGTTTTATGTTCCTCTTTTCTTCAACAATATTAGTATTTGTAATTGCACCAACAGACAAATAATAACATATAATTTATCCTACATGGATTGAAATGGCATCAATGGCAAGTGAAACAACACGAGCTATGTCCAATTACATTTGTCTTAAAACGCGTTTAAATTTTTCGTAATTTATTTATCATAGTTGATATGATCATTCACAATGTGATTTCGAACTTTGAATTCGTAATATCCCGTGAAAAAAAACGACCGGAAGCGGTAGCTCAGTGCATCAACTGATGTCACTGCAGCGCCTCTGACCGGGAGGTCCTCGGTTCCAGTCCTGACGGCGGCAGGATTTTCGACACTAGCTTTTCAGCTAGGTCGAATTCAGTCGCTGTCTGGAGGAGAATTCTAGCGGCCGGCTGCTCTGTTCGGTAGTTTTTCGTGGTTTCTCCGATCAACACCAGGCGAATGCCGGACCAGTATCCTACCAAACGGGCCACGGACCGCGCGCGATCTGTCCTTCCTCTTCCTTGTCCTATCCTCTCCGCCTTACACACACACTTACACTAACATGCACTACACCACCACATATTCCCGGAGACCGGTCGGGAGCTTAGAGCTTGTCTCGGCTGGGGCGGTACCTCATTAGTGGAAGAGTCCTGGTTAGGGGGAAACCCCATTAGCCGACGGTAGGTCGGCGCCGGATCTCGCCATCCAGCGGAAGAAGACCACCGCCATCTCCCGAGAAAAAAAATGCACTACACTAACGAGACTAATGACCAAAGCAGTTTGACGCGTCCGGAAACAGGAAAAAAACAAACCAAACCAATCAAAAAAACGTAAAGATACACAGTATATGACTGCATCCGCATTTATATTCAAAATGGTGGAGAGCGCAATGTTCAATTTGTGTGCGTATGCACATCCGTGACGCGTGAGCGCGTGCGGATGCGGTACTCACCTGGTACCTACCTTTCACACGGCGCCACGCACGCTGATGAGCCTACAGCGTGAACTCTACTGCTGGCTATGTGCGAGCACAATTACACATACGTATCGGCCTCCGGCAGCTAAGCGATGTAGCCAGAGGGCTACTAAAAGAAAGCTAGAGGACCACCTCGTAAGTAAAAGTGACAGGAATCGACCGAAAATAAAATAAGAAGCAATTTAATGAATATTTAATTTATGATGTGATTAGAAGTGAAATAAAAATGTGTACTATTACCTCTTGGAATAAAAGAAAACTTACGATCTAAGAATGAAAATACAAACCAACAATATAAACAATTCTACTATATACAAATGCATGTCGGGTTCGAGCGGTGAATTATCGATAAACTAGAGGTGCTACAAAATGGCACAGACTTTGTTGCATCTAAATCTTGACGCAACGCGGCTCCAAGCCCCTTAAGGGGCGTTGAGCGCAATCTTTGGAGTAATCCTCCGTTAATTACTAATACTCCGTAATTACTATACTAGTCAAGTCTCGTCACGTCGCAGTCAGTCAGTGCCTTTTATCCCTTCGGCCAGGGGCTCGACGACGTTAGATCCCGGGGTTCCTGATCGGTCACCCAACCAAGAACCCGCGAGTCTCGAATTCGCTTAACCTTCGTTTCATCATTTCGGTTCATCGTTTCATCATGTACTATTTTAGACAACCACTAGCAAAAGCGCTTACTTAAGACATACACAGCCTGCTGGAAGGTCAATTTTTAACACTATTAATAATTTTATAAGTATTAAAAAAAATTTCCACCCGGTGCTTCAATTTATGAACGAGGTTTGTGAAAACATTCTTTTTAGTAGTTTATTAGTTTTAATCACTAGTAAAAGCCTTATTTTTAGAACATGTACAGCAGCGAGCTAAAAGTTCAATTTCTAGCATTAGGGATAAAGTGAAACCAAGCCTAAGTGCTCAGAACGCCTCAAAGTGAATGTGAATGCAATGTGAAAGAAAGAAAGAATTTCGTCTGACCGCATCGCTACTACTGGCCTTCGTGTATCATTAAGTGACTTCTATACTTGAATTAAAGTAAAATAAAAGTCAGTAAGGCTATCTAAAACATTGTGTGTGACACACGTGGTTAGAGTGATTTTATTTTGTTCGTAGGATTGCATCACTCAATGTATCGGCCACGCCTCGCAACATTTCCATCTCGTTACATGAAATGCCATTTTATCCACTTGTATCATATATAACTATTTTAGACAGCTATTTTATCAAAAATGCTAAAAATGGTGCGAACCTCAACTATTCAGATAAAGCTTTCAATGTAACAATAGAAAAAAATACTTTGGTCTAATCAGCTACTACTAATCTCAACGAAACATGGTAATCAAGAGATTTTTACACTTGAATTAAAATAAAAGGTAAGTCAGTAAGGCTGACTGACTAAGAAATAGTGTATGACACAGGTGATAAATGTGATTTTATTTTGCTCGTAGGTTTGCGTCACTCAGCCTATCGACCTTTTATCGCAACATTTCTAGTCGGAAAATAAAATGTCACTTTTATCACTCGTATCATAAATAACTATTTGGTGGAATTTTAAATGCCAAACCTATCTGACGTATACTTTCAGCTGAAATATAGAGAAACAGATTAAATAAATTGTCTAACATTCATTCATTCATTTAGATACTAAACGAAACGTTGAGTTTATTTTTTTAATAAGAGAGGAAAAAATATATAATTGAGACGCTTTCAAATTCAACGACTTTAAGAACTTTTTATATTATTTTTATTAAAATGAATGTTCTGTTTTTATTAATTTTGTATGAAATTTTGAATACACGGCTACCACAGTTTAGTTTTTCCTTTAGAATTCCAATAATTCCATCTGAGTTATATTGCTGTATGAAAAATGAATTTTAATAACAATCCATTTTTATTTTGACTAAGTGAAATGCTTCCCAAAAGGTGCACCAATTTATTTTGGTATTTTTAAGGAATTCCAAAGAACAAAGGTAGGGAGCGAACTACAATATTCACCTAGTCTGTAAGCACTGATGGAATTATAGTATAAATGTCACGTAACAGACAATTATAGAAAAGAAAGTTTTATCACGAAACATCCCATGAGAACTTCATTAATTATACACAAATGTTTACAGTTTCGTCGTGGAAACACTCTGTAAAATCAAGTGTTTCAGATCAGTCAGTCAATGAGTTCAGGTTCAGTCAATCAGATCTCCAAACGTTGACAGACCTTAACTTTATAATAATGTTAATTTATTTGAAACTATAATGTCAAAGAAATTAAATATTACTAGCATTCACGATTACTTTTTGAAAAATTTTGAGTGGCGTCCTCCGCCAGAATTCAATCTTGAAAAAAAGTTACATTAAATCGGTAGACAATCAGAGTAGATACTCTAATTGAAAAATGTATTAGCAATACATAATAGCACAACGGGTGTATGGGAAATGTGGCTCAGGGCATCAACAGATGTCACCGCAGTTATTCAGACCGGAAGGTCTCAAGGTTCGAATCCTGACGCTAGGGGCTGAAATTTCTACACCAAACAACTAGGTCGAGTTCAGGCGCTGTCTGGAGGAGAATTCTAGCAGTCGGCTGCTCTGATCGGTAGTTTTCCGTGGTTTCTCCAATCAACACCAGACAAATGTCTGAGCAGTACCCTTAAGATCGGGCCGCGATCTGCCCTTGTCCTAGTTCACCTCACCCCTTACTCACATGCACTACACTAACACACTTGTCGGGAGCTCTCATAGCCTTTCTGCCATCGAAACGTTGAGCCATTTTTAACTCTGGAAACGCAGTTGAAGATAGGGGAGGTCATTTGCGAACAACATATTTGAGCACTGAAGTCTAATGGCCAGCTGGAGAGTCGGGCCGCGCAACATACAGCGCTATTGTATTAAAACCACATTTACAAATTGTAATTTTTGTTATTTGTTTAAGAAAACGTGTTCTTCTTCTACAGTGCCTAACATGTGAGTCAAAGTGTTGGCGAATATTTCTAAGAAAAACTTTGAGGAAGTTATAAAAGAAGAGATGCCAAGAAACTGCTGCACAAAAAAAAGCGGTTCTCACCCGTAGGATATAAGTTCTTCTAATTAATGAATTGAGAGATGCAGTTTCCTCTACTTAAAATTGCTCATGCAGTATAATACGATGTGAACATATTTATAAAAGAAAGAATTTGGACTGTTTCAATAGTTAGAGGAGTTTTTAAATACACTACAGATACTCTTAATAAAAAAAATTTGCAAATTATTTCGAAATAATTGAAAAGTTCTCATTTAATTACAATGAAAGAGTGAATTGAGATATTTAATTGTGAATATGACAACGTTTTAAGAGATTTGGAATAGTGTTTGTTAGTCTTTTCTCGCGCAAAAACACACGAGTGGCCATACACACTAACCAGCACTTGGCTACTACGAAGGGGAACTGCTAATAAATTAAATATTTTCTTCACTACCAATTCGGCAGTCAAAGCACAAAAATCTTCTGAACTGAGTTGTTATTAACAAGATGTGTGAAGGAACAGCAAGAGCAATGTATTCATCAAGTCAGTAGAAATTAATTTTATTACAATACATATATTCTCAGTTCTCCCTGAATATATGCCTCTACTCATCTCACTTACGTTTTCCATTGTCAATGTGAATTCTCACAAAGAAAAAAGTCACGGTTCTGACAGTGCCATTTTCTTAACAGCTTGCGTCGCGTTGTGTCGCGTTTTGAACCTGCCGAGCACTGCACCGCAGGCTGTCGTTTTCCAAGCTTTAGATTCATTGATTAATTCGTGATTCTGAGCGCGTCAACTACGAAACACATAAGTTCCGAAAGTGTACCGCTTGTTTTCATCGGGGGTGATAGGTGATATAGGCGAGATTCGGCGCCGACCTACGTGGGCTTGCCCAACCAGGTATCTCCCACCAGCAAGACACCGTCGCAGACAGAGCAAGTTCTAAGCTCCCGACAAAAGTGATAGTGCGGTGTGTCACCTTATAGGTTAAGAATCGGCAGCGCGCCAATTTACATGTGGTCTTGTTGTTGCGTTAGACTATTGTTTATAATCACTCTAAGCATTGTACAGTATTTGGAAGTGCAATTTGCGGAGATGGGGTTTTCATTTGTGTATGAAAGTATAAAATGGCAAACTATAGATAACAAGTGTGGCAACTTATACCGATCAATAGCAACTAAACTAAACGTGTCTAAAACTTGTGTGGAAAACAAGGTAAGACGTTTCAAGGAAAGCCGGTACAATCATTGATGCCTCTCGAAGTGGTAACCTGCACAGAACAACACTTCGTCAGGATCGCAAGTCGCGGAAATTGACATTTCAATTTTAGTCATTTGTTGTCTGTTATGAAAGCAGATGACAAAAATCGCAATATATCTGTGCCTACTGTATCTTCAAGGCCTCGAAACTTTGGTATTTATTTTTATTTTATTTTACGCCAAAAACAGTTAAAACACTGTGTGACGAGCTATGGGGAGAAATGAATTCTTTGCACGCCCTCAAAATTCCGTGATCCCCACCCTAAGCCATATACTACTTGAATTTTGAATTCAGATAGAAAATGAGCGTTTTTAATTGTTAACAAAAATATTCGCTCCAATGTAATATAATCTATTTTCAAGGGCAAATCAGCAATTATTTTGGGCTCTTATCATGTCCTTCGTCAAGGAAAAATACTTCCTGCAACGACATCACTGAGAACAATAACTTGAAAAACTATATTTCCTCCATGAATTCTAGAAGACGTGCACAGACAATGAAGCTACATTTATGTCCAGAAGCAACACACGGGGCCATCTCAGCATTTGCTCAATGGATCAGGGAAACTGGACGAAAAACCTGATCGAGAAGGGGGCCATTGTCCCGGAATCTGCAGCACAATACTTGTTACAGGTTGTTTAGAATTATACAGTTCACATGGTAAATAATACACTAAATATCACTGTTAAAATTAATATTACTTCCCTTTTCATGCTCAGTATAGTCTCTAATTGTACAGAAACAGCTATGCAGCAGAAACGAATTAACGTGGAATTTAAACTTTTCTATCGAATTCAATCGTTTAATGTCATCTGGCAAAGTGTTGCAAAATAATGTACATGTATTGTATATTCATTTCTTGTAATCAGCTTGTATGTATGACATTGTTGAAATGAACTTGTTTCTATGATTTTTTTCCCATTCCACAAAACTTTGCTAAATGATCTCGCTAAAAAGCGACGCAAAATTTGGTGTGTTTCGACTGGGTTGGTTAAAGGAGGCTTGGAGGGGTGTTGTTTTCCGATGAATGCCGATTGAAACTATTTGCTACGTGTAATGTCATAGTCGTATAAATATCGAAAAATATTTGCCGTAACTTTATCGTAGTAAAGTTCTCTAATTTCCTTGGTGTGGACTGGCACTGTACAGTCTTGCCCCTCTATCTTGCCTGCAGCCATCTACCACTGCTCAATGTACATTTTTTAATATTTTCTCAACATTTCTGTTTCCAAATAGGAAAACCAAAATGCCATTTTAAGAATATTATACCGAAAACCTCCTACTAAATAGTAATATTCATTGACAATATTTGGAGCAGTTTTTAAGAAAATGGCGTAAAGCGTTACTGTAAAAGCGAAATTTGAAGCTCATTTTCACAGGAATCTTTTGAGACTTAAAAAAATTTCATTTGACGAACTTTCACACACAAATTCAATCACGTATTTAAATTCACTGAAATGTGAATATTAAAGGCGTTAGAGGATAATTAACATATTTGAAAAAGTTTTGAAAATTGAAATGATTTTGGGCTCATTTTAACAAACAATTGTTGGGTTTTAGAGAAACTTTATTTGACATTATTTAAAGCACATGTATTGATAAATAAAATAATGTGAAGAAATTGTTTCTAAACTTAAGTATTAGGGACTTGAGAGACAAGTCAAAAAAATATATTTTTGTAATATTTGACAAAACAAAAGAATAAAATAATATGTCGTTTATATCAACGTCTTCGGTTTGCTTGAAACTAACCCTACCAAAGATGTAAAGAAAACATTTGAAGTGGTTTTTGAAAAAATCTTGTTTATGTTATTTTTTTTTAATTGCAAATATTGCAAGCACTATTGCACAAAAACTACCAAAATAAAAAACCATAAAATTGTCGAGAAGTCACGAAAACTATGAAAATCCAAAAAAATCTACATGACCTTAATAACAGAACTATTTACGGGCAATAAATTTCATTTAAATGAAGATCTCTGTGTTCTATTTTGTAGTTGTAGGAATACGCTGAAAATATTTAAACTTTTGCAATTTTCGAAAATTCAGAGTTAATCGCAAAAAACGAACCTATGCCGCTTGTGTATGTGTATTTTACTCTACTCTTACAAGAAATTTAAAGAAAAAATTTGGAGCCATTTTTGAGAAATGTTTTAAAATTGTCCGGAGTGGTTCATGTAAAGTACGCCCAAAAATTAATGAATGTTTTTCAAAATCACAGAGCTTCGATTCAGAGCAGACCGACAGAAGTGTCTTCAATTTGAAAAAAAGAATACTTCAGGCGCTCGTGTTGTATACATACACCAGACAGAGATGGACGGAGAGACGTTTTGAAGAAAAAAACAGTTTTTCGGTATCAGGCGAACTCAAAACGTGTATTTCCGTTGAAATCTTGAAATTGATTTTCCTCAGCAATACATAACTTTCTCCGAAATGTAGAGAAACCGAAATATATAGAAAATGTCAAAAAATGTGCTATGGATGACGAAAAATGGCAACAGGAAAGAGGATGGGGGCAAGACCTTAAAGCCAGAGAACTCCAAGAAAATTAGAAAAAATTGCTGCGAGAAAGTCTGTGAGATTCAGTAGCACCTCCAGTTTTCTCTATGCTCCTCATGGGTGAACATAAATAGTGAAACAAACTGTCTGATTTAATTTTTTAATTTAATATTTCCTCTGCTCTTCTAATATTAATTCAACGTAATCCGTTCCAAATTTATAAAAGAATATGGGCGCCAGGAAAAAATTATCTTAATTCAATTATTAAAATTACTCTTCAACTGCTATTTCTATTAAATTAATATCCGGCTAACTGGGTCGATGGGTCTTATAAGAAATAATGGTTATTGCCTACTAATAGACGATTATTCGATCTGCCATCTGTACAGAGTGGCCGAGGAATCTGAAAAGCAAATATACATTTCTAGTTATTCATTTGCTGGAATTGGCTAAATGAAAATCATCTTTTCTATTCACAGAAACTTGTAAGTTTATTCAATGTTCCTTGTTAACAATACGAAACTTTTGGTCATGACCAGTCTCAAAACTTATATTGCAGTACCCGTCTTCGCATGCTCTTGAACGATGTCGCCGCGTAGAACCATTTTCAATCTTCCCCGGTGTCGATGGCTCCAGGTCCAAATACCATCTTCTTTTCTTCCGTTCTGGCACAAGTGTACTCAAGTCACTGATCCTCACCGCCTTATAAATTGATAAGACTTACTTAATTTTCCTTTTAAATGTTCCCAGGTCTTTCTACTCGTATACTTAAAGTATTAAAGTTCAGCAAACTATTATCTGCATCAAATACTCCCAGTCCTGTTGCCGACAAATTCACCTAAGTTCACAATTCTAGTTTCCCCCCTTAACCAAAACCAAATTAAATGTTCACAATTCCCAAACTCCCAACATCAATTGTCTACACACGATGCTCACGGCACTACGGCCTGAGTCGGAATGCCTCCATATTCCACACTTTCAGCCCATCAAAACTCGGTCCGTCTTTCTACAGTTTCTTGTCAGAAAAAGTTCCATACCTAGCCAATCCCTCAATTACTTACAAAATTCAACTAGCCGCGCCCCAGACTGTCATTGCTCTCTCGGCCAATCCCCAAACATTTTACTTTATCAACTAGCCGCGCCCTGTGATTCAAAGCAATGAAGTTTGTTGACCTTGACGACAACTCGTCTACCGTTGCTATGCTGCCATATTTACAAATGTCTATCCTTACAATTCATCCAGTTTACAATAAATGTGTAGCAATACAAGGTCCCACATATTGGTATGTCACAATATTAAGCTATTAAAAGGCGGATTTTGATATCACTCCTTATCGGCGCCCAGTGAAGGTTTTTAACAAGAGAGTTACAAAAAATAAAATAAAATAAAAAATTATGAGTGGAGGAAATTATATTTTGAGCAGATCAGAGCTTTCCCTTATTAATAAAAAGCTAAGAAATTCGCGTTGTTTGAAATTAGCGACTAGAATGGAAATAGTAAGATGGCGTCATGGGAATGCGAATGGATGGCGATGGCGAAATGGGAAGATGAAGCATCTTCGCAAGTTGGCGGGAAATGGAAGCAGTCTCCACTCTCCACCACGTTACATGCCCACGTCGTTAGCTTGAAGGTGCAGGAAGTGAGAAGGCGATGCTAAGCTCCTGGTGGCCGGGCAACCGGCCAATCATCAGTTGGGCTTATGGCGCGTCGATCTTGGAGCAGGACTGGATGAAGGATTCTTTTCAAAGTACTCTGCATCCCATTTTAATGTCGGGCGGGAAACTAGTTATCACCCGTCAGGTTGCTCCTGTACCGGCGTTACCCATGTCCTCAGCTGGCGGTAAGCAATGGGGAGACGGAATGGGGGCTCCGAGCCGCCGGGGCCTTAGTCCAGGTGGCCCCCAGTTGGGCTCTCGGATTCGTCGTGGCAGTGGCTCGATACTCTGGGCAAAGAGGAGGGAACTTGTTCCCGGTGCATGTGAGTGGCGCATTGTCGAGACTCCGGTACTAGCCTGGATAGCTAGGAGCTCTGAGCTAGCAGGGCGGCCCTTAGTCAGGCATTGAATGGGGAGGTTGCCGCGAGGGCAAACAGGCTTCCGGCGGGATCCGGACATCAGCCTGTCAGCGTCAAAGCGACGGCGGGAGGTGCGGATTAGAGCCAAAAGAGGCGAAGTTGCCCTCCCCGGGGACTTGTTTCCCTGATGAAGAGAGTTCTGTGCTGCTGTGGGCCACACGGGATTTTGCGCATGAATGTCCATTCGACCCTGAATGCCGTCACTGATTCATTGATTGATTTTTTCGTGTTTCCGGGCGCGTCAACTGCTTCGGTCATTAGTCCCGTTAGTGTAGTGCATGTTTGTTTCTCGGGAGATGGCGGTTATCTTCCCCCGCTGGATGGCGACATCCGGCGTCGACCTACCGTCGGCTAGTGGGGATTCCCCCTAACCAGGACTCTCCCACCAGCGGGGCACCGCCCCAGCCGGGACAAGCTCTCCCCTCCCGGTCTCCCGGAATATGTGGTAGTGTAGTGCATGTGAGTATAAATGTGTGTAAGAGGAGAGGATGGGACAAGGAAGAGGAAGAAAAGATCGCGCCTGGTCCGTTGCCCGTTTTGGTAGGGTACTGCTCCGGCATTCGCCTGGTGTTGATCGGAGAAACCACGGAAAACTACCAATCAGATCAGCCGTCCGCTAGAATTCTCCTCCAGACAGCGGCTGAATTTGACCTAGCTGAGAAGCTAGTGTCGAAAATCCTGCCGCCGTCATGACTTAAACCTAGGACCTCCCAGTCAGTGGCGCTGCCGTGACATCAGTTGATGCACTGAGCTACCGCTCCCGGTAATGCCGTCACCGTCACGACTGTTTTCGCCCGCTGCCGCCCCATAACGAAGGCGCGCGGGGTTCTTCAGAACTCTTGTTTGCGGTAGCCGACAAAGATATTCGTCGTCGGAATGGAGTTGCAATGCAAGTCAGAATGGAGTCGGAATGCATTTCATAGTATTAGAATTTCAAAAATACTCAAAATAAAAGCCAACGTTAGAGATAGGTTTCGTAAAGTGCGCTATACTTAAAATAATGTTCAGGATTCGACACTGAAAAGTTCCCTGCCATTCCGTTACTGACAATGCGTCCACATATTCTCGGTTTACCAATCCGGTAGCGGTAGCTCAGTGCATCAACTGATGTCACTGCAGCGCCTTTGATCGGGAGGTCCTAGGTTCGACCTGAGCGGCGGTTCACACTGTTTTCAGGTCGAATTCAGTCTGTTGGAAGAAGGGGTTGCGTTTTCCTTTCCCCTTGTCCTATCCTCTCCCCTTACACACACACACACACTAACGTATTCTACACTACCACATATTCCTGGAGACCGGTCTGGAGCTTAGAGCTTGTCCCGACTGGGGCGGTGCCCCGCTGGTGGGAGAGTCCTGGTTAGGGGGAAACCCCACTAGCCGACGGTAGGTCGGCGCCGGATCTCGCCATCCAGTGGGGGAAGATCACCGCCATCTCCCGAGAAAAAACATGCACTACACTAACGGGACTAATGACCGAAGCAGTTGACACGCCCGAAAACACGAAAAAATCAATCAATCAATCAATCAATCGGTTTACCAAGCCTAACTGGCCTCGCGAGTGAGATTTCGCGCCAACACACTACGTTCCGGAAACAAGAGAAGGCTACGAAAAGGGGGGAAGCAACAAATTGCATGCAACTGTTGCACCATCGAGACCGAGGCCGCCTGACCCAGTTCTCTCCAAGAAAAGACAAGATGGCCACCGCCGTGCCCACACACCACATCGACAAGGCTTCTCTCAGGTCAAAGATTTTCAAAGCGAGAACTGTTGACGTCGTGGCGGAGCTTTTGGGTATGGTTTTTCTGCTCGTGTTGTGCATATGAAGGAACCAATTCAAAAACTTGTAGGTATGCTCATCCTTTAGTTTAGTTACGATTCCAGCCTCCACGAGTCGTTGGAAGACACTGTTGACCCTCTCTGCTCCAGGCCAGTTCTTCTTTACCCCGAACGATAGATACCCCGTATCGGTGAAACACTCCTTCACTTTGTGATACTGGTACACTCCATTCGAGATTGCGCCAATCTGTTGAGGCCCCATTGACAGTTCCTTTGGGTTTCCCAGCAAGGCTGTGTTTAGAGGGAGAACACTTCCAATTTCCATAATGTCCATGAACTCAATTTTGTCTACCAAAACGGCCGCTAAACCACCAAACTTTTTCACGTCAGACATGAACTGTTTTTGGAACGAAGCACCGTAGATAGTTTTGACCGACGCCGCCACTTGTTCTAGAGTGTCGATGTCCTTTTCTGAGGACGGAGTGATTATCGTTCCCGTGAAGAGTCCGGCTATGGTGTTGGACACGAAAAAGCTCATGATGCTGAGCCATAGCATGGTGGATCGCAGTCGGGGGTTAAAGGTCCCGGTGAGAATTGTTTGGATGACTTCGAAGAGAGATCCTCCCCAGTTCTGGCGATGCACAAACACTTGAGCTGCGAAGAACAGTAAAAGAAAGACAGCAATTGTCACCCAAATGGGGAAAGGGATAGTCAATAATACACTGGTTGAAATAGGCGGTGACTTTCGCACTAACATGCATAGGTTATCATAGTCATGTGGATACAAAAAGTCGAAATCGTAACACTTTATGGAATTCCGGTACATTGGTTCCGTGCCGAAATGAATTTTTCCTGTCTGCAGATTCTCGTACTGTTCCATAACGCTTCCTATGTGAACGCAATTTTTGACATATCCTAGGTGCTTTGCCACAATATAACTGACTTTCGGATAAACGGCCAAAGCATTTGCCCAACGCGAATTGCAATATCTCTCTCTTGTCTGGTTTCCTATAGGAGAAAGGTACCCAAATACCACTTTCTCATTTTTGAGATTATTGTCCTTTGGTAATCGAGGATCAAAATGTAATTCTTTAATAAGGGGGTGATGGGTTGAAGTACCACTGACTGAAATTCCTCCAATTGAAAGAGAACACATGGCGAAAATGTTTGCTAATAATTTTATTAAAGATGAGGGCATGATTATGTATTCTTCTCGGCCGTGGCACCAATATTATTATTATTATTATTATTATTATTATTATTATTATTATTATTATTATTATTATCATGGATAACATAAACGTTGTTTCAGTCTCTTGTAGGCAATTTGGCTGTTTTTCACGATCATTGAATGATGTATTAGGAGTACATCTCCTCCATACATTGTCTTTGTATAAAGCTTGATTCAGTAAGTTCCTGGTAGTGTGAGTGCTATGATGCATTTAACTGTTCAGTATCTCAAGAGATGCGGTTGATAAGATGTACAATGAAGGTGATCCTGCTCAATGATGACATTACTTGCAGTTTATTTGCGTTAATCATCAAGCTTTCTTGCAAATTACACTTCCCCAGAATGAAATACATCTGTTCGATCTATCTTTCCATGTTTACGTTTTATAGGGCTTTGAAATAATTATTATAAGACTTTTTCTTTCAGAAAGCAAAGTGAATCAGAGAAAATATCATATAGTGATGTATCCACAGCGAAAACAATCTTCTTCGAATTTGTAGTCCAAGGGATCGTGTGAAGTTATACGAAACTACCAAGACCAAATGATGTTACCGTCTGTAAGATGAACCTCTGATCAGTGATAACATAGAAGTAATGGTAATAACTTGTAAAATAGATTTCTGCAATTTCCATCAACCGGGAAAACTTCTTCTTCAGTAATATCTCTTTAAAAAAGATGAATGTTGAAATAGCGGAAATGGCCGTTACAGAGCAGTTGCAGATCTTCAGAGGAGAGCAGTCCAAACAACGTGGCAGATTAAGTTCTAAGATTGGTATGCCTTGATGCATGGCTTTGCGTTCTGCCAATCAAAATCTGTAACAGTTCAAAATTAATGTTATTGAATATACACTCTATAAATGTATCTAAACAATTAGAGACTAAACTGATAATTAAAAACGAAAACACTAATTGTAAAAATAATATTAGCGCCTGAGTTTCAATAATTATAAAATACTAAATATGAACATAAAAACTTATTATTGTATTAGACTTCAATTTCTAGATTAATGATATCCATCAATACCAACTTTTGTTATTAAAATTAAATTTATTGCGGACCTAAATAGTATTATATTTCAAGGGAGCAAAATATTTAAAATTTGAAATGTTACCTATCATACACGTTGGTATGATACGTAATGTTACCTATCATACACGTTTACAATCAAAACACTAGGGAACAAAAAAGATGGAAATCCAGGATGAAAAATGATTTGAAAGGAAATGATCACGCTGATTTCGAAAATCATTATAAAGTTTCTATGACGCAAGGTTCAAAAGATATGAATATATTTAGTATTTGAAATAAACAAAATCCTTTACTATATTGTTCACTAATGTGTTGATTGTCTGTTATTAAATTCTGTTGATTTTTAGTACTTGTTGTCTGAAGTTGTTGCTTAAAATTTAATTTTAAGCCCCAACTTAAGTTGCTTAAAATATAAGATACTAAAAATCAACAAAATCGTTTACTAATTTCCGCATTGCTACTCCCGATATATTACTAAAAAATTTAATGATCATACTTCAAATGACTGAAGAACAAGTTTTTTTATTTATTTATTTTACGTAAAAAAACAGTTAAAACTCCGTATGACATGCTATGGGGAAAAGTGAATTGTGTGCACATTTTCAAAATTCTGTGATCCCTACACTAAGTCATATACTACTTAAATTTTGAATTTTGAAAGGGAGAAAAATAAAAAAAAACTCCCATGTAATAAAATCTATTTTCAAGGATAAATAAGCAATAAATTTTGGCTCTTATCCATGTTGTCCTTCAGAATAATACTTCCTGACGCGACAACATGGAAACGATAATTTGAATAATTGTATTTCCCACTGAATTCTAGAAGACGTGCACAGAAAATGAAGTTACATTTATGTCCTGAAGCAAAACAAGGGGCCATCTCAGCATTTGCTCAATGGATCAGGGAAATTGGACGAAAAACCTGATCGAGATGGGGGTCATTGACCCGGAGGCTGCAATACAATACTTGTTACAGGTTGTTTATACACATTTATACATTTCAAATGGTAAATAATGCATTACGTATCATTGTTAAAATTAATATTACTTTTCTTGTGATGCTCAGTATAGTCTCTAATTGTATAGAAACAGTTATGCAGCAGAAACGATTTCACTTGGGATTTAAACTTTTCTATTGAATTTAATCGTTTAATGTCATCTGGCAAAGTGTTGTAAAGTAATGTACATGTATTGTATGTGAATTTTGTGTAATGAGCTGTTGATACTGTCACCTGATGAATATGATTTTTACGTCGAGTGTTAGAGTAATAGACTTCAGCATTTTCTGAAAATATATTCCCGCCCTTAAGCAAGTCATTTTTTACAAAAACCACTGATTCGTAAATAAACAGACAAGGTAATGGTAAAATTCCTAGATTAATGAAGACAGGCTTACATGAATCACGTGGGTGGGATTTGGTTATTATTCGTACAATTCGTTTTTGTAATCTAAGTCTGGGAGCTATAAGATGTATTTCCCCAGAATACTATGCCGTATCTCAGGCGGCAATGAACATTCGCGAAGTATACACAACGAGCAGTATGAAGGCTGACTGAATTTGCAAGAATTCTGAACGCGTAGCATAATGAACTTAATTTTGTGTTCAATTCATTTAAATGGACGTTCCATTTAAGGTTTGACTGAATTGAGAGACCTAAAAATTTTGTTGCCTTAACATCAGTCAATGGTACACTGTTCATTTTCAATGGAGCACAGAATTGTTTATTTGAAATGGAAAACTGCATTAAAACCGTCTTCTTTTCGTTTACTATTAATTTGTTATTTCGGAACCAATTTGAAACATCTGATATTGTACTATTTACGGTTTCTTTATTGCAAAGGATGTTTGTATCATCCGCAAAGAGAACCGTTCTTCCGTTTCGAATCGTCGAGGGCATATCGTTTACGTAAAGTAGGAACAGAATAGGGCATAAAATCGATCCTTGAGGAATTCCACATGCAATGGGCAAAGAATCGGAAAGGTGCGTACGTAATGTTCCATCATTGCAGTAAGGTATTTCAACTCTCTGAGATCGTTGTTTAAGGTACGAACATAACCAATCTAGAGCAATACCACGGATTCCATATGAAGGTACTTTTGAAAGTAAAATGTTCTGATCAATGACGTCAAAAGCTTTTGAGAGATCTAAAAATAATCCAATAGGTGCCTCGTTTTGATCCAATGAGAGGCGACATCTTTAAGAAAAGAAAATATAGCTGTTTCCGTTGATTTTGATTTTCTAAATCCATGTTGGCAATCTGAAAGCGCGTCGTCTTTAGTGAGAAAGGTTTCCATTCGTACGTAGAAAAGTCTCTCTAATATTTTTGAAAAGACTGATAGAAGAGAAATGGGCCGATAATTTTGAATTTCATTTTTGTTGCCTTTTTTGAAGAGCGGCTTAATTTTAGCTGTTTTGAAAAAAATCTGGAAACGTTCCAGTGCATAAAGATGCATTAAATATGTGAGTTAACGGGTGTATAATGGCATACGCATAAGTCTTTAACAAAGAATCCGGGAATTCATCTAAACCGGACGAATATTTATTTTTTAGTTTACCGATTATTTTGAGAATTTCATAGGAAGAAGTTCCAGAAACGAACATTGTGTCTAAAATTTTGGGTGAACTGTCTGTTTTTGAATTTTGTGCCTGGATCGTTCACATTTATATCGTTATATTTTAAAACAACATTCTCTACGGGTTTTCTAGTTGATTTGGTAGTATTTTTTATTATATTTCATATTGCTTTTTTTATTATTTGAGTTCAAAATATCCTGATCGTTTTTCATGATTTTAGCCTGTCTTATGACTTTTCGTAACAATGTTTTGTATTTTTTAATGTAGATAAGGAAATCTTGAGATGCGTCATGACGTTTAGAAATGAAGGAAAGAATTCACTTGTTTTTACAAGATGTCCTAATCCCTTGTGTTATCCAAGAATTGCTTTTCCGTGAAATATTTAATTTTGTTTTTGAAGAGGAAAGCAAGTGTTAAAATGAAATGAAAGAGTTGAAAAAAAAAAAAAAAAAAAAAAAAAAAAGAATTATATTTGTCGTTTGTATCAACAGTATTATAAACCGCTTCCCATGACTCCTGCATCAAGTAATCAATGAATAATTTAATTTTACTTTTAATAAACAATCTAGTCATACGTGTATTATTTATTGTGTCAGTGATCGCATTTCTTATAATGGTAAGAATTTGTGCATCGTGGTCACTGTATCCTAAATCTTTTGTTTCAACTTCATATCGAGTAGTAGTTTTGTTAATTATAATTTGATCAATTGCCTTCATAGAATGTTGTGTGATCCGTGTAGGTACATTAATTGTAATGTCTAAATTGAAGGAATTAATTAAATTGAGAAACTTTTCTTTCTCGCAAGATTCGACCAGAAAATCAATGTTAAAATCTCGGCATACAACAATGGATTCAAAAGAGCGATTGCTGACTTTGTAAAGTGTTATCTCCAGGATTTCTAAGAACAAAATATAATCTGCAGTTCTCTTTGTTGGAGGTCTGTAAATGCAAAGTATCATCACTTTTAGTGAAGTAAGATGTACAACAGAAATTTCGAAAATATTTTCAATGGAATACACATTTAATTCCGCCAAGGGGATAGAATCAATATTATTTCTAACGGAAATACAGGAACCCCCATACGTAGGATCTTTATGGGATTCTCTCTCTCTGCAATAAAAGCCTGCGAGGTAAAAGTTTGGAATTTGGAAAATGCTAAGTTCATTAGGAGATAACCAATGTTCTGTAGAGCAAAGAACGTCCATTTGATTTAGATCGCTCTGTAGAAATGTTAAAAATGGAATACGCATTTAAGAAATATATAATAATAGAAATGTTGAAAATGGAATACGAAAAAAAGTTAAAAATGGAATACGCATAGTCGTGCAATAATATTGAAACACCTTGAAAGGAGAAATTCCTATTGTATTGTTTAAGAATACTTTTCGTCTTGTCACTTATTTTTGTCTTCCTGTTTACTCTCTCTGACAAGAAAACCTCAATAATCTCCCATCGCATATGATCCTTATGCCATTGGTATCTCTTCTCCATTGTAGAAATATCTTGATGAAACTGTTCATCATATTCATCACTACTATCGCCCAAATTCAGCGGAGAAAGTGGAGAAGAGAATGGAGAGAAGAAAATGAACATTGAGAGACATTCTACAAATACTATTTTTGCAGCTTTGTAACCATTCTTTGACCAATGTTTTATAATTGTCTTCTTTCTTTGTCCAGAGAAATGCATGCACAATTCCCTTAAAAGATTGCCATGCTGCTAACTCAGTGTCTCGCAATTTTTCTTCCAATATTTCAACTTTTATGATTTGCGGGCCGATTGAAATTCCTTCCTACAATTTTGCATTACTCATGGATGGAATTATTTCACTGCTTCGAGACTATACTTTAAAGAATCTATAAATAAATTCAATTCATCTATTATAGAGAAAACAAAATTCATTCATTAACCCCCTAATATGCGCACAAAAAGAAAAAAGTACCTGCACAGTATTGGGCAAAAGTCTAGTTTCTGTTCTTAAACTCTGAATTTTTTGCCCGACAGCAAGTAGGTTCCAGTACTGTAATTTGGAGACTAGCAGATTTTTTTTGACTAATGTCAGTCCCTTGCAAAATCATTTAGGTCTTCCTCCTCTGCGTCGTTTACGCAAGGGTCAGGCTTTCCTGGTAAGTAACAATGATACATAATGCATTATTTACCATTTGGACTGTATAAATGAGTATAAACAACCTGTAACAACTATTGTACTACAGCTTCCGGGTCAATGACCCCCATCTCGATCAAGTTTTTCGTCCAGTTTCCCTGATCCATTGAGCAAATGCTGAGATGGCCCCTTGTTTTGCTTCTGGACATAAATGTAACTTCATTTTCTGTGCACGTCTTCTAGAATTCAGTGGGAAATACAATTATTCAAATTATCGTTTCCATGTTGTCGCGGCAGGAAGTATTATTCCGAAGCACAACATGATAAGAGCCAACATTTATTGCTTATTTATCCTTGAAAATAGATTTTATTACATGAGGGCTCTTTTTTTTAATTTTCAAAATTCATGTAGTATATGACTTAGTGTAGGGATCACAGAATTTTGAAAATGTGCACCCGATTCACTTTTCCCCATAGCACGTCATACGCAGTTTTAACTGTTTTTTTACATAAAATAAATTTTTAAAAAAAGTGGTGTGAATTTTTTGACATTGAAATTTCTGTTTCTGAGGGAAACACGGCTTCAGTTTCATCACAGTTTTCATCATTTATTGATCATGTTTCCGCGTGTATAGGCACAGGTACTTCGTCATTGTGTGACACAGGTCGCATGGCAGAAGAATTATGGGAATGATTGATCTGGAGATGCCAGATATCTTTATCATGAGGCAGTAGCAGTCATTAACCCCGAAGCGCCCTCAATAGGGAGACTCACGCCAGTGCCCGCAAAGTATCTCTCATATACAGCGGCAACTTTTTGTGAATGCAAATGAACTGAAGGACCATTTACTGAAATAGATTTTTAATTCAGTTTTCACATGTCCCTCAATGCAATTGTTAATGAATCTTACACTACGGAATTCATGTCTGAATAATTATGGTGAAAAAGATAAAAATTGGCTAAGTACACCCAAAAACCATTAAACATCAAATTATTCTATTAACTAATGTTATATAAAATTTCCTTAAATTATTTTGGAACGTTACCGACACACACACACACACACAACCACACACACACACACACACATATGTGTATATATATATATAA
Source organism: Teleogryllus oceanicus (assembly GCA_964035755.1). NCBI lineage: Eukaryota > Metazoa > Arthropoda > Insecta > Orthoptera > Gryllidae > Teleogryllus > Teleogryllus oceanicus. The sequence goes on from CAXIVR010000013.1 coordinate 39,431,098, forward strand.
CTTTTACACGAAAAATTTAGAAAGTCTCTCTTCTATTTTGCAAGGTTCTAATTTTTTTATTTCCCTCCCGAAGTCTTCTGCATATCTTTCTCTTTTGTAAGAAATTGTGAGAGTCGATTCTATATAAAGTAAGTTATTACATTTTCTGAATAGGCACCGGTCATAGACACTGCTGCAAAAAATGTCATGATACGTACCGCTCAGGTCAGGAGCTCACAATGCACTGGCGCCATTGCACCCAACGTATACATGACATATACCGCGCAGCGCAGAGATCAGGTTTAAACATGCTCACGTTAAGTGATTCAGCGAAAGGATAAAACTAAAAGCCCAGGCAATCTCAGAAAAGTAAAATAAAGGAATACATGAAATATCAGACGACTAATGCATCTCAATTATTCAGGACCATAAAATTGCATTGGCTTGGATCTCACAGATCTATTGCGAAGCATTCCCGGATTAAAATTGTTTGATGACATTCTTTTCAACATGACTAAAGCGAATGGCAATGATTGAGTTTTCCATACAGCCACAACCTAACGTTCGCTGTACAGAAGATACAACACTGGTGAGCAGTCCATGGTTTGTCGTAAACACATAACCGATAGCCAAAGTATAAATAATATGCAAGTATTGTAATTTTATTTACTTTTTCCTTTAAAGTTTGGGTGTAAATCTTCCACAAACACAACAGAAGTTATCGGCTTGATTCGCATACTTTCGGTATGAAATGACGATTTGCATTTTTTCGAACCGATTCAAATCAACAGTTTATTGACGAATTGCTTTATAAAACTCACAAAACGTAATGTATTCTTGTATTTGAGGCACACGGAAACCAGACATGGACTTCACGTTCGTGGCAGGTAGAGAACCGCATGACACCGAGTGACTCAGAATCTGCCCCCCCCCCCATAGTTGGATACTAATATACTTACGATAGAGTAAGAGGTTAAAATAATTATTTTCTGTGACTGAGGCACAGTAGGAATATAAGAGTGCACGTGACGTGTTTTAAAAACATTCAATAATTAAAAACATTCAATAATTAAAAACATTCACATTCATTGAAAATGAACAATATGCAATTAGTTGATGTTAAGGTAACAAAATTTCTAGGTCTCTCAATTCAATCAAACCTCAAATGGAATGTACATATCACAGAATTGAACACTAAATTAAGCTCATTATGAATGAAAGTTTCCGGGTTGGTAGGCCGTGGTCCAGTTGGCCTTGAAGAGCCCAATGTTTGCGGTGGACATCTTCAGTGGCGGCAGCGTCGCACGGTGGTCTGAAGAGGGCCGAAACGCGCGCATAGACTCCAAATTTTATTTTTTGAAAAACGGTTATTTCTTGGTAAATGTCAATTCTACATACTTCAAATGACTAGAAACCAGGAAAAATAATAATTTTTATCAATGCTTATAGCCATACGACGCTCTCAAAGCCAAGCGTTTCAGCCAAAGAAAAATTCAGCTACCCAAGCAGTGAAAATATACCTATCTTTGATTGTTTATAACTTTTTCCCTAATCAACTTTTCAACTTACAGAAATTATACGCACTTTTATATACCTTTCTAAATATATTAAAGCAGTTTTAGTGTCATTTTTTTAAATTTTTCATGAAATTAATTGTTACGTAATTAAGGTATGTAAAAACTGCTCATTCTTTTGAATAAGTAAATTTTCACAGGCGATTAAAAAAAACAACCAAAAACACATCCCCAAAATTAATATATACTTTTAAGTGAACATTATTGAATAATTTTCAGTTGAGATCAGCTGCCCCGATTCGCCCCTTTCAAAATGATTACCGTTTAAAGTTTGCATTGTGTTTGGAAAGAGCACCATTACCTCTGGACATAATACCGAAATCGTTTACTTCTTGAAAATTTATTATCTTCTCAACTTTCAGATATTCATTAATTACATAACATTTTCAATATCTTTTCAAAATTATTCCTTCTTTCAATTTGCCACATTTCTGTGTTTTTCAATCAATTTAAACATAGGAAATTGAGATCTGTAAAACTGAAACATGCAATAAGTGAATTTTGACGGGCAATAACATTAAAACATCTAACACATCTCAGCCAAATTAATGCATGTTATTAAGTGAACAATTGTAAATATTTTTACATTGATAACAGCCGCCTTGGTCAACGTCTCTCAAAATGGCGTCCATTTATAGTTTACATCACGAGGATGAAAAAAGCGCCATTCCCAGAACTATGTGATCTTTGACGGACAATTACACAAAAACGATTGAAAACACTTCTTTGAAATTAATAACTATTATTAATTGGACATTTTTTTATGTTTTTGCGTTAACAACAGCCGCCCTGGCCTGCCTGTTTAACAATAGTGACCATTTAAAGACTACATGATGAGTATTGAAAGAAAGCGAAATCAAAAGTAGGTGATATTTGACGGGCAATTACAAAAAAACAACTAAAAACACTTCCATGAAATTAATAAATATTATGAAGGCGACATTTGAGAAAATATTTTTGTTAATAACAGTCCCTCGGTCTGCCTTTTCGAAAATGGCGAAGATTTAAACTTTACTTGACCAGCTTTGAAAGAATGTGCCATTTCTAATAACTAAGTGATCTTTAACGGACAATTGAACAAAAGCAAGTAAAAACAGTTCCATGAAATTAATAACTATTATTAAATGGACATTTGTTAATATTTTTTCGATAATATCAGCCACCTCGACTAGCCTCTTTTAAAATGGCGACCGTTCTAATTTACATAACGCGGTTTTAAAAAAGCGCCATTCCCAAAACTAAGTGAGTTTTGACGGACAGTTACACGAAAACGACTAAACAAATTTCTGTCAAATTAATAACTATTATTTATTGGACATTTGTTGATTTTTTCCTTAACAAAAGACGCCTCGACTTGCCTGTTTTAAAATGGCGACCGTTTAAAATTTTCATAATGACGATTGAAAGAAAGCGACTTACCAATAGTAAGTGATTTTTGACGGGCAATTACACAAAAATAACTAAAAACACTTCCATGAAATTAATAAATGTTATTAAGGGGACATTTGATAACATAGTTTCGTTAATAACAGTCGCCTCAGCCTGCCTTGTGGAAAATGGCGAACGATTATACTTGAAGTGCTTTGAAAGAAAGTGTCATTTCTGTGGTCATTGACGGACCATTATAAAAAAACAGAAACATCTCCGTGAAATAAATATATGACTTGAAATGAACAATTGTAAATATTTCTTCGTTGCCCCGAATTGCTTCCCTCGGTGGACGCGCAGTCAGCAGTTGAAGCGTTAGCGCTGGATGTCATGTCAGAGGTGGCGCGCAGGGTGAAATGATCCGGACAGGAAATGACCTCTGGCATATGCGTAACCGCGACTGCTAAAAATAAGACTCAAGGGACATGAAGATAAGTCTCACAGGAAGCCAACTCAGGCGGCCAGATCTCTGGCATTTTCATATCATGAAACACATCACTTTCCGGCTTTGGTCCAAAGCATCCATGCGCCACCTCTTGACAGATTAAGTAACATAATAGTGAAATAATATGAAATGATTAATTATTATTTTACATTATAAATGGCAAACGAGTAGTACAATTGTTACAGTGTAAGTCACTACTACTATGAGTATATACTATTTATTCCTTTTACTATTTAAAGAACATTCTTACGGTTTTTCTACTTTTGAAAACTATTGTAAAAACTTTTTATACACTATCTCTACCTAATTTTCAACACATATGCCCTTGAGTCATGGAATGAATGCTTATAATAACCTTTTCTTTACTTCTGACCAAATAAAAAGGTTTTATTCATTTTCAATAATGTCTGATACAGAATAGGACTTTTTTGACAAATAAATAAACAATATGAATTATGAGGAATAATATTATTTTACACTTAGAACATGTTTCAATAGATTTATACTTAAAGAACTGTTTTAAATTCACTAAATAAATAGTTATTTAACTTAACATCCCATGCGCGCGTTTCGGCCCCGTTCAGACCACCGTGCGTCGTGGGGGTAGTCTCCGGGTCGGCGGCTGGCTAGCGGCCGACTACTAAATTCTCAACTTTTTGCTTTCCTAGACATTTAGATTGCAAAAGAAAATTATCCGAATAATGAAAAAATCCCATCTACGTGATCCGTGGAAGCCTCTTTTCATTGAGCTTGGAATATTACCATTGCCTTGCCTATTTATTTATGAGTCTGAAGTATTTGTCAAAACTGACTTACTTAACGGTGGGAACTTATTTTCATGTAATACTGATATTTATAGTTACAACACTCGACGTAGAAATCATGTTCATCAAGTGTCAGTATCAACAACTCACTACAAGAAATCCACATACAATACATGTACGTTACTTTACAAGGCATTGCCAGATGAAATTAATTAAAATTGGTACACAAATTTAAGTTAAAAGTAAAATCTTTTCTGCTGCAAATCTGTTTTATACAGTTAGAGACTATACTGGTCGTTAAAAAGAAAAAATAATGTTTACTTTAACAAAACCAAGATATAGTATAATGAATTAGTTTACATTTGCATTGTATAATTTTAAAAAAAGGCTCAATATGCATGTAACAAATAATGTACTTCAGCTTCCGGGTTAATGATCCCCATCTCGATCGGGTTTTTGTCCAGTTTCCCTGATCCATTGAGCAAATGCTGAGATGGCCCCTTGATTTGCTTCTGGACGTAAATGTAGCTTCACTATGCGCACGTTTTGTTTAAATTAGGTTTTGCTTGTAGTGGTAGTAGAGCTTAAGGTGAGTTTCTATTTTGTTAACAATACAGAAAAATCAAATCTGTTCGTTCCTTTACCGTTAAAAATTAGTTTTCTATAATTCGGCAAAGAAAATATCTAGTTTTTGAAATGTTAATCTCTCGCTTTTTTAAATTTATTATTATTATTATTATTATTATTATTATTATTACTACTATTATTATTATTATTATTATTATTATTATTCATCTTTCAACTATTAATAGTTAAATTGATGGGAAGGGATTCTGAAACTCAAGAAAGCGTGCGCAGATGCTTTTCTCCCCCATACGTCACATACAGTTTTTGACTAAATAAATAAATAAATAAATAAATAAATAAATAAATAAATAAATAAATAAATAAATAAATAAATAAATAAATAAATAAATAAATAAATAAATAAATAAATAAATAAATAAATAAATAAATAAATAAATAAATAAATAAATAAATAAATAAATAAATAAATAAATAAATAAATAAATAAATAAATAAATAAATAAATAAATAAATAAACAAACAAACACCTCCTAATTGAACGCGACTATCAGAGGGCAAAATAATGACGGTTATCTTCAAATGAAGATGGTAAAAATAGTGGTGCTACAAAATGGCACAGACTTTCTCGTAGCAAAGTTTCTAATTGTTTTGGTGTGGACTGAGTCTTATCTCATCCTCTTGCCAGCTGCCATCTATCGCCACCCAAAATACATTTTTTTGAAATTTTCTCAACTTTTCTGTTCCCAAATAGTAGAACCGCAATATTATTTTAAGAATATTAAAGAAGGATAAAACCTTCTTCTAAATAGAAATTTTCATTGAAAAATTTGGAGCCATTTTTAAGAAAATGGCTTTAAGCGTTACTGTAAATGCGAAATTTGAAGCTCTATTTCACAGGAATCTAATAAGATTTCGAAAAAGTTTATTTAAAGTCATTTGAAGTACTTCAACTCACAAAGGCAATAATGTATGTAAATCGATGGAAATGTGCATATTAACGGCGTGATATATACTTTAAAAAAATTCCATTCGTGTAATTAAAAAACAACAACAAAATAATACATTAAAATGAAATTAACGTCATAATAAACAGTGCCATTATTACTATCTGTTGCAAAAGATTCAAGAGAAAATTTCGAGCCATTTTTGAGAAAATGGCATGTGAGCGTTTCTGAGAATCCGGAATTTTGAGCTTATTTTCACAGAAAACTGTTGAGTTTTCCAGAAAATTTAAATGACTCTATTTAAAGCACATGTACTCATCAATATAATGTGAAGAAATTGCTTGTAATGTAAATGTCACCAAAGTGGGAGAGAAGTAAAAAAATACATTTTTGTATTTTTTGAAAAAAATAAAGGAATAGAGCAATATGGTGTGTATGTCATCGTACAGGGTTTATTTGGCACTAACCGTAAACAAAATTTAAAGAAAATATTTGTAGCCGTTTTCGGGAAAATTTGTTTTTGTTATTTTTTTAAAATAGCAAATATTGTACGCACTATTTCACGTAAATTACTAAAATTATCAAAAACGGTACTTGACTTTATGAAATAACTATTTATGTACAACAAATTTCATTTGAAGGAAAATGTCTATCTTCCATTTTGTAGTTGTTGGAAGACGCCGAAAAAAAATTCAAAATTTTCTAATTCTCGAAAATTTAGAGTTAACCGCGAAAATCGGACGTATCCTACCTTTGTTAGTGTATTTTGCTCTATCCTTACAAGAAATTTAAAGAAAAAATATGAAACCGCATTTGAGAAAATTTTGAAAATGTCTGTGGAGCTTCATGTAAAGTACCCCCAAACATTAAATATTGTTTTTCAAAATCTCAAATCTTCAACTAGAGTCAGAGAGACAGTACTTTCTTCAATTTGGAAAAGATTTTACACATGGTTTAAGTGCTAGTAGTGTTCACAAACGGACGGACGGACAGACACACGGACAAACAGACGGACAGACTGACAGACTGACGGACAGACGCACAGTGCTAGCGCCTAAACCATGTGTACATTTTTTTTTCAAGTTGAAGAAAGCCCTGTCGATCTGGCTCTAGTTGAAGTTTTGAGATTTTGAAAAATATTCTTTAATATTTGGGGGTAATATTATAAAGTTTATACGAAGCCCCCCAGACATATGCAATATTTTTTTCAAAAATGGTTCCAAATATTTTCTTTAAATGTCTTGTAAGAATAGAGTAAAATACGCTTATAAAGGTGGTATTTGTCTGATTTTCACGGTTAACTCTGAATTTTTGAAAATTGCAAAATTTTGAATTTTTTCCGGCGTTTGCCTACAACTATAAAATTGAAGATAGAGATTTTTTTCTTCAAATGGAATTTTTTGTCCATAAATAGTTGTATCCTAAAGGCCACATACAGTGCTTTTTGAAAATTATAGTGGTTTTCCTGCAATAGAGCGTGAATTATTTGCTATAAAAAAATAAAAAAACAGATTTTCTCAAAAACGGCTCCAGATTTTTTCTATACATTTTTGGTAGAGTTAGTTCCCAATACATCTTATCTGATGACATAGACACCATATTGCTCTATTCATTTGTTTTTTTCTAAAATTACAAACGTAATTTTTTTACTTGTATCTAACGGCGGTAATATTTACATTTGAGACAATTTCTTCAAGTTATTGTATTTATGGGTACATTTGTGTTAATTAATGCCAAATAAAGTTTCTCGATAACTCAACAGTTTTCGATAAAAATGAGCTCAAATATCCACATTTTAAGAGACACACAAACTCCATTTTCTCAAAAATGGCTGCAAATTTTTTCTTCAAATTTTTCTAGCGCGTTGCACTGTTTAAAATTACGTAAAGTTCATTTTGGTGTACTATTTTGTTTTTTCAAAAATTACACAAATGTAATTTTTTGAAATGTATCTCACGCCGTTAATATGCACATTACCATCGATTTGTATACGCTATTACATTTGAGCGTGGAAGTGCTTCAAATGATTTAAAAAGTTTTTCGTTTTCAAAAGTGGAATGGGATTCTTCGTACGCAGACAAAGCGTATTGGCATTAACAAAAAAAAAAATATCAAAAATCTCTACTGGTATCTTCTTCCTTTTTCATTTCGAGTTTCATACAGCCTCTGCTTATACAGAAGGACAAACTCGACCGTGTCTTCTTGCTGTCCAGGCGTGCAGATTATGCAACTAGATTGAAATCGGTGCCTGGAGAATAAAAAAGCAAAATAGTTATGTAAAATCCAGGAAAATACAAAAATAAGGCGAAGTGACACAAATATTCATCAGAAGGCAAAATAGGCAAAGAGAAGCCAAATAAAAAACTACTAAAACAGTTCCAAAAGTAGAGTATAGATCCCTATTGTCCAAAGTTATAAAATAGTAACAGTAACAAAACTGCATTTTGCGAACGTTCCGGGCTATGAATATATTGTAACGAATATTGCGTCACCTGCCGGCACCATTACGGACTACCTGAATGCGCGGATTGCATCATCTGCCGGCGCCACCACGACCTGCCTGTGTGCCCGGGTTGCGTCATTTGCCGGCGGCCCCTGCACTAGATTTTCCCAGAATGTTCGCGGGGTCCGGAAAGTTCTCGACGGCACCCGCCGAGTATAAATACGCGGCGGCCAGCGACCGCGAGTCACTCTTAAGACTGAAGGGGAAGCTGAGCTGTAAAGTGTTGTGCATTGCCGTGCAGTGATTGTGCTCAGTGACGTGAACCGTGGTCAGTGCATCGAACTGTGGTTAGTGCAGTGAACTGTGACCAGTGCATCGAACTGTGGTCAGTGCTTAGGACTGTGTGACAGTGTAAGAGAAGTGAACAATGTAAATAAATAATCAAGAGAACTGAATAGTGTAATTAAATAATCAAGAGAAGTGTAGTGTAAATAAATAATGAAGAGAACTGTGACGCATAAAGAATAATCAAGTGTTTACAGTGATTGTGTTAAGAAACGAAATAAACGTTTTTCTTAAAATAATACCAGAGTTTTAATTCACCAACTAGAATCGTAACAATATCATATTTTCATTATAGTAGAGACTATTGTAGCGTCATAGACTTGACTCCCTGCTCTAGAGAGACGAGTTGCAAGGTATGGGGATGAGGGAGCCAAATATAGGCTTCCGAACAAAGGCCACCCTTCAGGGAAATTCCAGAGGGTAGGGGGTTTATAGGTGCCGGGCACAAAAATGCAGCGTCGGTGGCGCTCGCCTCAAGAGTGCGTGGGGGACAGATGACGTAGGAGGTCATGTGACTCGGGGCTATATTAAGGTGCGTTGCGGAACCCCTGATCGGGTAACGTTTTTGGTTTCCTCGCGGCAAGAACGCAAAACTTGTCCGGCCAAGTCCGGAAGTGCTGTAGGCTCGAGCAGATGTTCGAGGTTCGGACACGGTGAAGGATGCTCTATTCTTCAGTGCAAATTGTCTGCCGAGGCCCATCAGGTGCCCAGTTGGCTAATCGCAGGCGTGGCCGCAAGGCGCGTGTTGGGAGAGGCGGGCTGCCGCGGGTAGCTCCGACAAACGCCTTAGAGTGAAGTCGGTAGAGATATTGCAGATATTTATTGTAAATAAATTGTATATACCCACTCGTGGCTGTTGCTTTGTGGCGTAGATCCCTACCCATGACGTTACATTATTTAGCGGATTGCTTTCCCTCTGGAATCCCCACTACGTGACCACAAGTGAATCTTCTCCTCCTATTACTCAAATCATGAAAGTCGGGCAATTGTTACTCGAGAGCAAAAATGAGATGACTCTCAACACTGCGATAGGACGACTAGGAGACCTCTAAAATAAATTTGAATCGATTAAGTTTATTGTCCTCAATGTACTAGTGTAACGAGTCGGACTTCTATGTGTATTTCGAACATACCAACGTCAAGAAGACATTATATACATAAACGGCCTACTTAAGACGAAAATACAAGTTCGCAATGGTTTGGATGCCATGGAGACGGTCAAGGTATGAAGAAGAAGAAGAAGAAGAAACCGGGAGCGGTAGCTCAGTGCATCAAGTGATGACACTGCAGCGCCTCTGACCGGGAGGTCCTAGGTTCCCACTCCCCACGGCGGCAGGATTTTCGACACTAGCTTTTCAGCTAGGTCGAATTCACTCGCTGTCTGGAGGAGAATTCTAGCGGCCGGCTGCTCTGATCGGTAGTTTTTCGTGGTTTCTCCGATCAACACCAGGCGAATGCCGGACCAGTACCTTACCAAACGGACCACGGACCGCGCGCGATCTGTCCTTCCCCTTCCTTGTCCTATCCTCTCCCCTTACCCACGCACTTACACTAACATGCATTACGCTACCACATATTCCGGGAGACCGGTCGGGAGCTTAGACCTTGTCCCGGCTGGGGCGGTGCCCCGCTGGTGGGAGAGTCCTGGTTAGGGGGAAACCCCACTAGCCGACGGTAGGTCGGCGCCGGATCTCGCCATCCAGTAGGGGAAGATCACTGCCATCTCCCGAGAAAAACATGCACTACACTAACGGGACCAATGACCAAAGAAGTTGACGCGCCCGGAAACACGAAAAAAACAAACCAAACCAAGAAGAAGAAGAAGAAGAAGAAAAGCAACAACCAGACGAGAGTTAGATGTGTCGTAGTATAGACCTGTTGAAATAGAGGCGTGTCGTAGTGCAGGGAGAATGTACTAGTCGCGCGACTTTTCTTGACGTCTCCCAGCGCGGGGTGCGGGGAGAGGAGGCTTCTCCCGACGTCACATCCAACGGGTGTTCCCAACTGTAACATTATTAATACTATTCGCGCCTCTTTCGCTCGTAATACAACAGGACATTATAGACGATAAAATATAACAAATAACAACACAATTAATAGCAACCACAAGTGAAAATAATTAGATAACGATAATATTGCTTATTAAGGAGATATGATATTACCAAAATCCGAATCGAATAAATCACAGGGCACAACAGCGAAAACGCGCTGAATTCATTCGAAAGCAGAGCTTGGCAGCCCTGACAATCTGTCCGTGCCGTTCCGTGTGAGACCAATGTTGTGACCAGACCATACCGAGTCGTGCTGTGTTGAGCACTAGGGAGCTCAGACGTCAAGAAAAGTCGCGCGACTAGTAGATGTATTGAAAGATAGACGTGAGTCAAATGTATGGAAGTACAGATGAAATGACATAAGAAACGAAACGACTTTTGGCATTGAATTTTTTCATTTACAAATATGTAAAGCTTTTGTTGTTGTTGTTGTTGTTGTTGTTGTTGTTGTTGTTGTTGTTGTTGTTGTTGTTGTTGTCGTTAGTATTATAAATAAATGATATTTCATATTTTGAAATTTTATGCGTTTGAATTTAATAGTTAAGTAAGTTGCGATATTCAAATATACGGTGTATACCATAGAATCATCAGCGCCTGAAGAAATAAATGGATATTTATATTTTTCTCCCCTTTCAATTTATTAATGAAAAAATAATAACCATCACAATGGTGACAATGAAGTTGGTGAATCAAATCAAGTGATTTGATCTTCCTATTTGTAATACAAAATTCAATAATTCTTTTTCTTCTTCATTATTTCTTCTGAACCAGTTTACGCCATATTTCTACGGTTCATCTGGATTTCCAAGGAAAGATTGTCGTAAATAATGAGCAAGTGGATTTGCTGTTTATTTTATTGATCTCATTACAAAAGAATTACATGAAAATGGTGTTTGGCTTCACATTTGTCATAGATAAGATGAATCTCGTATTTACATACATCACTCGAAAATTGTAAGGCCAACAAGTTTTATCGTAATCTTAAATTTTACTCTATAATTACTTACGTACCTGCTCACGAAATAATTTTGTTTGACCTAGCTCAGTTTTTGTACACAGTAATTACATATTAAAAATTCTAGCAGTTGATAGGCTCAAGATTGATCGAAAGGCACTCTGTGACTTCACATATTTGGATATATGACAACATTTAATGAATGCAGTTGTAATGAATTTATACTGTAAACATGAAATAATAAATAACTAAAACAGAATCAATATTTGCATTTGCAAAATCGGTGTCAATTTCGTAGTATCGACACCAATCATCAAAAAATCTAGTTTATCTTTACTGTGTGTCTCAATAAATGTTACAATCTTCTAGGGCTTAAAGGGGGTTGAAAATTTCAACTTTTTTCTAATGAATGTGGCGAGAAATTTCGTATAATGATGTAGGCAACTCTTCCTAAGTTGATGTTTAGTAGTTTTGAAATTTCTTTGAGTCAGCGCTGACTTGCCAAACACAGAGAAAAGATAGTCGCAAAATTCGATCAAATTAGATTTTTCTTAATGCTGTAGAAGTTAGTAACATTTGTTCTGAAATATTCAGCGCAAGATATCGAATTTTCTAGTTGTCTTGCCACTATAATCGTGTTCTTTCTTACCATATTGGCAATTACTTACTTTGTAGTATAATTACTATTTCTTATTTAAGAGTTTGATGGAAAAATTATATTAAATTATTTATTAAAAATATATTGAAGTCTTTCAATACAAGAAGTCAAATACGTTTCTTTTCCTTATTTAAAATCTTGTATTAATTGATATTCGAAGTATCATTTCTCGAGATTCGATATTGTCCCTGTATCGATACTTCAATTGTTGGAAATGGTTTCAAAAACAGTATTGATCAAAGTATTACACCATCATCGATAATGAATGAAACAGTTCTTGCGCAAATGAATGATTATTATCATTAATAATAATTTAATTAATATTTTAATTATAATTATAACTATATAATAATAATAATAATAATAATAATAATAATAATAATAATAATAATAATAATAATAATAATAATAATTTAATTTCCGAAACGTTTGTCAGTATTTAAATAATGAAAACAATTCGCCGATAACACAAGATCTGTTTAATTATTTTCGTAATAATTAGCGAATTTCACCACCAGGCTTCCGTTAAGATAGTGTGATGTGTCTAAAGATGCTCAATGAATACACTCTTTCCAAGCAATTGTATTCCTTATTTAGCTGGTTCTCTCACATAAGTAGGTGGTATTACCAAAGGCATTCAACGACATAAGGTCGTTATCATGTATAATGAACTTGTTGATGATAAACTCCTTCTGCCACCTCAATTTACAAACTTCAACCACGTCTGGCATCTGCGAGTAAAAGGCGTTAGTAACTTTAATAAGGACAAAGAACATCAAGCCATAGTAATCCCTGGGACTTCTTCTCGAGTATTACAAAGTTGTCGCCACTCGCCACAGACAACAAAGGCTGCCGAACGCCGGCAGCTATAGGGTACAGTACATTCCCTTAACCAACCGACTGCTACAGGACAATTAACCAACGACCATCTAGTGTTTACGTAGGAAATAGTTTCTTTGACTTATACTTACATTAAAACATTAACAAATTAAATTAAAACATAAAAATAAATTAAAAAGTTCTTATGTATAAATGTTTCCAAATACTTGAAAATAGTTTTCATCAGTAGTAAATTGATTAAATCTTGAATTACGAAAATGATTTTTAATATGTTCTAGAATCCAATTAAATTGAAGCAGTAGATTCTCGCCTAAGTGACCTCCACGGCAACTCGTGACAATACTTGTCAGAATTTTTTTCGCTAACGCTTCCTTCCTTATTTTAAAAATTGTCCTTCGATCTTATCGTTAGGAGCAGTCAGCATCACCAACTCATTCTGAATTTATTTACCATTTGTTAGCCCATAGGTGGTCACAATTAATTCAAATTTGGGGCCTTACCTTTAAATCTATCATTATAACAATTCCTTGTCGCTAATTAACAGCAAGGAGCATGCATTTTAAACGTCCCGCGTCAGACTTTAAACTTTTTTCTCCAAAAATGGAGCCTTTGCTTCCAGAGGCAAAGAGAGACAATGACATCTTTCGTGTGAAACTCTTTGGAAGGAGAAACATTTGAAGAATTGAACTGCTTTCATACACGCTCGCGAGATCGCGCCAGATACTGGAGACACTGTAGAATGTCAACCCTTCGAGAATTAAAAGTATTTCCAAATGAAAACGCGATGGAATAGCGTTATTTAAAAAGGTGGTCGAACACAGTTTCACGGTGACTCAACTCGCTTCGCGCGAGTAAAACACCGTTAAGATGCACTGTATATGCTACCGACTATCAATTTAATTATGTACGGTTGGTATTGCGACATCAGCTGAGAAACACTGGCGCGCAAACGCGCTCCCATTTTCCAGATTTCGAAGAAATACAACGACTATACATATTCATAAGACCCCAAGAGGGGGAATTGTTGAACAATTTTTCAGCCGTGCGTTTACACAAAAGATCGTCTCGTCAGTAAAAAGTCGTGGTAATTTACATCTGGGCGGCATTGAAGAAATTAAATTTTGACTAGAGGTAGCAGTGTGTGCTTTGAGCACGTAAGAGGTGATAGTGAGCTGAAATTGTAGGTCATTCGAATTATAACAGAAAACAATCTTCTGTTTGTCTAAGGAAACATTCACAACAAGGTAAAATTAATAAATTCTCGAATTAATTGTCTTTCAGCATTTTCCCTTGTGGCCAGCGTTACGTAATTATTTAGGGGCGGGTCAAGGGAGAGTTATAGATGGATTGTAGGAATTGGGAAATTTTCGATGTTCAAAATTTGCGTTACGTAATTTATGGACGTAACGTATACACAGCTCATAAAGTAATCCTGGATTTTCACTTCTTTCTTTGCGACTTGAGACATGTTGCGTCAGTTATCGTCTCAAAGTCAAGGAGGCCTATTACAGTGGAGGTCTCTTAAGGGAGTGTACTGTAACCAGCGAAAATATCGTCTCCTTATTGCCAAGCAGCAATTTTGCATGGTTTGGCGCTCGCGTTGACGTTTCACCGTTACCCACTAGATCGCGCGCAGGCGTTGCTTTCATGGCGCTGTAGTTACTGCACCCCACGCTAGATCGCGCACTGATCGACGCGCAAGCATCGTAGTTACAACGCGCCTCGCTAGACAGCGAGGGTGTCGGCGTCCGAAGCGCTGGCGTCGTGGGTTGGCGGGCGCGTCACCAGATGACGCACTTGTCGCTGGCGGGGTTCATGCGCGTGCCGCGATCGCAGCGCCAGGCGTCCGCGGGGGTTGGTGGTCGTAGCGCAGCGAGCTCACGGTCCACGCTTCGCACCACACCTGCAACCAAGGAGGTTCACAAAGGGTGGGGCCACTCGGGGGTTCAAGCAGCGCCTCTGAGCGGGAGGTCCTAGGTTCGAGTCCTGACGGCGGCAGGATTTTCGATACTAGCTTTTCAGCTAGGTCGAATTCAGTCGCTGTCTGGAGGAGAATTCTAGCGGCCGGCTGCTCTGATCGGTAGTTTTCTGTGGTTTCTCCGATCAACACCAGGCGAATGCCGGACCAGTACCCTAACAAACGGGCCACGGGCCACGCGCGATCTGTCCTTCCTCGTCCATGTCCTATCCTCTCCACTTACACTAACATGCACTACACTACCACATATTCTGGGAGACCGGTGGGGAGTTTGGAGCTTGTTCCGACTGGGGCGGTGCCCCGCTGGTGGGAGAGTTATGGTTAGGGGGAAACCCCACTAGCCGACGGTAGGTCGGGGCCGGATCTCGCCATCCAGCGGGGGAAGATCACTGCCATCTCCCGAGAAAAAAACATGCACTACACTAACTGGACTAATGACCGAAACCGTTGACGCGCACGGAAACACGAAAAAAGCAATCAATCAATCGGGGGTTCAAAATTTGGGAGGTGGGAAGGGTCGCCTCCTAGAGCGTCGTATTAGCAGAGCACTTCTGCCATGAATTTATTACGCTCAGTATCAAAATGTCGGATCCTTATAAGTATCCAGAGAATATAGATATCGAACTGAAAAATATCGATAGTATAGTTCTGAAATGATTGATTGATTTTTTCGTGTTTACGGGCGCGTCAACTGCTTTGGTCATTAGTCCCGATAGAGTAGTGCATGTTTTTTGTCGGGAGATGGCAGTGATTTTTCCCCCGCTGGATGGCGAGATCCCGCGTCGGCTAGTGGGGTATCCCCTAACCAAGGCTCTCCCACCAGCGGGGCACCGCCCCAGCCGGGACAAGCTCTAAGCTCCCGACCGGTCTCCCGGAATGTGTGGTAGTGTAGTGCATGTTAGTGTGAGTGTGTAAGGGACAAGGAAGAGGAAGGACAGAACGCGCGCGGTCCGTGGCCCGGTTGGCAGGGTACTGCTGCGGCATTCGCCTGGTGTTGATCGGAGAAACCACGGAAAACTTCCGATCAGAGCAGCCGGCCGCTAGAATTCTCCTCCAGACAGCGACTGAATTCGACCTAGCTGAAAAGCTAGTGTCACATCAGTGATGATAGTGGAAACTAGTGTCAGACAACAGTTGATGCACTGACCAACCGCAGTTCCGAAATGTATAATTTGTTTTACATTGTGCACGAAAGATCATGCAGCGCCGAGGCTCAACAGCCAATCGCAAAGAACAATGGGACAACGTCCAGAGAGTAGGGATATTTATTATTCCAGGATCATCAAGAACTACAGGCATTAGTCTCGTAAGTGAAGTGCAGCGGATGGAGAGGAAGAGACTGAGAGAGAGAGAGAGAGAGAGAGAGAGAGAGAGAGAGAGAGATGTATATGGAGAGATAGAAGGTTAAGAAGATGGAGAGGAAGAGATGGAGGGAAGGAAGATAAGTGAAATGGAGGTGTAGAGAGAGGAAAGCCGAGGTAGAGGGAGAGGGAGAAAGACCGAGAGCGAGTGAGAGAGAGGAAGGGATGGAGAGATAAAATGGAAGGTAGAGGGAGAGGAAGAGAGAGGGAAATGGATATATAGAGAGGAGGAGGGCGAGAGAGGACTCTCCCACCAGCGGGGCACCGCCCCAGCTGGGACAAGCTCCAAGTGCCTGACCGATCTCCCGGAATATCTGCTAGTGTAGTGCATGTTAGTGTAAGTGAGTGTGTAAGAGGAGAGGATAGGACAAGGAAGGGGAAGGACAGATCGCGCGTGGTCCGTGGCCCGTTTAGGAATAGATGGAGATATATATAGAGAGAGAAAGAGGAAGACATGGAGGGAGAGAGAGGAAACGATAGATGAAGAGGCAGAGATGGAGAGAAAGGAAGGCAGAGCGAGATGTAAAGAGATGAAGACCGAGGGCGGGGGGGAGAGCGCGCGCACGCGCAGCAGCACTGACGTTGGCGAAGGCGAGGAAGAAGAGCTGGTCGAGCGAGTGGTGCTCGAGGCCGGGCAGCTTGGGCTCGGGCCGGGGCAGGCGCGCCGCCAGCAGGCGGTAGGCCGCCAGCGCCTCGCGCAGCCCGCCGTTGTCCGCGATGTTCTCCCCCAGCGTCAGCCGCCCGTCCACCTGCGCAACACACACACACACTCATTCTCGTCTCGTAAGGAAGTAATCTCAAAGTATTATGACATTCAAGAAACACTATATTGTTATTTTTTCAAATAACGTTTTTTTAAAATTGGTTATTTAAGGTCGCATCAACATCTAGGTCATTAGCGACCACTATTGGTGTTAATGGTATGGCAACTACGAAGATGAAACGATATGAGGATGATAAGGGGTGAAAGGACGAACACAAATACAACCGTGCCCGAGGCGGGACTCGGAACCCGCGACCCTTCGGTCCGAGATCACTACGACACCACTGCCCTAGCGATCTCGGCCGACTCAAATACCTATGTAATATGTATGTATACCTATGTAAAAAATTGGGAATTTTTTGAAAAAAAAAATTTGTAAATATTCCAACGCTAACCAACGATGTCAACGATATTCCCCCCAGCCTCAGTCGCCCGTGCACCTGCTCATTCCACGGAAAACTACCGATCAGAGCAGCCGGCCGCTAGAATTCTCCTCAAGAGAGCGACTGAATTCGACCTAGCTGAAAGCTAGTGTCGAAAATCCTGCCGCCGTGTGGACTCGAACGTAGAACCTCCCGGTCACGGTCGCTGCAGTGACATCATTTGATGCACTGAGCTACCGCTCCCGGTCTTGGAATATTAGTCCACTGATTTGATTAATAATAAAACAATAAATAGAACATAAACAGTTGTAAGATAAAAATCTAACACGTGAGTAAGTGCGTAGCAAAAAAAAAAAAAAAAGCGCGAGTAATGTCGGGTTTAGGACTAGGTTAACGTGTGGTATCTGGTAGAAATCTAACAGGTATTAAAAACGGACATAAAAAAGGCACTATATTATTATTATTATTATTATTATTATTATTATTATTATTATTATTATTATTATTATTATCTAAAATAATTTTGTAAATTTTCCGCCGCTAACTATCCGATATCATCGATGTTCTCCCCTGGCGTCAGACGCCCATCCCCCTGCGCATCCACCGACGAGTGGATCCTATCTACACTAAGTCATATACTACTTAAATTTTGAATTTTGAAAGGCAGAAAAAAAACCCGTAAAACTTTTTAAGGATAAATAAGCAATAAATTTTGAATTTTGAAAGGGAGAACAAAAACCAAACAAAAAACTCCCATGTAATAAAATCTATTTTCAAAGATAAATAAGCAATAAATTTTGGCTCTTATTACTTCCTGCCGCGACAACATGGAGACGATAATTTGAATAATTGTATTTCCCACTGAATTCTAGAAGACGTGCACAGAAAATGAAGTTACATTTATGTCCAGAAGCAAAACAAGGGGCCATCTCAGCATTTGCTCAATGGATCAGGGAAACTGGACGAAAAACCTGATCGAGAGGGGGGTCGTTGACCCGGAAGCTGTAGTACAATAGTTGTTGCAGGTTGTTTATACTCATTTATGCAGTCCAAATGGTAAATAATGCATTATGTATCATTGTTAAAATTAATATTACTTTTCTTGTGATGCTCAGTATAGTCTCTAATTGTATAGAAACAGTTATGCAGCAGAAACGATTTCGCTTGGGATTTAAACTTTTCTATTGAATTTAATCATTTAATGTCATCTGGCAAAGTGTTGTAAAATAATGTACATGTATTGTATGTGAATGTTTTGTAATGGGCTGTTGATACTGTCACCTGATGAATATGATTTCTACGTCGAGTGTTATAGTAATAGACTTCGGCATTTTCTGAAAATATATTTCCGCCCTTGAGCAAGTCATTTTTTACAAAAACCACTGATTCGTAAATAAAAAGACACGGTAATGGTAGAATTCCTAGATTAATGAAGAGAGGCTTACATGAATCACGTGGGTGGGATTTGGTTATTATTCGTACAATTCGTTTTTGTAATCAAAGTCTGGGAGCTATAAGAAGTATTTCCCCAGAATATTATGCCATATCTCAGGCGGGAATGAACGTTCGCGAAGTATACACAACGAGCAGTATGAAGGCTGACTGAATTTGCAAGAATTCTGAACGCGTAGCATAATGAACTTAATTTTGTGTTCAATTCATTTAAATGGACGTTTCATTTAAGGTTTGACTGAATTGAGAGACCTAAAAATTTTGTTGCCTTAACATCAGTCAATGGTACACTGTTCATTTTCAATGGAGCACAGAATTGTTTATTTGAAATGGAAAACTGCATTAAAACCGTTTTCTTTTCGTTTACTATTAATTTGTTATTTCGGAACCAATTTGAAACATCTGATATTGTACTATTTACGGTTTCTTTATTGCAAAGGATGTTTGTATCATCCGCAAAGAGAACCGTTCTTGCGTTTCGAATCGTCGAGGGCATATCGTTTACGTAAAGTAGGAACAGAATAGGGCCTAAAATCGATCCTTGAGGAACTCCACATGCAACGGGCAAGGAGTCGGAAAGGTGCGTACGTAATGTTCCATCATCGCAGTAAGGTATTTCAACTCTCTGAGATCGTTGTTTAAGGTACGAACATAACCAATCAGGAGCAATACCACGAATTCCATATGAAGGTAATTTGGAAAGTAAAATGTCATGATCAATGACGTCAAAAGCTTTTGAGAGATCTAAAGATAATCCAATAGGTGCCTCGTTTTGATCCAATAATGAGGCAACATCTTTAAGAAAAGAAAATATAGCTGTTTCCGTTGATTTTGATTTTCTAAATCCATGTTGGCAATCTGAAAGCGCGTCGTGTTTAGTGAGAAAGGTTTCCATTCGTACGTAAAAAAGTCTCTCTAATATTTTTGAAAAGACTGATAGAAGAGAATTGAGCCGATAATTTTGAATTTCATTTTTGTTGCCTTTTTTGAAAAGCGGCTTAATTTTAGCGGTTTTGAAAATATCTGGAAACGTTCCAGTGCATAAAGATGCATTAAATATGTGAGTTAACGGGTGTATAATGGCATACGCACAAGTCTTAAACAAAGAATCCGGGAATTCATCTCAACCGAACGAATATTTATTTTTTAGTTTACCGATTATTTTGAGAATTTCATAAGAAGAAGTTTCGGAAACGAACATTGTGTCTACAATTTTGGGTGAACTGACTGTTCTTGAATTTTGTGCCTGAAGACCCGTAGTGAGATCGCTAGCAATTCTCGAAAAGTATTGGTTAAAGAGATTAGCCACTGTTGCCGGATCGTTCACATTTATATCGTTATATTTTAAAACAACATTCTCTACGGGTTTTCTAGTTGATTTGGTAGTATTTTTTATTATATTCCATTTATCCATATATTTTTTATTATCTTCCTTGTCCTATCCTCTCCCCTTACACACACACACACACACACACACTTATACTAACATGCACTACACAACCACATATTCCGGGAGACCGGTCGGGAGTTTAGAGCTTGTCCCGGCTGGGGCGGTGCCCCGCTGGTGGGAGAGTCCAGGTTGGGGGAAACCCCACTAGCCGACGGTAGGTCAGCGCCGGATTTCGCCATCCAGCGGGGGAAGATCACCGCAATTTTCCGAGAATAAACATGCACTAACGGGACTAATGACCAAAGCAGTTGACGTGCCCGGAAACAGGAAAAAAGCAATCAGTCAATGGTACACAAACACACTCACACACTCACTCGCAAGACCTCTTACGCCTTCATAGATTATTCGACGAGAAGTGAGCAACGGTTCCTTAACTCCCAGGCACTGTGGATGAGTTGCTCGCCGTGTGTCGGTCTTTTGGACACTCAAAGGTAGCGAACACGTGAGCTGCTCGGTATTGGGCGAGCAGTAGATCGCTGCTCGGCGAATGCCGAATGTGTGGAGCCGCTTTCACGGCTCCTAGATTGATTAGTGATTCCGGACGCATCAACTGCTAAGGGCATTAGTCCCGTAAGTATATTACATGTTTTCATTGCGGAAGTAGATTATCTTCCCCTCGCTGGATGGTGAGATCTGGCCCCGGCATGCCGTCAGCTAGCAGGGGATTTCCTAAACCACGTATCCACCATCAGTGGGTTGCCGCCCCAGCCGCGAGGAGTTCCAAGCTTCCGACTGTGGTAGTGTGGTGCTTGTTAGTCTAAGTGTGTGTGTGTGTGTGTGTGTGTGTGTAAGGGGAGATGAAAGGACAAGGAATATGAAGGAAAGATCGCGCGCGGACCGTGGCCCGTTTGTTAGGTTACTGCTCCGGCATTAGCCTAGTGTTAATCGGAGAAACCACGGAAAAATACCAATCAGACCAGTAGGCTGCTAGAATTTTCCTCCAGACAGCGACTGAATTCGACCTATCAATGTAGTGTGTCGAAAATCCTACCACCGTCGATACTCGAACACTAGGACCTCCCGGTCAGAGGCACAGCGGTGAAGCCGGTATACCTTGGCGTTGATCTCTTCGAGGCGGTATCGGCTGTATTGGCGAACAAAGCATTCCGTCCTGTTTACGTACTCGGATACCGTTGTATTGCTCCACCACTGCCTCATGTTGCCGTTCTTGTCGAACTGCCGGCCTGAAACAAATAAATGGGATTCCAAAAATGAGGAGCAAAAATTTAAAACGTGACACATACACTTCAATCTTTTCGAATAAAAATTAAAAATACAGCAAAAGTTTTACATTTTTCAATTCTTTAACTCAATGATTAGAGTACTGTTTAATGTATTGTAAGGTTTTTTCTTGGAAATAAAAATCTAGATAGAAACATCAGATGAACTCAATTTTTGCCAAATGGATATGTCACCTTTTGGATGTTTGTTCCTCAAATATCCTCAGCGTCCCGCCCGATTGATAACACAGGCCCACAAACTCTCAAAAAAGTTGTCAGACCCCAACACTGATGATTTTCGATGTATGTCGACTTTCTGAATCTGAATCTGAAGCGTGAATTGCGACACCCCTCTAAAGAGTTTTAAACCGCAAAAATATACTATGAAATTCAAAATTGTAAATTTCACAGTGTTTTTTTACGATTTGATAAAAACTGGAAGGCGGTGGCGCAATTCTTTTTATTTATTTATTTATTTTACGTCAAAACAGCAGTTAAAAACTGCGTATGACGTGCTATGAGGAAAAGTGAATTGTGTGCACATTTTCAAAATTCTGTGATCCCTACACTAAGTCATATACTACATAAAATAAAAAAAGAAAAAAGCTCCCGTGTAATGAAATCTATTTTCAAGGATAAAAAGGCTATAAATGTTGGCTCTTATCGATGTTGTCCGTCGGAATAATAATTCCTGCCGCGACAACATGGAAACGATAATTTGAATAATTGTATTTCCCACTGAATTCTAGAAGACGTGCACAGAAAATGAAGTTACATTTGTCATGAAGCAAAACAAGGGGCCATCTCAGCATTTCCTCAATGGATCAGGGAAACTGGACAAAAAACCTGATCGAGATGGGGGTCATTGACCCGGAGATGGGGGTCATTGACTCTTGCTTTGGATTCGGATTCATCGCGTCGTGATACATAGAGAAGTATGTGTCAAGTCTTTGGTCTGACATCTTCTTTTTTAATTTTGTGTGCCTTTGTTATAGAGACAGTGACAGTATTGCACAGACACAAGATGGCTTCAAGTTAAGACCGACATGGTTAATCCATGATGCTTGGAGCCACTGACAATCGGTTAAAATTCTCGAAACAAATGTGTGGCTATTTATTTTCAATATTTAAATATATTTTTAAATAATCTTTAAGGTGTATACCTCCAGAATAATATGTCTGCAATCAAAACAAACATATTAAGAAAACATTTTTGAAATGTTTTTGGAAGATAACGGAATTTTGTGTACAGAAATAAGCCCTGAGCTATGACATAACTTCAGAGATACTATCTCTATTGCTCCAATTCCGTCTTCTTATGATAACAGCTGATTTGAACTTGTGCCTCAACAAAACCAATATTTGTACTATTAATATTATATTTTAAACTTTTTCTCTAAAATAATTTTTTAAAAATTTAACATTATGAATTTTTTTTTTTATTTATTTATTTATTTATTTATTTATTTATTTATTTTACGTCAAAAAACAGTTGAAACTGCGTATGACGTTTCTGAATTAGGTATGAGATTTCTGAATTACAAACAAAAAAATCAGAGAATTATCTTACATAGTACTGGAGAATGATGAACACAGTACGTATGACCCGGTCCTAGGTTCGAGTCTCGACGGTGGCAGGAGTTTTGACACTGGTCCAGAAAATTTTGTTTTTGGAGTTATAAAACTACACAGATTTCAACCATGCTGCTCGAATGTTACAGGTTGCATTTGACATGAATATTTAGCGTTTTTTCAACTAATCCTTCATATTTTTAAAGCTGAAGTGCACTTCGTCACCTCTTCGTGAAATTATCTTTCTTAGAGACCTCATTTATTAAGGTTGATTGCGTGAGAACATCAAATCTCATCTGTTCAACAAATTATAAATGATTTTTTATTCCAGGTTGTGTTACTCGTAAAACTAGGGTAGGCTAAGTTACTCTGCAAAGAGGTTATTTTGAATAACAATTTTAGTCTAATACAAATTATTATTATTATTATTATTATTATTATTATTATTATTATTATTATTATTATTATTATTATTAATGTTACCTTGATCGTCAAAGCCATGTGTCAACTCGTGACCAAGAATAGACCCAATTGCTCCATAATTGAGGACCCTGCAAAACATAATTCAGTATGTTTTTATATAGATTATTACAGCTGAATAACACAAAACAGAATTAAATTTAAACTACGGCAAGGAAATGTCATAGTTGTGCGTTATAAGACTTACAGGAAACTTACTCTAATCCGAGGTCATAGAATGGAAACTGCAGGATGCCAATTGGTACAGCTGAAATTCAGAAAACAGTTTTATTAAGTAATAACACAACGTCTTTGTAATCGTGTACTGTTATGTCGACAGAACGTAACTAAGCACAGAAAAGCCACCCTTACCATTCCGTGACCGTTAAGAATTTTAACGACCGTCAGATGGTAAGAATAATCGAAACAAATGAAATAATGTTATAACAAATGAATTATAGCACAAAATAGGGAATGAGTATTCCTATTCAAAACAAAAGAATTTGTTATTTATGTTATTTTTCTTGCACGAAGATGGTATTTCGAAAAGTATAGGAAGTATGGCTAACTGCAGCGGCTGTGGTTTGATTGATTAGTGATTCCGTGCGTGTCAACTGATAAGGTAGGGTATGTTATTTCCTCGGATGGTGGTGGTGATCTTCCCTCTTTGGATGGTGAGATCCGTAGCCGACCTACCTGCCGGCTAGAGGTTTTTCCCAACCAGGTATCTCCCACCAGTGGGGCACCGCCCTAGACGGGCCAAGCTCTAAGCTCCCGATCGGTCTTCCGTCATGTGTGATAATGAAGTTCGTGTAAGTGTGTGTGTGAGAAGGGAACAAGAAAGTGGAAAAAAAGATCGCGCGCGATGCGTGGCTCGTTTGTTACTAGCTTCGACGGACATCAAAACATAGACGGAGATTAAACGTCATATGTACTTTTCACCAAGTTCGTTTCGCTCGACTATTGCCAAAATTTTCGCCAAATTTTGCCTGGACCGGTACGCTGCCATAAACGTTTTTTGACGACTCGTTAAACTGCTGTTGTCAGATTAGGGTGTGTCGAATGCGTGCATTGATACACTGCATTTCATTAACTAACTTACTTCACTATTTTGCTCTTTAAGTGGAGAGTGTGGGATAACATGGAAGTTAATTTTGGTACTAAACTTTTATACATTTAGAAACCATTGGCCCAGAATGAGCAATTACTAAAAAAAAGTCATTTTTATTATTTGGACGGTGTTTAACCCGTAAGTAGGCGCGCAGCGTACGGAGTACGCCACATTCATGAGCTTATCATTTCAAAAATTCTGATAAGCCGGAATTTCCGACATCTAATACCCTTGTTGCTCTGCCGATTGGGAGTCAGTATGTATTTTCTTTGTGTTGGGTAAGCTGTGTGCGAGCTCTTTTCCTTTTTCCGTGCATCTAGACGTACTCTATACGCCGCGCGCCTAGTTATGTAAAAAATTTAAAAAAATCATTTTTTGTATACCATCATTATAAACGACGCTTTTCGATACCCCGAATCGTGCATAATCCAGTATTTTATCGCACGCTACATGACGTCATCGCCATTATTAAACGTGACATGACGTCATCACACATTCAGCCAATAGTAGCGAGAGAATCGTGGGGAGGTAGAAGAAGACGGAACAGCCGACCACCGTTTTCTCGCACGGATGTCAACAATGCCATCTTGAATTTGATTTCCTGAGGGCGTTGGATGTCAAGCACCCAAGACGTCAGAAGAAAGTTGTTTCGCGAAATTAAGTTTGATTCTCTTGTAAATTTATAATGCTGTTATACAAAAAACAGCGTATGCAACTCGTTTATAATGTTGCTTTATTGCATTCGTACAAATTTTAAAACTAGCTCCTAACGTCACTCGTTTTCAAAACATGTACTCATGCAATAAAGCTTAACATTATAAACTAATTGCATAAACTACTATTTTACAATGGAAAGTTTGCATTGCGCTCTTCTATTTACAACGTTTGGGATGGAATCACGTTTGGAAGAACAGATCGACGAAGACTCTTCAAATAACGAACCGGAAAATATACGAATGTCCGATCATGACAGTAAATCTGAAGAAGACGTACGCACATCACGCAACAAGAGTAACCATAATTTACATAAATTTCCAAATTAGGGCGGTAAAGTACTTCATTATGAAAGTGATTATAATGGCATCATGTTTGACTTTACCTAACCAAAGTGGATAAAAATATTAATCTACTTTCCTCGGCGCTCCAAGGGGCAGGATATTCTGGTGGTGGCACAGCAAACTAATGTCCTGACATACACTACCATATTTTTTTATTTTGTATTTTACTAAAAATTAAGAAGAAATCAAATTAAATGATACACAATGAGAAAGATTTTTTTTCGCTCCTGTTTTCGGAGCGTCCCAGAGAGTATAGGTAGATATTTTTTCACAGTAGATGGTAAAGAGAAGCATATTTTGAACTATTAAGAAAAGTTTTCAACCTTATGAATAATATAAATAAATATTTACATAAATAAATGTATATTTTTAATAAATATTGAAACAAATTTTCTAATTTAATTTTTAAATTTAATATCTCCACTGCCCTTCTAATATTATTAAATATTAATTCAACGTAACCCGTAACTCGTCTACCGTTGCTAGGCCGCCATATTTACATATGTCTATCCTTACAATTCACCCTGTTTACAATAAATGTCACGCAATACAATGACCCACATATTGGTATGTCAGAATATATAAATAAATAAAAATTTAACTACCGTAACTGGTATTTCTTTCACATTGGCCCAACAAAATATATTTTTATTTAGCTTCTTTTAGACCTCAATCACGAATATTTAAATATTGACATGCGACTATATTCTACATTTTTAATCAAAAATTAAATGGACATATTACTTACTAATAGCGTTGGCTTGAAATGTATGAAATGCGTTGACGTCAGTTGGATCTGTCACCCACCTGTAAAATGTCGTGAAGGGCATATTCAGATATTTAAAGTAATTTAATAATTACAGCTGTATACATTACCATTTATTTATTGCTCTTGGCATTAAATGAAACATTATTTAATTCACTCGAATAATTATTTGATTATAATCGTCTCTATCGTAAAGCACTAGGGATAATATCCTTTATTGAAAGCTGGTTTGACTTCGCAAATAGTTTTTATTAGCGTACCCGTGCTAGAACTCTTGCATATTAAACCCCACCGTCTTCCCTATATTTCCATTTCCATATAATTTCCCTGTGATATATATTTTTCTTCAAGACCTTCTTATCCTCCGTCACTTGTTCTACATGTGTCCTTGTAATTGATAAAACAATACACTCTTCTCAATACAAACTATTCTTATTTGACTTGTTACCATGCATATAGGTACACCCGTGTAATTCAATGGCATTGAATATCAAGTAATTAGTTTAATTCCACATATAGTTGCAGATTCTACAGGCTCTGAACAGGTGGGGTAGAATCGAGAAGCGTCGAATATACAACAATGTAATAGAATGTTCAAGAAGATCTCATCCCGGAGACTGCGGTGGGATGAACGTTTCTTTGAGGCATTTGGTCTCATAATTGTAGTTTTAATGGCCTAAAACGCTTCATTTAGGAGTTATTTAACGATATAATTTACAAAATGCAGCTGTATTGCGGGTTGCATTTGACATGAATATGTGACTGCATTTTTTTAAACACATCATTTATATTATTAAAGTCAATGTGCAATTCGTCACGTCTCCGTAAAATTCTTTTTCTTTAGAGACCTATTGATAAACATTTCTTACGTGTGAGAGCAGCAAAAGGTATGTATACTACTGAAATAATATAGGAGACGATTGCACGGGAGATAATACTTTCAAATCAATTCTTGCCAAAAACGCTCGTTGCTACATGTGTTCATAATTCAACTTAATATGTATATGAGCTATATCAGAGCTCATCTCAGAGATCAAGAAACCATGCACATATTTTATTTACCAGCACAGTACGTCACACAGTTTCAACTGTTTTTTAACGTTGACGTTAAATAAAATTTATATTCTAGCGAATTTAAAAGACTGCATGCTCACTTCCTAAGTTCCATTTTACTAACTGCTGATCGTCTATGAAATTTAACGTTTGTGTCTTATCCAAATAAGTTGTTTTTTGCTGAAGAGAGAATTTTACGAGATATCAAATCGCAATATGGCAATGGTAATGCCGCGACACGACGTTTGAAATTCAGAGAATAACTTCTCATTGTTGGGGATAATCTCTGTTCCTGTTTAGAACGCAGATTAGATTGTCAAATTTCGGTTAGTGTATAGGCTTTAAATGAAAGTTTTTGTTCCAAAAGGGGTACGGTTGGTAATGCGTTTGACAAGTAATAGCTGGTATATCTTAATATGGACAGATATGGCAGTATTATAATATTACGTAACCGTTACTAATGTGAGAAAGTACGTTGTGTTGTAGCAACACTTACCCCGGAGATTCTTCTGGACTGCGTAAACTGTCGAGCATTGTCGATATCAGGAGTTGGTTAATACGCAATAGAGTATTGAGGTACCCCAATTCGTCAACAACCAGCTGAAAGAAAATGGGATGGTTTTTAATTTCTGAGAAACGGGTCTATATTACTATGAATACATAAAGGATATTTTTTTGCTATCATGCATTGAATGTAGCTATCGCATGTTGCACTTTAAATTATAACGGCTGTGCATTACTTATGGAACTCTAGGCCGATATAGACGAAGTAACGGACGATTTAATTTGTTATCCGTTCTGTGTCTTTAACTACTACATTTAATAATACTACCATTCTAAAGGAAACATTCATTTAAATAAGAAAGACCGATTAATTGAATAGGAATACACATTGACTATTTTGTGCTGCAGCTCATACATTGGTTTTGATTATTCTGAACGGTCGGCGATTGGTAAAAGCTATTAACATACCTATGTTAGTAATGTTACGAGTGTTATTGCTCCAGAGGCCAAAAGTAAAAAAAATGAGGCGGAGCGAAAATGTAGGAGAGCCGATATTTTTTCTTTGAACGAGGCAGTAATAACAATGTTGTATATTTCGTGGTATATTTGGTATTTTATCGGTCACAATAAAATCTCACAATTTATGAAAAATTATATTTTGGGATGTAAACAAATGAAATCTGTTGCTGATAAAATTAATGTAAGTGTGGTTGTGCTGATATATATATATATATATATATATATATATATATATATATATATATATATATATATATTCAAACAACATTCGTGTACTGTGGTTCGAGAAAAGATGGATGGAAATAATTCTCCTGGGCTTAAAGATACTTAAAGAAATGACGTTCGGTTAGGAAGTTGGCGCGTCTTGCAGAGGCGACACCTTCAAATCGTCAGTAAAGATCACTACCGGTGAAGCGTTTCATTCGGTGGAATGACAGGAAAATAAGTTTAATTTACCTAATATACATTTTGAAATTGTACTATTAAAAATATTACAATTAACAAAACTTAGCCCCAAAATTAATACGAGGTACTATTATTCTCAATTGTTTGAATCTGATTTGCTTAGCATATCGCCCTGTTTTTTTAAAATAAACTTTTGACTTGCGATGAATCTTTGATTGTTTATTTACGCTGCTAAGAATGTTAAATTTCTTAACATACAGGTAGGTACCAGCGCACTTAAGAAACATGTAGGGTTGCGTGTTATCATGAGTTAAAGACGCATATGACTCATAAAATCATTAATGGCCGCCGACTCTTAGATTTAACGAATGTCATTTATACTGTAAAATCTTATTACAATAATCGATATTAAAATGGGCGTATAATCTCGTTCGATAATGGTAATAAGATGTCTTAGTGTCTTTAATAACTTTTTTTGTATTCTTGCGGAAGGGACTTGTGTCACTCACCCCTTGGTAGTACTCCTCGAGAGACTGCGAATCAAGCAGCCAGTCGGGGAATCCCACGAATGACGTCATGGCAGCCACCTTCTCGCGAGTCGCAGCTTTCGTGCGCGCGTCCATCCAATCCAGGCGGCTCACTCGAGCCGCAAAGGCGCTCCGCACGTCCTCCAGCATCTGCGACACCTGCTCACCACACGAACACAACTAGAGAACACTTCACACCGGATCACCTTCATCTGCTCACCACATGAACGCAACTAGAGAACACTTCACACCGAATCACCTTCATCTGCTCACCACATGAACGCAACTAGTAAACACTTCACACCGGATCACCTTCATCTGCTCACTACACGAACACATCTAGGGAACGGGTCAATCCTTTTTAAATGGTCCAGAATTTAATAAATTGGACGCTCGACCATTTCGAAAAAAGTTCATATTGTGTACATAAATTTCCTTATTATTTGGCTGTTCAAAAGAATCTTTGATTTATTTTTATTGTATCTGGTTTACAAATGGCCGCCATTTTTGTTTTACTCCGTGCGCCATTTTTCGCGTTTGTAAATTGCCAATTTTCGTGTGTGTTTTCAACATTATTCAGCTCTGGGTTGTTCTAGCATTCTATAATAATAGACATTAAATTCAGTATACTCTGGCCTACAAATAAAATTATTACATACATACCTTCTATGTTTTTATTTGAGAAATATTTGCAACTAAATCAATGGAACGCAAATGAAGTAAGTTCGATTTTCAGAGAGTAATTTCTAAAGAATAATTAGAATTTCCGCCTTAATTTTTTATGTGCTTTTACACACAACAGTATAGTTAAATTTTGTAAAATATCATTGGTAAGTAAGGAACCCCTTCAAAATTCCACCCTCTTAAAAATTGGAATTTTCGATTTTTTCCAAATTTTCAACTGTAATATCTCTGTTGGGGAACAGATAAAAATATAAAAATTGCACGAATTTACATTTAATTTTTAGGACGAATTTAGATTTAACTAAAAGTATTTTTAAGAACTTGTTAACTTTCGCAAAAAAGGCTTCATTTCTACATTGAAAATACGTTGTGACTAGCTGTAATCATATTATTTTAAAGCTTTTTTAAGCTAAAAGCTAAAATTCAATTTGATTTAAAATAATTAATTATATTTTATTATTAATGAACATATACGTCGCATAATGTAATTTGAATATTACTTTACTTTAAAACAAACTTACATCATGACATTTACGTTTGTTATTAAAAATATGGTAATTTTGATGTCAAAAGCTGAACCGGATAATATAAAAATAGGTTATAAAAGATAACAAATAAATAAATTTAGCGGTCTGTTTATTTTTTCACGTTGAGATTTGCCATTCTGTCCAACATGGTATTCTAAAATCCATTCGCTATCTTTGAATCTAAGGAGTTCTGCGCCACTCTCAATATATGTGAAGAAAGGTTGAGAATAAGCAGAATGGCAAATCTAAACGTAAAAAAATAAATAAAACGCTAAATTTATCGCTCAATCCCGGGAAGCTGACGTGTTCGTCGACTGTTCGCTCCCTTTGATGTGTCCAAAAGACTGACACGCGGTGGATAGGGCGAGGACCGACTGTTCGTCACTCGGCAAATTGCAAGCAACTCATCCACACTACTCGGGATTCGGCGAGTGGTTGCTGGGTGTTCATCGGATAACGAATGTGTGCAGCCGCGTTTAGGAAAATCCTTCTGTATCACCGGCAGCGGTAGCTCATTGCATCAACTGATGTCACTGCACCGCCACTGACCGGGAGGTCCTAGGTGCGAGTCCTGACGGCGGCAGGATTTTCGACACTAGCTTTTCAGCTGGGTCGAATTCAGTCGCTGTCTGGAGGAGAATTCTAGCGGCCGGCTGCTCTGTTCGGTAGTTTTCCGTGGTTTCTCCGATCAACACCAGGCGAATGCCGGAGCAGTATCCTACGAAACAGGCCACGGACCGCACGCGATCTATCCTTCCTCTTCCTTGTCCTTTCCTCTCCCCTTACACACACGTACACTAACATGCACTACACTACCACATATTCCGGGAGACCGGTCGGGAGCTTAGAGCTTGTCCCGGCTGGGGCGGTGCCCCGCTGGTGGGAGAGTCCTGGTTAGGGGGAAACCCCACTAGCCGACGGTAGGTCGGCGCCGGATCTCGCCATCTAGTCGGGAAAGATCTCCACCATCTCCCGACTAAAACATGCACTACACTAACGGGACTAATGACCGAAGCAGTTGACGCGCCCGGAAACACGAATCAATCAATCAATCAACCTTCTGCAGTGCGCGTGGGGCCCGCGGCGCATAGCGGTACCTTGTAGCCGGTGGTCTTGTGGAAGGCGGGGTCTGCCACGCCCACCGACACCGCCATGCCCATCATGCGGTTGACGGCTGACGCGCAGAACAGCGAGCGCGCGGGCTGCGTGTGAGAGTCCGTCACCTCCTCCAGGTACGACACCTGCGGACCAGGGGCGAACCTTGAACATTATTTTAACTATGGCGCACTTTATGGAAGCTACGTCTACCGTTATCTTTTATTTTAAGCTTTTCTGATGCTCCATATGATGATTCATATACTATGACTATAATATAATACAATGGCGAGAAATGGCTCTTTCACGACAGGGGTGGATGGAAAACGGGAGCAGGCATTAAAGAAAACAGTCTTTAGCTTAACTCAGTGGCGAATCCTGTACATTATTTCAAGTATAGCGCACTTTATGGAAGCTACCTCTACCGTTATCTTTTATTTTAAGATTTTCGGATGCTCCATATGATGATTCATATACTATGACTATAATATAATACAATGGCGAGAAATGGCTCTTTCACGACAAGGGTGGATGGAAAACGGGAGCAGGCATTAAAGAAAACAATCTTTAGCTTAACTCAGTGGCGAACCTTGAACATTATTTCAAGTATACCGCACTTTATGGAAGCTACATCTACCGTTATCTTTTATTTTAAGATTTTCTGATGCTCCATATGATGATTCATATACTATGACTATAATATAATACAATGGCGAGAAATGGCTCTTTCACGACAAGGGTGGATGGAAAACGAGAGCAGGCATTAAAGAAAACAGTCTTTAGCTTAACTCAGTGGCAAACCTTGAACATTATTTCAAGTATAGCGCACTTTATGGAAGCTACCTCTACCGTTATCTTTTATTTTAAGATTTTCGGATGCTCCATATGATGATTCATATACTATGACTATAATATAATACAATGGCGAGAAATGGCTCTTTCACGACAAGGGTGGATGGAAAACGGGAGCAGGCATTAAAGAAAACAGTCTTTAGCTTAACTCAGTGGCGAATCCTGTACATTATTTCAAGCATAGCGCACTTTATGGAAGCTATCTCTACCGTTATATTTTTATTTTAAGCTTTTCTGATGCTCCATATGATGATTCATATACTATGACTATAATATAATACAATGGCGAGAAATGGCTCTTTCACGACAAGGGTGGATGGAAAACGGGAGCAGGCATTAAAGAATATCAGTCTTTAGCTTAACTCAGTGGCGAATCCAGTACATTATTTCAAGCATAGCGCACTTTCTAGAAGCTACCTCTACTACTCGCGCAACTTTTCATCAACGATGGATTGAAGAAATGCGGGACGATGGATTGAAGAATGGAGATATGAGTTACAAAGTCGGCCACTAGAGGGTTTACAGTAATACCAACGTCTGGGAAATCAGTCAAACCTGCTACCTGTGCGGTTAGGTCATCGCTCTGGGTAGGCAACAGCAGGGACTCTAGATACAAGTTTTAGGTGCCTCCTTTGAAGGATCTGGACCTGCCTCAGCCATTTCTGTAGATAATGGTAATAAAGCTGAACAAGAAGTTCTGGGCTATGAAAGCATCTATCTTTGACTACCTTATGTTTCGCACCAATGAAGTTTTAATGCTTGGAATGTTGTCATCAGTGCTCGCTGCGAGATTTTTCCTTCAACTGTTTATTGCAATGTCATCGTTCAAGAAAAGTTGCGCGAGTAGTAACGTTGCCTTTTATGTTGAGCTTTTCTGAAATTCAAATACTATGAAATTTCGTCCTTCTTAATGATTCTATAAAACAATTACACAAACCACTAATTTCTGGATCATTAACACCCTCCATTTCACAAAAACTTGACAGAAGCGTAACTTACGAACGACCAAAGGAGTGTTCACCGCATTATTTTGCGGTGCTTACCGACCTTCCCGACCCGCATCCTCCCCTCTCCCCACCCATGACACATAAGGTGCCCAAGGTTATCGCGGTTGGCATGCGGTGCCTTCGCCTGCGCTAGCGAATTCTCTGGACAAAATCAAGAACTATTTGAAACTTCTCTCTCAACCGCACTTCATAGCGCTTACGGATGCGGAAGATTGACCCTCGGTTCCAAACGTATTTTTTCACATTTGTTTGAAAGATTTCAAAATCTCAATAACTTTTTAGAGGATTACCAAGTTCATGAAATATTTATGATACACTTCGAATTACTAGATATATCGTCGTATACGCGGTGTATCGGAGAATTCGTCAGCACCAATGCAGAGCCTCTCACACGGAGGTCCTAGGGTTCCACTCCCGCAGAATTTTCGACACTAGCTTTTCAGCTAGGTCGAGTTCAGTCGCTGCCTGGAGGAGAATTCTAGCGGCCGGCTGCTCTGATCGGTAGTTTTCCGTGGTTTCTCCGGTCAACATCAGGCGAATACCGGAAAAGTACCCCAACAAACGGGCCACGGACCGCGCTCGATCTTTCCTTCTTCCTTGTCCTATCCTCTCCCCATACGCGCTAAAACAGTTGGGTCAGTCACTCTACGTAGTATATTCAAGCTCGTTGGCATTCCTACCTTGAGGTCCCGCATGGCTCGGTCCGTGTGGGGAGAGAGAGTCTCCACCATCACCCACCAGAGGTAGTTCTCTGCAACAGAGCATCAACAAAAAGGTTAGCGGCTTCGGTGGTATAAGGGACAACCATTTGATTGGGTTGATTGATTGATTTTTTCGTGTTTCCGGGCGCGTCAACTGCTTTGGTCATTAGTCCCGTTAGTGTAGTGCATGTTTTTTTCTCGGGAGATGGCGGTGATTTTCCCCCGCTGGATGGTGAGATCCGGCACCGACCTACCGTCGGTTAGTGGGGTTCCCCCTAACCAGGACTCTCCCACCAGCGAGGCACCGCCCCAGTCGGGACACGTTAAGCTCCCGACCGGTCTCCCGGAATGTATGGTAGTGTAGTGCATGTTAGTGTAAGTGTGTGTGTGTGTGTGTAAGGGGAGAGGATAGGACAAGGAAGAGAAAGGAAAGATCGCGCGCGGTCCGTGGCCCGTTTGGTAGGGTACTGCTCCGGAATTCGCCTGCTGTTGATCGGAGACACTACCGATCATAGCAGACGGCCGCTAGTATTCTCCTCCAGACAGCGACTGAATTCGACCTAGCTGATTGTGATTGGGACGGTGGCTGTAATGGTGGAGGCGGTAGTGTTGTTGTTGTTGATTGTGATTGGGACGGTGGCTGTAATGGTGGAGGCGGTAGTGTTGTTGTTGTTGTTGTTGCTGTTGGTGGTGGTGGTGGTGATGGATTCGATGGACGATGGCTGAGGGGCGGCAGTGTTGTTGTTGTTGTTGCTGGTGGTGGTGGTGATCGGATTGAACGGTGTCGTAATGGTGGAGGTGAGTGTTGTTGTTGTTGGTGGTGGTGGTGATTGTGGTTGGGTCGGTGGCTGTAATGGTGGAGTCGGTAGTGTTGTTGTTGTTGTTGTTGTTGTTGGTGGTGGTGGTGGTGGTGATTTTGATTGGGTCGGTGAATGTAATGGTGGAGGCGATAGTGTTGTTGTTTTGGTATGGTGGTGGTGGTGATTGTGATTGGAACGGTGGCTGTAATGGTGGTGGTGGTGGTGCAGTGACTCACGCAGCACGGTGCGGTCGACGCGCGCCAGCAGCGCGGCCAGGGCCCTGAGGTAGCGCGCGTTGTTCACCAGCAGCAGGCGGTCGCGCCCGTCCAGCTCCAAGGAGACGTTGCGAACGGCGCCCAGCGGCGCACGCCCCTTCAACGGCGGCGCCGCGCACGCGCACGTTGCAGTGGACATCAACAAAGAAGGGCAAAAAGGCAACGATGATTCCGGGAGCGTCATAGGTAATGGTCTACGAGTATTGTGCGGGTTCTGCGACACCGGCGAACACGCCCATTGAATTGACATCACAAAGTAGGGCAAAATGCAACGATATTTCCGGCAGCGTCATAAGTAATGGTCACGAGTACTGTGCTGGGTTCATGCGACACCTGCGGAACACGCCATTGCAATGGCCATCAACAAGAAGGGCAAAGGCAACGATGATTCCGGCAGCGTCATGGTAAAGGTCTACGAGATTGTGCGGGTCATGCGACACTGCGAACACGCCCATTGTAATTGACATCAACAAAGAAGGGCAAAGGCAACGATATTTCCGGCAGCGCGCGTAATGGTCTACGAGTACTGTGCGGTCTGGCGACACTGCGAACACGCCCATTGCAATGGCCATCAACAAAGAAGGGCAAAAAGGCAACGATGATTCCGGCAGCGTCATAAGTAAAGGTCTACGAGTATTGTGCGGGTTCATGCGACACCTGCGAACACGCCCATTGCAATTGACATCAACAAAGAAGGGCAAAAAGGCAACGATGTTTCCGGCAGCGTCATAAGTAATGGTCTACGAGTACTGTGCGGGTTCATGCGACACCTGCGAACACGCCCATTGCAATGGACATCAACAAAGAAGGGCAAAAAGGCAACGATGATTCCGGCAGCGTCATAAGTAAGGTCTACGAGTATTGTGCGGGAAGGAACGATGTTCCGGCAGCGTCATAAGTAATGGTCTACGAGTATGTGCGGGTTCATGCGACACCTGCGAACACGCCCATTGCAATTGACATCAACAAAGAAGGGCAAAAAGGCAACGATGATTTCCGGCAGCGTCATAAGTAATGGTCTACGAGTATTGTGCGGGTTCATGCGACACCTGCGAACACGCCCATTGTAATTGACATCAACAAAGAAGGGCAAAAAGGCAACGATATTTCCGGCAGCGTCATAAGTAATGGTCTACGAGTATTGTGCGGGTTCATGCGACACCTGCGAACACGCCCATTGCAATGGACATCAACAAAGAAGGGCAAAAAGGCAACGATGATTCCGGCAGCGTCATAAGTAATGGTCTACGAGTATTGTGCGGGTTCATGCGACACCTGCGAACACGCCCATTGCAATGGACATCAACAAAGAAGGGCAAAAAGGCAACGATGATTCCGGCAGCGTCATAAGTAATGGTCTACGAGTATTGTGCGGGTTCATGCGACACCTGCGAACACGCCCATTGCAATTGACATCAACAAAGAAGGGCGAAAAGGCAACGATATTTCCGGCAGCGTCATAAGTAATGGTCTACGAGTACTGTGCGGGTTCATGCGACACCTGCGAACACGCCCATTGCAATGGCCATCAACAAAGAAGGGCAAAAAGGCAACGATGATTCCGGCAGCGTCATAAGTAAAGGTCTACGAGTATTGTGCGGGTTCATGCGACACCTGCGAACACGCCCATTGCAATTGACATCAACAAAGAAGGGCAAAAAGGCAACGATGATTCCGGCAGCGTCATAAGTAATGGTCTACGAGTATTGTGCGGATTCATGCGACACCTGCGAACACGCCCATTGCAATGGACATCAACAAAGAAGGGCAAAAAGGCAACGATGATTCCGGCAGCGTCATAAGTAATGGTCTACGAGTACTGTGCGGGTTCATGCGACACCTGCGAACACGCCCATTGCAATGGACATCAACAAAGAAGGGCAAAAAGGCAACGATGATTCCGGCAGCGTCATAAGTAATGGTCTACGAGTATTGTGCGGTTCATGCGACACTGCGAACACGCCCATTGCAATGGACATCAACAAAGAAGGGCAAAAGGCAACGGTGCTTCCGGCAGCGTCATAAGTAATGGTCTACGAGTATTGTGCGGGTTCAATGCGACACCTGCGAACACGCCCATTGCAATGGACATCAACACAGAAGGGCAAAAAGGTAACGATATTTCTGGCAGCGTCATAAGTAATGGTCTACGAGTACTGTGCGGGTTCATGCGACACCTGCGAACACGCAGATTGCAATGGACATCAACAAAGAAGGGCAAAAGGCAACGATGATTCCGGCAGCGTCATAAGTAATGGTCTACGAGTATTGTGCGGGTTCATGCGACACCTGCGAACACGCCCATTGCAATGGACATCAACAAAGAAGGGCAAAAAGGCAACGATGATTCCGGCACGTCATAAGTAACCCCGCCCATTGCAATGGACATCAACAAAGAAGGGCAAAAAGGCAACGATGATTCCGGCAGCGTCATAAGTAATGGTCTACGAGTATTGTGCGGGTTCATGCGACACCTGCGAACACGCCCATTGCAATTGACATCAACAAAGAAGGCAAAAAGGCAACGATGATTTCCGGCAGCGTCATAAGTAATGGTCTACGAGTATTGTGCGGGTTCATGCGACACCTGCGAACACGCCCATTGCAATTGACATCAACAAAGAAGGATAAAAAGGCAACGATATTTCCGGCAGCGTCATAAGTAATGGTCTACGAGTATTGTGCGGGTTCATGCGACACCTGCGAACACGCCCATTTAAATGGACATCAACAAAGAAGGGCAAAAGGCAACGGTGATTCCGGCAGCGTCATAAGTAATGGTCTACGAGTATTGTGCGGGTTCATGCGACACCTGCGAACACGCCCTTGCAATGGACATCAACAAAGAAGGCAAAAAGGCAACGATGATTCCGGCAGCGTCATAAGTAATGGTCTACGAGATTGTGCGGGTTCATGCGACACCTGCGAACACGCCCATTGCAATGGACATCAACAAAGAAGGGCAAAAAGGCAACGATGATTCCGGCAGCGTCATAAGTAATGGTCTACGAGTATTGTGCGGGTTCATGCGACACCTGCGAACACGCCCATTGCAATGGACATCAACAAAGAAGGGCAAAAAGGTAACGATATTTCCGGCAGCGTCATAAGTAATGGTCTACGAGTATTGTGCGGGTTCATGCGACACCTGCGAACACGCCCATTGCAATTGACATCAACAAAGAAGGGCGCGGGTTCATGCGACACCTGCGAACACGCCCATTGCAATGGACATCAACAAAGAAGGGCAAAAAGGCAACGATGATTCCGGCAGCGTCATAAGTAATGGTCTACGAGTATTGTGCGGGTTCATGCGACACCTGCGAACACGCCCATTGCAATGGACATCAACAAAGAAGGACAAAAAGGTAACGATATTTCCGGCAGCGTCATAGTAATGGTCTACGAGATGTGCGGGTTCATGCGACACTGCGAACACGCCCATTGCAATGGACATGAACAAAGAAGGGCAAAAAGGCAAGGATGATTCCGGCAACGTCATAAGTAATTGTCTACGAGTATTGTGCGGGTTCATGCGACACCTGCGTACCCGCCCATTGCAATGGACATCAACAAATAAAAGCTAAAAGGAAACGGTCATTCCGGGAGAGTATAGCGACACCTGCGTTACCGCCCATTGCAATGGACATCAACAAATAAAAGCTAAAAGGAAACGGTCATTCCGGGAGAGTATAGCGACACCTGTGTACGCGCCCATTGCAATGGACATCAACAAATAAAAGCTAAAAGGAAACGGTCATTCCGGGAGAGTATAGCGACTCTGCGTACGCGCCTATTGCAATGTACATCAACAAATAAAGTAAAAGGAAACGCTTCCGCGCATTAAAAGGAATAGCATAAGGCCGTCAAATAAAAGCTTGACGGAACGGACAATGACACCATCGCATGCACCCATTAGAATGGCCATAACAAAAAAAACAAAAGGGAGACGATGATTCTGGGAGCGTCATAGGTCTATGAGTAGGGCCCGAGTCCAGCGACCCCTGCCCCCGCGCCCATTGTAACGGACAACAAAGGAAAAACAAGTAAAATAAAAATGTTGATGTTTCAGGGCGCGTTGAATGCTATGTTCATTTGACATATGAGCGTGGTTCGTGTAGTGTAGGTCCAACGGCACCTGCACGCGCGTCCTTTATAATAGACAACTAAGCGATAACCACAACCACAAACAAAAAGAAAAAGATAACGATTGATAATTCTGGGCGCTTTAAATGCTACGGTACATGTCCGTGGTGCGGGTTCAGCGACATCTGTTTACGTTCCACTATAATTGACACATAAGCGAAAAACAGTAAAAAGAAACGATTGATGTTTCCAAGTGCATCGGATGCCATGATTCACAAATGTGGAGCGGGTTCAGCGACACCAGTATACGCATCCATTATAATAGACGACTACACGAAA
Source organism: Teleogryllus oceanicus (assembly GCA_964035755.1). NCBI lineage: Eukaryota > Metazoa > Arthropoda > Insecta > Orthoptera > Gryllidae > Teleogryllus > Teleogryllus oceanicus. Next base: position 39,471,059 of record CAXIVR010000013.1, read on the forward strand.
AAACAAACAAAAAGAAATGATTCATGTTTCTGGGCACGTCGAATGCTACGGTCTTTTGGTATATATGAGGGTGGTACAAATAGTGCGGGGTCCGGCAACATTTGTACACGCGTCCGTTATAATTTATCACTAAGCGGTCAACCACGAACGAAAGGAAACGATTCATGTTGCCGGGCACGTCAAATCCTATGGTTTTTGAGTGTGGCGTGGCTATAGCGACACCTGCACACACGCTTATTATAATTGACCACTATGGGGAAAACAAATAAAAGCAAAAAGAAAACGATTGAAGTTTAGGGCGCGTCAATTGTTAAGGATATTAGTAAAATATTTGTAATGCGAGTCCAACTACATCTGCCCACAGACATACACATACACATGGAGACCTCTGTTACAGATCACCTGATTTTTCTGGGTACATATACAAAAACAAGAGGAGAGAAAAAGATTGGGGTTTGCGGGATCGTAAGCTGTTCTCATCATTAGACCTGTGTCATAAGTGTAGGGCATATACAGGGCTATTACAAATGATTGAAGCGATTTCATAAATTCACTGTAGCTCCATTCATTGACATATGGTCACGACTCACTACAGATACGTAGAAAAACTCATAAAGTTTTGTTTGGCTGAAGCCGCACTTCAGGTTTCTACCGCCAGAGCGCTCGAGAGCTCAGTGAGACAAAATGGCGACAGGAGCCGAGAAAGCGTTTGTCGTGCTTGAAATGCACTCACATCAGTCAGTCATAACAGTGCAACGACACTTCAGAACGAAGTTCAATAAAGATCCACCAACTGCTAACTCCATTCGGCGATGGTATGCGCAGTTTAAAGCTTCTGGATGCCTCTGTAAGGGGAAATCAACGGGTCGGCCTGCAGTGAGCGAAAAAACGGTTGATCGCGTGCGGGCAAGTTTCACGCGTAGCCCGCGGAAGTCGACGAATAAAGCAAGCAGGGAGCTAAACGTACCACAGCCGACGGTTTGGAAAATCTTACGGAAACGGCTAAAGCAGAAGCCTTACCGTTTACAACTGCTACAAGCCCTGACACCTGATGACAAAGTCAAACGCTTTGAATTTTCGGCGCGGTTGCAACAGCTCATGGAAGAGGATGCATTCTGATGCTAAACTTGTTTTCAGTGATGAAGCAACATTTTTGTTAATGGTGAAGTGAACAGACACAATGTGCGAATCTGGGCGGTAGAGAATCCTCACGCATTCGTGCAGCACATTCTGCAATTCACCAAAAGTTAACGTGTTTTGTGCAATCTCACGGTTTAAAGTTTAGGCCCCTTTTTCTTCTGCGAAAAAAACGTTACAGGACACGTGTATCTGGACATGCTGGAAAATTGGCTCATGCCACAACTGGAGACCGACAGCGCCGACTTCATCTTTCAACAGGATGGTGCTCCACCGCACTTCCATCATGATGTTCGGCATTTTTTAAACAGGAGATTGGAAAACCGATGGATCGGTCGTGGTGGAGATCATGATCAGCAATTCATGTCATGGCCTCCACGCTCTCCCGACTTAACCCCATGTGACTTCTTTCTGTGGGGTTATGTGAAAGATTCAGTGTTTAAACCTCCTCTACCAAGAAACGTGCCAGAACTGCGAGCTCGCATCAACGATGCTTTCGAACTCATTGATGGGGACATGCTGCGCCGAGTGTGGGAGGAACTTGATTATCGGCTTGATGTCTGCCGAATCACTAGAGGGGCACATATCGAACATTTGTGAATGCCTAAAAAAACTTTTTGAGTTTTTGTACGTGTGTGTGCAAAGCATTGTTAAAATATCTCAAATAATAAAGTTATTGTAGAGCTGTGAAATCGCTTCAATCATTTGTAATAACCCTGTATTTCTGCGTCCGAGACACCTGTACACATGTGACGTGCACTTTAATAGACAACTAAGCGAAAGTCAAACTGATAACACAATACACAAACACAAAAAAACAAAAAAACAAAATTGTGTTTGCGGGAGCGCCAAATGTTCTGATCATTATACCCGTAAAGGTAGTGCAGATACGACGGGTCATGTCGTATTGGCGAATATTAATTTTGGGGTGATCCCAATTGCGGTATTTTGCCTCGGGACTATGTTGCTCACAGACGGACGACGTTTAATTTATTTTTGTTGGGGGCCCACGTTCTTTCTGCCAAAATATCAACATTTTTTCTGCAATATTTTATAACTTTTTCTAGAGCAAATGTATGAAACTGAAATGAAAATCTAGGTATCACGGAATTTGACAATAGATAATAATATATTTGTTAACATCATCAAAAGATGCATTATCAAAACGAGGGAGGAAGAAAAAGAAAATGAGGGGCAGAGATACGGGAGAGTGAATAAGAGTGAAATAAAAGACATGTTAAAGCAGATGTGTGCTACAATGTGTTCCACAATATTTCCACACTTTTGTTTGATATTTTTTAAATCGTAGTAAACAAATAAGTGTTGCAGTTTGAGATTTTTAACTCTCAACATGTTTATAATGAATTAATATTTCTTTAGCTCATGCCACGTGATTGTCATGTTTTGAGGAGTATCTGGTTGCTTTGCATTTATTATTTGATTGTTTCGCAGTTTTGCCTACGTTTCATCTATGTACTTCCACTCCCATTTAAACAGAGTGCCACTTCTAGGTCACGAGCTGAATGGAGAGGAGAATACTGCCAGCCAGTCGGGAGATTCGTTGCGACTTAAATTTTTGGTATTGGAGCTTCCGATTGGTTGACAATGTTCCTCTCTCCTTCCAGATCGTGACCCTGACGTGATTTCTGTTTAAATCGGTGTATATAACATGCATTAAGAGAAATGATTGGCACTAAAAAGAGGTTAGTGCGGAAATGGAAAAAGTTTAAAGAAGTACAAATAGGTCCCACGACTTAAATATACATGAATGGTATGTGCCTGTTATACTCCAATCCATCAGAAGAACACGCTTACGCGTTAATTTCCGGACATTGTAACACAGTTGTGCGTTTAGAAATGCGAAAACTTCGAAACTCTGTTGGAGTCACGCAGGGTCTGTTAACTCGCAAACTTTGCTAGGTTTTTCGGCCTCGGAAATTGCGTCTTTTTGTGTTTACGGAATCTCAGTAGTATCTTTATTCTCTTGGACGCTTGGAGGAAAGTTAGTAATTTTGCGAAAAATCGATCGCACGTTTCTGTAGGACCCTTACCCCGGAAAGGATTTGAAAGTATTTCAGTCTATTCTGAACAATACCTAAAAAAAAACATTGTTTTCAAAATGAGCATTCTCTTAACTGATCTATTTTGATGAATTTGAACATATTTTAATATTTTAATTTTCAACAATGCCCATCTTACATGCAGATCATTCAATGTTTTTATTAATTAAGGTAGTAATTAAATGCATATTATGAATGAAGTATGCATTAGAAAATGTTAGGAGTTGGTTGTTGTGAGCAACACTTCAAGCTATTTAATGGGGACAGTTTTCGAAGAAATTATTTATGTAGGTTTCGTTTTAATTGTTTTTAGATTTACAAATATTATCAAAAATGTGTGGTGTGTTGCAGCACTACTAGTATTCATAATCGTGAATTTGCATAATTGCGCTGCTTTCTGCCCTTTTGTAGCTTTGGTTTGGCTGCAGGCGTTACACTTCCGCGGTTCAATTCTTTTACACAGTGCTAGGTACCCTAGACACACAGTGACCTGCAGCGCGACGGTACATGCGATATACGGGTACTTGCAGAATGCCGGTACCTGCAGTGCGCTGATACCTGCAGTGCGTTCGTACCTCCAATGCGGCGGTATCTGCAGTGTACGTGTCGGTACCCGCAGTATATGGGTACCCGCAGCATATGGGTACCTGCAGTGTATGGGTACCTGCAGTGTGTGGATACCTGCAGTGTATGGATACCTGTAGTATATGGGTACCTGCAGTGTATGGGTACCTACAGTGTATGGGTACCTGTAGTGTATGGGTACCTGTAGTATATGGGTACCTGCAGTGTATGGGTACCTGCAGTGTATGGGTACCTGCAGTGTATGGGTACCTGCAGTGTATGGGTACCTGCAGTGTATGGGTACCTGCAGTGTATGGGTACCTGCAGTGTGCGGGTACCTGCAGTGTATGGGTACCTGCAGTGTATGGGTACCTGCAGTGTATGGGTACCTGCAGTGTGTGGGTACCTGCAGTGTATGGGTACCTGTAGTATATGGGTACCTGCAGTGTGTCGTTGGCGGCGCCGTCGGTGAGTCGCTGCAGCTCGTCCACCGAGAGGTCCTGGGGCTCGAAGGTCGGCTGCCCGCCCTCCGGGTGAGTCAACTGCAACACGCGTAATTGCGTCAGACTCACAGCCCCTCACTGCATTCAGTTACGGTTATTAATGCAACACGTTGGCTACGGACATCGTTACGATGGAATGTGAAATGTATGTTGAAACACATTACAATAAAAAGTGTATCTACGACGACCCCAATAATTTTTTAAATTTTATTCTCATTTTTAATTATTAAATAGCAGTAATCAATAGCCTAGTCACGGAAACTATTTTGGTTTGATAATATTGATTTTGGGTTTGTTTTATTTATTTGGCCTGATCATTGAAAATCTGATAGGTAGAAGTTTCTAATACATTTTCTAGATTTTATTAAAATAGTTTATATCGAGCGCTGTAGAACAATCAAGAGTTAAAAATTGTAATATATATTTGGAGTTCTGTGTTAAATTATATTAGTTCTCTTTAATATTTGTCTTAAAGAATGTTGTTATGGATCCATGAGTGCACGCGTTTCATTATGACTTTCATAATAACATGGGAGGTGGGACTTTCAGTTGTTACCGTACCATCGTAGATAATAGTTATTAACGAAACAAGTATCATGAAATGAGTATAGTTCCATCATTATTGCGTAAGTAATTTTTCGACGTACGTACTACAGGAAATTAATACTATTTTAAGCACGCTTTCTTGAGCTATATAGTACCATATATATATATATATATATATATATATATATATATATATATATATATATTAAATGGTAGTACGCAATTATTTCCTCCTGTGTAATAAGTTTTTGCAAAGGAAAATCTGCTACAGATTTTCGCAACGCCGTAAAAATGGAGAACGTTTATTTGAAAAACTACGTTTCCCACCGGGTTCACGAAAATGTGCACAGGTAGTGACGCAACACATACAGGCGCCATCTCAGCATTTACTCATAGGGCCAGGGAAACTAAACGGGAAAGCTAATCAAGATGGTGGTAATTAACCCAGAGCTTGAGATAAAATAATAGTTATAGGCATACGTAGTTTCTGTAAGAAAATACACAGAACAAATGTTAACTAATTCATAAAATATCATTATTAAATTAAATATTTTTCTTTTTCATGGACAGTGTAGACTATAATTGTATTAAACTGACAACGATGCTAGTGTTAGTGAGCCAACTCCTTAAGTGTGTACTTCGATTTAAAAAGGCCGACTTCTGAAGTTTGATCAACTGGGCGCGGTTATCATTCGGGTGCTTCGCTACGACTTAGTGTTTGATATTGAAGCTCCCGATTGGATGACCAATCGAGAACATCCAATTGATTTTTAATTCCCTTGGTCTTAACTTATTTCCGTTATTCCAATCGGTTTACAACAAAAGTTAACAAACTTTTCACATGGACTTTTCAGTATCTTTCGTAGAAGACCGCTATTGAAATATGACTCAAGAGATAACTACGACACTAGCGATAAGCGCTGGAAACAGCTTGGATTACAATAGTAATCCACAAGACCACTTGCGTTTCAGTTTATGACCTAAGCTGACATAATGAATATTGCTGCAATCGATGTTCTGAATATTTATTCAAAGAACAACAACGGAGGAAGGTTGACTAGAAGGGGATTTCTAAAGTATTTCTTCTTGTTCCTTATGAAATCAGAAATGAAAAGTACGAACGAAAGAAAAACTGTGCCGACAGCAACAAGAACACGCGGGAGACTTCTAGTGGGAATTCGAGAAGGGACTGAGGGATAGGCGGAGTCACCAAAGGACAACGTTGTTACCTCTGTGAACGTCAATCCAAACAAGAACACTCGACAGTACTGCATAAAATGTGTCCATTGGATGTGTCCAGAACATATCAGTGTGCTATCTTCATCTGATGTTGACATTGAAACACATGCAGAATAGAGGCTCCAAATATTTAAATAACTGTCGGAAACTGCTTTGTTTAATAGTCGTAAAGCAAAGTAAATAAAGTTCCCAAAACATGTAGAGCACGAGACTTTTTAAAAAACATCTACTCTTATATATTTGAGTTTATTTAAAGAATACATGCAATTTTGTGCAGAGTTTCATAGAATTTGTTATATATCAAAGTTCTAATACATTTAATTGTATTTTGTAACTGGTCAGAGATTTAGATGCTATTACTCCTCAAGTTTTGAACCAAAAGACGATTTGTTTGTAAAATATTATTAGTAAGCATTTTTTAAAAATGGACTACAGTTATGGTCCACGTGAGTACTCACATTCCAATTTTGAGCGCATCAACTCAAGAGTTAAAGCTTCCTATCGGATAACGAATCAAAAACTTCCAATTGAGTACTTCGTTACGTCTTAGTTTTTCCTATTGGTGCTCCTGATCGGATAACCAATCAAAGGTTTCCAATTGAGAGCTTCGTTACGACGATTTTTTGCATTGAAGCTTCTACTTGGATAACCACGTACCTATTGTACGTCAGAAGCATCTCTATTTAAAGTTGAGAACCTCCCCAGCATCGCGCATAAACTGGAGTGAGTGAACTGGTGTGTGTTTGTATATATAAAGGATGAAAGTGAGAGTGAATGAAAGGAACAATAAAACAAGAAGAAACCTCAACATTATAAAGAACCTTTAAAGAAGAAATTACAAAGAACAACTGTGTGTATCTAATGAGCCCAAAGTGGCACTCCCTTTCATTATAGAATTTTTCGTTTTAGAATATAGTTTCGTGTCGTTATAGAAAGAAGAAATTACAAAGAACAACTGTGTATAACTAATGAGCCCAAAGTGGCACTCTCTTTCATTATAGAATTTTTCGTTTTAGAATATAGTTTCATTTCGTTATAGAAAGAAGAAATTACAAAGAACAACTGTGTATAACTAATGAGCCCAAAGTGGCACTCCCTTTCGTTATAGAGTAGCTTGCCTGCAGAACTAATGGAGACTTTTCTTAGAAACATTTACACTTTTAGGTTAAGATTAAATTCTAATAATAGTGTAAACGATAGGATCAGTAGTCTATGAAGGGCCTGTGTGTATTTAGTAGACATGCCTTAAATGGAGTAATTTTGTTCTGTTTATTGAATTTTAGGTATTTTTAGTATTCATTAGTACATTATGGTATTAGATGTAAAATAAGTGTAAAGATTTGTCACCGGGCTTTAATATCCAAAGCAAATTAAATAAATTATCTATCTATCTATCTATCTATCTATCTATCTATCTATCTATCTATCTTTCTATCTATCTATCTATCTATCCATCTATCTATCTATCTATCTATCTATCTATCTATCCATCTATCTATCCATCTATCTATCAATCCATCTATCCATCTATCCATCTATCTTTCTATCTATCTATCTATCTATCTATCTATCTATCTATCTATCTATCTATCTATCTTTCTATCTATTCTATCTATCTATCTATCTATCTATCTATCTATCTATCTATCTATCTATCTATCTATCTATCTATCTATCTATCTATCCATGTATCTATCTATCTGTTTGTCTGTCTATCTATGTATCTATATAATCTATCTATCGATCTGTCCATAAGTTAATAATAAGCTAGTTTTTCAGTAGTATTTCCAAGATGTCCGCCCTCCCGAAGCTGCAGGAGCCGAAAAGGCTGCAGCAATCGTGTACCCAAACCTGACTGAATTCCCGCCTCCCCAGGGCACCTGGCGAGGGGGAAGCTGAAAGCAGCGTGGCGCAGGCGCTCACCCTGTAGACGGCGGCCTCCACCGCCTGCACGCCGCGCGCCTGCTCCAGGAAGGCCCTGCGCAGCGCTGGCGCTGCTCGCGCTGCTCCAGGTCGGACCTGCGACAGCGAACGGGGCTTCCAGCGAAAGCGAAGGCCATGCAAAAACAAAACTGCAAACAGGAAAACTGCATACAGAAACATCAGACAAACAAAAAAGAAATGCACACAATACTGCAGATAGAATGCAAAGGGGACAACTGCAGAAAAAATGCATACAGGAAAAAAAGAAAACTGTAGGCAAACTGCATACAGAAAAACAGATTAAGAAACTGTGAATATGAAAAGTTCGAGAGAAAATGCAGATAATTTACAAAACTGCATACAGAGGCTCACGTAGGAAAACTGCAAGCAGGAAAATGGATAGGGACACTATACAAACGTCAAAGAGCAGATAGCAACTGGACATAACAGCATCGGGAAAAGGAAAAAAAAAATAGGAAAACTGCAGAAAAAACAAAGAAGGAAACTGGATACGGACACTACATACAAACTGTAAAGAGGAAAACTGCAGACAAACTGCATTCAGAAGAAGCTAATTCAGAAAATTGCTCCAGGTCGGACCTGCGACAGCGAGCGGGGCTTCCAGCGAAAGCGAAGGCCATGAAAAAAAACTGCCGGCAAAAACTGCATACAGAAACATCAGACAAACTGAAAACAAGAGAACTGTACACAGATACTGCAGATAGAATGCAAACGGGACAACTGCAGGAAAATGCATACAAACTGTAAAGGGAAAACTGCAGAAGAACTACAAAGAGAGAAACTGGATACGGACACTACATACAAACCGTAAAAAGGAAAACTGCAGAAGAAAGACTACTGATAAACTAATAGTGTAATAACAAATGGTGTAACTATTGGTGTAATACTTTCACAGCATCTGCCATGAGGCCGGGCTCGTTCTCCTTCTGCTCAGACCCATCACTCCGAGCAGAACCGACATAAAGTTGTAAATAATATATAATAATAAATAAAACCATAAATAAACAAATTTTAAAAAAATTAGAGGTTTTAGGAATGGGATATAGCCGCAGGGCATGTAGGAATAAGGTATAGCCGCAAGGCATGTAGAAATGAAGTACAGCCGCTGATCATGAGGATTTGAGGTGTAGTCGCTGGTCATGTAGAATGAGGTGTAGTCGCTGGTCATGTAGAATGAGGTGTAGTCGCTGGTCATGTGGTTTTCCCCAAAAGGAAAGCCAAGGTAGTAATGAAGAACAGTCGCTGGTCATGAGGATTTGGGATGTAGTTGCTGGTCATGTAGGAATGGGATACTGCCTCAGGACATTTAGGAAGGAGGTGTAGTGCCTGAGTATGTAGGATTGAAATACAGCCGCAGGCCAACCGTTTGAGTCGTTAAAGATAGTCAGCATTAGGAATAAGTATATCCCTGGGCATTTAGGAATGGCATATAGCCGCAAGGCATGTAGGAATGGGATATAACCGCAGGGCATTTTGGAAAGAGGTACATCCGCAGAGCATGTAGGGAAAAGGTATAGCTGCTGAGTACTTAGGAAAGAGCCATTCCCGCAGACCACGCAGGAATCTGATAGTGACATTGGGCACGTATTATTCGAATAAAAGAAGAATGTGGTTGACAGTTCCCGGTAACATGGTGACGTCAGCTCCGTAACCTAGGCAACAGCGAATCAAAAGTATCGCCATTTGCCTGATGTCACGTTTGAACTGCGAAATGAATCGCGTATCCGGAGTGCTGCAGTTTATCGGCTGAGCGTCGACGTGTGTTGAGCTTACAGTGTCCAAGTGGATTGTGAGAGCGGGAATTCAGAGAAGCGTGTTCTGTTAGATTTGTTGGTATTGTTGTATTTTTTCTCCTCGTTATTGTTGTTTGTTATTGGTGTTTTGTTATCGTTTTGTTAGTGCTGTCATTAATTTGACATGTCAGAAGCAAGTGACAAACGCGGCCGAGGATTCATTCCGTAAAGAAAAGAAGAAAATCCGGCCGCGGAGTTCCTCTGAAAGGCCAGGCTCGCGAGTATTGTGTAAATGTATATGATTTTTCCCGATTTCTCTCAGCTGCTCATCTTATTGTTCAAAGCACGTGGTAGAGCGCGCACCGGCAGCGGTAGCTCAGCGCATCAACTGATGTCACTGCAGCGCCTCTGACCGGGAGGTCCTAGGTTCGAGTTCTGACAGCGGCAGGATTTTCGACACTAGCTTTTCACCTAGATCGAATTCAGTCGCTGTCTGGAGGAGAATTCTAGCGGCCGGCTGCTCTGATCGGTAGTTTTCCGTGGTTTCTCCGATCAACACCAGGCGAATGCCGGAGCAGTACCCTACCAAACGGGCCACGGACCGCACGCGATCTGTCCTTCCTCTTCCTTATCCTATCCTCTCCCTTTACACACACACACTTACACTAACATGACTACACTACCACATATCCCGGGAGACTGGTCGGGAGCTTAGAGCTTGTCCCGGCTGGGGCGGTGCCCCGCTGGTGGGAGAGTCCTGGTTAGGGGGAAACCCCACTAGCCGACGGTAGGTCGGCGCCGGATCTCGCCATCCAGCGGGAGAAGATCACAGCTATCTCCCGAGAAAAAACACGCACTACACTAACAGGACTAATGACCAGAGTAGTGGACGCGTCCGGAAACACGAAAAAATCAATCACTCAATGGTAGAGCGCGCAGTACACAGCGACGCCGCCCCCCTCCACACCAAACTATCAACCACATTCTTTTATTTTTTTTCTCCCTTTTTTGTTCTTTTTTTTTTTTCTCCCTTTCAAAATTCAAAATTTATTGCTTGTTTATCCTTGAAAATAGATTTTATTGCATGGGAGTTTTTTTTTTTTTCTCCCTTTCAAAAATTCAAAATTTAAGTAGTATATGACTTAGTGTAGGGATCTCAGAAGTTTGAAAATATGCACACAATTCACTTTTCCCCATAGCACGTCATACGCAGTTTTTAACTGTTTTTTTTGACGTAAAATAAATAAATAAATAAATAAATTTCTTCTCTTATTCGGAGATTAGGCAAGCGCATTCACCGCAGAGCGTCTCACCCCGCGGGCAGCGGCGACTGGGCGTCGGGCGGCGACACGACGACGCGGTTGCGCGCGCGCTGCCTGGGGTCCGGGTACACGCCCAGCCCCACCAGCAGCTCCCGCCCCGTCAGCTCGCGCGCCGCCGCCAGCGTCGCCTCCAGCGCGAAGGACGAGGCGGCCTGCGCGGCGCCGGCGGAGGGCGAGGCGGGGCCGGCGCCGGCAGCGGCAGCCCCACCGCCGCCAGCGCGCGCTGCATGGGCGCCAGCCCCAGCGCGTCCAGCCGCTCTGCAACGATTTAACCACTCACTCACGGATTGCATGGCCACACTGGTAGATTAAGTGGGGCGGATTCATACACCCGGCGATTGATTGAATGGCGTAGGTTAAACCTCTCCATAACCTCACTGATGGGTTAAATGATGCCGGTTAAACCTTTCCATACACTTACTGTGGATTAAATGGCTGGGGTTAAAATATTTCAGACAGTTACTGAGGGATTAAAAGGCGCGGGTTAAATCACTCCATGCACACACTGATGGATTAAATGGTGCCGGTTAAAACTCTCCATACACTCACTGATGGATTAAACGGCACGGGTTAATCCACTCCGAAAACTCAATGTTAGATTATATGGCGCGGGCGAAATGAGTCCATACAGTCCATGTAAATTTGGATTGGGGAATGGTGCAGGGTACACCGTTCCATATGTCCCCACTGATAGATTAAATGGGGCGGATTAAATAACTTCATATACCCGTCGATTGAGTGAATGACATAGTTTAAACCTCTCCATAACCTCACTGATGGATTAAATGGCGTGGGTTAAACCTCTCCATACACTCACTGATGGATTAAATGGTGCCAGTTAAACCTCTCCATACACTCACTGATGGGTTAAATGGTGCTGGTTAAACTCTCCACACATTCACTGATGGATTAAATGGCTCGGGTTAAAATATTCCATACACTTACTGAGGGATTACATGATCCGGATGAGCATCTCCATACAATGATGGATTAAATGACGCGGATTAAACCTCTCCATACACTCACTGATGGATTAAACGACGCGGGTTAATCCACTCCAAACACTCAATGATGGCACGAGCTAAATGACTCCATACAGTCGATGTAAATTTGGATTTGAGAAATGAGGAAAAGCACGAATTTGTGAATTTAAGGGATTGGAGTGCATATTACAAGAGTCCTGTTTACAGGCTGGTCCAATCGCCCCCGACTTCGCCAGCCAGCCGTCAGAATTGCAGAGCACTCGCTGTTCACATAGAAAACAAATTATCATCATCTAGACATCACTAGAGAATTAGTCTATACAATGTGTGAAAAGTTTCAGTGTCATAGAGCTTGGAACGGAATTTTCGAAAAACAATTCTATACGGTAATTGTATGCTTCTAAAGTCAAAACGATATGAATTTGCTTGCTAATCATATGAGGTACACACTGGTGTTTTTTCTACCTGAAATGACTCATCTGCTTAACAGCAGCCCTTCGAACTCTTCTACTCAATGGCCTCATATTTTAGCAATGCAGTTTCCCCGCAACCTGTACCTTGTGTTGAGATACTCACGAACGTCATTGCAGGATTTGTAAAGGCTTCGCGCTTGTCGAACAGGAAGAGGTTCGCTTCCTGTAGATTCCTTGCGCAGGAACTCTGAAAAAATAATAATCAAAGGTTTGGGAGTTCTCGGACATTAGTTTTTGTTTACGATGCAGGAACAAGTAATTAATCATTAATTGACTGATCCAAGAAAAAATCTTTCATTTCACAACCTCGTATTAATATTGGAATAGGTAAATAATATGCATTTAATTTTTTCAGATTTTTACTTTCACATCTTCACTGTTAAACAACAATGGTATTTGTAGGTACCTACAAGTCAGTAGGTAATCACACTTCTCATTAAAGACTTTTTTCACACATACTATTAATTTAAAAAAGTGATATTAAACTTGCATTTGTAGAATACAGATGAATTCTTCCACACACAAAAAAACGAAAAAAAAAAAAACATAATTAGTATTCCTGCCCCCCTCTCATGGAAGATGCAACACAACACGACACGGGAACAAACAAATGCAGTGAGAAACCTATCAACTTTTAAAAACTACAAATTTTAACTTATTCACCACACCAGAATGATACTTCATTGTACCAACGAGCTGTGCGACTCGCTGGCACATATAGTAATTATTAAATGGGCATAAAATAATGTAATATTTGTAAGTACCGGTAGTCAACAAAGGGTTAAAGCGTGGGATTCTGCGACTGGAGCCAACAGAAACTTGGTTGTCCCGAAGTCGTCGCGTCTAGTCACAGTTATCAATGTTTGAACGTCATAATGCCACCTTCTGAGGGTTGTGCGTGAAGGTAGAATACACACGGGTTTATGCGGATATTTTGCCCTGAGGAAGGTCGCATAAAGAACGTTGGCTAGTATGTCTACGTTGCGGCGTGTTGTGAACAGTCAAGTTTCTAATAAATAATGAACTGCGATTTAATTATTTTAAATTTTAATGTATGAATCAATGTAATGAAATATAAACATAATTGTAAATTAAACTAAAAAAACTCAATTTTTAAAAACAGTGCAAGGTGCATATATAAAATGAAACATATTTTTCAATAATACAATTTTCTTTAAGAATATTGTGATTAAAAAATCAAATTGAATGTAAAAAGTGAAAATAAATGATAAGCAAATAATTATTGCATTGATATGTGTAGTTTTACAATTGTATATGTTTTCAATAGTATACATTTGGTTAAAGTCCATGGTCAGAAAGTGTGTTTGCTCTAATCAGCTAGTGAGTACAATACGAAATTTGCAACCTACGTCTTTCTAATTAAAGAACACGGAATAACTTCATACAACTAAAATGAATTATTAAGAAAAACGCATGCTTCTACCATTTGTATTTATCTTACTTGTAATCTTAGGCGTTCAGCAATAAGAATGTCTAAACGCAATAATGGTTAAAATGGCTTTTGATGTGAAACTGACACACAGTTGCTATCTAAGACACACCGTCACGGGCAGCCATTTGCAATATGGTATTGTGCGTAGACCGTAGATTGCAACTTCCAGATGGCAGACATGATACGTACATAAACTCCAAGATATATCCTTGGACTTTTAAGCCCCCTCCTAATTATCGCATTAAAATGTACAGTTCGAATTACTCTTTTGTATTACGCTACTTCTCCAGTGGCTTGTGAGCATCTAGCAGAAACGAAAAAAGTAAAAATATTAATTTTGTTTCCTGTGGGACCATCATATAATCACAACAGCTTCAATTTTAAAAATACACACGGGATGCGACACCGGCTGACGAAACGAATTGATGCTTTTAAATATCAATGATTTTAAAACTTTTAATATCTTTTCTACGTGGTTGGCGGGTGTACCTCGTATGCCATGCGTTCGGCGCTCTCCGCGAGCAATATTGATGGTAATAAAACATCGTCCTAAAATCACCGATGTTTTCAAACATCGTGGTTTTCAAAACAGCGTTAGTAACAATTAATATTCACGGAGGTGGTTGATTTTACGATGGGCGCAATTATTATATTTTAATTGAGACATAACCAAAATAACCACAACCATAACATAATCAAAAATGATCGTATGATGATGAGCAGTGGTCACCTCACCCATTTCTTTATATCATGGTTGGCGGTTCTAAATCGTATGCGGCCGGCCATGCTTTATGCTCGCTCGGCGAGCGAGCGATGATAATAAAACATCGTTCCAAAACCATGGATGTCTTTAAACATCAGTGGTAGCTTAAATCATCGTTGGTAGCAAGTAATATTCACGGAGTGGATTAATTTAAGAGTGCTCGCAATTTTTGATTGAGATATAACCGACAAAACAAAGTGGAAAAAATGATCGAACGATAACGAGAAATGACAAGTTCACCCATTGTCTTTTCGTCATGGCTGGCGGTCCTACCGCGTATGCGGCGGACTATACTCTTTTTAGACATCATTTTTTAAAAATCTCCGTTGGTAGCAATTAATATTGACGGAGCGGGTTAATTTGACAGTGGTCGCAATTTTTAATTTAGATATAACAGGAAAAAGGAAAGTGGAAAAAATTATTGAACAATGGTGAGAAATGACCAAGTTTACCATTGTCTTTTCGTCATCGTTTACAGCCCAACCTCATATGCGCCGAGCCATGCCCTCGGTAAATCAGTCAATGGTAAAATTGATGTTAATAAAACCGTCCCGAAACCATTGATGATTTTAAACCTCAGTGTATTGAAATATCTGTTCGCAGCAATTAATATTGACGGAGAGAATTAATATGACAGTGGTCGCAATCGTTAATTTTTATATGAGATATAAATGACAAAACAAAGTGGAAAAATGAACGAACGATGACGAGAAACGACCTGTTCCCCTGTATCTTTTCGTGATGGTTGGCAGCCCTACCTCGTATGCGTCTGGCCATGCGCTCTGCGCGCTCGGCGAACCAGTCGTGGCTGATGGCGGAGTCGGGCGTGGGGTGGTGGCTGGGCCAGCGACCGCACGCGAAGCGGTAGAAATCCTCGCACGGCGCCACCGTCGGGTCCATCGACTGCAGCAGGTTGTCCGCTGCGCACACAGCCAAGAGGAAGGAAAGACTTGTACCGCGCCCACATGTGATTTGATTTGATTGTTTCGTGTTTCCGGGCGCGTCATCTGCTTTGGCCATTAGTGCCGTTAGTGTAGTGCATGTTTTTTTTCTCGGGAGATGGCGGTTGACTTCCCCCGCTGGATGGCGAGATACGGCGCCGACCTACCGTCGGCTAGTGGGGTTTCCCACTAACACGATTACTACTACAGTATTATTAAATTCTTGATCTTAATGCTGGACGTTATCTAAAAGGCTATAATTCACCTCACCTCTTGGTTCTGTATGTAATCCTCAAGACTTGGTAATCCTAATTTTTAAGTTTTATACTTTTGTATGCAATGATTTGATCTAATTAATCTAAAGTGTATTTTGTTTATGGATAATAATATTTGCAGATGAAAGTTTACACAGGCACATGTAATTTTTCGTTAACACGGTATCTACAAATTCCTAAACAGATTGACAAACTGTAATATATAAATGGGAAATAAATTAGTATTTACCTGCTCGAATGCACTCTTGTGTTGAACACACTTCTACTTTCGAGTGTTTGTCTGAAACAAAGGAAGTAGGGTAATTAATACTAATAACTCGACGAAAAACCTGATCGATATGGGGGTTATTGACCCAGAATCTGTGGTGCAATACTTGTTACAGGTTGTTTAGAATTATACTGTTCAAATGATAAATAATACATTAAATACCACTCTTAAAATTAATGTTATTTTCCTTTTGATGCTCAGTAAAGTCTCCAATTATATAGAAACTAGTTCTCTATCACTAATTCTCTATCACTCTAGTTCTCCATCACTCTACTTCTCTATCTCTACACTTCACTCCAGCTCAAGTTCCCCCTCGATTCTCTCCTGCTCTAGTTCTCTACCGCTCTAGTTCTCTACCACTCTAGTTCGCTACCGCTCTAGTTCTCTCCTGGTCTAGTTCTCTACCACTCTAGTTCTCTCCTGCTCTAGTTCTCTACCGCTCTAGTTCTCTCCTGCTCTAGTTCTCTACCGCTCTAGTTCTCTCCTGCTCTAGTTCTCTACCGCTCTAGTTCTCTACCCTCTAGTTCTCTACCGCTCTAGTTCTCTACTGCTCTAGTTCTCTATCAATCTAGCACTCTAATTCTAATCGTCTTTCAACTTCCATATTAACTAACGACGCTCGAGCCTGAAACGCTCGAACGAGTCCGCTCTATTGAATGGTACACCTAGCAGCACGCACGTATGCTGTGTTGCGTTGCGCGTTACTCACACTTGTAGGCGACGATGGCGAGGGCGATGGCGAGCAGCAGCACCACGAACAGCAGCACCATCAGCGCCACCAGCAGCGCCGCGTACCCCCGCGGGCTGCCCTCGGCCGTCCGCTTGTAGCTGCACGCACACAAGCGAACGCGCACCAGTTAGCGGCTTTCGATTGATTGATTTTTTCGTGTTTCCGGGCACGTCAACTGCTTTGGTCATTAGTCCCGTTAGGCTAGTGCATGCTTTTTCTCGGGAGATGGCGGATTTCGCCGCTGGATGGCGAGATCCGGCGCCGACTGCCGTCGGCGTGGTTCTCAACCAGGACTCTCCCACGGGGCACGCCTCGTCGGGACAAGCTCGCCCCGACCGGTCTTCGGAATATGTGAGTGCAGGCATGTTAGGAGTGTAGGAGAGGAGAGACAGGAACATGAAAGATCGCGCGCGTCGTGGCCGTTTGTCAGGGTACTGTTCGGCATCGCCTGGTGTCGATCGAGAACCACGAATTACGATCAGAGCAGCCGGCCGCTTGAATTCTCTCCAGATAGCGGCCGATTCGATCGAGCTGAACAGCTAGTGTTGAAAATCCTGCCGCCGTCAGAACTCGAACCTAGGACCTCCCGGTCCGAGGCGCTGCAGTGACATCAGTTGATGCAGCGCCTCTGACCGGGAGGTCCTAGGTTCGAGTCCTGACGGCGGCAGGATTTTCAACACTAGCTTTTCAGCTAGGTTGAATTCAATCGCTATCTGGAGGAGAATTCTAGCGGCCGGCTGCTCTGATCGGTAGATTTCCGTGGTTTCTCCGATCAACACCAGGCGAATGCCGGAACAGTACCCTGACAAACGGGCCACGGACCGCGCGCGATCTTTTCTTCCTGTTCCTTGTCTTCTCCTCTCCCTTTACACACACACACTAACATGCACTACACTACCACATATTCCGGGAGACCAGTCGGGAGCTTAGAGCTTGTCCCGACTGGGGCGTGCCCCGCTGGTGGGAGAGTCCTGGTTAGGGGGAAACCCCACAGCCGACGGCAGGTCGGCGCCGGATCTCGCCATCCAGCGGGGAAAGATCACCGCGCATATTCCGAGAAAAAAACATGCACTACACTAACGGGACTAATGAACAAAGCAGTTGACGTGCCCGGAAACACGAAAAAATCAAATCAAATCGACCTATGTATGTGTCGGAAATCCTGCCACCGTGGGGAGTACTATCAAGTGAATTGATGCTCTGAGCCACCTCAGCCAGTTGTGCTGTTGTGCGCGCGCGCGCGTGACGATCGTCGGTTTGTTTCCGCCGCCTCCACCAGAGGGGGTTGGGGAGGCGTTGGGCGCGTGGTGTCGCGTGTAAAGCACCGATTAGCGCCCGCCCCCCACGCACTTCCCCGCCCTCTGGCGGCCGCTGCCGCGCATTACGACGCTCGTTTCGGGTGTCTTTTTCCTTCTCTGTCTCTCTCAGCGGACGGCACGCGCGCTTGCTCAACTTGCGCTTCAGAGACACACGCGCAGGCGTCCGTATGCGCACGCACGGAGAGCCAGAAGAACGATTTTTCTGATTAGGCAGAGCAAATAAAATGAAATTAAAGTAACACTAAAACTAAAATTTAAATTTAAAATAAAAAAAAAGAAAAGTATATCTTAATATTAAAAGTAAATCGTAACATGAAAAGTAAATCTTAATATTACGAGTAAATCTTAACGTTTAAAGTAAATCTCAACATTAAAAGTTAACTTAACATTAAAAGTTGACTTAACATTAAATGTTAACTTAACATTAAAAAAAAATTTAAAAAAATTATTAAAATTATAATAAAATTGAAATAATTATTGTATTATTACTAAAATTAAAATTACTATATCAGTCGTAGTTCGACAGCGTTAGAGGCAACAACTACTGCTGCGCTCTATCAGCTTATCGATACACTGTATCTCCGAACCAAAACATTTCAGTATTAATATTACCTAACAGTGTTATTTAAAGTGCTATCAGTGTTCCAAGCAGTGTACAGAGTTTCTCTGGCCGGCCTGCCGGCTGGCTCAACGTATCCACATGAATAAAGCAGTACCAGACAACCTCAAGATGAATCCGTCACCTAACCTCCAAGAGCAACCCACGAAGTCGTACGCCGGAGCTGCAAATACTGTGAGTTTTCCATCCAAAGAATAATCTATACTACTGGACGCATGCGAAAATCTAACTGTCAAAGACTATATAAGTAAACTAACCGAAATTGTTCCCCCCAGTGCCATTTCTTTTATATCAAGAATATCCAATTACAGAATATGTGTGTTTCTGAACTCGAAGATCAATGCTGATCTTATAACTAACAAATACCCTACTCTGATCATTAAAAATACTACTGTTAATGTGAGACCCCTAATTAACAAACTCAAGAGAATCATAATATCAAACATATACCCTTTTATTCCAAACGAGGAAATCACAAATATTTTCATCAGAATCATGACATTAAAACTACCCCCAGTATATCTTTCATCAGAGCTGGTCTGTCTGACCCTAACCTCAGTCACATTATGAGCTTCAGAAGGCCAACATTTATCCAACCTGAGGAACTTCACAAACTCCCTCAGTCTTCAGTGATTGTATATGAAGGTAAACCATATAGAATCTTTTTCTCTGCTGAAAACATTACTTGTTTCAACTGCAAAATGGAAGGCCATACTGCTAGTAACTGCCCCCAAAATCTGCTCAAAGAGAATTGCCTTCTGGACCCTCCCAGTACAAATATACCAACTATCCCTTCTAATAATATGGAAGTACAGCCTACCATAACTGAAACACCCACTGCCCCCTCCACCAGTGACCCTATGAACTTTCCTCCCCTTCTTAAAAGAAGCCTTCCCAATGAATCCTCCTCCCTCTCTGAAGCAACTAATAATGTTAAAAATAATAATCAAGATAATAATGTTAAAAAAACTAAAAAAAGAAACAGAAAAAGAATTCTTCAAAACATGAAGAACTGGACCAAGATAGCAATCCTGATAAAACACTTGAAGACATGCTCAGCCCAACTAAAGATGCTTGAAATGAACCAAAACTCTTTCCCTCTGTCAGCAAATCAATTACACTTACTACTAGAAAATACTCTGGTCTCTGCTGATCCTCTAACCATAGTAAAGGACTATTCCAATGATATTCCAGCCGTTATAAAAATGCTCAATGACATTAAAGGATAGAATTATCAAAGGCAGTCACCAGAATAATAAAAAAACTGCAGAAACACCTACCGGAATCAGACGCAGCTGAGTCTGAATCCAGTATGGAAACTACCTGACACTATTTTTTTTTTTAATTCAGGTCTCTTAAAAAACACAATCCCCCCTTGCTAAATAAATTTCAAGCAAACAAATGAAAATACTCCAATGGAATATTAATGGATACTATTGTCGTCTTGAGTATCTGCAACTATTACCCAGATATCATTTGTTTGCAAGAAACCAATTTCAAGGCTAATCACTCAGCTAATATTAAGAATTATCAATGTTTCTTTAAAAATGGAACCACTGATCATGCTTCTGGTGGAGTAGCCATATATTTAAAAGCTTCAATTTTGGCTGATAACCTTATGATAAAATCTAATCACATCCTCCAGGAATGTCCCCAATTCAATTCTGTGAGACCTCAATTCTTTGATAAGGAAAGATTTAGTACCATTCTAAGGGATAATACTTACCAAAGTAATGTTTTAAAATTTTGTAATGAAATAAGTATTTCAGGAAATATTTAACTGTATTAGAATAACGTAATTTTCTATTCCTTTTTGTAGTAATTAACAGTTATGTAATTTTCACGTTTAAGTTTTATGTTTTTTTATCCATATCATCTCTGTACTGTAACCTCAATTGTAACCTGAATATTGTAAAAACTAAAAATTGACAATGTAAAATATAATATGTTGTATTTATTTAGTCGTTAATGACCTAGCCGTTGATGCGACTTAAAATAAATTAAATAAAAAAAAATAAAATTACTATTAAAACTACAATTTAAAGAATAAAAACTTAAAAAATTATATACTTGAAGTGGTAAAGAGTTAAAGAAGCAACTCCCTTCTTTATTTAACAATCTTTCAAAACAGTTACAAGATACAGCTTACGGATGAAGATAAGTTCTATTTGCCCATTCGTTCTTGAGCTCCAGAATATATACCTCTGCTCTTTAAGTTGAATTATCAACAAAGGTAGGAACACGCAATGTTTTGGGGAAGTGACTTAGTGAGAAGGAATTGTTATGTGATGGAAAATATTTGCTTGGTCGGAGTACACATTCAAAAAGTTACAAGTCCATTTGGCAAAAATCGAGATCTTGTGTTGTTTTACCTAGAATTTTATTTCCAGAAAAAGTGAGATGTCTTACGATACATTAAGTAGTACTCTGTTCGTTGAGTTAAAGACAATGTTGAAAAGGGTAAAATTTTTCTTTTTTATTGGAAACAAATTATGTGGGCATGTCACGTTTTGAATGTTTGATCTTCTAGAATTTGTCTCTTGGCGATTTTTCTCATACATCACATGAAAGAAACGAATCACAGTAATGAGAACATGGAGAGAAACTTAGATGTGAAACTTCAAGGCTTCAGGAAATATTTATATACGCACCAACGGCGTTATAAGGATTCTATTTATTTTATTTATTTATTTTACCTCAAAAACAGTTAAAAACTGTGTGTCGTGTTATGGGGACCAGTGAATTCTGTGCACATTTTAAAAATTCTGTGATCCCTACCATGAACCATATACTACTTGAATTTTTGAATAAAGAAAGAAAATTAGCGTTTTTTTGCAAGGATTGTTAACAAAAGTATTCGCTCCGATGTAATAAAATCTATTTTCAAGGATAAATAAGCAATAAATTTTGGGCTCTTATCCATGATGTCCTTCGTCAAGGAATAATACTTCCTGCCGCAACAACATGGAAACGATAATTTGAATAACTGTATTTTCCCCTGAATTCTAAAAGACGTGCACAGATAATGAGGTACATTTATGTCCAGAAGCAAAACAAGGGGCCATCTCAGCACTTGCTCAAAGGATCAGGGAAACGAGATGGGGGTCATTATCCCAGAGGGTGCGGTACAATACTTTTTACAGGTTGTTGAGTCAAAAGGGTAAATCAGCGTACAGTCGAAAAGGTAAATAATACATTTAATATCACGGTTAAAATTAATGTTACTTTCCTTGTGATGCTCAGTATAGTCTCTAATTATAAAGAAACGATTTCACTTGAGTTGCAGCAAAAACGATTTCACTTGAGTTGCAACAGAAACGAATTCACGAGATTTAAACATTTCTATCGATTTTTATCGTTTAATGTCATCTGGCAAAGTGCTATAAAATAATGTACATGTATTGTACGTGATTTTTTTGTCATGAGCTGTTGATACTGTCACCTGCTGAATATGATTACTACGTCGAGTTATTCTCGTCTAGTAGTCTAGTTATAGGCATCGGCGTTTTCTGAGCGTTATGAGCGGGAATACATTATTTTCCCGCTTATAAGCAAGTCATTTGTGACAAAAACCACTGTTGAGTAGATTTACAAATAGAGAGATTCAGATAATTAGATTCATACATAGAGATTCATCAATCAACTCACAAAGTAATGGTAAAATTCCGAGATTTATAAGGACAGGCTTATAAGAAACCCGTGGATAGGCTTTGGTATTTGTTCATACAATTCTGTTTCGTACTCTAAAATCTGGGAGCTATACGATGTATTTCGCCAATCTAATTATCGTGCTGTGACAAAATGCCCAATGGCCTTTGGTCCTAGTGCTCTTTGACGTCCGATATCATTAGAATCCGTTAACGCCCGTGGTACATACGAGATTTTCTTTTTACCTCATTTTAGCGATTCACATTTTCTTAGTTACTACATAACTAGATATTAACGACTCGGTTCGTCTTTTCATATTTCTCTTCTCATAATTCCCATTCATAAATTCCTCCAGACAAAAACATGTAGCATTCGGCTGATTTCATATGTTCCTTGTACGCAAGGTCCTCTCTCCCCAGTTAATTTATGCAGTGTGAACCGAGATCCGCATCGAAGGCAATAACAAGCTATAACGTAGTAGTAGAAAAAGGATATTTATTTCTTTACGTAACTAGCACCAAAAACGAGTAGTTGGGGTACGAATGAAATGTCGACAGACGAGGCGGATATGATTATAGTCCGTTAAAACGCGTATGCCAAAAGACATTCCGTCGATTGATTGATTGATTGATTTTTTCGTGTTTCCGGGCGCGTGAACTGCTTTGGTCATTAGTCCCGTTAGTGTAGTGCTTTTTTTTCTCGGGAGATGGCAGTGATCTTCCCCCGCTGGATGGCGAGATCCGGCGCCGACCTACCGTCGGTTAGTGAGGTTCCCCCTAACCTGGACTCTCCCACCAGCGGGGCACCGCCCCAGCCGGGACAAGCTCTAAGCTCCCGACCGGTCTCCCGGAATATGTGGTAGTGTAGTGCATGTTAGTGTAAGTGTGTAAGGGGGAGAGGAGAAGACAAGGAAGAGGAAGAAAAGATTGCGCGCGGTCCGTGACCCGTTTGGTAGGGTACTGCTCCGGCATTCGCCTGGTGTTGATCGGAGAAACCACGGAAAACTACCGATAAGAGCAGCCGGCCGCTAGAATTCTCCTCCAGACAGCGACTGAATTCGACCTAGCTGAATAGCTAGTGTCGAAAATCCTGCCGCCGTCAGGACTCGAACCTAGGACCTCCGGGTCATAGGCGCTGCAGTGACATCAGTTGATGCACTGAGCTACCGCTCCCGGTCTCACGTCGTGTGCACGAGGTTCGGAACGTATGTGGTGCTGCGCAGATCGATCAAAACTTACCCATGCCTTTTCATCATGCCTCATTCCACCACACACGGTACTCGTAAACAGTCTACTTACATGGAGCTCAAAAACGTGACACGTCGAAACGAGCTCACCACAACCCTCTTTACAGGTTGACCAATAAACATTGTGTTACAATACTCATTGACTTTTAAACTCGACCTAAAGACAGCTTGACTAGTTCAGCAGTCGCATTTCAGAATGCGTCAGACATGAACCAATGGAAATTATCGTTCACTTCAAATGCTACCAGTTCCAGATTATGACATTTGTCATTTACCCCTTCCTTACTTGTTAGTTATGGGTATCTAGTTGCCGTTAATTCGTTCCATGTTCTGTTTAATAATTTTTGTGTTTGAAAAAAATTGTTTTTCTAGCATATACGTAACCGGAAATCGATTCATTCTAAGCAAACCAGTTGTAACGCGAATGATTCATAGTGAATTACAAGAGCATAGGAAATCAATATTACTGACATGACATAGTTTCATTTCATCACTCTATATTACAACGAACCTTTTTTAGAAATATTCTTATATGTAAATCTTATGTATTGTCCTATTCATTAATTTATTGCAAATATTAACGTTCTGTACTCATCCACGGTTCTTGGTATCAAAACCAGATTCTCAGCAAATCTACTCACCACAATCCGAAAACTGCCCATCGTTTAGACAGGGACTCCTCCGTTTTCGGAGTGTCCTCCTTCGTTTGTCCAGTGGGTTGGTCCAGTTTCCTCTCCTATTCTTCTTCTTCCCTATTAAGAGGCTTCACTGATGTTCTCGTCCACCGCTCCGCACACGGCCATCAGATATTCTCTTTTTAAATATTTCCTCTCGGCCTCACAGTGTTCAAACAAAGGTCGAATTTCACCACAAATTAGAAACTTCCTCGTTCGTCCGTGTATTTCTCCACTGTTACCGTCGCACGTCATTTCGTTGTAATGTTCTGTCAGCTAGATTGGGTCGTCAAAGGCTTTTTTTTTCTGGGCGATGTTTACGGAAATGCTATCTCGTGTATACTCGTATGTACACTATTGCTTATCGTATATTGACTGGCCTAAACTGCTCAAGTCCGGGTTTCGAGAGATTTATCTTATCTTGGCCTAGCTTTTTGGTGGAATTGATAGCTGTAAGAGCAAATTCTTGAAGTTGGATTATCTCAAGTTTCAGTATCGTGGTTGAAAGTAATACTGATCTCCACGTTTCTTGTATTTATTTTGGCCGCAACTTTGTTTAGTCCTAACCTCTTTTCAGACGAACATACGTATGCTTTTTGGCGAATTGTCCCATGATTCTTTCCGCACAGTTGGCAGCCTGCCGCCATATTTTTCTGGCAGTAAACATAATTGGTATACAATTTTACATTTGTTTCAATTAACAATAATAATTTTGCTTAGGGATTTTAAAAAATTTGCATAGTTTCTGAGCTTTTATTGCAACTTAGATAAAACGAGAAAGTGAATTACGGGCTAAAATTTCCTAATTTTACATAATATAATTTGCATGGCCTTATTTTATTTCTTTAATTATATCTATTTTCAAGCCGTGAATCGCGGTTGAGACGGCTAAATTTTAGTGTATTTGACAAATTATTAAGAATTAATTATAACGAGAAATACATGTAGTATCTCGTTGACTACAAATTTCCATAATAATGAATAGATGAAAGATTGCTGAGTTTTAAACCTCGGTCGGTATCAAATTAGGATTCTCACTTATTTCACAATTAGTTGCTATTTTCCTCACAATTATGATAGATGTAATGTGTAAATGTTTGAAAATTGCAAATAACATGATATTACAAAAGTCACGATGTCACTTAAATACACAATTTTCGTGATATAATTACTTAAGAAAACAAACCATTTAGGGCGGATTTTCAATTTTTTTCAGCTAAAGTTATATTCCACGGAGAATCAGAACACGCACACTTTTCTTGAGCATATGAAGTACGGTATTCGATAAAGAGCGAAGAGTGTTACGGAATCTTAATATACTGACACTATGCATCTGAGCTGATTAACAGTTAATCCAACTTCTGTCTTTGATTCATATGTTCCAACTACTGTCCAATTCAGAGAATAAAAATCTGAAATGCAATAAATCCATCACTATTTTACTATTAGGTAAAATAACATTTTCAACTTATTTACGAGTATAATGATACTTTTTTGCATTAGTAAAAATTCTTAAACTAGCTATGTTGAAGAAATTTGCGAATATTTACAGCAATTACCATTATGAGGGAATTATTTTGTATTAAAATTGATTGAGCACCGACGATAATTGTGAAATCAGTTTGCAACGTCAACAGGCCTTGTTATAACAGGCGTCAAGCACCTATTTAGTAGAATTGAAACGTTATTTACAAAAGATTTATAAAACAGTAATCGCTTATATTAATTATTTTTTATTACTGATTAAATAAGTAAATATAGTTTATAAAAACTTATTTGACGATTGATTATTATTTTATTGAGTTAGTTAATTTTTACCTTGAAGAAACCTAAAACACCACGTTTGTAACAAGTATTATGACTTCTGGATCAATAACCAGCATCTCTATTCGGTGTATCTAACAATTTCCCTTGATCCATTGAACAAATTCTGATATGTCCAGTTGTTTTTTTCTGTACATTAAATGTCGATTTTCTCCCTCTCAAAAGTAACACGGTTTGTATTCTTTTGACGAAAGAACAATAATTTGGCAATCTATCACGGAAATTGGTACTCTATTTACATATGGTGACAATTTCAAATTGCTTTTGCTACTCTTAATGTAATAACGGTGTCTATCAACGACAGATATTCACTGCTCAGAGAATACCCACTATTA
Organism: Teleogryllus oceanicus; assembly: GCA_964035755.1. Classification (NCBI taxonomy): domain Eukaryota; kingdom Metazoa; phylum Arthropoda; class Insecta; order Orthoptera; family Gryllidae; genus Teleogryllus; species Teleogryllus oceanicus. The sequence goes on from CAXIVR010000013.1 coordinate 39,497,658, forward strand.
CTATCACCACTAACAAATATTACTAATTATTTTAGTTTGGCTCTTCCGGCGATAAACTTTTATTTTAAAAAAATTAGATAGCTACTAGCAAAAGTGGTTCTTTAAGGGCAAGCTAATGCTAAAAGTTCAATTTCTTGCACGAGTGTTAAAAGAGACAATGCTCAAGTTTTCAGATAAATCTGTTAATGCAACTAAAGACAAAATACTTTCGTATGACCGCACCAGCTACTGCTGACCTTCAGATATTGTTAAGTGATTTGTCTACTTGAATTAAAATTAAGTGAAAATCAATGAGACTGACTAAAAATGGAGTATAACACACGTGGTCAAAGTGATTTTATCTTGCTCGTAAATTCGCCACTCGGTCTATCGGCCTCGTGTAGCAACCATTCCTTCTCGCAAAATAGAACGCCACTTTTACCATCCGTATCATAAATAACTATTATTTGTTCTGTATATGTTCATAAGACAAATATATTTTAAACATGTTACAGTTGTCTGGCCTGTTTATTTTCGGACGAAGAAAGATAGGAGAAAAAGTATCAATTATAATACTCATTTAATACTCGTTAAATACTCATTAAAATAAACGTTAATTAGCGTGCACTCTTAATTAGCGTGCATCTGATAAGTGAAGTCATAACGGTTCACGTAAACGCTAGAAAAAGTAAAGTGCAGTGTTTCTCAAATGTACTCAAAGTTGCATTAAAACCATCAAAACGCGTGTTTTTTTTTACAAGAAATTATTCCAGAACATCCATCAGAAAACCGATTAAGGATTATACCAATTAATTCATATTATCGAAAGGAATCGATTGAGTAACAGATCTTTCCTGTAGGTGCTCTAAGTCACCCAAAACGCGTTTTAGTTGCATCAACAAATTGTATTTTGAGAAATTTCTAATAATCTTCTCGATGTAACCTCCAACAATTTGCAGTTCCCCAAGAAGCGACCGGGAGGCGTCGAATTTCCACTCATTTGTCTCGATTGTTAGATCGGAAAGAGTCTGAGCGTCAGTGACGGACAAACGAAGAAACACACGAACGGACAGACGGACGGTGTGGGAGATTACTTGTTTACTATTTAAGGATAGTACATATTAACTTATCAGATATATGCGTGTGGATAAATCAGTGCGAGAGGCTGGAGTAAAGCAAACTGTGGTTGGTCTGCTATTAAGTTCGCGGTGCATATACAGCCAAGGTCTAACGATTTTGTTACTTGTAGAAAAACAATTACTAGTACTATGTGCCAATTGCACATGGAGTCTCGCCGGGATCGATTTTAGGCCATATTCTCTTCTTACCGTACTTAAACAATATGTCCTTGACGATCCATAACAGAAAAATGGTTTTCTTTGCGGTTGATACGAATTTTGTTGGATTGTTTGTAACTACTTGTACGAGAGACTTACAAGAAATACGTGGGTAGTATTTGCTTATTATTCGTACAATTCTCTTTTGTAATCTAAATGTCTGGGAGCTATAAGATGTATTTCCCCAGAATATTATGCCATGTCTCAGGCGGGAACGAACATTCCCGAAATATACATAACGAGCAGTACAAAAGCTGACTGAATTTGAAATAATTCTGAAAGCGTAGCATAATGAAGTTAATTTTGTGTTCAATTTATTTAAATGGACGTTAGAAGTAATGTTTGAATTGAGAGACCTACAAATTTTGTTACCTTAACATCAGTCAGTGGCACACCGTTCTTTTTAATTTCAAATAATCAATTGTTTAGAATTGTTTATTTGAAATTTAAAACTGCATTGAAACCGTTTTATTTTCATTTAATGTCAATTTTTTATTACGGAACCAACTGGAAACATCTGTACTTTTTATGGTTTATTTATTGCAAAGAATATTCGTATCAACCGCAAAGAAAAACATTTTTCTGTTTTGGATCGTCAAGGACATATTGTTTAAGTACAGTAAGAAGAGAATGTGACCTAAAAGCGATCCCTGCGAGACTCCATGTGCAATTGGCAAAGAATCGGAAAGATGAATACAGAATGTTCTGTCATTCCAGTAAGGAATTTCTACACTCTGGGATCATTGTTTAAGGTACGAACATAACCAAACTAGAGCAATAACACGGAATAAATTTTCAAAGTAAAATGTTATGAACAATGACGTCAAAATCTTTTGAAATATCTAAAAATATTCGAATAGGTGCTTCGTTTCGATCCAACAATGGGACGACATCTTTATGAAAAAAACATATAGCTATCTTAGTAGATTTTGATTTCCGGAATCCATGTTGGTAATGTAAAAACGCGTCTTATTTACTGAGAAAGGTTTTCATTCGTACGTAAAAAGGTATCTTTAATATTTTTGAAAAAAACTGATAAAATAGAAATTGGCTGATAGTTTTGAATTTCATTTTTTGCCCTATATATTTAATTTAATAATATTTTCATAATTTTGGGAAAAGTTTTGCTCATTTATCAGCTGCAATTATGCAAAGAATAAATGGCAGTAAAATGTTTTATTGAAACTAATTAGTGTTGTTCTACTACCTGTGCTAATAAGTTCAACACAATTTTCTGTGCTAACAAATAAAACCCTATGACTCTTGACCGCCAGCAAATTTGCATTTAGTGTACAGAAAGAAAGCAAGGAGCCAATAAGCTCAGCATTTATTCTATGAAACAATGAAAACTGTAAGAAAGCTATGTGCTAATTCGTAAGCCCACAGGATAGATTATTATAAATTTATTGGACGCTTTTCCGAAAGTAACAATCACGTAAGCCTTCTTCTAAATCCTATTTGCCCACACCACTGACACACTTTCCCCCCTTCATATACTATTAAATCATTCTCTGGTAATTTGGGAATATCGAAATATTATTGTAATGACAACAATTAAAAAAAGTACAGAAATTTATGGTGGAACGTATGAAGTACGTCTTGTATTCATGAATATAAAAAATAGCAAAAGAAAAGAAAAATAAATATTACTTGTCAGCATCTTTGGTGAGACTCATTCACTTATTTCTTCTCATTTCTTTCAGACAGTGTATTCACATTTTTTTGTTTCACACGGAATTCGTCCAATCATGTAGATATTGTAGATATTACACTATTTGTAGATATTGTCACGAAACTTTACGATCAAATTATAACAATAAAAACAAAGCGCAAACGATTTCAAAGAAAGAAAGAAATATTTTTAAAAAAATCAAAATTTTTGATAAATGATAAAAAAAAACATTTCGCGCCAATTATTTCAACAATGAAAAATCACCCGGGATCACTATGAATTGTAAAGAACACACACGCCGCGCGCACTTTGTTTTCTATTGACAGCCTCCTCGATCCCGGATGTGTCTGTTCGGTCGGTGGGTGGTTTACGATCTTCACATCCTCGGCACGCACTGCGGGCCGGCCGGCGGCAGACTGCCCGCTCGCCAAGGAATCACGCGAAAGCATCCGAGGGCGTAACTACCGGCGCATCCTGTGCGCGTCACACGGCCGGGCAGTGGGGCGAACGCGTCAACATGCGAGGGCGCATCCTGGCGCGTCACACGGCCGGGCAGTGGGGCGAACGCGTCAACATGCGAACACAGTCAAGTGTACATAGTACTCGTGTACACATATAGTTGGTTGGTTAGTGATTCCGGCGCGTCACACGGCCGGGCAGTGGGCGAACGCGTCAACATGCGAACACAGTTCAAGTGTACATAGTACTCGTGTACACATATAGTTGGTTGGTTAGTGATTCCGGGCGCGTCACACGGCCGGGCAGTGGGGCGAACGCGTCAACATGCGAACACAGTTCAAGTGTACATAGTACTCGTGTCACATATAGTTGGTTGGTTAGTTATTCCGGGCGCGTCACACGGCCGGGCAGTGGGGCGAACGCGTCAACATGCGAACACAGTTCAAGTGTACATAGTACTCGTGTACACATATAGTTGGTTGGTTAGTGATTCCGGGCGCGTCACACGGCCGGGCAGTGGGGCGAACGCGTCAACAAGCGAACACAGTTCAAGTGTACATAGTACTCGTGTACACATAGAGTTGGTTGGTTAGTGATTCCGGGCGCGTCACACGGCCGGGCAGTGGGGCGAACGCGTCAACAAGCGAACACAGTTCAAGTTGGTTGGTTAGATTCCGGGCGCGTCACACGGCCGGGCAGTGGGGCGAACGCGTCAACAGCGAACACAGTTCAAGTGTACATAGTACTCGTGTACACATATAGTTGGTTGGTTAGTGATTCCGGGCGCGTCACACGGCCGGGCAGTGGGGCGAACGCGTCAACATGCGAACACAGTTCAAGTGTACATAGTACTCGTGTACACATATAGTTGGTTGGTTAGTGATTCCGGGCGCGTCACACGGCCGGGCAGTGGGGCGAACGCGTCAACAAGCGAACACAGTTCAAGTGTACATAGTACTCGTGTACACATATAGTTGGTTGGTTAGTGATTCCGGGCGCGTCACACGGCCGGGCAGTGGGGCGAACGCGTCAACATGCGAACACAGTTCAAGTGTACATAGTACTCGTGTACACATATAGTTGGTTGGTTAGTGATTCCGGGCGCGTCACACGGCCGGGCAGTGGGGCGAACGCGTCAACATGCGAACACAGTTCAAGTGTACATAGTACTCGTGTACACATATAGTTGGTTGGTTAGTGATTCCGGGCGCGTCACACGGCCGGGCAGTGGGGCGAACGCGTCAACAAGCGAACACAGTTCAAGTGTACATAGTACTCGTGTACACATAGAGTTGGTTGGTTAGTTATTCCGGGCGCGTCACACGGCCGGGCAGTGGGGCGAACGCGTCAACATGCGAACACAGGTCAAGTGTACATAGTACTCGTGTACACATATAGTTGGTTGGTTAGTGATTCCGGGCGCGTCACACGGCCGGGCAGTGGGGCGAACGCGTCAACATGCGAACACAGTTCAAGTGTACATAGTACTCGTGTACACATATAGTTGGTTGGTTAGTGATTCCGGGCGCGTCCACAGCTTAGGTCACTAGTCCCGTAAGTGAAGTGCATGTGTTTCTTCGGGAGATGGTGATCTTCCTCCGTTGGATGGCGAGATCCGGTGCCGACCTACTGTCGGCTAGCGGGGTTACCCCCTAATCAAGACTCTCCTACCAGCGGGGCACCGCCCCAGCCGGGACAAGCTCTAAGCTCCCGACCGGTCTCCCGGAATGTGGTAGTGTAGTGCATGTTAGTGTAAGTGTGTGTGTAAGGGGAGAGGATAGGACAGGGAAGAGGAAGGACAGATCGCGCGCCGTCGGTGGCCCATTTCGTAGGGAACTGCTACGGCATTCACCTGGTGTTGATCGGAGAAAAAGCGGCAAATTGCCGATCAGAGCAGCCGGCCGCTAGAATTCTCCTCTAAGCAGCTACTTAATTCGACCTAGCTGAAAAGCTAGTGTCGAAAATCCTGCCGTCGTGGGGAGTGGGAACCTAGGACCTCCCGGTCAGAGGCGCTGCAGTGACATCAGTTGATGCACTGAGCTAGCGCTCCCGGTGCGCGCAAACGTGCTGTGTACCACATAATGTATTCATTCCCCTATGTTATTATTATTATTACTATTATTATTATTACTATTATTATTATTATTACTATTATTATTATTACTATTATTATTATTATTATTATTATTATTATATTATTATTATTATTATTATTATTATTATTCTGAGATACCGGTCGCGAGCTTAAAGCTTTTTTCTGTTTGGGTCGGTGCCTCGCTGGTGGAGATACCTAGAGTGGTATTTCACGTGAATCAATTGATGTCACTACAGCGCCTCGGACCGGAAGGTCCTAGGTTCCCACTCCCCACGACGGCAGGATTTTCGACACTAGCTTTTCAGCTAGGGCGTATTCAGTCACTGTCTGGAGGATAATTCTAACGGCCGGCTGCTCTGATCGGTAGTTTTCCGTGGTTTCTCCGATCAACACCAAGCGAATGCCGGAGCAGTACCCTACCCAACGGGCCATGGACCGCGCGCGATCTCTCCTTCCTCTTCCTTGTCCTATCCTCTCCCCTTACACACACACACTTACACTAACATGCACTACACTACCACATATTCCGGAAGACCAGTCGGGAGCTTTGAGCTTGTCCCGACTGGGGCGGTGCCCCGCTGTTGCGAGAGTCCTGGTTAGGGGGAAACCCCACTAGCCGACGGTAGGTCGGCGCCGGATCTCGCCATCCAGCGGGGAAAGATCACCGCGCATATCCCGAGAAAAACATAGACTACATTAACGGGACTAATGACCAAAGCAGTTGACGTGCACGGAAACACGAAAAAATCAAATCAAATCAAATCAAACTCCAAAATTCGAAAAAGAAGATAGTATTACGCTCTTTTCTACTTTTTAGCACAAGATTTAAGCGTGCACAGATCTCGAAAACAGTGAGTAAATTCATTAAAATGGATAAAACATATCTCAAAGCCCACAAAATCCCCTACTAAATGCATTTTCTTTCACTTCTGTAGCTTAACTAGGTTCGCAGTAGTAGTAGGTTAAAATTGTCGAACGTGTGCCCGGGCACGTAAGAATGCATCTGTTTATAACTGCCCGTAGCAACGATAATCGTACGAAACGTACCAGTGCGGTGAAAGGGAGGGCGGGCCAGGGTTGAAGGGACAGATTGGAGCTGAAGTATAGGACGGGCAGCCTGATAAATGTCAGGGCGGAGAGCGGCAGGTACGGGAAGGGCAGAGTGGGACAGCGTGATGAGGTGTGATGAGTGATGAGTAAAGAGTGATGAAAAGTAATGAAAATTGATGAAGAGTGATGAAAAGTAATGAAAAGTGATGAAGAGAGATGGAAAGTGATGAAAAGGGATGAAAAGGGATGAAGAGTGATGTAGGGTGATGTAGGGTGATGTAGGGTGATGTAGGGTGATGAAGGGTGATGAAGAAGGATGATGAAGTGTGATGGAGGGCGATGGAAGGTGATGCAGGGTAATACAGGGGAACAGGTGGAGAATGGTGGCATGGAACCAGGCAGACAACTGTGGGAAGGTACGGGGAGAATACATTATATCCACATATTTGCAGTGCAGTTAAGTGTAGTGAACGCAATCAATGAATTGAAGAAAACTTAGCCAAACTTATGTAGCTTGTATTAAATTTTAGCATCACCGACATATAATTATTGGATATCATGACAGAGTTGAAATATTTGTTATAATACTTAATATTAGTGATAGTATATTATTGCATGTTCGGCTTGTACTGTACTCCTTTATTATTATTATTATTATTATTATTATTATTATTATTATTATTATTATTATTATTATATTATTATTGTTATTATTATTGTAATTATTGTTATTTAACTGCCACAGGGTCACACCCAATTGCAGTTCAAATAAATGTATATGTATAATCTATTCCCTTCACAGCCAAATTGTTGATTACAATTAATAAATTTCCTGACATCGTAAGGTTCTTCAGCTAGTATTATAGTGGGGATGAAAGGAAAACAGTATACGGTTCTAGATAAACGCAAGTGGATGTCTCTCAAACACGCTACCCATAGTTCACACTTACAAGGCTGCGCGAGAGGATACTGCAACAAGACCCTCCTGGCTGCCGGAGCCAGGCGCCCCGTCCACCTCCGCCGCCACCGCCGCAGGAGACGGCCCCGCTCCTGCACAGAGAAACAACAACGTGTGTGACAAGCGAAGGCGATCACCCACGTTTTGGTTGCATTTCATCTCCTATTGTTTCATTGATTGGTTAGTGATTCCAGGCACGTCAACTGGCAAAGTTATTAGTCCCGTACGTGTAGTGAATGTAAGTGTGTGTGTGTGTGTGTGTAAGTAAGTAAGTAAGTAATGGGGGAGGATAGGTCAAGGATGAGGAAAGAAATATCACGCTTTCGTTTCGCCTGTGGTCTGTTTGTTAGGGTACTGCTCCGGCATTCGCTTGGTGTTTATCAGACAAACCACGGAAAACTACCGATCAGAGCAAGCGACCGCTAGAATTCTCCTCCACACGGCGACTGAATTCGACCCAGCTGTCTGGCTAGTGTCGAAAATCCTGCGCCCGTTGTGAGTCGAATCCTCTGACCTCACGGTCAGAGGCGCTGCAATGGCATCAGTTGATTACCATAGCCCCCTCAACTGATAGATACTGAGCGAAAGCATCTGCTGTGATCAAACGATTCACTTGCATTTTTCTCCTCGCACCAATGATGTGTGTAACCTACGCCCTGATTTTCAGGAAATTCCCAACGGCCTACGAGTTCGTTGATGGATTGATTCAATAGTGATTCCGGGAGCGATAGCTCAATGCATCAACTGATGTCACTGCAGCGCCTCTGACCGGGAGGTCGTAGGTTCGAGTCCTGACGGCGGCATGATTTTCGACACTAGCTTTTCAGCTAGGTCGAATTCAGTCGCTGCCTGGAGGAGAATTCTAGCGGACGGCTGCTCTGATCGGTAGTTTTCCGTGGTTTCTCCGATCAACACCAGGCGAATGCCGGAGCAGTACCCTACCAAACGGGCCACGAACCGCACGCGATCTATCCTTCCTCTTCCTTGTCCTATCCTCTCCTCTTACACACACACTTACACTAACATGCACTAAACTACCAATATTCCGGGAGACCGCTCGGGAGCTTAGAGCTAGACCCGGCTGGGGCGGTGTCCCGCTGGTGCGACAGTCCTGGTTGGGGAAACCCCACTAGCCCACGGTAGATCGGCGCCGGATTTCGCCATCCAGCGGGAGAAAATCATTGCCATCTTCCGAGGAAAAACATGCACTACACTAACGGGACTAATGACCAAAGCAGTTGACGCGCCCGGAAATACGAAAAAATCAATCAATCTATCCAGCTTGATGGTGAGATCCAGCGCCGATCTGCGTCGTCTTGTGGGCGTTTCCCTAACCAGGTATTACCCTTTAGCGAGCGCCGCCCTAGCCGCGACAAACTCGAAGCTCGCGATCGATCTCCCGGCATTTGTGGTAGTGTAGTATGTATAAGTGTGTGTGTGTGTGTGTTTGTTTGTGTGTGTGTAAGGGATAGGATGCGACAAGAATGGGAAAGAAAAATCGCTTGCAGTCCGTAGCCGGTTCGTAAGATACTTCTCCAGCATTCGTCTGGTGTAGATCGCAGAAACCACGAAAAACAATTGAACAGAGCAGCCGGCCGCTAGAAAGTATTCCGTTTTGCTAACGACTGGGAAACTGAAAACTATCCATATATCTGTTTCTAAAATTAAGATGAACATATTATTTTCATTATTTTCTTTCACCATATGTCAGCAAATTACTCACGGATCATACGGTAGTAACTTTTTCATTATCTTGAATTATATCTCACTATCTTGTTGCTGAATTTTTAAATAAAACCATATTAGAAATGCAATCTTTTAAAGATTTAAGAACATTTGATGGTTAATCCGTTGAAAGCTTCTGAAGTTGGAAGTAAAATTGTTGCTAATGACTAGGGGGCAGATTTTAATGAAATGTCATTTTCTTTCTTTTCACTTTAAAACAATGACTTTTAGTATAGATTTATATCTATTTTATGCTACGGAAAAGGAAATTACCCATTTTATACGGCATTTTGTTTGCATTTTTTTTTATTTTGACTAAGTAATATTTGATCTTTTTCGGTCAGTTTTAAATCATGTTTCACTGAAATCATTGGTTTTAATATCATATTAATGGTATTCAAATAAGATTTACTTCAATTGAGATTTACGAGATGCGACACATGTTTGTCCCAGAATTCCTGAGTAGCATATTCGATTTATTTGCTTAGAAATTGTAATATCACCGGGCGTGAGTATATATTCTTTCGGTTCTGATGACTCTCACCACCACCATTTTCGGTTAGAAGGATTTCATGTTAACCAAAAACTGAGATTTCTTGAAAAATAACTGTTCGGATCACAAGCATGCAAGCTGATTTCTCTTGAGAAAAAGGAAGAAGTCTCAATTACTTCAGTAATATTACTGCGTAATAATTAAATATTCAGTAATATAGAGCTTGAGTTGTTCATCTGCGCTGGTTTTGATAATTTTTAACGTCATTTTTTCTTACGTTTAGGGCAGTTTTGAAACCTTTTCTAGAGCATTTTATTGATAATTTGTGTGATGTTTTCAGTCCTCAAAACCCGCCTTCTAATAGTGACGAAACATTTCATTCTATTTTTGTTGAAAGACAACTGGAGGTTGAATATGACCGGTCTCTGACCGGCCTATGACTAAGCAAAGAAAGTGGACAAGGAAGTATTTTAAAGGGTTAATATATCCCCTCCCCGTTAGGACCCAGGGCACGTACACTCATTAATGACGTCAGCACACCTTTGAAAGCGCTTTTAATGCCATCACATGTCCGGGCACATCCTACGGAGCCCCAAAGGCAGCTAATGTTTTGCAGCAGTGTACATGCGGACTAGTGAATCATGAGCTCTTACATCACTGAGATATTAAATCTGTATTACTAATTTTAATCGTGCACATTATTTGGCGGATGACTATGCAGTCTCCAAGGATTAAAAGATACCTATGTATTTATTAGATTCCAGGAACTGGAGGAAAATGTAACTAGTTACATCAGTTGACGTCATTCAACTACAAGGCTCCAAGGAAGAGGTTTAAATATTTTCAACACATGTGTTTATTTAAGGTTCAGAATCATTTTTCAAATTCGTTGAGTGTAAAGATTTATTGAGCTATGTATATACCAATTATGTTGACTATCTAAAGAAAACGCTTTACGCTTTAGGTCAGTTTCGTTTCAAGTATCATCAGAACCCACGCGCAGAGAAGAAAAAGAAGAAGAAAACTAAGAGAACGACGAGAAAATAAAGTAAAGTAGGGAGGAAGAAGAGTTAGAAGCTAAATATGTACATGAAATAGACCAAAATGAAGACGATGGAAATGAAAAGTATAATGAAAATGAAGTCAATCTGGTGAAAATAACGATGAGGATGAGGAAGGAGAACATCAAGAAGGAGAAGACGAGATAGGGAAGAAAAAAAAAGGAGAAGATAAATTTGGAAAAAAAAGGAGATGAAAGCAGAAGACAAAGAAGGAGAAGATATACGATGCCGCCCCCGCCCCGCCGTCGCCGCCGCCGCCGCCGCCGCCGCCGCCGCTGTCGTCACTCAACAAGCCCCGACTCCAGTCGCCGCAATAAGAGGCGTCATGGCCGCGAAGCAGGAACGCCTGTGGGCAGAACACTGTTTGAGTGATTGATTGATTTTTTCGTGATTCCGGGCGCGTCAACTGCTTCGGTCATTAGTCCCGTTACTGTAGTGCATGTTTTTTCTCGGGAGATGGCGGTGGTCTTCCCCCGCTGGATGGCGAGATCCGGCGCCGACCTACCGTCGGCTAGTGGGGTTTCCCCCTAACCAGGACTCTCCCACCAGCGGGGCACCGCCCCAGCCGGGACGAGCTCTAAGCTCCCGTTCCTTACACGGGCGAATGAATTGCATGTGATAGTTCTGGAAGTCAATTCTTTAAAAAATCAGTTCCGCATATTTTCTGTTCTAAAATAAAGGTTGCCCATCTGCAATACAATTTCATAATAACACCGGTGAAATTCATCTGAAAGATTTGGCGCTGATAAAATATAAAATGTATAAAAGTTAAATCACATAGTTTCCATGACATTTTAATTTTTTATTTACTCTACTATATACTTTATTCATATAGAAAAAATTCAAATAGAAAAAAATCCAAACTTTTGCGAGATTATTTCACATTCCACAATTTATTTTAATTTAAATCTTTAAGTTTTAATATTTAATAAAATTTATTCTTTTTATATTATTTTTAATAAAATTTAAATTTTAAACGGTCATATTATTCAAAATCTTTAAAAGGAAACACTATGTCGAGCAACGATAAATGAAGTATTAAAGAAAATTTAAATTTGGTTTTCAAATCAATTTAAAATAGTTATGTTACATCTGGTCATTTAAGGGTATGTTTCCTCCACACAAAACGAAGCACATTATCAGTAAATAATTTGCTAACAATGAATAAGAAACACATCTACGTAAAAAACTCTTTCCTTTTTGTCATGTTGATACATTTCAGATTGACATAAATTTCGTTAGTTTAGGATGAAATAAAATGTAAAAAATGGTACACGCACGATCGAGCGCAACTAACCTAATAAAATATTTGTCTACGTGAAGAGACAAGAAAGATCTGTGATCCGTGATTACAGCTTGTGTGTGAACTGTCGAGGATATTGAGGCGTTTAAATAATGTCTCCGAGAAGCATACGGACAATTTCTATATAATGAAAAGTAAATCGCTTCATCAGACAGGTGGTATTGTTTTGACAGGTTAATTAGAAAATAAAGTACATAGACGTATATAACAAAATTATTTTTTAACAAAATCCGTCTTTTTCGGCTTTTATACTAAGATCAGTGAAATTTATCACTGATTTCCACGCATTTTCACTGACCTTCATTAATCTCTATTCCGAGTAGCTTTGCGTGTTTTTAGGCTAACGTGCAGCCTGTACGTTGAACCTTGTGATGCTCCAGATAAATTTTACATTTGTCAACAGTACTCGCCTCATCATACTATTGTCTTTCACGAAAACCATCAAGTCAACAAACGGAAAAGAAACGAGCCGTCTTTGTGAATATTATAGACATTACTGCTGTCAGACGGATTCATCCGTTTGACTTTATTAAATAAATTATTAGGTTGACCATATGCTTGAAGACAGAATAGGTGAACTACATGAAAATTCTGAGCTTGATTCTATTTCGTTCTTAATGTTGGAACGTGAAATATTAAGTTTTTTATTTCTACCTCATTCTATGAACTCTTATAGAAATATACCACGTATGCTTCATAAATCAGTCTTCCAAATATATGGAATGCCTTTAGTTTTAGAGAGTGAATGAAAATTAGTTCATTATAATTTTGGAGTAATAATGCAATTTAGTGAACAAGTAAATGTTGACTGAATGTGTTTCACTATTACAATAAGCATAATGAAGTACACTATTTTATTTTAGAAATAAATATTATAAAATAAAAATGCCGGGCCTAAATACCGGCTCAGTTAGTTCATAACCGCATTCTCTGGAGAGACTCAGGCTGGGAGGTTCTAGGGTTCGAGTTCTGACGATGAAGGATTTTCGAAACTAAATGGTCAAATCGAATTCATTTATTGTCTGGGGGAGAATTCTAGCGGCCGGCTGCTCTGATCAGTAGTTTTTCGTAGTTTCTCCGATCAACACCAGGAGAGTACCGGAGCAGTACCCTAACAAACGGACCATGGTCAGCACGCGATCTTTCTTTCCTCTTCCTTGTCCTATCATATCCCCTTACACACACACACACACACACACTTACACTAACCTGCGCTACACTACCACATATTCCGGGAGACCGGTCGGGAGCTTAGAGCTTGTCCCGGCCGGGGCGGTGCTCCGCTGGTGGGAGAGTCCTGGTTAGGGGGAAACCCCACTAGCCGACGATAGGTCGGCGCCGGATCTCGCTATCTGGCGGGGGAAGATTACTGCCACCTTCCGAGAAAAAACATGCACCACACTTACGGGACTAATAATCTCGGTAGTTGACGCGCCCTGAATCACTAACAGCTAACCAACCAAAGAACAGGGCGCCATAAACGCCAGAATCTTAGTGAGCGAGAATGAATATTTTTTCATCCTCGCCCCCCCTCTTCTCACTTTCGGGAATGGAAGTCAGTCTCTCAGGTTCACCAAGCGAATATATTATTTTACCAGTCCTGATATACGTAAGTTTTGTTGAGTATTATGATAACAACTGAACTAGCGAAATTTAAAACTCGATAAAAGAATAAATAAGGAGCAGAAAACGGCATTAATTTTAAAATTTTGGAACAAAAGTAAAGAGAGAAGGAAATATTTTTCGGCAATAATGACAAATGAAATAAAAACATTGAATATGTATTGTAACCGCTTGTCATCGGCTACACTCATGACAAAAGAAATATTGAAGTGACAATACCCGACATCTTGCCCTACAAATAGTTCCTAGAGTAGCGAAGAGATGGCGTTACCTAGAAACAAATTTCTGAACGTACTTTCGCCCTAGCCAATCAGAACTTTTGTAGAAATGCGAATGTGGCATGAGGCTTGACTCGGACGAGATTGTCTTTCTTTCCGGATCGAGACGCTGAAGTGATTAGATGGGTACTATTCCACCACACAACCGACGAGGGACACGTGGAAAATACCAGAAATGAAGCTTTATTAAAAGGTAATTGTCTAAGTATTAAGTGATATGTCAAGATTACGTAAAATTCGATAGGAATATTAAACAAGTAATGCAACGAATGTAAGAATAACAGTGGTAGTGGACTAAAATGAATTTATAAAACCACGTTGCTACATTCTCGTTGCTGGAATATAGAAGAGATTTTTGTAACATAGGACGTGTTTCTGTTTCTTTGTTACAGCTTTTTCAGTTTTAGTTTTGAGCAGTTACTTATTCTACTTTTATTCTATTTCATTTTTATTTATGGGATTTCATTTCGAAAATTCTATTGGAGAATTTTGATAATTCCGAAAAGCATAGTTTATTCAACAACTGGCTCAACTTTCACTAAAACAAAGTTATAATTTGGAGTTTTGGACTCGCATTCTAACGCGACCATCACCTTCGTGTAAGCTGTGGTTTAACTGGGCTGTACAACGAGGAGAAGGCGTACGGAAATACTCGATTCCATCGCGGTAGGCAGCGCACGAACCGTCGCAGGACAACGACGACCTTGGGCGTGAACGTCGCTCGACAGCCGTCTACTCAGCGCGGACCAGCTTGGAGAATTCGCCGGTCGTGAGTCACAGAAAAGCAGAAAGAATATTTACTAAATTGCAGCTTGGAAAACTTTCAAGATAGAATTATGATTGCACAAATTAAAACGTTGTAATATGAGCTTCCCTCAGTAACAGACATTGATCGGACAAGTTTTACTAAATATTAGTCTTGATAACCAGTAAATTTATTTTTGCAGTCGTAAGAGGAATTGTCTATGTAAAAAAGGTTTTGAACATGAATGAAAGCTGTTAAATTGTTTCTGGTAAAACGTTATTTCATGAATAGTCAAGAGACTTTGTAAAACAGAATTTTGCACTGCGAAGTCACGCAGAAGCTGAATATTAAGTGTAAATATTGAGTGTAGTATTATTTAAGATTGAAAAGGTATTAGTGAATTTTGGTATATGTGTGTTTTTGTGTTAATATCTATGATTCTACAGAAAACTGCAGTTTAGGTAGGGAGTTAGCTACCATTGTGTAATCAAAAGGAAAAGTAATCACGTAGGAGAATATGTGAACGTGAGTGTACGAAGGATCATATTGGAAAGAATATATGTTACTTGTTCTTTAAAACTATGAAATTGTGTTTGTTTGTTAAATGAATATTAGTTAGCAAAGACGAACCCACCACCGATAGGGAATTATCCATAATTTGAGGTATTCCCAGGTTAGTGTGACAGTGTAATCACACGTCACGAAACAAGTAAATAACAGATTTACTTCTGTAATTCGGCGTACTACGAAATAGTTAGGTAGATACGTGACGGTTACAGTATTAAGCGATCAATATTGTTTTCTTTTACACCTTTTTATCCACGTTTGACTCGCCAAACGTATGTTTGTAGTTACATAACTCCTTTTTTCTTTCAATATTCCCTAAAGCATACAACATATGTATTTATTTCATTTTCAGAGAAATAGGAAATAACTTAAGAGAAAAACACACTATTACTTCGTTACATCATTTCTATAGCGTATGGGTCATACACAAATTGTAGGACTTATAAATCGTTTCACTTACCCCACGGAATTTGTTGATACAACCAACTCGAATTCTGTTACTAATTAAACTTACACTTTAACTTTAAAGTTTAGCGTAACTTTAACTTAAACGTTTCTTCAAATATACGTAAAAATATTTAACTTTTCATCGGCTTACGATTTCGCCGTATTTACATCGCTCACACACTCCAAAAACACTAAATACAAAAAAAATTTACCAGAGGTGGAAAAGTGTCTGCTCACTATGCTACAGTGGCTCCGCTACTAAATGCAAGCGATGCGTGGCTTTTATGGGAGATCCATATTTTATTTTACGAACCGGTTTTATTTCTTCGCGGCCTTGGTTTTGTCCACAAGATGCATACTAGGCTTTCAGTCACATACGCTAGATAAGAGAGATTAAAACTTTTTCTACCTGCGGCACGCGAAGTGTTAAATATTTAAAATCTCTCGCACACATTTCTCTTGCATGTGAAATTCCACATTTTATTTGAATGACCTGTTTTTAAAAGTAGTTGAAGGTTGTCGTAAGTTAATGCGCAACAAATTCCAGTTGAAATAAAAAATTAAGGTAACACTAGTTGTCATACAGAATCACCGGATATAACGGATACAACATTTCTAGCCTATTACTCTAATACTACATATCTCCTGACCATTAGTTGATTAATTCCTAAATATCCTGAGCGCGTCAACTGCTTCGGTCATTAGTCCCGTTAGTGTAGTGCATGTTTTTTCTCGAGAGATGGCGGTGATCTTCCCCCGCAGCATGGTGAGATCCAGCACCGTCCTACCGTCGGCTAGCAGGGTTTTTCCCAACAATGTATCTTCCACCAGCGGGGCACCGCCCCAGTCGGCACAAGTTCTAAGTTCCCTACCGGTCTTTGGCACGTGTAATACTGTCGTGCATGGAAGTGTAAGTGTGTGTGTGAGTGTAAGGGGAGGGGATAGGACAAGGAAGAGGAAGGAAAGATCGCGCGCGGTTCGTGGACCGTTTGTTAGGGTTCTGCTCCGGCATTCGGCTGGCGTTGATTGGAGACACCGCGCAAAACTACCGATCAGAGCAGTCGGCCGCTAGAATTCTCCTCCAGACAACAACAGAACTCGACCTAGCTATCTGGCTAGCTGACAAGATGGTCCTAGGTTCGAGTCCTGACGGCGCCAGGATTTTCGACGCTAGATTTCCAGCTAGGTCTAATTCAGTCGCTGTCTGGAGGAGAATTCTAGCGGCCGGCTGCTCTGATCGGTAGTTTTCCAAGGTTTCTCCGATCAACACCAGGCGAATACCGGAGCAGTACCTTACCAAACGGGCCACGGACCGCGCGCGATCTGTCCTTCCTCTTCCTTGTCTTATCCTCTCCCCCTTACACACACTTACACTAACATGCACTACACTACCACATATCCTGGGAGACCGGTCGGGAGCTTAGAGCTTGTCCCGGCTGGGCGTGCCCGCTGGTGGGAGAGTCCTGGTTAGGGGGAAACCCCACTAGCCGACGGTAGGTCGGCGCCGGATATCGCTATCCAATGGGGGAAGACCACCGCCATCTCCCGAAAAAACATGCACAACACTAACGGACACTCCAATTCACAGAATTCTGTCAGGCGAAGAGTCAGCGGCAAGAGCAGGAGCGGAAACAGAAGAGACAAGAAAAGGAGGAGAGGAAGGAGGAGGAGAAGGGGAGGAGGAAGTGGGAGAATGGAGGAAGAGAAAGAGAACACGAGTGTGAGAAAGAAGGGAAAGGGAGAAGGAAAGGAAAGGAGGAAAGGGGAGAGAGAGAGGGAAGACGATGAGAAAAGGGGGAA
Source organism: Teleogryllus oceanicus (assembly GCA_964035755.1). Classification (NCBI taxonomy): domain Eukaryota; kingdom Metazoa; phylum Arthropoda; class Insecta; order Orthoptera; family Gryllidae; genus Teleogryllus; species Teleogryllus oceanicus. Next base: position 39,515,250 of record CAXIVR010000013.1, read on the forward strand.
GGAGAGGTAGGAAGACAGGTAGGTACGGGAGGAGAGATAGTAGAAGAACGAGATTGAAGGGAAAGGGAGGTTTAAGAGGAGAGTAAGAATGAGAGGAAGGAAGAATATGATAGAGAGAAAAGAGAGGATAAAATGGTGAATGTTATTATCTTAGCACACTACTGTGTTGTCTAGTCAATTTAAATCTTCAGGTATTCCCCCCATTCATACGAATATGTACTTCTATTGTAGCTAAGAACATCGACATCTGGACACAGTGGATGTGGAGGGATTAAAATCATGGGCGGTTAGTAGGCAACTGAAAACCGATATCATTTTCAGTCATGTCGTGTGATGTGGCATAACGGATTTGGTGAATACTTTTTTCAATGTTGGCATCAATTATTTGATCTACCGAATTTACAAGAATGTTAATATTGTGACGTAACCGAATATTGGATTAAAAAAATAAATACATTTATTTTTGTTATTACTGTTCAGAAGCGTGCGTGCCCCAACCGGGTGCGACCTAAATCACTTCGCACGGCCATCTACGCCGCTCCTTAGCGTCGCCGAGCAAGGGGGGGGTGTAGTGTTTAGATAACGCCTCCGAAAACCCCTCAGGGACCACCGACCAGGCTCCACGCGGGCGGGCGCGGCGACCGCTCCGTGTTTGTTTACAGGAAGTGTGCGAGAGAGAGCGTTCTGGAAAATTCCATCAAAATTACCGACAAGACGCGTAATCTGATTGGAGCAATATTATTTTCGGCGTAGTAACTTTCGGCCAGTAACAACACGTCTTCCAAAATTTCTGTAGAAACTTCAGAACATTCATGGAAATGGGGGGGGGGGAAAGAGGTTCGTGGGCGCTGAGACGCGCTGAGGGCAGACAGAAGCGGGAGGTCTTTGGACAGAGAGCGCGGGGACGCCCAAGTCGTGCGGACACAGAGGCGGGGACGCTCATGTTGTACGGGTGTGGGACGCGGAGGTCATCCGAGTTGTGTAGGCGCTAGGATAGCGCGAAGTAGCATGATTAGAGTGCGATTTGTGGTATTATCGCACCGCGTGTCATTAGATTGAGAAAAAAGAACTTTATCTAGTAATGTTATTTGTTTCTCTGCTCGTTTACGCCCGCGCCGTGTATCGCAAGTTACGCGATTACGAAAATTACGATCTGTCGTCACCGATCTGTCGTCACCGCTACCGCCGACGTCCCAGCTGATGTCGTGGTTAACTCTACTCTCTTGAATGGGAGCAGGCTGCGAGAGGAATCCACCCTCCGCCCCTAAAGGGCGTGCCGTCCAGAAGAAAGGAGCCCAGCTGTGTTGCCTGTTTGGAGGCCGTTCACCCCAGCGCGTCCTCCTGCCGCAGCGGTGATTCTAATAATCTGTCGAGCTCCGACAGACAAAACAAACATTCATTACGCCCTTCAGGCTTACCTGGACTTTGTCAACATTCAGAAGGTGCAGGCCGCATTGGCCCCTTTTTTCTTTTTATTTGTTAGCGCATCTCTTTTTTTTGCTTTATTTGTTTTAAGTAATTTGATCGTATTAGTTTTAAGATTGCATAAAAAAAAAAACTGAGCTCAGATAATAATGTCAATTTACCATTTTTTAATTTCTCATTAAATTTACATTTTTTTTGTCTTTAAACTTTCTTTCAATTGACCTCTGTCACGTAGCCACGTCCGTCCACAACCTAAATTTCAGGCTCTACCCGTCACCTGAGCTAGCCGGCAATTACAGCACAGGTAGGTGGGGCGTCCAAATGGCTTTCCCAAGTGGGGCTCGAATTAGTATCTTTGATACCCCAGTAAAACGCCCTCAAATTTAATTTGTCTTAAAATAAATATTGTTACTTTTGAATTACTGTGTATTGCTGCACGACAAATTAAATTTGAATTTTTTTTATAATATTAAGCAAGAAATGGATGGAAGGACGTTGCTACGAGGTTAATTATTTGTGGACTGTTAATGATATCAGTTGGATTTGTATTCTGTTTGTGAGTGTTACTATTTTTTGTCTTGTGTTGTGGAAAATCTGTGCGCGTTTCAAGAAAACTGTGAAATCGCATAAGTTATTCAAAATGCTGGACGAATCGGGTGTAGACGTGGGAGGTGATGACAGCTCAGGGGACCAGTCTGCGCATGAAATCACCTTAAGTGATCTCATGCGAGTTCTAACGAAACAAGCAGAGAATTATGAAAATTTAAAAATCGAATTAAAGAACCAGATTTCGGAAGTATGGGGGAAATGGACGAGAAAATTAATTTGCGATTTTCAGAACACGAGAAAAAGTGTCAGGAAAGATTTGATAGATTAGATAACTGTTTAGATAACCAATCCGCAAAACTTGTAAAATTGGAAGAGAAGTTCGACCATGAAATCGGATCACTGAAAAATCAACTCGAGGGTAGGTGCGGAGAAATTGAAGAGAAGTTCGACCATGAAATCGGATCACTGAAAATTTAAAACCTACAGTCTGAAATTCACCAGAAATTACGAGCATGCGACAATAAAATAGAGGCGTGTTGTGAGTCAGTAAATGGAAACATTGCCGGGTTTACGGCCGAAATGAACGGCAAATTCACTCGGTTGGAAACAAAACTTCACTCTGAAGTTAGTCAAATTCACGAAAGGGTAGAGAAAATTGAAAAGATAGGTGATAGTAGTGAGGAAAGTTTCAGGGAAAGGGAAACTAAACTAAAGAAAGAAATAGATAAAATGTGATTAATCTGGTAAGGAAGAAGTACAAAAGAAATGGAAAATCATCCAATTACGAACGCGTCTGCTGGTTCTGGATTAAAATTTTCGTGGCTCCTCCTCAGAATCTTTGCTTTTCTGGGAAATCGGACGAAAATCCGAAAGTTTTTGGATCGTGCCGAAAATTATATGAATTTGACAAAGGCGGTACCGCCTCACTTAAAACCAAGATTTATGCAGGAACTTTACGGGTAACGCCGCACACTGGCTCACTGCGTTAACACCTTTTCCGCAGACTTACGAGGAATTCCGAACTCGTTTTCTTTCACGTTACTGGGGAGAGCAGCGACGTTACGAGTTCGAGAGAAAAATTCTCGAGGTAGATGGGATAAGCGAAGAAACCAATCATATTTAGATTACGCCATGGAAAAATTTCGGCTATTAAACTATGTGATCCGACGACAGATGATAAAAAGATTATCTGGCTCCTAACCGCACACTTTCCTACTTACGTGCAAAACCTTATTAACAGTGTACGATTTGACAATCTTGATCATTTTCAAGAATTGCTGGCGCAATTTGATAGAACGCGGTCAAACCCTTATGAAGAGAATTGGGACCGAAATCACAGGTTTTCGCCCGAGGAAGATAATCGGAACAGGCAGTCGGGGCGCCGTGATGATCAGGGTCAGAGGAATGGGGGGAACAACTCCCGTCCGCCACCAAACTCAAATGACCGTAATAATAAACAACTAGTAGGAATGGACATCAGGATTCCATAAGACCGAGTCCGTCAAACTAGAACCGTTTGGGCTTTCTGGGTATCTGGGTTCCAAACGAATTATCTCAGAGATACCAATATTCAATACTGTGTCAGTCAATTATGCCTTTTTGACCTAAACGACGACTTGAATGAACCTGTCAGAGAACGAGCGAGAAAATGTCCGGTTGTGGAGTTTCTTATTGAAAATCTTAGTGTTCAAGCTTTGATAGACACTGGCAGTGAAATCAGTGCAATTTCTAGGAAGTTCTACTCAAAACTATTAAGCGAGCGCATTCCAATACCAACTCTGCCCACTATTAAATGTTTTGTTATTGGAGTAGGAAAGAAAAAGTAAACCAATTACTATGCAGGCTTTGCTTTCTTTAAAAATCGGGAAATTTTATTTGATGTGCCATGTTTGATCATAGAGGATCTGAATTACGACGTAATACTTGGGGTTGATTTTTACGGGAAAATAATGGAGTAGTGGATTTTCTAGGAATCTTGTGAGCTTCGGTGAGAATAGGAAATTGTAATCAGGACGACGGTGATGACAAAATAGAAATCGGCATTTCATGCGCGTCCTGGAGTATGGGGGATGACGTGAGTGGGGTCATAAGCCGTGTGCCGCATAATGACTTTTCTGACCACGAACGGTCCCAGCTGCAAAGAATGCTTCTCAAATATGTAAATGTTTTTGATCGTCCTGTACGTCCTATTAAAGACTTTGCTTTCGAATTCGGGTCACGATGATTCACCTTTTAAAATGAAAAATTATCCCATTCCACAATCGATGAGGAAGTAGATCAAACTGTTAAAACTATGCTTAGCGAGGTATAATTGAAAGATCTGTAACAGCTTATTTGAACCCTATTGTAGTGGTAAAGAAAAAGACGGGGGTAAGGATTTGTTTAGATGCTCGACGGATCAACGAGGTTACTATCCCAGAAAACGAGGCACCTCAGAACACTGATGAAATTTTATGGAAATTTAATAAAACAAAGATTTTTTCGGCTTTAGATTTTTCAAGCTCGTATTGGCAAATTTCAATTCACCCAGACGACAGAAAATTCACGGGATTTTTGTACAACGGGTTGACGTACGTCTGGAAAAGAATGCCAGGAAGAGGGAAGCCCTCGTAAAGAACCCTACCACTTTCACGTAGGTGACAAAGTACTTGTCAGGACCCTAGAGTTAGTGATCAGCCTGCTGGATTATTCCATAAATTTTTCCTCTATTTACCGGACCATTGTTATTGAAACGATTCCTGCCCAAATGTATGCCTCTTAAAAGACTTGGATGGGCTCCCAGCAGGGAAGTACAATTTTTATAATTTGCGACCATTTAAAGGTTAAACTATTCTGTAGATTTTATTTAAACCACTGATTGACAATCTCTGACATAATTCTTCGGTACCTTGGGCTCCCGGCACAGTTTGCGGTCTTCGTGTCGCTGAGAAAAATTGGAAGAATTTTGATTTAATTATTTTATTCTGATTAAATAGTAGTTAATAGTTCTTTTTTGCTTTTATTTAAGTAAAGGGTTGCGCAAATTTTTTCTTGAATATTGAATGTTGTTTTGATTCATTTTTTTTCTTTAATTATTCACCAGTTATGAATCTAATATTCGGTAACGTTTTTTTTTGTTTTTTTTTCAACGAGATAAAACTCTTAATTTTTCAAAATTAAGATTCTTCAAAACTCGATTTTATCTCTATCCGAAGGGAGGCAAATTGACGTAACCGAATATTGGATTAAAAAATAAATACATTTATTTTGTTATTACTGTTCAGAAGCGTGCGTGCCCCAACCGGGTGCGACCTAAATCACTTCGCACGGCCATCTACGCCGCTCCTTAGCGTCGCCGAGCAAGGGGGGGGTGTAGTGTTTAGATAACGCCTCCGAAAACCCCTCAGGGACCACCGACCAGGCTCCACGCGGGCGGGCGCGGCGACCGCTCCGTGTTTGTTTACAGGAAGTGTGCGAGAGAGAGCGTTCTGGAAAATTCCATCAAGATTACCGACAAGACGCGTAATCTGATTGGAGCAATATTATTTTCGGCGTAGTAACTTTCGGCCAGTAACACGTCTTCCAAAATTTCTGTAGAAACTTCAGAACATTCATGGAAATTGGGGGAAAGAGGTTCGTGGGCGCTGAGACGCGCTGAGGGCAGACAGAAGCGGGAGGTCTTTGGACAGAGAGCGCGGGGACGCCAAGTCGTGCGGACACAGAGGCGGGGACGCTCATGTTGTACGGTTGTGGGACGCGGAGGTCATCCGATTTGTGTAGGCGCTAGGTTAGCGCGAAGTAGCATGATTAGAGTGCGATTTGTGGTATTATCGCACCGCGTGTCATTAGATTGAGAAAAAAAGAACTTTATCTAGTAATGTTATTTGTTTCTCTGCTCGTTTACGCCCGCGCCGTGTATCGCAAGTTACGCGATTACGAAAATTACGATCTGTCGTCACCGATCTGTCGTCACCGCTACCGCCGACGTCCCAGCTGATGTCGTGGTTAACTCTACTCTCGAATGGGAGCAGGCTGCGAGAGGGAATCCACCTCCGCCCTAAAGGGCGTGCCGTCCAGAAGAAAGGAGCCCAGCTGTGTTGCCTGTTTGGAGGCCGTTCACCCAGCGTCCTCCTGCCGCAGCGGTGATTCTAATAATCTGTCGAGCTCCGACAGACAAAACAAACATTCATTACGCCCTTCAGGCTTACCTGGACTGTTGTCAACATTCAGAAGGTGCAGGCCGCGCATTGGCCCCTTTTCTTTTATTTGTTAGCGCATCTCTTTTTTGCTTTATTTGTTTTAAGTAATTTGATCGTATTAGTTTTAAGATTGCATAAAAAAAAACAAGGGTTTAAAAAAAAACTGAGCTCAGATAATAATGTCAATTTACCATTTTTTAATTTCTCATTAAATTTACATTTTTTTTGTCTTTAAACTTTCTTTCAATTGACCTCTGTCACGTAGCCACGTCCGTCCACAACCTAAATTTCAGGCTCTACCCGTCACCTGAGCTAGCCGGCAATTACAGCACAGGTAGGTGGGGGCGTCGCAATATGAAGTGTATCTATGTTGCGGAATTAAATGTCAATACTTTTTCTTAATATATATGAGTGCATGACACTGCATTGTAGGTAGAGAGCTTTTCTTATCATTTTTGATAGATCGTTTTTTAAAGATGCATAAACATTTTTTGTGTGTAATTATGATTAATATTATTATGTATTATTTCAACTACGAACATCACATCTCTTCGGTAAAAATGTTGTTTAAAACACTATGTTATTTTGCGATTCGTGATGCTGATTCCTTGTTTGATGCATCGTACAGTAAACATACTTCTGCTTATTTTATGCATGACTTGTAGAACTAATGCTGTTTTTCCATGTTTGGTATCAGCGCTTAGTGCAACACATGGTAGTGCTTTGTTTGTACAGATAAAGTTGGGTTTTGGAAGGCGCTTTATTCTATTCTGCTATCATTTAATGTATTCTACTTTCTAGTTTCATGTAAAACATTCACCAATGACAGTATGGTTTGGACACTATTCTCACAAATATCATCTTTGTTGATAGCACCATATAAATTATATCATTTATATATTTGCGCATTTCTATAGTCTCCTTCGGTATTAGTTATTATGTGTTATTGAGCATTTAATTAAAGACCTTTTCTCTACCATTTTGTGAATAAATTGGCAAACCGAATAGTTTTATTTCACATTTCGAATGATATTGAAAGTATAGTTACACATAAAGGGAAACGTTTTCAATAGCTGCATACAAGAAGATTTCATCCATAAAACTATAACTTATTTCGGAACCACTTTGACCGGTACTATTATGCTTAAACGTAGAAACTAAATTGCAGATCATATCGGCAGGAAATAGTAGAAATATATATAAAAGTGTCGTGGGCATGCAAACCACAATTTGCAGTACTGTACTGACATCGTGTTCTATAAGGAAGAATACACCGACGCAATACCAAACAGTAGATTGTTTGCCCCGTGGTTGCTAGGCACCGGACTTCGTATTCATTTAGGAGAATACATCGTGTAAGTGATGATATAGGCTCAGTTTTAAAAACGTATTCGATGAATGGTTATGAATATCTGTAATTATCTCTCCGATAAAAATGCACAAATTGTTACTACGCAAATAATACTACATATAATACAAAGCATGGCGAAGAATCAAACGAAAGATTGGAACAGATTAACTTTAAATTATTTTTTCCGAAAAAGGAGTGTAAATACACGATACGCATTTGAAGTTCTAATCGTTGCATTGTAGGATTTTCGTCGTTAGCTCTAAAGTGGGGACGAATTCTCTGGGAGCCGATGTGCCGATGAGTGCTCTTATCCATAGTTTTCCGTTAACGATCCGATCAATACTTAGGGAATTCTAGAGCAGAACCATACCAAACGGGTCACGAACATCGCGCAGTCATTCGACTTTTGCCTTGTCCTCATCCCGCCCGCTAACCCTTTCAGTTCCGCACACATACACCCGCACCCGCACACACACACACATACACTCACATACACACACATACACACACATACACACACATCACACACACACATACACACACATACACACAGACACACACATACACACACAGACACACACATACATACAGACACACACACAACACACATACACACAGACACACACATACACACAGACACACACATACACACAGACACACACAACACACATACACACAGACACACACAAACACACACAGACACACACATACACACACATACACACACATGCACACACATACACACACATACACACATATACACACACATACACACACATACACTCATTACACTTACATGCACAGCACTACCACACATGTCAGGAGCTGGGAAAATGTTACCGCTGGACGGAGTCCCGTCGGACTGAGGGGGGGGGGACAGCTTAAATGGCTCACAACATCCATTTAAAACATCATTCAGGTCAGCCAACCTAGCTTGTCGGCTAGGTCGAATTCAGTGTATGGAAAATTGGTTCGCCAGCTAGGCTATCTGGACAATTGGTGCGGTCGGCTACTCTGATCGGTAGTTTTTCGTGGTTTCTTCGATCAAAACCAGGCGAATACCGGAGCAGTACTCTAAAAACGGGCCTCGGACCGCACGCGATCTTTCCTTCCTCTTCCTTGTCCTATCCTCTCCCCTTACACACACACACACACGTACACTAACATGCACTACACTACCACATATTCCGCGAGACCGGTGGGGAACTTAGAGCTTGTCCCGGTTGGGGCGGTGCCCCGTTGCTGGGAGATACCTGCTTGGGGAAAACCGCGCAAGCCAACGAGTAGGACTGAGCCAGTCCTCACCATCCAGCGAGGGAAGATCATCGCTACCTGCTGAGATACGAACATTCACTGCACTTACGGGACTAATGACTAGCGGTTGTCGAAGCAAAAAATTAAATACTCAGGGGTTTTTGCTTTGTGACTGTTCTTGCGGGTGAAAATTAAGTGTTGCGACTTTCATTCGATGATTTAGAGACATATTTCTCAGATCAGATTGTGCTGCTCTTTTGATCTCATCGTTGCGTCCAGATGTAATATTGTGAGACAGAAGTCTGCAATATGACGTATACTTAATCTTTACTGCGAGGGTTGTGAATGGGAAACATTTTTCCTACTAGAGAACTGATTGTGAGCTACAACAGTTGAAGTATAAATCATGATCATATGAACTCAAGGAATGGTAGACAAGACTCTGTATTTACTAAATTTAAGGAAGCTCAAGTTAAAATATTTCATTCTTGGCAGCATTAGGTTATCAATATTAAATAGTTTCACCCAGAGATCCAAGGAAACTCCATAAAAGTCAGGATCTCAAAAACAGGGACCTTTTTTCACGAGCAATTACGTGGGTGTTAACTCATTATGAATGATTACATGTTCGATTGTATGTGGAACTTAAAACCATTTAAAACACCACTGTCCATAAAGAAATAATTAATAATTTTTAATGTACAATTGGTAAATAAAGAACGAATGTTAGGATAAGGTTTGAAGTTTTAAATAATAAAAAAAAACAATGAATCAAACGAAATTATAAGAAGTCCATCTCGTAAAATATGCATATTTCCGTTTGCTTAAATGAACACTACTTGAGAATATAAAAGTCAATAATAATCCAGAAGAGATTTACTTCTATTTTAAATTTATTTTAAAAAGTAGTTCTAAAACACACTCTTTGATAAATCATTATAAAGAGAAGTGAATACGTTAGTACAATTTATAAATTGTCTGGAAAAACCTACACACGAATTCTTAACGGTTGAACATTTGCAGCTCATATTTGGAATTATGCATTAATTCATAATACGTTTTGGCAAATAGCGAGTTCAAAAATACTTTGTGATGACAAGCGTCCTCCACAAGACGATTTAAATAAAACAGCGTCAAAAGAATCAAAGACCCGAGCTGCGTCAAGGTCTGGTGTTTGATTAAGGAACCGATCCCGAAAGTGGTTCACGACACGAGAGGCCTTCACGGAACATTGGGAGATGGAATTCGCCAGGTCTATACTGCGAGCTTTGTTCATTGTATACTGTAGATATTTTCGAACGAAGTTTATTTACATTTCTCGCCTTTCATTACTATGTTTTTATTCGGGTTCTTTTTTAGATCTGTTCTTTCCGGGTTATTGAACTTTCCAGATCTTTCGTTCCGTATGTTTCCACCAGAGTTTGCATCTGAATTTTTTTCTTTCTTGTTTTTTTCCGGATTATTGGATTTAAATTTTGTTTCATATAATCTTCGTTTAACAACACGGTTTCATTTTCTGTCAGCTATTATACCTTTTGTTTTGTTTGTGTTTTGGTAAACCGATCACTATCTAGGTAAAACATTGCATCGAACGCCTTCCTCCAGAGGGGAAGTAAACTCGGCTGTCCCATGTTGTAGATTTTCTGCATATAAGGTATATTCAAGCCTAGAAGAAGCCTCAGAGCTGAAAAAGGGGTGCTACAGAATAGTGGCCGCTTTAATAAGTATATTGTAGAACAGTAAAATCTGGTCCCTTTACTTTTATTGAAAATGTTTTTTATTTGTCTTATTTTCCAAACCCATTCTCTTCACCCATCCTCAACACTAGGGAACGGAATTTATTGCAATAAAAATGCAAAATATGTACATATTTATGTTCCTAGTTTTTCCAAATCATGTAAGAAAAATAGAAAATATGTAAAATAAAAATTCCTTATTGTGTTTAGAATTGTTCCCTACAAGCATTATCCGAGCATAGAACGTCGCCGATCAGTTCTTAACTAGAATTCGGAGTGACTAAAAGTAAGTTCTACCGCTACAGAAGTAATTGGACTCTAGTCTCACCACATATAAGAATTTTGTTCGAAAATTAATAGAGTACATTTCAATAGAATATATTACAATGTTTACGAGGAACCGGTGTTAAAGTGAGTAGTAGTACAGGGAAGCCACTGATGGATCCCAGGGTAGGGAGTAAAAGAGAATATCCCCCCCCCACCTGATCGAACAACGCTGTACGAATTTTCTTTTCGTAAAATATAGTTGTTAGTTTTCGATGGATTTACGAATATGCTCTTTAAAAAATGACCAAGCACGTGGTTGAAATTATTTTTGTTCACGAAAATCCCGTCATCGCAAAATAATTTTTAACTCCGCGTACGCAGCAAGCGGGGGGAGGGGTGGCAAGTTTGACAAATCATGGAGAAGATATGTCTGGGGGACGAAGGATCATGGCTAAGATATGGGTCATATAAGCGCAGCAGCATTTCATTTGATTTGTAAGAAGGTTGAGGTAAGAAGGTAACACATATTGCAAATGCGCATCTGAAATGTTCAATTTCGACGTACAAATAAATTAAAACGTATCGAAATATATAGTAAAAGATAAAATATGTAAAAATATGTAATTATACCAAAATATGTAAAAATATGTAAAATAAAAATAGTTCTAATTCATTCAGAATATCTCGTGAACTCTAATAGTATATTATGCAATTTGTTTATAATGTTGTCCTTTTTTACACGAATAATAAAATATTACCGAACGAAAGACGTTAGGAGTGAATTCGGTAATAATTTCTTATGATTGCAAAAAAAATAACATTATAAACGAGTTGCATACGCTATTTTTTTGTGTAACAGTATTATAAAAATTTAAGGAAACGAAGTCAATTTGAATGTTAAATTGTAACCTCGGATTTAAGTTATGACATCGTGAGTGCTATCTAAGCTACTCATTTGTTTACAAACAGCAATGAGGTTGAAAGTTACGTTTCAAACATGGATTCTTTGCCAAAAGAAATTTCGGAAGAAGCTGGAAAAGCAGAAAATGAATGCTGGATCGATAAAAAAATATGCAAATATTGTGTGAGAGGCTGTAGTTCTTTCCTATATGTCGGAGTAGGTTGGTTAAGTTACTACAATGCACATGCTAGAATAAAAACGATAGTTATGATGTATGATTATTTAAGCATTAAGTCCACAGTGTGTAAAACGTCTATGGTGCACATATTCAAAATTAAAGTCAATGTGTAAATGTGTTCGTATAAGAGAACATCCGCAAAATTTTTCGACGATATTGGTGGTGATATTACTGCACTTAGATATCACGGAGGGTGGCGATCTTCAAATGTAGCTGAATCTTACATCGAAGAATCAGTGAATAATTCAGGATTCAGGAAATAATAATAAATCAGTGAATAAGATTTACATTGCAATAAGATATTGATTAGTGCAGAAACTAAAGAAAAAATAATAACTTTGGAATTAAATACATATTCTAGAGAGTCTTTGACAAATGTATCCTACTGTAATATTAATATTCATATTCATAAAAACTAATTAGATTTTCTTTGTTATTATTGTTAAATATTACCGAATAACAGCAACATGGGTTATAAATATCTCTGATAGTTAGACTTCATTACAGTTATAGAGACCGTTCATCTTGTTTTTGACTCGCTTTATCTTAAGAGACAATTTCCAAAGGTATGGCAATTTAAATATAAATACATCTTATTGATTGATGCCAACGACGCAACCGGCCGAACAAAATACAAAAAATATATTCTAGAGAACAGCTCAAGAAGGGGAGGAACGTTGAAGGAAATACATGAGAGCATTAATATTAAGGTTTATTATTTGACTAACAAGCAGAAGATAATACGATTGGGAAGAACATTAACGAAAATATCCTCTTTCTTGTCCTATTCTCCCTCTTACATCCATTTAGATTCCCATTACATACACTTACATCCATTGCTCTACCACGTTTGTCAGAAACTTTGGGGACCAACTGGGTCAGGCACCTGGAACGGGAATTCGTAATCTGAAGCGTAGGTCGACGCCGAATCGTGGAGGAACACCGCCACCGCCAGGCATTAAGAACATTCACTTCACTCACGGAATGAACGACCAAGCAGTTGCGGTCCCCGGAAACATCAACCAATCTATCGGCGAATATGAATACGAAGACGGAGAAAACTAAGAAGGCGAAGACGGAGAAGGTGAAGACGAAAAAAACGAAGAAGACGAAGACTAAGAAGAAGACGGAAGTAATAGAGGAGAAAAGAAAAGAGACGAATAAGAAGAAGACGAGATAAGAAGAAGACGAGGAAGAAGAAGACGAGGATGAAGAAGAAGACGAGGATGAAGAAGAAGACGAGGATGAGAAGAGCAAGAATGGAGAAGACGCAAGAATGGAGAAGACGCCAAGAATGGAGAAGACGCCAAGAATGGAGAAGACGCCAAGAATGAAGAAGACGAGGATGAAGAAGAAGACGAGGATAATGATGAAGAAGAAGAAGACGAGGATAATTATGAAGAAGAAGAAGACGAGGATGATGATGAGATGAAGAAGAAGACGAGGATGAAGAAGAAGACGAGGTGAAGAAGAAGACGAGAATGGAGAAGACGCCAAGAATGGAGAAGACGCCAAGAATGGAGAAGACGCCAAGAATGGAGAAGACGCCAAGAATGGAGAAGACGCCAAGAATGGAGAAGACGCCAAGAATGGAGAAGACGCCAAGAATGGAGAAGACGCCAAGAATGGAGAAGACGCCAAGAATGGAGAAGACGCCAAGAATGGAGAAGACGAGGATGAAGAAGAAGACGAGGATAATGATGATGAAGAAGAAGAAGACGAGGATAATTATGAAGTAGAAGAAGACGAGGATGATGATGATGATGAAGAAGAAGACGAGGCTGAAGAAGAAGACGAGGTTGAAGAAGAAGACGAGGATGAAGAAGAAGACGAAGAAGAGGATGAAGAAGAAGAAGGAAGGAAGAGAGAGAGGATGAAGAAGAAGACGAAGAAGGGGAGAAGAAGAAGACGAAGAAGGGGATGAAGAAGAAGACGAAGAAGGGGATGAAGAAGAAGACGAAGAAGGGGATGAAGAAGAAGAAGAAGAAGACGAAGAAGGGGATGAAGAAGACGAGGATAATGAAGAAGACGAGGATAAGGAAAAAGAAGAGGATGATGAAGAAGACGAGGAAGAAGAGAAGAAGAAGAAGACGAGGATGAGGAAGAAGAGAGGATGAAGAAGAAGAAGAGGATAGAGAAGAGAGATGAAGAAGAAGACGAAGAAGGGGATGAAGAAGAAGAAGAAGACGAAGAAGGGATGAAGAAGACGAGGATGAAAAAGAAGACGAGGATGATGATGAAGAAATAGAACGCCTAAGCCACCCTTCTCGCGAGACACCACCGCACTCCGCCCCAGCACGTTAACCCCTGACGTCCCCATAAAACCCCGCGCGCCACGCGAATCTCTGCGCAAGCGACGCTCGCAGAGCCGTAAAGCGGTTGAGAGAGCCGCCCGAACGCGGAAGCCACTCGACGGAGCGGGGAAGGGAAGAGGAAGAAGGAGGGGGAAGGGGTGAGGCAAAGGCATTTGGGATGCAAAGCGTATGCGCGCCGCCTCGGCGAAGTCGCACGCGACGCTCGCAAGCCATCGATCCGCCGCACGCCGCGAGAGAGTGGCAACACCTTTCTGAGTTCGCGCCCCCCGCACAACCCGGACAGAGAGGAATTGAAAAGATTTAAATTGTACTGATACCCAGACAGAGGTATACGAAACAGATGAATCGGAGCGGTCGATTGATGATTTGGGGCACATCTGCTGCGGACATTAGTCCCGTTAGTGTATTGAATGTTTTATCTCTTGAGGTGTCGGGAGACAGTGTAGTTCACCCTTCTGGGTTCGCCCCATCCCGCACCACCCGGACAGAGATGAATGGAAAAGATTTAAATTGTACTGATACCCAGACAAAGGTATACGCTACAGGTGAATCGGAGCGGTTGATTGATTGAATGATTGATGATTTCACAATAACTGCTGCGGTCCTTATTCCCGTTAGTGTGTTGAATGTTTTATCTCTAGAGGTGTCGGGAGAGAGTGGCATCACCCTTCAGGGTTCGCACCCCGCGAACATCCGGACAGAAACGAATTAATTGTGTGGATTTAAATTGCTGTGGAAATCAAGAGAGAGATGTGCAGTACGAATGATTTGGAGCTGTTGATTCATTGTTATTTCCGGGTACCTAAACTTCCATGCTCATTAGTCCTGTTAGTGTAGTTCATTCACTGCACTAGCAGGACTAGTTTACCTGGGGATGTGGCGGTCATTCTTCACAACTGGATGGTGAAATGTGACGCATTTTCGCCTTCGTCTCTCTCCCCTGCGAGGTGTTGCCCCAAACGAAACAAGTTCTAAGCTCCCGACTAGTCTTCCTCCTGGTTTTGGTAGTGTAGTGCATGTGAGTGTAAGCGTGCGTAAGTACGGGGTGATGATAGAATAAGAGAAAGAAAATATCGCTGTCCGTGGCGGACCGGGAGCGGTAGCTCAGTGCATAAACTGATGCTACTGCAGCGCCTCTAACCGGTAGGTTCTAGGTTCGAGTCCTGACGACGGCAGGATTTTCGACACTAGCTTTTCAGCTACGTCGAATTCAGCTGCTGTCTGGAGGAGAATTCTAGCAGCCGGCTGCTCTGATCGGTAGTTTTCCGTGGTTTCTCCGATCAACACCAGGCGAATGCCGGAGCCGAATACCCTACCAAACGGGCCACGGACCGCGCGCGATCTGTCCTTCCCATCCTTTGTTCTGTCCTCACCCCTTACACACACACACTTACACTAACATGCACTACACTACCACATATTCCGGGAGGCCGGTCGGGAGCTTAGAGCTTGTCCCGACTGGGGCGGTGCCCCGCTGATGGGAGAGTCCTGGTTAGGGGGAAACCCCACTAGCCGACGGTAGGTCGGCGCCGGATCTCGCCATCCAGCGGGGGAAAACCACCGCCATCTCCCGAGAAAAAACATGCACTACACGAACGGGACTAATGACTAGAGCAGTTGACACGCCCGGAAACACGAAAAAACCAAACCAAAAACTAAACCAAGCTGTCCGTGGCCCGTTTGTTGGGGTACTGCTCCGGCATTCGCCTGGGGTTGATCGGAGAAACTACGGAAAACTGCCGATCAGAGTAGCTAGACGTTAGAATTCTCCTTCAGACAGCGGCTATCTGGCTAGTTTACAAAATCCTACCACCGCCGAGACGCGAACCTTGTGATTTACGGTCCGAGGCACAGCAGTGACATTAATTCATGTTCTGAGTCACCTAAACTGGTAAAAAGTGAGTTCAAAAATCTGCCTCTTCAGAAATGATCAAAATACATTTTCTCCAAAATGATTCCAAAATGTTCAATGAAAATGTGCATTTAGAACCAGTTTTACTCTTATATAATATTCTTTAGTTCACTTTTTATTTCCATTGACCAACCGAAAAATTAAAAAAAAATATATGAAAACAAAATGCTTGTAGACGTTGCTGATAGGTTGCAGCAGGAAAGAAAATGGTGCAAATCCAGTAAGTGAGCCCAGACTAAAATATTAGTAAACTAATTAGTGTGAGAAACCTTTTTCTATTCTCTAATAACATTAGTTTCTTATTGGCCTAGCGTTAAATTGAACATTTTTTCAATAAATTCACATATATATTATTAATTGTATCAATTTATTAATTTATCAAAATCATAAAAGGCTTCAATAAAATAAAAGTCATTTTGCCAATCATTGTAGAATTGTAATTTTTGAAAGTATCTCTTACGTCCTTAAATCTGACCAGCATTTTCATACATTATCAATGTTTTGAATGCAAGTGCTTCCAAGTAGTGCTGATGGTTTCTAAAAAAGCTGAAAATTTTTGAAAAAAAGCTCAAAACGGCACTTTTCAGTATCGTCCAAACGACATATTCCCAAATCTCTAAGCTTCAAATTGTTTAAATGGAAATTTGCAGATATAATCATTTTTACTTTTCTATAATATTTTTAAAATCACACTTCAATTCTACTTCTAATTAGCAACCGAAACATCAACAAAATACAAACAAATGTTTTCTAGATGCGCCGATAAATTTGGGAAGAGATTGGTGGAAAAAACTAACCCAGCTTAAAGATAGGGAAACTAACTATTGCGATAAAGTCTGTACTATTCTATAGCAGCATTTTTTTTATTTGTAGAGCCAAAAAGTGAGCATATTTTTGTTTAAATTAATGCACATGTTATTAGTTTCCTCAATTTATTAATTTATCACAATTGTAAAAATCATCAAAGAAATTTAAATTTTACCTATGGGCTCCGGCAATGCAGGGGAACCTTTATACCTCTGCGTTGCTGGGATTATTTGATCTAAAATTCGTGATGCGAGAAGCGTGTAAAGGAAGCACATTACATGTGTATTTCATGGTCAGCCCCTTCTTTCCGTATTTGCTTTGTATTGATCTTTATGTCATTGTCCTCCTCCTGTGTACACTATGCTGAGTCGACTACCGCGTGTCCTTTAGGAAATGTTAATGTGTGTATCGATTCACCGCCAGAGGAAGATGGGAATCTGTTCCACCGCAAACTACTGTTAGATGGCATTCACTTTTATCGATTGACCCGAAATATTCGTTTTTCCTGTAGCATTGTATTCCAGAAATATATCTCGCATTTTTTATAGTAGAGTGGAAACTTTTTTGTTCAAACATTGGCATCTACGATAACGTAAGAATGTCCGAGATATATCGATTTCTGTTACGTTCGTTTCCCGTCCTTTGTATACACGGAGATTGTCGTAACTTATTCATTCATCGAAATGAATAATAATTTGAATTTCTTATTCATATTTGACCGGGAGCGGTAGCTTAGTGCATCAACTGATGTCACTGTAGCACCTCTGCCCGGGAAGTCCTAGGTTCGAGTCCTGACGGCGGCAGGATTTTCGACATTAGCTTTTCAGTTAGGTCGAATTCAGTCGCTGTCTGGAGGAGAATTCTAGCGGCCAACTGCTCCGATCGTTAGTTTTCCGTGGTTTCTCCGATCAACACCAGGCGAATGCCGGAGCAATACCCAACCAAACGGGCCACGGACCGCACGCGATGTGTCCTTTCTCTTCCTTGTCCTATCCTCTCCTCTTACACACACACTTACACTAATATGCACTACACTAACACGTATTCCGGGAGATCGGTCGGGAGCTTAGAGCTTTTCCCGGCTGGGGCGATGCCCCACTGGTGGGAGAGTCCTGGTTAGAGGAAACCCCACTAGCCGACGTTAGGTCGGTGCCGGATCTCGCCATCCAGCGGGGGAAGATCACCGCCATCTCCCGAGCAAAAACATGCACTACACTAATGGGACTAATGACCGAAGCAGTTGACGCGCCCGGAACCACGAAAAAATCAATCAATCAATCAATTCTTCATATTTGAGAATAGGGATGGCGGATAGCAATTGTAGTAGAGTTGGAGTACTGTAGATTTCTTTTAGAATGGAGTTACTTACTTGACAATTTCGTGAATGTCTATTGATTCAGGATTCAGGGTGGTGAATCTTAAAAAATTTACCGTCTTTACTATCCAATGTTTGTTATTGCTCCTCCCTACTGGTCATATTAATAAGCTGCGACACATCTATTACAAGGCGGTATCAATCGCTGTGTTGACGTGCAAATAACTGCATATGCACTATAACATAAACTCTTTGATTTAACATGCTGTTAGTTATTTTCAATATTTGGTTCATTTTGGAACTCTGTTGGACGTAATTTCATTCGAGAAATAGTCCAACTAAATACCACTCGTGCTTTGGAAATTCTCAGATAAATCCCCTCCTCGCTTCATGAGTCGGAAATTTATCGCCAATTTCCAAGGTTCTCTTTGTATAACCTATGATAATTTGTCCCATATACATAATGCAAGTTCTATCACGGAGAGTGGCATTGTTCCTTCTCTGAAGGGACGTTTGATTGATTGATTTTTTCGTGTTTCCAGGCGCGACAACTGCTTCGGTCATTAGTCCCGTCACTGTAAGGCATGTTTTTTTCTCGTGAAATGGCTGTGATCTTCACCCGCTGATGGCGAGATCCGGCGCCGAACTACCAGTGGGGTCTACCAGTGTGAACTACCAGTCGGCCAGTGGGGTTTCCCCCTAATTAGGACTCTCCCACTAGCGGGGCACCGCCCCCGCCGGGACAAGCACTAAGCTTCCGACCGGTCTCCCCGAATATGTGGTAGTGTAGTGCATGTTAGTGTAAGTGTGTGTGTAAGAGTAGAGGATAGGACAAGAAAGAGGAAGGAAAGATCGCGCGTGGTCCGTGGCCCGGTAGGGTACTGCTCCGGCATTCGCCTGGTGTTGATCGGAGAAACCACGGAAAACTACCGATCGGAGCAGCCGGCCGCTAGAATTCTCCTCCAGGCAGCGACTGAATTCGACCTAGCTGAGAAGCTAGTATCGAAAATCCTGCCGCCGTCAGGACTCGAACCTAGGACCTCCTGGTCCCTCGGAAAGAGAAAAGAGTGAGTTATCTTCACAACAAAGCTGGAAATTGGACACAAAGCGCGTTGGGTTTTATAAACATTAATTCAATTATACAAACGTCCAGAAGGTAGTTATATTTTCCGCAATAGTAATAATCTTCTTCAATGTAAAACAATGCTAATATTAAGAAACATCATTTATAGTATGTACTGTATATTTTTATTTCATATAAAAAAATTGCTAAGTCAGAAAATTAGTTTAGTATATAGAATTAATTTTCGTTATATAGAAACATATTTAAACGCGATTTCAAGGGCCCGAAAAGCAATTAAATTTAAAGAGATGTTTGATATATACGTAGAGGTTCCATATATGGAGGGCAGGCTGTATTAAAAAAAGGAATAGCTATTAACGGAGTATTTAAATGCACCTTCACACACCTTCACCAGATTTATGATTTATATAAAGAACTCTGTAGGTAGAGTGTCGATTCAGAATTAACATGTCTTTTCAATAGACCTTTCTCAATAGTCATTTCGTGGCGACAATAGACGTGTGACAGCATGTCGCATGACTAAATGAACAGCAATCGAATTAATGAGGTGAACAGGAGAGAATGGCTTTTCGATGAAAAACCCCTCTCCCAAACAATGAGTTATGAATAATTCATTCTTAAACTTCAAAGGAAATCAATGTTTCATACAGGCGCATTTCTTATTTTTCCTGTGAATACATTATTGATATTATGTGGTTATAAAAGAAAAGAATTAAACTTCAGTAAAAACATACAGAACGGACACTATTCCTTCGAAATACATTTATATGACTTTTCCCAGTTTTCTGGTGCAATAAAAAAATAAAGTCTGACAAAATTTGTTGGGTAGGAGTAAAGAACATTATCATTACTTTCTTGACAACATGAAAAGTATTGCTAAAAATAATCTTGTATCAATCCTGAAAAATGAATGTCTCATCTTATAACTGCCTAATAATCTTTCCGACTTTTCCTATATTCGGATTGTCCTTCAGTGCTGGAGAATTTCTATTGCAGATGGATGTTTTTTCTTACAGAATCACATATGTATGGTGAATTCACGTGTATGTTTTACGTATATGTAGTATGTTTTACAGGTTTAAATTATCTGGATACAACTTTTTTTAAGTTTTCAAGACATTCTGAATTAGTTAAAATAATTTTATTTTACCTATTTTGCCGTATTTATTCCCCCACTATTTGGTAATTCTGTTCTAGGAGCCAATCAATCAATTGATTGATTGTTTCCGGGCCAGACTTTCATCTATGATGTAACTGTAATTCTTTATAAGGAGAGATGACAGAGAAGGAAGAGGGATGAAATATTTCCTGCTTCACTATCTGAAATGTAGTATTTTGTGACATGCGAACCAAAGTACCAGAGTACAAGAAACTGGGTACAAGGAATACACGGGGTTCAAGAAGGTAAACTAAACACTGCGGAGGATAAATCGACATGCCTGCAATCATGCTTACTGTGAATGGCCGTTAGAATTTGAATAGTTGTGAGTTTATATTAAATTCGTATCTCCAACGAAATTGTATTTTGCAAGGGAAGTTTAAAAACCCTTACTAACGTCGATAACCCATAGGTGCCAAAATTAATTCATATTTGGCGTCTAACCTCAAATAGAATAATTGTAGCCTCTCTTTGGCATAAATTAAGAGCTAAAGGTACACATTTCAAATGTGGCACGCAAATGATCATTTATTTTTTCCTATAAAAAAACCGCGTTACAGAGAAAATAAAATATTTTGGTTTATGAATTACCTGTATGTTTCAATGTGGAGAAATTATATTGTTTATTGCATTAACTGTATTCTATGATTTACCTTTTTTTAAAAATAATTTTGCTTTTTATAATTTTTCTCTTCACGACTGCGATTTTGGTTTGAGTGGTTATTATAAACAACGAGAAAGTAAAACTGTAAAAAAAAAGAATGTAAATCTATCTCCACCAGTGGGGCACCGCCCTAGTGTGAACAAGTTCGAAACTCCCGACCGATCTCACGACATGTGCGTTAGTGTAGTGCATGTAAGTGATGAGGATGGGACAAGGAAGTGGTAGAAAAGATCGCACGAGGCCCATGGCCCATTTGGTAGGGTACTGCTCCGGCATTCACCTGGTGTTGATCGGAGAAACCACGGAAAACTACCGATCAGAGTAGCCGGCCGCTGTAATTCTCCTGAACGGCTGGCTCCTGGCGGCTGATCACGATCTATCTTTGTATTTAGTATAGAAAATCAGCCTCCTCTCCTCTACTCGGCCTCCTCGAAGTTGACCGACCCTTCTCGGCGCCCTTCATTTCGGGAGCCCTTTATCGATCGCGTTGCCACTATTTTTATGGCCCTTCGTGACAATGCAATCTCCATCAAGGACGGGTCTGAAGATTCGTGTCAAATATCCCTGAGGAGCGCCTGAGTTTTCAGTGAATGCAATGCAATGGTTTAGTGCCCTACGCTCAGTAACTTCGCTCTGGTGGAAAAACGTTGGTACAGCATTGCGCAATAAATTGGTGTTGCATCTTTTTTTGTTGCAAGTTGAGGGATCGCGCGCGGTCCGCAGTAGTATTCTATGCAATGGCTCCGGCACTTGAATAACTCTCTGGCTGATTATAATATTCGAAATTGGTAATACATGTACGCAATATATATATACACACATATTTAAATAGGTAGATAGATATTAGTGAATAAATTATTTGAAGGAATGGAATTCATCTACTGCTGTCGTTATCTTAATTATATAAGGAAGTACGACTACACAACTATTCGTTCCCTTGAAGACATTTTAAAATTTATGACGTGCATGAACGGAGTTGTTAGGTTGTTTAACTACACGCAGAGATATTTCATCTTATTCGATAAGAAGTCTTTAGCTAAATGTGGTGGATATAATCGGATCTATTTATAAATCAAGACTGCTTTCGTGCAAACGTAAAATTATACGCAAATGCATTAAACGTGAAAGCGTCTTAAAATCTCTCACTAAAATCGCGTCAGAAGTAGTGGCAAAACGCATTTTATGCCCCCAAACTTTTTGTTGTATCACGTCCAAGGGTCGGAATCGCCCAAAAGCGATGTGGCAATGCTCTGAAAAATACTATTGACTGCTGTTAAAGTAGATCGATTGATTGATATTTTTTTATTTATTTTACGTCAAAAAACAGTTAAAAACTGCGTATGACGTGCTATGGGGAAAAGTGAATTGTGTGCACATTTTCAAAATTCTGTGATCCTTACACTAAGTCATATACTACTTAAATTTTGAATTTTTGAAAGGGAGAAAAAAAACAAAAAAACTCCCATGTAATAAAATCTATTTTCAAGGATAAACAAGCAATAAATTTTGAATTTTGAAAGGGAGAAAAACAACAAAAAACTCCCATGTAATAAAATCTATTTTAAAGGATAAATAAGCAATAAATTTTGAATTTTGAATTTTGAAAGGGAGAAAAAAAAACAAAAAAACTCTCATTTAATAAAATCTATTTTCAAAGATAAATAAGCAATAAATTTTGGCTCTTATTACTTCCTGCCGCGACAACATGGAAGCGATAATTTAAATAATTGTATTTCCCACTGAATTCTAGAAGACGTGCACAGAAAATGAAGTTACATTTATGTCCAGAAGCAAAACAAGGGGCCATCTCAGCATTTGCTCAATGGATCAGGGAAACTGGACGAAAAACCTGATCGAGATGGGTATACATATTTCAATGCAAGATACATATTTCAATGCATTAAACATATAACTATTTTACACACTTCACTCCCTGGCACTTCTTTCTCAAAATATTATTCACTTCACCACTCCACGACACAACTCTTCAATACAAACACGAAATTAATAATCAATAGTTTATGAATTTAATGATAGATAACTTAATAAATATATAATAATAAATAATAGAAAGTTATGAACTAATAAAATATCCAATTATTTAATAATTATTAATTTTAAAAACTTTTGAACACTGAGAAGAAATGGTTCAAAGACTGTTGCAGGAAAGTTACTCCGGTTCCTGTGCAATCGTAAAACGTTCATAAAACAACGTATTCTAATAGCATTTAATGTGTTTACATTACAGAGCAAGAGTAGGTTGGAAAGAGGTATCGAAATTCTCTTTCAGCAACTGGTAAATCAGTGGTTAGTCCAGAACGGAAAGGGTTAGACAAGTCATTCTTGCATCGTTGTGCAAAGTTTTAACTTAGAAAATGAAAGGATTTGAAAGTGAAATGTTTTGCCGGCTAAACGTTTGAAACACGTTATAACATTGACAATTTCAGAAAATTCCTTCAAGAAACGAAATGAATAAAAAGAGGCAACTCGATCGTGCAGGTTCATTATTAGCATACCCAAGAAGCCCTGAATAACTCATCGCTAACTGGATGTCAGTCGCTGCCTGGAGGAGAATTCTAGCAGCCGGCAGCTCTGAATGGTAGTTTCCCGTGGTTTCTCCGATCTACACCAGGCGAATGCCGGAGCAGTACCCTACCAAACGGGCCATGGAGCACGTGCGATCTGTCCTTCCTCTTCCTTGTCCTATCCTCTCCCCCTTACACACACTAACATGCACTACACTATCACATATTCCGGGAGACCGGTCGGGGGCTTAGAGCTTGTCCCGGCTAGGGGCGGTGCCCCGCTGGTGGGAGAGTCCTGGTTAGGGGGAAACCCCACTAGCCGACGGTAGGTCGGCGCCGGATCTCGCCATCCATCCGAGGAAGAACACCGCCACCTCCCGTGATAAAATCAAGCGCTGCACATACGTGACTAGTGACCACAGCCCTTGATGTGCTTGGAAAAACAAAACAGTCAATCAATCACTCAATCAATCAAAGAAGCCAAACCAAAAGACTGAAGTCGTAGGTTTCCGCGGTCAGAATCATGCAAATTGTCTTCCAATTCTGCTTAGATATACCAGCCGTGAAACCGGGAGCGGTAGCTCAGTGCATCACTGCAGCGCCTCTGACCGCGAGGTCCTAAGTTCGAGTCCTGACGGCGGCAGGATTTTCTACACTACCAATCCGAGGAGCCATCCGTTAGAATTCTCCTACAGACAGCGATTAAATTGGACCTAGCAATCACATCGTTCGGTTTAAATGTTATTTTTACATAACGTATTACCTACGCATAGTAGCAAGAAATTTGACAATCTTTTACTTATAAATATTTACTTGGTTCGGATTTTGAAAACAAACTAAACTCGAACGTCTTTGAAATTCAATAAATATTTTTATTTGAAATAATGGAAGAATAGGTTCAGGCAAATACACACAGTAGTAGAAAATACAATACAGTAGAGTCGCGATAATTCGAGGTAACTAGGGCTGATGGTTCCTCGGGTTGCAAAAACTCGGATTACGCAGAAAAAAGAAAAATAAGGGATAAAAGAATAAAATAATAGATTAGGAATAAAAGAATACATAAGGGTGTTTCAAACTACAATGTAAAACGAAGAAAAATTTATTGTACTCGTAGTATTAAAATTACAGTTACATACATGCGTGGCCCGGTCACAACAATATAACAGACGCGCACTGGAACCGATTTCTCCACACGTGACCTTCGACGCAGTGTTCCCAACTCGTCAAGAGCCAGTTGTTATCGTCTTTTTTTTGCTTGTTTTGTGACTTTTTATTTATTTATTTTCTTCTTCAACATACATATATGTTTTTCAGGGTTGTGAATAGAATCATACATAACGTTTGGTTTATTTCCTCACTGTGAGTGCCCTGAATGGGTGAGTTCAATGTTTTTGGTTTATGTTGAAAAATTTTAATTATTTTTGAAAGAAAATTGAAATTACAGAGAATGATCGTTGATATGATTATTCGACGGAGGATATATCATGAGAACAATTTCCTGCTGATTTATGGTGGTTGGAATCTATCTTTAGGGAAGCGTGAATTTATACGTAAGTTCGGTTCTGCTGTGCGTCCAAGGTTGAATATGGAGGCTCTGCGAGAGCGCTGGAGAGCGATAAAAGGAAATCTTCGGAAAGTTTGGAAATGTCTCCTTTTATTGTGGGAATTTGCAGTTCATGGTGGATTTGCTTGTTTGAAATAAACTATGGGGCTTTAATCATAATTTTTAGAACTTTATTTTGTATAGTTTTCAGTATGTTTATGTTAGATTTTGCTGAATTTCCCCATATCGGGCAAGCGTACGTCATTATTGGCCTAATTATTGATTTGTAAATTATTTATTAAATAATTATTGTGACTTAACGCACATCACTCTATTTTGGATTGCACGGAATTCAGAATTACCGAGTCACAAATTGATCGGCCTCTACTGTATTGCAAATTCAAACCTGTAAATGGAACATTGGCGACATTTTCACCTCTTTGTCAGAATTACTAGTTATTACTCAACAACTATTCATATTTTTAAAAAGTAAATGCCATCATCATATAAAAATCTAAAATTGATGGATAAACTGCATTCAGAATCATTTGGACTTTAATATAGGAGGCGCAGAACACATAGGAGAAAATTAACATTTCAATTTTCTAATTTTTTTAGGTTTTGTTGAAAATAGGAACTATGCTATTTGTATAAATATTTTGCTGTATTCCAAGAAAAAACTTTTTAAAAATTTGCCAACATTTTCCAGAAAAGTTTGAAAATTTTACAAGGGTTTCACGTAAGGTAACTCAAAAATTAAAATAACTTTATAATCTCCGGAACGGCACAAGAAACAATGGCACTATGATCTTACTCCTGATGTGTTTATGACGTTTTGGTTGAAAACCTTGCAATTTGACAGTTATGCATCACATATTTCCATTAAGTCATTTATTCAATCATCTATCCTTCCATCTATGCAGACTGACAGGCTCACATGCATCTCGATTGTCAGACACAAACATGTGTGTATATCAATGATGTATATCTTATACATCATTGGTGTATATCCACACCACGCCACCAACACCAATCTTCATTATCTTTGAAACAGAACTAATAGACCTTCATTCCGATTTGTGGACGAAAATACAAGTCAAATAATCTTAACACCATGTCTAAACAATTTCTTATGCTTCAACCTTTCTAAACGTTCAGAAAAACAATGTTTCTTACAACAGGTCTTTCCATTTTGCAAAATTTCAAGAATAAATAAAAATTGACAATAAATTCGTTTGGCTCGCACAGATAAATTAATGTAGTTGATAGCCACAAATTGACTTTTTCCCTCTGCGACATAAAATGAGAGTTAATCTTAATTACAATTACATCATAACGCCTCAAGTATAATTTTTAAAATTGTAAATTCATTAAAGTGGATAGGCGGAGCAGGCCTCAAGGCCTGAGCCTCACCACAAATAAAGACAATTATTATTATTATTATTATTATTATTATTATTATTATTATTATTGTTATTGTTATTATTATTCTGCCGCTAGGGGCGCTTAAGTCAAATTGTAGGCTTTCCGCATGAAAAATTACGAACATGATCATATAGAAAACGTGCAGTCTGGACTGCACGTTTTCTCTACATCCAATCCGCACGAGAACTGTCCCGTGTATCCCTGTCTTTAGAATCTACATAGCTAGATTCAATCAATTGCTGCAATTTGCTGCAATTCCCTATCCACCTGGGCTCCTTTATCGCTGGGCGTTGCCGTGCGACGCGGGGAGGGGGCGAGCAGGACAGGATGAGCAGACTGCGCGGGAAGGAGATGGGATGAAACAAATGCCCAGGCAGGAGACGACAGCGAGGGGGCGACTGCGCCACCAGGTCGTGGAAGCGCTGGAGACACGTCTTCGTCTTCTTCTTCTTCTTCTTCTTCTTCTTCTTCTTCGTCGTCGTCGTCGTCTTCTTCGTCTTCTTCTTCTTCTTCTTCGTCTTCTTCTTCTTTCTTCTTCTTCTTCTTCGTCTTCTTCTTCGTCTTCTTCTTCTTCGTCTTCTTCTTCGTCTTCTTCTTCTTCGTCTTCTTCTTCTTCGTCTTCTTCGTCTTCTTCTTCTTCGTCTTCTTCTTCTTCGTCTTCTTCTTCTTCTTCTTCTTCTTCTTCTTCTTCTTCTTCGTTCTTCTTCTTCTTCGTCTTCTTCTTCTTCGTCTTCTTCTTCTTCTTCGTCTTCTTCTTCTTCATCGTCTTCTTCTTCTTCGTCTTCTTCTTCTTCGTCTTCTTCTTCTTCGTCTTCTTCTTCGTCTTCTTCTTCTTCGTCTTCTTCTTCGTCTTCTTCTTCTTCGTCTTCTTCTTCTTCTTCTTCTTCTTCTTCTTCTTCTTCTTCTTCTTCTTCTTCTTCTTCTTCTTCGTCTTCTTCTTCTTCTTCTTCTTCTTCGTCTTCTTTCTTTCTTCTTCTTCTTTTCGTCTTCTCTTCTTCTTCTTCTTCTTCTTCTTCTTCCAGGTCTGTTGCGATTTCTCTTCCTCGGTCTCCTGACACTTTGTTTGCCACATGGCTTATATTCTATTACTTTTGTTTTGGAATCCATTCTGATGGCATACCAAGAACACGCTTTCTTCATATTTCTATATAGTGGATCGCTTTTTCGGTTATTGATTGCATCCGTAGTTCATTCCTGATTTCGTTATTAACAATATGTATTTAAGTTGCTGATTTCATAATGACTGTAGTTTGCAAATTTTGTTTTGAATTTTTAATTTATTAATTAGTGATTCCGGGCGCGCCAATTGCTAAAGTCATTACTCCCGTATGTGTAGTGCGTGATTCTCCTCGGGAGATGGCGGAAATGAAATCTAATAAAATCTAAGCCATAATTTAACAGTTAACCAGCTAAAATCGTAAATAACTTTTATTAATTTTCGTTTTATATTAATAAAATTTATATTTCATTACAAAAATGATTTTTATTTAATGAACAATATAGTGGGGTATTTTACAACAATACATATTAGTTAAATGATTACCCAGTTTGGTTGAATTCAATAGTTGGATATATTATTATTTGAAAATTACGACATTCATCCAGACAACACCATCAATGTGTACACCTAATTGTAAATTTATCTCTAAGTGTTATACACATACACATTTTAAATTCGTACATTCATACATAAGTTATGATTTATGAACAATTAAAACATGTTTATTACTTAGTTCATTAGTTTTTTAAACTGTATCTAAAATAATTCTGTATGTTGACAAATAGATTTGACACTGATATGCTGCAGAGAAAGTGATGTTTGAAATATCGTCATATCTGACATTCTGTAAAATGTCCCTTTGAATTCTTTGTGTTTAGTAAATCAGAATTACCTATTTTGGCGAGACGCAATTAATGTTCCCTGTATTCTATTAGCAGTATCAAATTCCAAATAACTACTGCCGTTCGATTTCAAACTGGTTAAAATACTAGTAAGCAACCTAAAGTGATTATTGAACTTCAAAAAAAGAAATAATGCTAGCAATTGTTATAGTAAAAAGTTTTCTTTAATAGCCATTTAATTTACGGACATGCAAATTATTATTATTATTATTATTATTATTATTATTATTATTATTATTATTATTATTATTATTATTGCTTGAGAGCGTTTTTATATGAAGCGTATATATTTTTAATTTTTCTTTTGGAAACGGCTTCAAAGGTTGCGAAAAAAGACACATCAAACACGACATTTGTGACAAGACTCACGATATAGACCAATCTATCATTCCCAAAGCGAATGCTCTCAACGTGTTCAAAGTGATCACAGGAGGCCGGATATAAAGGAATTCCGTGTCTTAAAGTTGGTACAATGCAACAGAGAATAATTATTAATGTTTCTGCAATATCTTTTCATGTTCCGTAACTTTTATTTTAACCCTTTTCTTTCCCTCTTCTTTAATGGAGGTGTGATGAAACGTTTCACGAATGTCAGGGTTTTGCAAGAAGCTATAAGAAAACTCCATTTACTGCATTTTATACAATACAGAAATAGACACAAATCAAAGGAAACTTCAGAAGTTGGACCGGTTTAGGTGACTCGGAGCATCAACTGATGTCCCTGCGGTGCCTCTGTTTGGTTATTCATAAGGTTCGAAACCTGACGGTAGCGAATATTTGATACTTGCTTATTTATTTATTTATTTTACGTCAAAAAACAGTTAAAAACTGCGTATGACGTGCTATGGGGAAAAGTGAATTGTGTGCACATTTTCAAAATTCTGTGATCCCTACACTAAGTCATATACTACTTAAATTTTGAATTTTGAAAGGGAGAAAAAAACAAAAACAAAAACTCCCATGTAGTAAAATCTATTTTCAAGGATAAATAAGCAATAAATTTTTCAATTTTGAAAGGGAGAAAAAACAAACAAAAAAACTCCCATGTAATAAAATCTATTTTCAAGGATAAATAAGCAATAAATTTTGAATTTTGAAAGTTTGATAGGTGAAATACCACCGCTGTATGGAGGAGAATTCTAGCGACCGGCTGCTCTGATCGGTAGTTTTCCTTGGTTTCTCCGATCAACACCAGGCAAATGCTGGAGCAGTACCCTACCAAACGGGCCACGGACCGCGCGCAATCTTTCCTTCCTCTTCCTTGTCCTATACACTCCCCCTTACACACACACTTACACTAACTTGCACTACACTACCAGATATTCTGGGAGACCGGTCGGGAGCTTAGAGCTTGTCCCGGCTGGGGCGGTGCCCCGCTGGTGGGAGAGTCCTGGTTAGGGGGAAATCTCCGCTAACCGACGTTAGGTCGGTGCCGGATCTCGCCATCCAGCGGGGGAAGATCTCCGCCATTTCCCGAGGAAAAAACATGCACTACACTTACGGGAATAATTATCTAAGCTGTTGGCGCGCCCGGGATTATTAACCAACGTACCCGGAGACCGTTCGGGAGCTTAGAGCTTGTGCCCCGCTGGGGCAGTTAGGTGGAGAAGGACCGCCCGCAATCTGTCTTGTAGGTCCGCTCCGGATCTCTCCAATCCGTGGGAGAGGTACACCTTCCCCTAGTATCAAAACATTCGCAATACTAAAGGCACTCAGGACCATAGCAGTGGACGTGCCTGTAAATATGAATGAATGAACCAATCATACTTCACAAAAATACCTGCTAATAGCCTTTTGTTTAAGGTAACTCGCTTTAAAAACACGTTCGATCAAGAATACTAATTTGGTAATAAAAATGCCCTAACAAACCGTAAATTAGTGCTTTAAGAAATCGGTACATATAACGTGTGCAATCCACGTTATATTCCGCTCAGTGGTAGGTAGTTAGTGCCTTATTTTACGTGGTGAGACTTGAGCCGTCAGGCTCGCTCTTCCATTTGTCCACGCAAATTTCACTACGCTTCTTTCAGCATCTAGCGGAAAAAGGAGGTATTGAATTTAGCGCGGAGGCTTCTTTTAGGGTTGAGGATATTTTTCATACTGTGAATCTATAACATGGGACAGTCGGCTTTACTTCTCCTTCAGACAGCTACTGAATTCGACCTAGCTCACAAGCTAATGTCGAAAACCTTGCCACTGTCGGAACCCGAACGTAGGACCTTCCGGTCAGAGGCACTGAAGTGATTGGTTGTTAGTGATTCCGAGTGCGTCACCTGGTATGGTCATTAGTCCCGAGTGTAGTGCGTGTGTTTTCTCGGGCGGTGGTGGTGGTTTTCCCATCCTGGATGGCGAGATCCGGCGCCGACCTACTGTCGGCTAACGGGGTTTTCCCCAACCAGTTACCTCCCACCACCAGGGCACCGCCCCAGCCGGGACAAGTTCAAAGTCCACGACCGGTCTCCCAGTATGTGTGGTAGAGTAGTGCATGTTAGTGTCAGTGAGCGTGTAAGGAATCAATCAACAACCTACTAACCAACGGAATTGATGCTTCTTAGGCCCTTAAAACTAGTTTTTCGAGTCCCAACGGGACATGAGTTTTAAGGGAATAGGTGAAGTTTTAAGGGACACAAGTTTTGGGGAACATGCATGTGAAGGTGTTGCGGATGGGGAATCGCGGGGGACAAGTGGGGACAGGTGATAGAATATGCGGTTGGGGACATACGGGAAGAAGTGGGGAGACCGATCGGAAGTTTAGAGTTTGTTCCAGCTGGGGCGGCGCCCCGCTGGTGGGAGAGTCATGGTTAGGGGGAAACCCCACTAACCGACGGTAGGTCGGCACCGGATCTCGCCATCCAGAGAGAATATCACCGCCATCTCCCGAGAAAAAACATGCAGTACACTAACGGGACTAATGACCGAAGCAGTTGACGCGCCCGGAAACACGAAACAATCAGTCAATCAATATTCTACAATAACATAATTCGATCCTTCCTTTACTTGTGTGGAATCTCGAAAACTGTTTAAGATGTTGACAAATATTCACATATATGAGGCATGCAGTATGCAGAAACACAGTATTACAGTATGCAAAAAGTTAGGTAATGCTAAGGAAAACTATTTAAAATGTTGACAAATATTCACATATGTGAGGATCCTAAAGAAAATATTTGTTTAAACGACGTCCGGTTATTTGACTAGGTGTCTGGTTGAGTGTCCACCTGTGCAGCGCTTATATCGACCACAGATTTTTTTTCGAAAATTCTTTTTTTTCGATATCTATTGACATCTTAATTGACTTTACGCGCAGTAATTGAAAGAAAACTTTGTAGTCTTCTTCCATGTGAAAAGTCTATATGGTTTTGCTATATCCCCAGAAACTTAGAAAAAGTTCAAAAAACAATTGAACAGTTTTGATTTTGACTAAAAATCGTAAATATTTCACTACATTATTCCACTTATTCTTATATTGCGCGTACCGACTGAATTATCAAACTGGTTAGAACAGACCTGATGTCATGCGACAGCAAAGCTCCAAGAAAGCTCATTAAATATTTGGTATTCACGTGTTGCGTTAACCCAAAGTGACGATGGTATGAAATTTCATAGCGACTGTCTCCCGATAGAAATATAGTAGCAGAATCAGAGTTCTCATGTACGTACTCACATTCATAAAGGTTTTTTCGTTAGTAGAGGGTTTGAACATGTACAATCAAGTATAACGACTTTGTATTATGTAATTTGTATTCTGGTGGTTGAACAATGACGTGGTGATTTTTATTTACAGCGCCGGTAAAATTTTCTACGTAAAAATGGTGATTGTTGTATTTTAAGTTAGGTATTTATTGTTGAAAGTTTTAATAATAATTAATTCAAACTGTTATATGTTAAAACGCGTTTTTAGCTTCAGTGGCTTTGAATATAACTTTTATTTTCAAAGTATGAAATTTCATATCATGGCCAGAAAAGGAAACTTTTGTCGCTAGCAGAAAAAAAGCAACAGATGCTGAAGACGTAATTAAAATATTAAATGATTTGGAAGAAGAAGTAGTAGTAGTAGTTCTGGGTAAAAGTATAGATAAGTCAAACGACCTTCAGTTTCTTTTGCAACCTATCGCCGACGCATTTGTGAGGGATGAATATAATGCAAGTAGTGATATGGAGTATATTTGTAACTTAGGGAGGGGCGTACTTCGCCAACCAGTGAAGATTCAGAGGATTTTTACGAATTTCAATGGTGATTCTTCTCGACAGATGCTCATTGAAGCCTACGTACTCGTTGGTCAATTAGGTATGGCTTCAGATTTTGGTGCTTGAACTCTCCAGAAAATGTCCTTATTATGTTCGAAAATTGTTTAGCGGTTAAAGAAATAAGAGAACCTGGCTAAAGAAATAAGAGAACACTTGAAACTAGTGTTATATTGATTGTACTGCGAATTTCTGTCTGAAAAAATCATTATTTACGTAGACAATATTAATAGCATTACCTTGCTTGAAATTTTGAAAGAGAAGCAGTTGTACGTAGACCAACAATGGCATAACGGTTGTTCGATGACATGACAACAGTCAAGAGACTATTGCAAAAACGTGGGAGTCCCACAGAGCTAGAAATCCGACTGTTTGCAGAAGATGGCGCCGAGCAAAGAAAGAAAGGTACGTTGTATAGATTCCCAAGTGTGTTCAGAAACAAGAGGTGGTACTACCTTATCTTCCGCTTCTGCCTCACTGCAGAAGTGCTGTGAATACATGACTTTCATGCAGACGCATTAATAAAGATATGGGTCTTCTTGACATTACTCGAGGGATGGTAATTGCCATTCTCTCAACGCCGGGAATACAGAAAACTCGAGATTGATTGATTTTTTTCGTGTTTCCGGGCGCGTCAACTGCTACGGTCATTAGTCCCGTTAGTGTAGTGAATGTTTTTTCTCGGGAGATGGCAGTGATCTTCCCCCGCTGGATGGCGAGATCCGGCACCGACGTACCGTCGGTTAGTGGGGTTACCCCCTAACCAGGACTCTCCCACCAGCGGGGCACCGTCCCAGCGGAGACAAGCTCCAAGCTCCCGACCGGTCTCCCGGAATATGTGATAGTGTGGTGCATGTAAGAGGAGAGGATAGGACAAAGAAGAGGAAGGAAAGATCGCGCGCGATTCGTGGCCCGTTTGGTAGGGTACTGCTCCGGCATTCGCCTGGTGTTGATCGGAGAAACCACGGAAAACTATCGATCAGAGCAGCCGTCCGCTAGAATTCTCCTCCAGACAGCGACTGCATTCGACCTAGCTGAAAAACTAGTGTCGAAAATCCTGCCGCCGTCAGGACTCGAACCTAGGACCTCCCGGTCAGAGGCGCTGCAGTGACATCAGTTGATGCAGTGAGCTACCGCTACCGGTGAAAACTCGAGAAGTGTGACCTAAAACGTATAAGCAGATAAGGGAGGAAATTCGTTATTACAACGTAGGACACTTTATAGACACATGTACAAAGAGAAATTGTGCTGAGTATAAGATTTGCACACGTCCCCAGTACATGAAGTGCAATGCTGGCGCGCGTTACAAAGGATGCTTTGCAAACTATGACCTTCGGAGCAAATTTTGGATTGATTAATTTCCTGTTTTCTGTGTATTTTTCTAAAGATGTCATAATGTTGCACGTATTACACACATAAGAAATGTAAATGAAAATCCACTCGGTCCAAACATACTTCGGGTCATTATACACCCATTTGACCATTGTATGATATTTCATACCAAGAAAAAATAACTAAATTTTGAAAAATAAAATAAAATATTGATAGAACATCAAAACGTAATATAATATGATCGTAGTATCAAAACATTACAAGAAACATACATTACAAGAATAAACTACTATACTACGTTGTTGCAGTTTTCGCAAAGAGCGATTTTGTTAAAATATTTAATTTATTGCGGTGTTAAACATGGGGGTAATTTATTTGTTGTTTTCGATCAGTGTGCATGCTACGTTTGGGGAAATCATTGCAAGTGGTTTTGATCAGCGCCATTTTTACTGCTGCACGTCATCAGTTTTGTAAAAAGTGTTTATTCCCGATTTCAAAACTTTCGACCGTTATTAACCACACGAGGAAATCTGTTTTGTATCACAGCTATTTTGATTTCTAACGTAACAAATTAAATAACCACATCGACAAAACAAGCTTACGAAAGAAAAGCTAATCAGGCCGTATATGCTAGTTATGATAAAGGGAATTCATGACTAGCGTACCAAGCAAGAGCTCTCGCATGTTAAACCCCAACCTCTTCAGTATTGGAGTATTCCGTATTCCTTTTGCTTCAAGACTCTCTTAACGTCTGTCACTAGTTCTATATATCTCCTTGTAGTTCATAACAATGCAATACACCCTTGTAAATACAAACTATTCTTATTTAACGATATTTTCTTGCATAGAGGTACACCCGTGCAATTCAATCGCGTAGAAAATCAAGTAATAAGTTTAATTTGACATTGAGTTGCAGTTTGTACAGGCTCTGAACATGTGGAATAGAATCGAGATGTGTTAAACCAGCAAAAATGAAATAGAAAGTTCAAGAAGGTCTCGTCCTATAGATTGTGGTAAGCGAAATGTTTTTTTCAGGTCTCTGGCTTAAAAAAAAAAAAAAAACCTGCGACGTGACGACACTTGACTAATATTTAAAATAAATAAATAAATAAAATAAAGCACATTAATGGAGGATTACTCTCCAGTGCAAAGCGCTCAACGCCCCTTAATGGGCTTGGAGACGCGTTGCGTCAAGGTGTAGACACAACAAAATTTATTTTAAAAAAATAATTTTAAACCCCTTAAACGCTTCGTTTAGGAGTTATTTAACGATATAAATTAAAAAATCATGCAGTGTTTCGGGTTGCATTCGTCATGAATATTTTTATGTTTTTTTAAACAAATCCTTCATATTTGTGAAGTCAAAGTGCACTTCGCCACGTCTCCGTGAACTTCTCTTTCTTTTGAGATCTCATTTGTAAAGATTGGTTGTCTGTGACAGCCGTAAAAGGTATGTATACTGTGATATACCAAAATGACGAACCGTTTTTGTTATGGAAATGTCATTTTATTTGACATAGAATATAGGGATGTCAATGGACGATCGCGAGGGGGTCGCTATGTGACAAATAAACAACCGGCGTTAAGGATCATTTTCGTTAGGTTGAAATGACAGAGGAGAGGCGGAATAAGCTTTGTTTTGAGAGACAAAAGAAAAATATATAAAATTCGGATGCTTCGAGTTTTTAGAAGAACATTCGCAAGGGGATGAGCGGGTCGGCTCTTGATATATTTTACTAGATCGAGGAAAGACTGTAATTGACAGTTGTTTAAATTAACTATCGTTTTTTATATTAGGATAGAGCGTTCTTGTAGGAAGTAAAATTCGTGTCTAGGCGTCCACCTGAGACGTTAGTCAGGGAAGTCACGGATTATAATTGTATCGCCGGGAGAATTTGAAACCAGATCACGGACATTTGGCGAGGGATTTATCCAGAAGCAAGATTCTGCTGCGTCGATGGAGAAGGTTCTACGGGGCGCCATCGAACGAAGAAGTGGAGAGCGCGCGAAGACCCACGAATGGATAACAAGGTTTATAATTATTGTAATACAGAGAAAACTGGTCATGACCTAAGAATGATTCATTTTTGATTATCATCATAATAAATTATAATTTGTTAAGTTGAAAGGAAGATGATTATCATTGCCCGTTACGTGCAATCCAGCATATTAATAATATTTTCAGATTCCTCGCCACTCCGTATGGATGACTGATTGAATAATTGGTTGCAGAATATGTAGCAACAATTATGAACTTCGAACGCCAATTCACTGAGCTAGCACAACATAATTTTGTAAGAAGAGATATTTAAATTACATAGGAATCATTAGGTTTCAAGTGTAACCTTTTCCTGGCGCCCAATTTACATTTATGAGTAATAATTATGTTTCAAAATGTCCCTTCAAGTGGGGCTTGCTTTTAAATAAAAAGATGGAGCTTGTTTCAAATTGTCACCAATCAATGTCGGGCATGTTTCAGTACTACTGAAATAATTTAAAAGAAGATCGCCACATATCTCCCTAACCTCAGGCAAGGATAAAAGGAACCCGGACCTAGGAACACCGTGCGCTTGCTAAAGTCGGGAAACTCCTACTCTAAATCCTAAATTAGATATGCAACCTGGAAGTCGATGTTCCAATTTTTCACATCAATTTTTTTTGTACAAACATTAACGTATTTAGCATCGTTTTATTGATGCCGTTTTTTTAGCGTCGATGTTTTGAGTTCCATGTTTTACTTGGTTTATATTTTATTTTTGAATACAAAATATTGATATAAAATAATTCAATAATTTTCAGAAATCAATAAGTTGAACATTCTTCACACCAAAGTGAGTAAGGGTGAAAAATAAGTTAGTTAATTGTTGTTGATAAACGTAGTGTATTATTTTTTTATTATCCAATAAGATAATAAACATGTGCAATTTGTCCTGCAACCTTTTGACTTCGTTTTCTCAGCTAAATCTCAATTATAAATTAATAAATACGACCACCGTGGCATAAACCGATTTCCTGTGAATATTGTCATTAGAGGTTACTAAAATAGTTTTACAAACATCTATGTTTAAAACCAAAGGCATTTTGAATCGATGTATTTGAAAACTTGATTTTTAAAATTTGAACAGCGATATTTCGAAACATCGATATTTTGTTTCCGATGTAACATCCCTACCCTAGACGTCAAAGACATACATGCATAAATACAATACAGTGTAAAAGTAATTTGGAGATATAAGGACAGCATACTCACGCTCAGAATAGTATTTGGTACTTTGATTTTTAAAACTATCCCTACCCTAAAGACCAAATACATACATATATGCCTACAATACAAGGTAAGGGTAGTTTTGAGATCTGAGGACCGCGTACTCACCCGCAGAGTTGTGAAGAGGTGCACGGGGCGCGTTGGCAGCCTGCACGTGGTGCGTGGTGGGGTTGGTGCCGCTGGGTGGTGTGGTGTGGTGTGGTGGCCGCCCAGACCGGCGCAGACTGGCGGGCATGCGGCTCTCCGTTGCGGTGGCGGCGGCGGCGGCGGCGGCGGTGGCGGTGGCGGTGGCGGTGGCGGTGGTGGCCCTGGGGGCGGAGCGCGCTCAGGTCGATACTCCTCCCACGTGGAGCCAAAGCGGCCGAGCTCTACGATACCAAGACGGTCAGCGGCGGCTGCAGACTGGCGGGCATGCGGCTCTCCGTTGCGGTGGCGGCCTGCCCACCACCACCACCACCACTACCACACCACCACTCCACTCCACCACTACCACCACCCACCACATACCACTACCACTACCACTCCACCACTACCACCACTACACCACCCCTAACACCCACCACCACCTACCACCACCACCACCACACTCCACCACACCACCACCACCACCACTCACCACCACCTACCACCACACCACCACTACACACACCACTACCACACCACCACTACCACCTCCCCCACCACTACCACTACCACCACCACCACTACCACCACCACTACCCCCACCACTACCACTACCGCCACCACCACCACCACCACTACCACCACCACCACCACCACCACCACCACCACTACCACCACTCACCACCACTCACCACCACCACCACCACTACCACCACCATACCCAACACTACCACTACGCCACCACCACCACCACTACTCCACTACTACCACCACCATCACCACCACTACCACCACCACCACCACCACCACTACCACCACCACCACCACCACTACCACCACCACCACCACCACCACTACCACCACCACCACTACCACCACCACCACCACTACCACCACCACCACTACCACCACCACCACCACCACTAGAACCACCACTACCACCAACTTGTTTCCCGTTAGAACACGACATCCTGGTTTTAGGGCAGTTTTGCCAGGTTTCTTTCCCTAAATGTAGGTTATATTTTACTTTCTCGCTGCCGCTACCGCGTTAAAGAGAAAGTTATGTAATGCTGCGCGAAAAAATGGCGAATTTTCGGCAGAAAAATTATTCTCATTGCCGCGCCCTAATACTGAAAAATTGGATAAATCTAGTTGCTAAATTTTGGAAAAAAAATCCTCTAACTCGTGGTGTAGCCAGAAACAATTTTTTGTGGGTTCTTGATACCAAAAAATCGATTGATGGCAAAACACCATTTTCTCCAAAACGGCTCAAAGTTTTTTCTTCAAACTTTTTGTACAGTTAATGTTAATTGCTCTGTTTAAAATGGCATAAATTTAATGATTCTGTATTTGTTTTTTGTGTTTTAAATTAACAAATGTAATTTTTTGAAATAAATATTGATTTGAATACAATATTACATTTGTAAGTGGCAGTGCTTCAAATGACTTTTGAAATGAAGTTCTTCGAAAAATCGAAAGATGCCTATGAAAAAGAGCTCCAAATTTCGCATTTACAGTATCGCTTACACGCCATATTTTTAAAAACGGTTACCAATTTATAAATGAAAATTTCCATAAAGAAAGAGATTTTACTCTTCTATAATATTCTAAAAATATTATTTTGGATCTACCATTACGAAACCGAAAAAGTGAGAAAATTAAAATATATATTAAGGTCGGTGATAGAAGGCAGCTGGTAGGAGGATAGGGGAAGACCGTAAAGCCAGTCCTCACCAAGGAAATTAGAAAACTTCACTACGAGAAAGTCAGTGCTATTCTGTAGCACAACTAGTTAACATATTATTTATTCGCGATCAAACAATTAAAAAGTTACTTATTTAAGTACTATAATTAAAATGGAAATTGGGTGACAAAATATCATCTGTTTTATCATATTTAAAAAATCAATATTTTAAACATCGAGGTTTATGTAAATGTTTCATTGGCATCGATAACTTTTTAGTCATGTATCGATTTATCGATGTTTGAGTAAGTGTAAAAAAGTGGTTTTCAGATATTTGAAGACACGTTTTTGTGTTCCAAAATTATTATATGTGGTAATTCAATATGGACCACCATAAAAATTGTTTACATCTGTTCATTACTGATTTTCTTGTCTGAATTTGAATCATCTATTTAGGCTCCGTTATAATAATGCGTTTCAATTATCTTTTTGATGTAGCCAATAAAGATGTAGAACTTCTTAAAGAAGTTTATTATTCATTAAAATATACGATTTAATTTTGTGAAATGTAATAGCTGTTTCTTTCTAATGCCATAAATTAAAATATATCGTGTTCCACCTAGTTTCCTAAATTACTTACTTTTCTTCCCCTGGGTTGACTGGAGGCCAGATGCTAGGGACCAGAGATTATTGGTCTGCGACTAGTGGCCATCGACTAGTAACTATCGACTAGTGACCATCGACTAGTGACCATCGACTAGTGGCCATCGACTAGTGGCCATCGACTGGTGGCCATCGACTAGAGACCATCGACTAGTGGCCATCGACTAGTGACCATCGACTGTGCCATCGACTAGTGGCCATCGACTAGTGGCCATCGACTAGTGACCATCGACTAGTGACCATCGACTAGTGACCATCGACTAGTGGCCAGCGCATTGTGGTCGTCCCCGGTGGCCGAGTGCGCGCCCTGCCTTAGTCGGCCAGAAGGCCTTTCGCGGAGGACCCGCGCTGTCTGGGGAGCGTGTACATGAAGGCGGGGCGTGCCAAGGCCACCCACGCAGCCTGCGTTACCTCGCACCGCCCTACCACTCGCACCGCGACCAAGGCCCTTTGGGTTTTATGTGTGAGGCAGTGCAAAGTGACGCGAGTGCGAACAAGAAAACTTTAGATCAAAAGCTTTTCAGCTAGGTCGAATTCAGTAGCTGTCTGGAGGAGAATTCTAGCGGCCGGCTGCTATGATCGGTAGTTTTCCGTTTGTTTTTCCAATCATCACCAGGCGAATGCCGGAGCAGTACCCTACCAAATGGGCCACGGACCGCGTGCGATCTGTCGTTCCTCTTCCTTGTCCTATCCTCTCCCCTTATACACACACACACACACACACACACACACACTTACACTAACATGCATTACACTACCACATATTCCGGGAGATCGGTCGAGAACTTAGAGCTTGTCCCGGCTGGGGCGGTGCCCCGGTGGTGGGAGAGTCCTGGTTAGGGAGAAACCCCACTAGTCGACGGTAGGTCGACGCCAGATCTCGCCACCATCGGGGATCAGAACATAGGCATCTACCGAGGAAAACATATTACACTTACGGGACTAATGACCAAAGCTGTTTACGCGCCCGGAATCACCAACCAACCAACCTCTTTTTCTTTGATTTCTGTGTCGTTTTTGCCTTGCTTGCTCTTCTTTTTCGCCTTTCGTTTATTCACCTTCGCCTTCCTCCACTTTTTTGCCTTCGACTTTTCATCACTCGATTTCTTCGCCTTCGACTTTTTGAATTCGACCTGTTCATCTTCAAACTCATGTTCGTTTTTATTTTTTGTGTTCTCTTCTTCGCCTTCGTTCTCGTCGTCTTCGCCGTCGTTTCTTCCGAGTTCTTTACCTGTTTGGGTGCTTTGTGTTTTTCGCCTTCCGAATTCCGCCTTTGGGATCAGTGACGCCCTCACCCAGATACATCGAATCTCGTCGAACTGTAGTCTTCTTAGATCATGGCGAGTGAGCAAAAAGAGAAAAGGAAATAAGACGATTAGAGACCATTTATACGGGGCAACTGCTTGTCTCAAGACAGTGACTGGGGTTGTATAAACCCCTGAGGACAGCACGAAAATATCTGGTATCACTGCTGTTTGATTATTTAGTGTTTCCAGACGTATCAACAGCCATGTCCATCAGTCTCAAAAGTGAGTGCAAGTTATATCCCGGGATATGTCGGCTTGAGAGGTCTTCCTCTGGATATGTTGCCCTGTGGGGCGGGATTAGATCTAAGCTTCTAACATGTATAGGATAGAAGAGCATGTAAGAACCGATCACTGGAACTGAACCCTAGAATTCTCCTCCAGAAAACGACTGAATTCCACTCAGCTATATGCCGGAAGAGATGGTTCAGAGGATGAACTGATGTCATTGCAGTGCCTCTGACCGGGAGGTCCTGGGTTCGAGTCCCGACGGTGGCAGGATTTTCGACACTAGCTTTTAAGCTAGGTTAAATTCAGTCACTGTCTGGAGATCGGAGCGGCCGGCTGCTCTGGTCAGTAGTTTCCAGTGTTTTCTCCCATCAACGCCAGGCGAATGCCGGAGCAGTACCCTACCAAACGGGCCACGGACCGCGCGCGATCTTTCCTTCCTCTTCCTTGTCCTATCCTCTCCCCTTACACACCCACTTACACTAACATGCACTACACAACTACACATGCCGGGAGGCCGGTCGGGAGCTTAGAGCTTGTCCTGGCTGGAGTGGTGTCCCACTGGTGCCAGATATCTGCCTAAGAAAAACCCCGCTAGCCGACGGTAGTTCTGCATTGGATCCCACCATTCAGCGGAACAAGATCACCACCACCTTCCGAGGAAAAATATGCACTACACTTACAGGAGTGATGATCTTAACAGTTGATGCGCCCAGAATCACTGACAATCAATCGGTATAGAGTCAGGCTTCGATGGCGCAGTGGTAACATTGTTGTTGACTATGCAGCGTCTCTGACTAGAGTTCTAGAGTGTCAGGTCCGATGCTGGCATATTCGCGACACTCGTTTCGTTATTTGGTCGATATCAGCCGGTGTCTGGATGGAGATCGTAACGGTTGGCTGCTCTGATTTATACTTGCATGTGGTTTCTCCAATCAATACCAGGCCAACACCAGAGCAGTACTTAATAAACGGGCCACAGACTGTGTGCGTTTATTTTTCCTCATCCCTCCTACTCTTCCCTTATATGCACACACTATCATGCACCGAGACCTAACAACCAGGTCTTCGAGCTTGCCGCGTTTAAGACGGTGCTACAGGGACGAGATACGTGGAGGGGGAACATTTTCCAACGGGGAAGGAAAACCTCCCGGGATATAACAGGCACTACATTTTCAAGACTGATAACCATGGCAGTTAATGAGCCCAAATTCATTAATTTAGCAATCAGAACTGCTTCTGAAGAAACGCCGAAACTATTTTTCGTCAAGAGTGAAAACATTACAGCAAATATAATAGTTATTTATGTATCTAGGGCGTTTAGTAGATGTTTTTTGCCCTATAGGCGACTTCCAAACCCGAGGTCCTC
Organism: Teleogryllus oceanicus; assembly: GCA_964035755.1. Taxonomy (NCBI): domain Eukaryota; kingdom Metazoa; phylum Arthropoda; class Insecta; order Orthoptera; family Gryllidae; genus Teleogryllus; species Teleogryllus oceanicus. The sequence goes on from CAXIVR010000013.1 coordinate 39,558,016, forward strand.
TGGCCCGAGGGGTTGGAAGTCGCATGAAGGGCAAAAAATCTAGTAACTCCTTTCGTGCGTACAAACATTTATGGTTTACTAGTTCGTTGCTGAATCAAAGGAGATTTCGAAACATTTCATAACGTTGTTGGCGTCTAAAGTGAAATGAAGCGCTGTAATCGTCATTTGTTAATATGACGTCAGATAAACAAAACAATGTGTATCTAATTACTACTGCATACCCGTTGTTGGACTGATTTGTTCGTACAAAATGAAAGAATATTGTCAAGTTCCTGCAGAAATTCTCGCAAAAAGTAACACGACTACGGACAGTGGTTTCCTGTAAAATCTCGAAAAATGTATTAAAATAATTATAGTGTATTTGAGAGTAATATAACAGTGTGAATTGCGATGATGAAACTGTAATTTTAGGTTATTTGCCTCCATTGCCAAAAGTTATTTTGAATATTACATAACATCAAAAAATAACATTTTGATGATGTCAGCCGAAGTGTCTTACACTTGTGCATTACTTCTAGAAGTAATGCTACTCAAGAAGCTGTTGTGTCTAAAAAAGATGATACTTAACAGTAAAATAAGAGTGACTGTGGGCAATTATATATTCATGAAAACATTCCAAAATTGCTATTTTCATATCAATTAAGCAAAAAATGGTTTATAGCGAGTTATTTTACTTATTTGGGGCGTTATGTCATTTATTTAGTGTATTTTCTTGTATCTTAAATTTAATCAATGAAATTCATTAAAATGTATAATTGGGGGTTGGTTTTAGAGTAGGCCATAAAGTATTCAAAAGGCCCTCGGGCAGAAAGAATCCGAAAGGCCAGGTAGGCTATTAACAATACAGTTACGTGTTTTGTTTAAAATCCGTAAACACACAAGGAACTAGTAAACTATAATTACGCGGAAATTTCTCAAATTTTCGAAAAATTGTTCATGACCTTACTTCACAATCTATCTCTAATGAATGGGTTTCATGAAGGCAAAAAACGTCTATCTGTACTATTTTTGTTGTTGCAAGACTCCGAACATTTTTTGAACTTTTCCAGTTTTCGAGAAATCAAGGTTTATCAACGAACTAGAGTCCTGCAACATTCTCTTAAACGTTCTTCACACTATCCAACAACAAAATGTAATCAAAAACGATGGAGCCTTCTTTTTAAATTTTAATTTGATTTGATTTCTTCGGGTTTCCGGGCGCGTCAACTGCTTCGGTCATTAGTCCCGTTAGTGTAGTGCATGTTTTTTCGCGGGAGATGGCGGTAATCTTCCCCCGCTGGATGGCGAGATCCGGCGCCGATCTACCGTCGGCTAGTGGGGTTTCCCCAATCATTTGTCTCACAAAATATTATCTCTACACATCGGATGTTAGGCACTAAAAAATCGTCTTGTGGGTGCCTAAAAAGGCACTGAAAACGTCAAGAATAAGGAGAAAAAAGGCACCGTCATAAGTTACATACACAATAAAAGTGAAAACTTGTAATTTTTATCTATATTATTTTGTAAACTTAAATGCACAATCCAGTTCGTATATTTAATGTAAAACTAGATATACATATTTATAACTCTTCTACATTTTATTCTTAATAGTTTCCATTAATCAAGAATATTTACATATTACCAGTAACTTTTCAAGGATCACAATTTCAAATTTGCGACGACTGGGAGACAAAATCAGTTTGAATGCGGAGAAGGATATCTGAACGATGTGACAGGCATATATTTTAGCAGTCCAAATCTAGGAACACTGAAACCTTCTGGGAATTTATATTTATTTCCACTTAAAATTTCTGTTTCCTCGGTGTATTGTCAATCGTCCATGTTCTCAGATCATGGCTGGTATAGGGAAATGGGGAAAATGGAGAAAAATCAGATGGTATACTTTCAGGAATTCTCTCGTAATTTTAAATTTCAAGATGTGAATTGAAGGTTTCGTAATGAATGGTCACGTTGGTCCTGCGCCGAGTTTCGGATATCTTAGAATTGCATATAAATATAATAAATAAAAGGCAAAAAAGTCCTAAAAAAGGTATTTATGCAAAAAATAGGCATTTATGCTAAAATAAGCAAAAATAAGCATTATAAAACTTCGTTATATGTAATCATTTATCATGATTCGTGGACATATGTTATCAGCCTTTAAATAAATTTTCTAAAAAAAAATAGACATTTCCCTAAACATCCGTTGTCTAATTATCACAATTTTTTTCTACAATTATTTAAATATGGTTCCACTCAAGTCATCATTTGATTCATAACTGATTTTCATAATTATCAAAAAACATTGCTATCTTTCTTAGTTATAACCTTCGTGGTAAAGTGGCTATTGCCCTATATCGCAATTTTTCAGATTCCTTAAGGCAAGAGTTGTGATGCATGAAATCTTACATTCCACGTACAGTTGTAACGCCAGTCATTTTTATAAGATATGAAATATTTTTTTATGACGTACGCTGTAAAAAAAATATTATATTTTACATTACAGTAAAATCACTTTTACCGCGTGTTTCATACACTATTTTTTAGACAGTTACTGACATTCATTTTATTTTCATTCAAGCCACAAAACACTGTTCCTCTAACGTTGGTAGTAGCTGATGCAATAAGACGAAAGTAATTTTTTTTCTTTGCTGCATTCACAGTTTATCTGAACAATTGAGCATCGACTCGCTTTTAGCACTAGTGCTAATATTTGAACTTTTAGCACGATATGCATACCTTACAACTTACCACTTCTACTAGTGGTAGTCTAGAAATTTTTTTTAGAATTTCTGCTTCTCTTTTGGATAATCTGATTTGATGGTCGAGTGTTTAGACAAAATGCAATACACACGATTCTGTGAAAAATATCAAGAGGCCAAGGTATTAGATATTGTCCTCTTGAGACCACAAACACTCAAAGAAAGTTGGAGAATAATATCTGTGCCACTACGATTTCCGTGACCCGAAAGTTCTTTGGCGCACAACTTCCCCCAATGGGCATGCGTGCACGTTATTGCGTGCAGGGCGGCACGCAAACTATTTACGTTACTACGGTGCAAGCCATAATTAGGCATCGCCATCGCATTCTTCAGAGGACGCCCCCGCGGCCATGTAATGTGCATCATACTAGGAACGATTATATGAATTGATACGGTCGTTTTAGAACAAATGTTACAAACTTCTAGGCGTTGAAAGGGTTCGACCTGTTATTCAATGATTAGTGATTTCGAGCGCGTTAACTGCTAAAGTAATGAGTTCCGTAAGTGTCGTGACCGGTAGCGGTTGCTCAGTGCATCAATTGATGTCACTGCAGCGCTTCTGTCCGGGAGGTCCAAGGTTCCAGTCCTGATGGCGGCAGGATTTTCGACACTAGCTTTTCAGCTAGGTCGAATACAGTCGATGTCTGGAGGAGAATTCTAGCGGCTGGCTGCTCTGATTGGTAGTTTTTCGTGGTTTCTCCGATCAACACCAGGCGAATACCGGAGCAGTACCCTACAAAATGGGCCACGGACCGCGCGCCATCTGTCCTTCCTCTTCCTTGTCCTATCCTCTCCCCTTACACACACACACACACACACACACACACACACTTACACTATCATGCACTACACTACCACGTATTCCGGGAGACCGGTCGGGAGTTTAGAGTTTGTCCCGGCTGGGGCGGCGCCCCGCTAGTTGGAGAGTCCTGGTTAGGGGAAACTCCACTAGCCGACGGTAGGTTGGTGCCGGACTGCTCCGGCATTCGCCTGGTGTTGATCGAAAAAAAAACACGGAAAACTACCGATCAGAGCAGCTGGCCACTAGAATTGTCCTCCAGACAGCGACTGAATTCTGTATCGTTTAATCTGAGTCACTGCATAATATTCTCTACCTTTAAATTCCAAATTTTCTCAAAAATGGCTCTAAATTCTTTGATGGAACTTTCTCCTCGAGGAGGGTAAAGAATGCTTAAGAGCATAGCAGGGGTCTCACGTTCATTGATATTTGCGATTTTTGGAAAATTGCAAAAGTACATTTTCTGGGGCGTCTTCCCAAAAATATAATATTGAAGATGGTTCTTTCCTGAATAAAATGTGTTCTTTAAAGACAGATGTTGAAATAAGATCATGTATAATTTTTCGCAAATATGAATAGTTTTCGTTATTTTGCACCTCAAAATCAACTTTATATTTTTCCTTCAAATTTTCTTCTCACGTGTATCAATGGACGGTAAAAAATATGGAGCTAGTCACATTTTCGGGGAACTCTTCTTTTTTCGAAAATTGCAAAACGTTAACATTTCAAAACTACAAAATTAAAGAAAGATCTAAGAATTGTTGAATTGCAAGTTTTTGTAACCAAAAGTTATTTTCTCAAATGTTTTAGATTGAGATATAAGATCGTGGTTTGTAGTACAAACTCGTAACTTAATTTTAGTGCCTAAGTTTGTAAAATAATAGTTGTTATCTCCCCCAAAATGTTACATTTCTAAAATACCTGATTCCCTCTTAAATAAACAACCAAAAACATTTTGTTAAAACAATAAAACCAATCGATATGTCTCCAAATGCATTGATAAATGAATAGTTGAAATCATGTTTCATATGATATCTAAACCTTTGAATTAATGTTGTGGATGGTCACATATTTTTTGTTATTATTACTATTACTGTCATTTGCAAGGAGTACGATAGGGCGCTTACGACTGACAAATTCCATATATTTTCGAACTAAAAACTAGAGCAAAAATAAGACCTTGCGAAACTCCATATTCAACTAGTAGGCTTTCCGAATGGTGAGTTAGAGATGTTAATGTTTTTGGGCGGATATACGAAAACAAATAATGGTTATGTTTAAAAGAGACTGTAACAACCGAGTCTGTTACTTTTTTAAAAATATAATTTATTTAAAAAGGTCGCATAAACAACTAGGTCTTGAGCGACCACAAGGTTTAAATTTTTATGTTGGTCTTTACAAAGTATGTTTCAATAAGTTAAAATATGAAAAATACAGTAGGTTATTTTACATAGTATTATACATTATTGTGGATAGTTCAGGCACTTGACCTGGAGGAAGACATCAAATAGATATTATTTTATTGGTATGAAAGTAGTTGAGTCTTTGAACATACATGGACACTTGTGTTGGTTTACAGATTTTTGTGGAGGTTGAGTTCCACAAGGAAACGGTCTGTTAATGGGAAATGGTCTGTTAATGGGAAATGTTAAATGGGAAATGGAGTCTGTTACTTGTGTTAGCAGTCTTAGGTTGTTTAATGGTTTCCTCAAACCTCCTTATCAGAAAATAATCCTATGAAAAGAAATACGTTTTCTTTGAATATGAGTTCTCATATGCCATTATTTGCTGCAAATAATTTGTTTCAATTATTCTAAATCCGTTCAAAAAATTCGCGGACGCATACCGTTCAGAGAGGATTTTCATTCAATGTGTTATTGCAAAGTGTTTTGTTTGTGGTTATAAGGGAGCGATATTTTCTTTTTTCATGATAGAATAGGACTTCTATTTTTTACAATCGGTCGCTAAGATGTGGATCCAATCTAGTGCAAAGACCCATTTGCTTTTTTGTTTCAGGGACCACCTGAATTTATTATTGAGTAATCCACTATCATATCGTTGCATGTCCTTAACGATGAATCTCTCTGGCCACGTTCAGTTACATTGCATCTACCTCCTCTGCTTTGCGGTCGCAGCTACGGTGATCAAGATAAGCCCATCCCAAACCTGCGTGCGTGATCTGCTATCTCCGGCGCTTTGCCACGCAGTAGACCAGCACGGAACACAGGGTAATCGCAAAGTTCGTTCCGTCGCATTACTGCTCGCAATGGCGGATATACGTTCGGGCTGAACGGGCTATAGTCCAGGGCGGCACGTTTTGAGGGGCGCCGAATTTTCCGAAAATTATAATATTTTAAATTTTAATGTCATTTTCTTTTCAAACAAAAACCGAAATTTACCCATATTCTATCTTCTTCTTACCCCTTTCATACAAGACCCATCAATACAATATACAATAATATATTCCATTTTTACAAGACATATTCCATTTATGAAAGAGTGTGGAATAAGTTTCGGTATTCGTTTTTGCTTTAACAGAAACGGCTTGATAGTATATAAATATAATAAATAAAAAGGCAAAAAAAGTCCTAAAAGAAATATTTATGCAAAAATAGGCATTTATGCTCAAATAAGCAAAAATAAGCATTATAAAACTTCGTCATATGTCCTCATTTATCATGATTCCTGGACATATATTATCAGCCTTTAAATGAATTCTCTAGAAAAAATAGGCATTTCCCTAAACATCCGAGGTCTAGTTATTACAAAGGCGTAACCGGGAGCGGTAGCTCAGTGCATCAACTGATGTCACTGCAGCGCCTCTGACCGGGAGGTCCTAGGTTCGAGTCCTGACGGTGGCAGGATTTTCGACACTAGCTTTTCAGCTAGGTCGAATTCAGTCACTGCCTGGCAGACCCGGGCCCGGACCGGCGCGATCTGTCCTTCCTCTTCCTTGTCCTATTCTCTCCCCCTTCACACACACTCACACTAACATGCACTACACTACCACATATTCCGGGAGACCGGTCGGGAGCTTAGAGCTTGTCCCGGCTGGGGCGGTTTCCCGCTGGTGGGAGAGTCCTGGTTAGGGGGAAACCCCATTAACCGACGGTAGGTCGGCACCGGATCTCGCCATCCAGTGGGGGAAGACCACCGCCATCTCCCGAGTAAAAAACATGCACTACACTAACGGGACTAATGACCAGAGCAGTTGACGCGCCAGGAAACGCGAAAAAAACAAACTAAACCAAACAAAGGCGTAGTCTGACAGACTGCTTTGGGTAAAAATAAATAAAACTAATTTTTACTATGGAACACTAGATTTAATGGATTGATCATCTATGATGTGGAGTTACAAAGTACATTTTAAATTTTTTATAGTTACGTCTAAATAACTTGACTCTTACAGCACACACTTGCTGGTGCTGTCCACACATGGCTTTTGAGAAGCGTCCCCAGTAGTACCAGGCCCCGTCATGCCACCTTTGTTATGCCGTTGTCCCATTATGATTGCTGAATATTCAAAAGAACACTTAAATGCTCCAAGACAAGGTATTCATTATTTACACTATTAGGCAATATATTGCCAAAAAATCATTATTACTAAACATTGCCAAAATTACATTATTATTATTAAACGTCATTAAAAAATCGCAGTCTACTTGACGACGATTGATGGTGTTCGCGTGTATTTCACTGGCTTGTCACACAATGGAGGTACGCAGAGTTTCAGAAACGGGGCGTGAGGGGAAAGGGGGGGGGGAAACATTCGGCACTAGTTACGTCGTCTGACAGACGAAGTCTTTGTCATCTAAGGTTAAGAGAATGGTGCTGGTATCATGTTCATTGAAATCCCAGTAATTTTTTAAAATTACAAAACTGCAATTTTTTCGGGCATCTTCCTACAACTATTATATTAAAAAATTTTTGCCTAAATGAAATCTGTTCTATAAAAATATCTTCAAAGAAGTTCAAGTTCAATTTTCGAAAATATGAGAGGTTTTCGTGTAATTATGCGCGAAATATAAAGAAGATAATAAAGAATTTTTTTCTCGAAAAACGTTTTGTTTCTTTACATTTTCTTTTCATATCTAAAAAAGGGACGGTAAAAATATATTTCTGGTTCTATTTTCGTTGAACTCTTTTTTTTTCAAAAATTGCGAAAGTTATCATTCCAAAACTACAAAATTGAAGATAGAGAGTTTTGCCTCGAACAAAGTCTGTTGTAAAAAATAAGCTCTTTGAGATAGGCCATTTACAATTTTTGGAAAAAGTGAATTAGTTTTCTTGTAATTTGCACTTGAAATTAGGCAATTTCTAAAAAATATTTTCTCAAAAACAGCCTCACAAGTTTTTCATTAAATTTTCCCCATGGAAAGCAGGCGCAGGTCTCATTTCAGTTGAACTATCTGAATTTTAGAAAATTGCAAATTTAGAAATAATACGAGATATTGTGTACTGTTGTAGCCGTACTAATTTCAGTCTTCAGCTCTTCTCCTGAATCAAACGTCGGGTAAAATGTCAAAAAATATTACCACCTCCAATAATAATAATAATAATAATAATAATAATAATAATAATAATAATAATAATAATAATAATAATAATAATAATAATAATAAGCTGTAGCCACAGAAGCAAATCGGAGTCATTATACGATTGTCGCACATGTTTTTCTTAGGAGAAAATAAGCCAATCATAGGAAAAAGCGAGTTACAGAACCGTTGACTTGTGAAATTTTGTGATAAAATGGGGATAAATGAATAACAACCTTGGCAAATAAATACTTCTTAATTTATATGGACGTGTGTTCCTTTTTTTTTAGCATATGTAATGTTATATTATTGTAATAGAATATCCTCTTTCCATATGCGAAGCATATTTCACAATTGTACGTTGTTTGTGGGAATAAATAGTAAATCAATAAATCAACTTAGTCGCACGGATGGCTTATGAACAGCGTGCTAGGTTCCTTGAGGAGGTCTCGGATTCGTGTCTCGGTCGGAGAAAAGGTGAAGTTGCGGCTTTCTAATATAGGACGATTTTCTTAAGGTTGAGCCAAAGTCACAGCTAGTACTGGCAACATAACTGAAGGTTCTGTGGTCGTTGTGCCCTTGAACCCATTAAGACTCCCTTCCCGCATTCGTTGGTTTGCAGTTGACTAACTTGTAAATGGCTTCGACACTTCCTTTTGTGGTGTCCTTGTCCGACAAAAATATAGTGCGCTGCGAGAAATAATTGATATTAGAAAGTGCAGTGTAATGTGCTCTTCTGTAAAACTTATTTTTTTCTTTATATATTACATTGAGTTTACTTTTTGTGTGATAAATATTATGTTTATTTTAAAACCGAGACTTGAATGCGAGATACGTACCGGTGCACGTGTTTCCGGCTTAAAATCATTTTTCTATTTACGATCGAAGATCGAGAACTTTCTATTTACATTCGTGGCAGTTTTCTTTTACTGATAGTGAGAGATTTTCCTCATACGTTATTAAATTTAAATATTTCCCGGACTAGTGTACGTGCATATACCTCAGCGAAACTCTTAGACTTCTGCATAGAGATGTTTTCACAGGAACCATTAGCACTGACTGAACAGCTGTCGCGGCGGAGGGATACTTCTCTGAAATACATGTGATGTTCACTTGTTTTCGCGAACTGTCACTTTGGCTCATCCTTAGGAAAATCGTTCTATACATTTGTCTCAGTTTCTACAGCTGTGCGACAAAAGAAAAGTTCAGCCAGGTGAAGTTTGCCAGATATGACGATGGAATACGCCATGCGCACCTCATGTCTCCCTTACCTCCAGGCGAGAGGAATAAAGAAAAAGTTCCCAGGCATGGGAGCACCGTGAGCTGGCAAAAGGCGGATAAAACCGACCCTAAAATGCCAAAAACATAACCCATAAATTAGTTTGTAAATATATAAATATGTCTTTTAGCCCTCGGAGACCTGAGTTAATTTACTCCTTTACTGAAGGTAGGACTAGTTTGGACCCCATTTGTTTTTGTTTTTTTTATAATCATTATTTTAATTTTAAATTGATTCTAATATAATTCTTCGATATTTGCATTATGTTAATAATTAGGTACAAAGCTAAGTTTAATTTACATTTCTTGGAAACTTTACAAAAGCCTTCACAAACCGTAATACACTTGCTGTTTAAAATTTTTAGCACGGGTAGATAACTTTTGTTTAAATATTTACTGCGCACATAATTTTTACATAGGCAACAACTATTACTTCAACATAATCACTGTTGAAAATAATAATCATGCCAAAACAGTCAACAGAACACAATACGATGTAATAATATATTTATTTAGCACATTCTTGTAAAGCCACGATGATAAGACTCGAACAACATAACAGCAATACCTATGTGATATACTGAAGAAAAAAACGCAACTCCAAGTAATAACATGTAAATTTAAACCGCACTCTTAACAAATCGTGCAGAAAAATAGTAGAATGACTGCCACATACGACACGAAGTTCTAAAGGGGTACATTTTGAACCCTATGGCGAGAAAAAATGTATTTCCAGAAAAAAATAATTATTGACGTTTTTTATATGGAGTGCATTTTCGATATATTAAGGAAAAATATTCAACAAAAAAATGCCATACAGATAGTAACACTAACTGAAACAAATGTCAAAAACATGTCATGAGGTACCAAATGCTTAGACCTCCTAGGGCTAATTATGAGTAAAATAATGTCCTCTTTTTCCTGTGTTTCACTCCTTCGATCGTGTTTTCCTTTGCGTCGGCTTGTACTTCCTCTGCCTCCATTAAACGCGAGAGCAGCTGTCAGTTTCACGGCCTCTGGCGCACGCAACTCGCACGTCGCGGGGCGATCCGCCATTTTGGATCCATTTATCTTGACGCCGCCGGACGCCGGCGCCGCGCGCAATGAGGAAGTGTGACACACGCGCCTGCCGCCAGGATGCGCGCAGGAGCTTAATGCGCTCCTTGGCAGGCAGGGACTTGGCGTCAGAGAACGTGACAGATGGTTCTGATTGTGACGTCACTGTGGAAAGGAAATTAATAACGCAACAACACTAAATGCAGCCGACTCCGGTTGTAGTGAATTTCTAGGGAGTAAAATTTTTGGTTCGCTATATCCGAGGTTCACTATAGCCGGTGATGTCAAAATTAAATAGAATTTCTTCATAATTATTGATTTTGTTTATACAGAGATACAGCAAAATACATTAACAGCACGAACTGAAAATTTCAATAAGTTTGTTGTTTCCTTCGTACTTTTTCATTAGTAATTTCTCTACGTCTTTCTCCAGAGTCTATAGAGGAGGCGTCTTCGACCTTCATCTCTGTGAAGACTTCTTCGATTACGACCTTTGACCGACGACACTTTTTTCAAGTTGCCTAGTGTTTGAATTTGTGGCACTGACGTGATACATTCTTACCAGGAGGGAATTAATTTCCAGGACGTTGCATTTTCTACGATCACTATAGCCGAGGTTTCGGTACACTATAAATGCATATTTGTAATGTAATTGAAACGGGACCTGTGACTCAAGTTCATTTTAACCGAGGTTTCACTATATCCGAGTTCACTATAACCAGAGTCGCCTGTATTCCATAAGTTACGTAAAGCTGAAGAGGGGAAGGTGGGGAGTGTTTATTTATTTATTTATTTTTTATTTATTTTTACGTCAAAAAAACAGTTAAAAACTGTGTATGACGTGCTATGGGGAAAAGTGAATTGTGTGCACATTTTCAAAATTCTGCGATCCCTACAGCAAGTCATATACTACTTAAATTTTGAATTTTTGAAAGGGAGAAAAAAAACAACAAAAAACTCCCATATAACCAAACCTATTTTCAGGGATAAACAAGCAATAAATCCCAAAAATTTTAGAAAAAAGCAATAAATTTTGGCTCTTATTACTTCCTGCCGCGACAACATGGAAACGATAATTTGAATAATTGTATTCCCACTGAATTCTAGAAGACGTGCACAGAAATGAAGTTACATTTATGTCCAGAAGCAAAACAAGGGGCCATCTCAGCATTTGCTCAATGGATCAGGGAAACTGGACGAAAAACCTGATCGAGATGGGGGTCATTGACCCGGAAGCTGTAGTACAATAGTTGTTACAAGTTCATTATACTTATTTATACAGTCCAAATGGTAAATAATGCATTATGTATCATTGTTAAAATTAATGTTCCTTTTCTTGTGATGCTCAGTATAGTCTCTAATTGTATAGAAACAGTTATGCAGCAGAAACGATTTCACTTGGGATTTAAACTTTTCTATTGAATTTAATCGTTTAATGTCATCTGGCAAAGTGTTGTAAAATAATGTACATGTATTGTATGTGAATTTTTTGTAATGAGCTGTTGATACTGTCACCTGATGAATATGATTTCTACGTCGAGTGTTATAGTAATAGACTTCGGCATTTTCTGAAAATATATTCCCGCCCTTAAGCAAGTCATTTTTTACAAAAACCACTGATTCGTAAATAAAAAGACACGGTAATGGTAAAATTCGTAGATTAATGAAGAGAGGCTTACATGAATCACGTGGGTGGGATTTGGTTATTATTCGTACAATTCGTTTTTGTAATCTAAAAGTCTGGGAGCTATAAGATGTATTTCCCCAGAATATTATGCCATATCTCAGGCGGGAATGAACATTCGCGAAGTATACACAACGAACAATATGAAGGCTGACTGAATTTGCAAGAATTCTGAACGCGTAGCATAATGAACTTAATTTTGTGTTCAATTCATTTAAATGGACGTTCCATTTAAGGTTTGACTGAATTGAGAGACCTAAAAATTTTGTTGCCTTAACATCAGTCAATGGTACACTGTTCATTTTCAATGGAGCACAGAATTGTTTATTTGAAATGGAAAACTGCATTAAAACCGTTTTCTTTTCGTTTACTATTAATTTGTTATTTCGGAACCAATTTGAAATATCTGATATTGTACTATTTACGGTTTCTTTATTGCAAAGGATGTTCGTATCATCCGCAAAGAGAACCGTTCTTCCGTTTCGAATCGTCGAGGGCAAATCGTTTACGTAAAGTAGGAACAGAATTCAAAATTCAAAATTTATTGCTTATTTATTTTTGAAAATAGATTTTACTACATGGGAGTTTTTTTTCTCCCTTTCAAAATTCAAAATTTAAGTAGTATATGACTTAGTGTAGGGATCACAGAATTTGGAAAATGTGCACACAATTCACTTTTCCCCATAGCACGTCATACGCAGTTTTTAACTGTTTTTTGACGTAAAATAAATTAAAAAAAAATAAATAAATAAACAGAGTAGGGCCTAAAATCGATCCTTGAGGAACTCCACATGCAACGGGCAAAGAGTCGGAAAGGTGCGTACGTAATGTTCCATCATTCCAGTAAGGTATTTCAACTCTCTGAGATCGTTGTTTAAGGTACGAACATAACCAATCTAGAGCAATACCACGAATTCCATATGAAGGTAATTTGGAAAGTAAAATGTCATGATCAATGACGTCAAAAGCTTTTGAGAGATCTAAAAATAATCCAATAGGTGCCTCGTTTTGATCCAATGATGAGGCGACATCTTTAAGAAAAGAAAATATAGCTGTTTCCGTTGATTTTGATTTTCTAAATCCATGTTGGCAATCTGAAAGCGCGTCGTGTTTAGTGAGAAAGGTTTCCATTCGTACGTAAAAAGCATAAAGATGCATTAAATATGTGAGTTAACGGGTGTATAATGGCATACGCACAAGTCTTTAACAAAGAATCCGGAAATTCATCTAAACCGGACGAATATTTATTTTTTAGTTTACCGATTATTTTGAGAATTTCATAGGAAGAAGTTTCGGAAACGAACATTGTGTCTAAAATTTTGGGTGAACTGTCTGTTTTTGAGTTTTGTGCCTGAAGACCCTTAGTGAGATTGGCAGCAATTCTCGAAAAGTATTGGTTAAAGAGATTAGCCACTGTTGCCGGATCGTTCACATTTATATCGTTATATTTTAAAACAACATTCTCTACGGGTTTTCTAGTTGATTTGGTAGTATTTTTTATTATATTCCACATTGCTTTTGTTTTATTATTTGAGTTCAAAATATCCTGATCGTTTTTCATGATTTTAGCCTGCCTTATGACTTTTCGTAACAATGTTCTACTTCCTTTTGTGATCCAAGTATTACTTTTTCGTGAAATGTTTAATTTTCTCTTTTTAATAGGAAAGCATGCGTTAAAGAGAAATGAAAGCTTTGAGAAAAATAAATTATATTTTTTATTTGTGTCAATAGCGTTATAAACTGTCTCCCCATGATTCTTTCAGCAAGTAGTCCGTAAATAACTTTATGTTAACTGTAGTAAATGCTCGGCACATGCGTGTTTTATTTATTGTGTCAGTATTCATGTTATTAGTAATTGTAAGAATTTGTGCATCGTGGTCACTGTAACCTAGATTATTCGTTATTATTTCATATCTAGTTGTAATTTTGTTAATTATAATTTGGTCTATTGCTGTTTGTGATTTAAGAGTATTCCGTGTAGGTACGTTCACTGTAATATCTAAATTAAAAGAATGAATTAAATTCAGAAACTGCTCTTTTTCGTGGGATTCGCTCAGAAAATCAATATTGAAATCTCCACATACAACAATGGATTTAAAAGAGATTACTAATTTTGTTCAGAGTTATCTCTAGATTTTCTACGAAATTGAAATAATTTACAGCTTGCTTTGTTGGAGGTCTGTAGATGCAAAGTAAGATAATTTTGAGCGTAGTAAGATGTACAACTGTTATTTCAAAACTTTTCAACTGCATATAAATTGAATTCTGACAAGAAGGTAGAATCAATATTATTTCTTACATAAATACACGAACCTCCGTAAGCAGGGCCTTTATTTGATTCCCTTGCTCTACAATAAGATCCTGCAAGGTAAAAACTAGGAATTTGGAGTGTGTTTAGATCATTATGAGATAACCAATGTTCTGTAAAGCAAAGAACATCTATTTGACTGAGATTACACTCTAATGCTGCCTCGATAAATTCAATTTTATTTGAAAGAGATTGCACATTATGATGCATTATTTGAATCTTTTGCATGTACCTACAAGGATGCTTTTCTGCTGCATCTGACTGTAGTTGCTATTTATTTATCTCATTTTTACCTCGAGTGCGTGGTCGAAGGAAGTATCGTGTCCCAGCAGTGTTAGGAGGTGAGGAAGGAGTGGTTACAGATGTAGGGGAATGAATAATGGGAGAGGTAGTACAAGGATTAGGTTCAGGGGATAAGGTAATTGGGTCCAAAGGGGTTCCGGAGGATGGAAGAGAACTAGGAGATGTAGGTGGGGAGGAATCATGGATAGGATACTGCTGAGGTGTAAGGATGTGTTTGGCAAGTTCGCTACCGAGTGCATGTTTTCCGACAAGGTTCAAGTGAAGACCATGCCGGGTGAAGTGTTTTTCTGAGAGAAAGTTAAGCTCAAATAATTTAACATGTGTGCCTCTCAGATGCAGTTTTAATTTGTTGTTTGCGTGTCTAATTTCTTTGCACAGTGTTGGTTTGTTGTACCAGAAGAGCAGAGTCGAGATTACAATGTTCGTGTTTTGGGCGGCACGTTGTAGTTTGTCAACATGTTGCTCAGGTGTAAATTGACCACCCAAATTGATGTCATTCTGCCCTCCTATGATGACTGTATCCCGTTTGGTGAGAGTTTTTGTGTGGGTGTCCAATTCACTGATCACGTCGGCAAACCTCCCGTTAGGTTTAAACACACACATGACAGAGAAATTGGATGGGAGTTTCCCACTGAGCAGGGAGGAGATTTGTCGCCCATGGCTATCTGCTAAAATTAGTACCTTTTTGGTGGGCTCAGTAGGAATGTCCTTGTTTACTTGTGGGCCAGGTTGCGCAACTCTACGTGTCTTTGTTTCTTTGCGCTTGCTAGCCTGTGTTTGTTTCCTTTTATTTTACGCTGATATTTGTTATCCTGAAAAAATGCTAATATTGTAAATGGCATGTTGTCGCAAGCGTCAGGTATTTATTTAGGGATCCGGGACGAAACGGGGGCGTTACAGATGCGTTAAAAGGGGAAGGGAGGGTTTTCAGTAAAGTACAAATTTGCATTACCTTATTTCTGGGGGGGTCTCCTAACGACCTTTGCCCTATTTATTTATTTTTACGTCAAAGAAAACAGTTAAAACTGCGTATGACGTGCGATGGGGAAAATGAATTGTGTGCACATTTTCAAAATTCTGTGATCCCTACACTAAGTCATATACGACTTAAAAATGAAACAAAAAGCTCCCATGTAATATAATCTATTTTCGAGGATAAAAAGGCAATACATTGTGGCTCTTATCCATGTTGTCCTTCAGAATAATACTTCCTGGCGCGACAACATGGAAACGAGAATTTGAATAATTGTATTTCCCACTGAATTCTAGAAGACGTGCACAGAAAATGAACTTACATTTATGTCCAGAAGCAAAACAAGGGGCCATCTCAGCATTTGATCAATGAATCAGGGAAACTGGACGAAAAACCTGATCGAGATGGGGGTCATTGACCCGGAGGCTGCAATACAATAGTTGTTACTGGTTGTTTATACACATTTATACAGTTCAAATATTAAATAATGCATTATGTATCATTGTTAAAATTAATGTTACTTTTCTTGTGATGCTCAGTATAGTCTCCAATCGTATAGAAAAACTAACGATTTCTTTCATTTATTGATGATTCCGGCCGCGTCAAATCCTAAGGTATTTAGTCCCGTAAGCGTGGGTCCAAATATAAGCATTCATTGACTGAGTTTCCGGGCGCGTCAACTGCTTCGATCATTAGTCCCATTAGTGAAGTGCATGATTTTTTTCTGAAGATGGCGGTGATCGTCCTCCTGCCGGATGGCGAGATCCGGCGCTGACCTATCGTCGGCTAGTGGGGTTTCCCCCTAACCAGGACTCTTCCACCAGCGGGGCACCGCCCCAGCCGGGACAAGCTCTAAGATCCCGACCGGTCTCCCGGAATATGTGGTAGTGTAGTGCATGTTAGTGTAAGTGTGTGTGTAACGGGAGAGGATAGGACAAGGAAGAGGAAGGACAGATCGCGCGCGGTCCGTGACCCGTTTGTTAGGGTACTGCTCCGGCATTCACCTGGGGTTGATCGGAGAAACCACGGAAAACTACCGATCAGAGCAGCCGGCCTCCAGAAGTATCCTCCAGACAGCGACTGAATTCGACATAGCTGAAAAGCTAGTGTCGAAAATCCTGCCGCCGAGGGGAGTGGGAACCTAGGACCTCCCGGTCAGAGGCGCTGCAGTGACATCAGTTGATGCACTGAGCTACCGCTACCGGACCGCTGCGATTGACATGTACAACCTCCTCTTAAGCCGCTGAATCATTGATAGTATTTAATAAACATATTTTTAAGTAGATTTAATAAAGTAAATAAACACTACGCAGAAATCACGTGATAATATTGAAGTACTCTAGTATGCAGCAAGGGATATTATCCTCACTTGACAATTTTTTGTTTTCGGAAAAATTCGATCTGACATTATTTATTAAATTTAACATAGGAACTGGGCTATTTTTTTGATGGGAGCTTTTGAACGCTGCACCCAAAATGTGATATCGCTATTAGGTCACCGATTTCTTTATCCGGCTACTTAAGAGCCTTTCATTCTTCTCTTTTACATGGTTCTTTATCTATTATTTGCTTTTTTATTGACTTTTATATTTACTTTTTTCACCCTTACTTATTTTTCTTTCCCTTTTGATTTCCCTTCCTTTCTTTTCTCAGAATTCGCTTCCAAAACTTACACTCCAGCCCCTTGTCCACGAGTAGATATTCAACTCAAGGGAAAGTAACTAGTTATTCATACTACTCGCCAACTTTAACTTGTGAGCAACTCGACTGCTGAAAGGAGGGAGTTCGCCTTATCGACTGAAGATGGCAGACAAGGCGCCGCGCGTGCCGCTCTTGCGTGATGGGAGGAGATGAAACCGAAGTGCGCGAGATAAGGAGGTGAAAAGAAAGACCATAAAGCCTCACATAGAACGCAGGATGCCCCAATAGGCGGGTTATGGTTATTATGGCCACAGCACTAAGCAAACGAGCATGCCAACGCCCATTGGTACCGACAAAAGATCGTGCGGTTAGGACATCGATCGCCTACTTCTTTTGCTATTTTTCTGCATACGAATTAACTGTCCGATTAAGCCGCCATGTTATTAATTATGCCATTATTTACCGGAGATTGAGACAAATATAAACGGGCTGTTTTGATTGATTGATTTCTTTCGCGTTTCCGGACGCGTCAAGTGCTCTAGTTATTAGTCCCGTTAGTGTAGTGCATGTTTTTTCTCGGGAGATGGCGGTGATCTTCCCCCGCTGAATGGCGAGATCCGGCGCCGACGTACCGTCGGCTTGTGGGGTTTCCCCTAACGAGGACTGTCCCACCAGCGGGGCACCGCCCCAGCCGGGACAAGCTCTAAGCTCCCGTCCGGCCTCCCGGAATATGTGGTAGTGTAGTGCATGTTAGTGTAAGGGGAGAGGATAGGACAAGGAAGACGAAGGACAGATCGCGCGCGGTTCGTGGCCCGTTTGGTAGGGTACTACTCCGGCATTCGCCTGGTGTTGATCGGAGAAACCACGGAAAACTACCGATGAGAGCAGCCGGCCG
The DNA here is from genome assembly GCA_964035755.1 of Teleogryllus oceanicus. NCBI lineage: Eukaryota > Metazoa > Arthropoda > Insecta > Orthoptera > Gryllidae > Teleogryllus > Teleogryllus oceanicus. The sequence continues at coordinate 39,576,229 of CAXIVR010000013.1, forward strand.
CTATCATTCTCCTCCAGTATGCGACTGAATTCGACCTAGCTGAAAAGCTAGTGTCGAAAATCCTGCCGCCGTCAGGACTCGAACCTAGGACCTCCCGGTGAGAGGTGCTGCTGTGACATCAGTTGATGCACTGAGCTACCGCTCGCGGTACGGGCTGTTGTGATGTTTCCAGCTGGTAATTGAGAAATCGATAGGATTGGCACTGTGGTGAAGAGGGTTCTGCGATGTAATATAAAGAAGGGTTTGTTGAGAATTTTGCGCACAGAGACTTGCGACAAATTTTATGGATCCTTAACACTGAAAAATCAATGGGCGGCAAAACGTGTGTGTCTGTTTCACCGTCCGTCCGTTGCTGCGTCTGTGGTCAGCACTTTAACCTTCGAAATGATATTCTCCAAAATTGATATCCTCCAGTCAAAATTTGGCAAACTTTAAGACTGGGGAGTTTGAAACGGATATTATTATTTTACATGCTGCTTCACAAGCATTTTGATGAAAGCGATATTTACATATTTAAATCAGTCAAAAATTAGATCTTTAAACAATGTTATGTTTTTTAAACGAATAGCTTTACATAATTTCTCATTGAAGTTAATGCAATTTATAACAAGAAAGTTCAAAAGTGGGAATGTTTTAAGGGACTCATTTTCGTTTAAATGTTTGAATTTTCGTAAATTGCAAAAAATAGAAATAGCGCAAGAACGTTTTTCAAGTTGCATTGCAGATTTGTTAGTAAGAACATTCGTTGTTATTATAAAAATAACTCTTAGAATTTCTTGAGAACTACTTCACTTGAAGGCGTGTCAGAAAACAATTTTTAGGAAACACTACAAGAAGTACTTAAATTTCTCGTAGATAATTCGTCGTGGAAAAGTGTTTCGAGGAAGGAAATATGACGAACATAATGTCTAGTCATATCCGCTTCAAAGTCTGGACTCTTGCCATCTTGTTAAGTTCCCACATCGCGTTTTTCCTTCTTTCGAGAAGAGTACTGCATTCTTCCTATATTAGGACTAACTTCAGTTAAAAGGCAATTCAAATATTGCTGAGCAATAAAAGGCAAATCATTAAGGTTGGTTATAATCGCATGCCTTCTTAGGCCGTAGGAGAAAAATACTGAAAAAATTTCCCTCAAAAGTTTGAATTAATTCTGGTTTGAATACGTTTGGGGCCAAGGAAATCCTACTTCACCACTTTTGTAACTCCGTTCTCTCTCTTCCCATTTGGTAAAAATCTTTTATTGCTTACATTCCATTTTTTGTTATAATCCGTAAACATTGGTAACATCTCGAATGGGTGAGAACAATTTTCTAAATTCTCAATAATACAAGGAATTATCTGGTTAGTTTTTGTTCGGAAACTTGTAATGTTAATCTGCTTAAATGCGAAAGAACTACTATTTTTTATTTCACAAACGTATAATGACCCTACCACGGAAAAAATATATTTCCTGTATTTGCTTACAAAATATATAAATTTATGAAGATTTTCATGGGAACCAAAAGAAAACCAGAATAAAAATCCAAAAGAGAAATACATACGGATTTTTTCGCAATAATTACTACACGTTTATTTCAAAATAATGCCAAATGTTTTGGTCCAACAACAGTACATACTTTCTCGCTTTATTTGTCTATTTTGCAATATTCGAAAATTCAGCAATTTCCATAAAAATGAAATTGCCCAATTTTTACGCGTGTTTTTCGGGGCAAAACTTCAAATATCGAGCTGCTTTTGAGAAAATAAGTTAATGGAAATTCCCTATATTTCATACTAAAATACTTAAATAATTACTCTTATTTTTGAAAAATTGTACAGGATGTTATATAGCGTAAATTTAACTTATAATTTTCAAAAATTCACAAAACTTTACAAAATTTCACCTGCACTTTTTTTAAGCTCTGAGAAAAATAGTCTATAAATTTGAAGACTTTTTCGAGAAAATGTTTAAAATATTGATTCTTGATGTACAGTCTTCTCAAATACCAGAGTATTTGTTTCAAATTCGCAGGACCTCGAAGTCGGCCAGATCGATCAGGGTATATAAATTTGGGAGAAATAGTTTGAAAGATTTAGGCGGAAACATGGACTCCAGTAAAAAAAACAGAAGGTTGGACAGTCGTTTTTTCCATAATACTAATCTTCGGTATCAGGAACCCACAAACCGTGTATTCTGACTAAGCAAGGTCGTAGAAGAAGTAATTTGCTTTTAAATTATTTTGAAGATTGTATTTTTTATGGTAAAATCAGATTTATTTCGTACACCTCTTTTTATTTTGACAGACAAAATGTTTGAATAAATTAATTTACTTGTAATTTAATATTACAAATGTAAATGTACATTTATAATTTTTACTTTATATTCCAAAACAGTCAGCCATTTAAATGATTAATCTGTTCATATGTAGATTTAATTATACTAGACCTTGATTTGATTGTTAGATACTAGAAAATTTTTAATTGTTACTAAATTTTAATATGTATCAGCATTGTAGTATATATAATTATGTAATACATCTTTAGTGATGTATCTGAAGATGAGGTAACACCGTGTCTCGAAAAGATGTACATTATCAGCTTTTTAATAAAAAACAATATAAGATAATGTATGACTTTGAATTGAATTAATTTATTTTAAAAGTTTACTCTGCGTAAATAGAAGGAGGTGTAGTAAATAAATCTGATTTTAGAGTTAATTTCCTACATATAAGAATCATGATTTATCCACTTTTCGGTATTAAGGACCTGCAACAGTATTTTTTCTGCGAAAAAATCCCCGTTTACCCTACTGTATACATTTTACTGTATACATTTGGTATGAAGTATTCTAGAAGAACAGAGAAATAGATGATTTATGAACCACATTTTAAAATTTCTTGCGTCACTTGCGTTATCGAGCAAATAAAGTAGTCGACTTACTTTTTGCTGAAACCTACGTATTAAGAAGGGGGATGTAATTGGCAAAATTAGCTCCTGGCTGTGCTTTCAGGTCAATTGCAGGGCGTTGGCTGGTAAGACTACTAGTGCGGTCAGGTACCTTCGAACTGGCCTCTGCATCTGGCACACTGGGTATTCGGGGCGAGTGGATAACGCAGATTTATGATGTTCCCACTAGGATCTAGTTTAGAGCCTCGATGCGAGTACACGAGGCTTCCCTCTCTCTCTCTCTTACAGACACACACTCACTCTCTTTGGGTCATTTATTTTTTACTTTTCCTCTCTCTCTCTCCCTCACACACACACACACACACTCTCTCTTGATCATTTATTCTTTACCTTTCCTCTCTCTCTCTCTCTCTCTCCCTCACACACACACACTCACTAACTTACTCACTCACTCTCTCTTGGTCATTTATTCTTTCCTTCTCTCTCTCTCTCTCTCTCTCTCTCTCTCTCTCTCTCTCTGCGTATGACTGCGTATGACGTGCTATGGGGAGAAGTGAATTCTCTGCACATTTTCAAAATTCTGTGATCCCTATACTAAGTCATATACTACATGAATTTTGAAAATTAAAAAAAAAGATCTCATGTAATAAAATCTATTGACAAGGATAAATAAGCAATAAATGTTGGGCTGTTATTCATGATGTCCTTCGTCAGTGAATAATACTTCCTGCCGCAACAACATGGAAATAATAATTTGAATAACTATATTTCCCAATGAATTCTAGAAGATGTGCACAGATAATGAAGTTACATTTATGTCCAGAAGCAAAACAAGAGTCCATCTCAGCATTCGCTCAATGGATCAGGGAAACTGGACGAAAACCTGATCGAGATGGGGGTCATTGACCCGGGGACTGTAGTACAATACTTGTTACAGGTTGTTTATACTCATTTATACAGTCCAAACGGTAAATTATGCATTATGTATCATTGTTAAAATTAATGTTACTTTTCTTGTGATGCTCAGTATAGTCTCTAATTGTATAGAAACAGTTATGCAGCAAAAACGATTTCACTTGGGATTTAAACTTTTCTATCGAATTTAATCGTTTAATGTCATCTGGTAAAGTGATGTAAAATAGTGTACATGTATTGTATGTGAATTTTTTGTAATGAGCTGTTGATACTGTCACCTGATGAATATGATTTCTACGTCGAGTGTTATAGTAATAGACTTCGGCATTTTCTGAAAGCTTAGCAGTTGACGCGCCCGGAATCATAGATCAATTAGTCAATATAACGGAAGAAATAAAAGAGGTCATCTTCGTCAACATATCAGCTTTATTAAGATAGCCGGCTTTCGACGGCTTTGCCGTCATCGTCAGTCTACAGGATACAGAAAGATACAACAAAATTATAAATAAATACACAATAAGATAGAAAATAAATTACAATTAATGGATGGATTACGATTAATGGAGTATCCATTAATTGTAATTTAATTTTCTATCTTATTGTGTATTTATTTATAATTTTGTTGTATCTTTCTGTATCCTGTGGACTGACGATGACGGCAAAGCCGTGGAAAGCCGGCTATCTTAATAAAGCTGATATGTTGACGAAGATGACCTCTTTTATTTCTTCTTATAAGAATGTCAACAACACCAAATCAGAATTCCCACAATATAACGGAGTTACTCATAGGATATTTGTCTCCGATTGTTACGTAACCCGGTATCCACAGATTATCGGCAGGATCATGATATATCCTTCACTGCCTAAGAACGACATCTTCTAAAGACGTAAGTGTATGGACGTGCCTGGTAATCAGGACCATATCGTATGTGTTAAACAATTTTATGGGAAATGTCTTACTTTTTTTTATTAACTCAATGAAAATTTACAATCTATTTCAATTCGAAATAATAAGTATATATGGTAATTCAAAATAAAATGATCAATGAAACAATAAATTACAGTAAAGTCCCCCATTGGTACTTTCCAGGATCAATATACAAAGACTATAACATAAAAAAATATATTAGAATAATAAGAACACAAAACGGAGAATTATTTTTGTTTTGTGTATGTCAATGTCAAATACTAAAGCGGTAAGGAAGTTGCAAAGAGGAGGTTCTATGGAAGCGCGATATTCCTTGGCTATTGTCTAAAAGGTTTAGGACTAGATGATTTGGATGGGTTTCCAGGCGTTTATTGTAGTTTAGGCTAATTTCTTGTATCTTCTCTTGAATTGTTTGAATATTGAGGTCTCCATGGAGTGCTGCATTAGACATGTACCAAGGTGCTGATGAGATGACTCTTAAAATTTTTGACTGGAATCTTTGAAGAATTGATAAGTTTGTTCTGCTGGCTGTGCCCCAGATTTGGATTCCATATGTCCATACAGGAAGTAGGATGGTTTTATAAATTAGCAATTTATTTTCCAGGGACAGCTTGGATCTATAGCCAATAGAGTTTCCTTGTTTGTAGTTGGAGCTGTTGTTTCTTGGCTTGTATATGCTTATTCCAAGTGAGACATCTATCCAAGTGAAGACCTAAATATTTTACGCAATCGGTTTGCGGTATGAAATGTCTTACTAATTATTTATTGGGAAAGTGATCAGTTTTACAAATCTGCATGGTCTAGACGTTTTAACATGCCCGGACCCCTCGTAGATGAATCAGTCGGTCAAATGAGTTTTAGTCTCTATCAAATCTGATGACACTGCAGTCCCTCTCACCGGGAGGTTCTAGATTCGACCGACCGTGGCATGATCGTCGACACTAGATTGTTAGCTTGGTCGAATTCAGTTGCTGTCTGGAGGAGAATTACCGCGGCTTCTCTGATTTGCAATTTTCCGTGGTTTCTCCGATCAACACCAGGTGAATGCCGGAGCAGTACCCTAACAAACGGGCGCCATCTTTCCTACCTTTTCCTTGTCCTCTCCCCTTACACACTCTTACACTAACATGCAGTACACTATCACACATGCCAGGAGACCGGTCGGAAGCTTAGAGCTTGTCCCGGCTGGGGCGGTGTTCCGGAGGTGAGAGATATCGCCGCTTGCCGACAGTAGGTCTTGCCATCCAGCGGCGGAAGAACACCACCACCTTCCGAGAAAACTTATACTACACTGACGGGACTCTAGTAGTTGACGCGTCCAGAATCACTAACTATCAATCAATGAATCATCTAGCAAAATCGTGATAAATGGATCACTGGTTTTGATATTCACTTGCTCATTGTTCAGAGGCATTCTGTTCTTCGCTTTCTCTTGCTCTCTCCTCTTCTCCCTTTCTCCCCTCTTTTGTTCTCTTTTCCTTCGCTTTCTCTTACGGTTTCATGTCTCAGCGACTCTCTCCCTCTCTTTTTCTCTCTCTTTCTCTCTCTTTTCTTTCTTTCTCTCTCTCTTTTTTTTTTTCTCTCTCTTTCTCTCTTTTTCTCTCTCTCTCCTCTCTTTTCTCTCTCTTTCTCTTTTCTTTTTTCTTTCTCTCTCTCTTTGCCTCTCTCATTCTCTCAGCGTCTCTCTGCCTCTCTCTCACTCTCTCTGCGTCTCTCTGCCTCTCTCTGCATCTCTCTTTCTCTCTCTTTCTCTCTCTTTTCTTTCTCTCTTTCTATGCCTCTCTCATTCTCTCTGCGCCTCTCTGCCTCTCTCTGTGTCTCACTGCCTCTCTCTGCATCTCTCTCTTTCTCTCTCTTTCTCTCTCTCTTTCTTTCTCTCTCTCTCTCTTTGCCTCTCTCTCTCTTCTCTCTGCCCTCTCTCACTCTCTCTGCTCTCTCTGCCTCTCTCTCTCTCTCCTCTCTCTCTCTCTCTCTCTCTCTCTCTCTCCTTTCTCAGAGCCTTCGTTCGCTGTAGGCGCCGAGGCTGTGTGGGAAGGGATGCCGTGGAATTAATGAAGAGCGGCCACCGACCCCAGGGGCAGCCCTACTTATTCGACCGCTCTAAATGTCAGGCGAACGCCGCGAAAGGGGGCAGCTGCACTCGAAATACACAAAGGTCTGCTCACGTGAGAGGCGCCACCTGTGCTTTCTGAATCATTTCAAAGTTACTTTTTCAGACACTTTATTGTCCGTAAGATATACTTTGTTGGGTATATTTTTTATCAACCTAGGCCCATAAAGACTCTAGCTACAACCACCTTCGAAAAAATGTCATATAAAGATGAAAAAGTTTTTTGACGTGGCGCGTTTCATTTTTGTCAGTTAAAAATCCCTAAGCGTGAAAATATGTTAAACAGACTTCATCAGAATAAATGTGACAAACCTGAGTTGTGCCGTAGGCTATAATTTTAAGTCAACGCGTGTTTTCAACAAGTCATTTACATGTAGTAGACATGCCTCCTTTTACCTGTAGACTTCGTAGACAATCTAACCTACATGGAGTATTTAATATTTCGAATAAAATAACCCGAAAATATTTATAACAAGTACTAATAGTAGTATCACGCTTAAATATAATATTAAAAATTTCATTATCAATTCAGAAAGTCAAACAAAAAATATACCATTCTTCTTGAGGAAATGACGAGCATAGTAACCACCTCAGGTACAATAGTGAACATCCAAGGACCTGTGGAATCGTACATCTAACAAAATGAAAAAATTCAGTAGGACCTGTGAAAATATATGAAGGCCAATGATCTACATAAAAAATCTCCAATGCTAGGTCAGTAAGAACTTTCAAAGACAATGTTCGTAAATAAGGAGTAGACATTACTAGGTTAAGAACTGTGCAAACTGTACAGTCTGTCTCGTGTACATTTGATAGATGATAACCTCCTTCCAAATGTGATCACTTTAAAGTTCCATAAACATGCACTACCCTGCTACATATTCCGGGAGACCGATCGGGAGCTTAGAGCTAGTCCCGGCTGGGGCGGTGCCTCGCTGGTGAGAGAGTCCTGGTTAGGGGGAGTCCCTACTAGCCGACGGCAGGTCGGCGCCGGATCTCGCCATCCGGCGGGGGAAGATCACCGCCATCTCCGAAGAAAAAACATGCACTACACAAACAGGACTAATGACCGAAGCAGTTGACGCGCCGGAAACACGAAAAAATCAATCAATCAATCAATCGAGGTTTGCTTGGTCGCCGGAGACGACTTTGGGCGAAAACGTTCCGAAAGCAACGTTTCCTTTTGTGACCCTTAAGCGCGTTTTACGCGATCATTTTTTCATCTCTTTTCTGTACACAGAATGGTTGGAAACGGGATGTTCGTCTCTACGAAGAACTATTTTTGGGTATAAATTAAAAGCAGGAGATTTAGAGTTTTGCACGGTAATTTCATTTTCTGCATGAAATTGCAATGAAAATATTTCCATTGGACGTTGCAAGAAGCGATGAAGATAACACTGGAAGACCTCAACTTAACATAAGTTAACAGTAGGACTTTTATTTTTTCACGCGAATCACTTCACAATAAAATTAAAAAATATTATAAAACTCTCAAAACTCCACGAAAGCAACAAATCGCAACAAGACACATAGCAAACGAGAAAGTTCCGTAAAGAGATGCCCGCAACTCTGTAGTCAAACTGTACAAAATATACCATTTATTGATTTCTGTATTTCGTTTCTTTATAAAAGTATCCAAATCAATTTTTAGAGAAACTTTCTTTTTATTTCGTTTTATTATACCTCCACTTTTTTCACTGCATAAAATATGTACCGAAAAGTGAAGGATGCGTCATTTTTCTGTACAAATAATATCCCGTCTAGTCCATCAGTGTTTCAATACTCACGAAAAGGATGAAAAAATGACAGTGTAAAACAAGCTTCACAGACTCGGAAGGAAGATTTTGTTATCGATCGACGCCGATATCCCATATCAGCCTCGCGGTCTTGAGAGTTCAGAGTCGCATTTGTTACAGGCGACTTGATGGCTTCAGTAAAGTATAATTATAAAGGTAGTGTAATATAATCAAAGAATAAACAGATCAGCTATCGATAGGCGAACCTGACAATCAAAAAAGGCAACAAACAGGCGAGGTATAAACTCCCGCGAGGTAGGAACTGCCGGGAGAGAGGCTGGAAAAATTAAAAAAAATAAAATTTTGCCACCCTGTCTGTAAGAGGAATAAGAAACTTCTATACCTGCTTGCCAAAAACAGACGACATAGCTAGTTTTAAACTTCACGCTTTGGATGAAAACGGAACAATTATGAATTAATCAGAAGATTATAATCTAAAATTTTGTCCTGCTCCAATTGAAGGTAAGATTGAAGAGAATTTAATAATAGTTTTCTGATTAACGTTAATGAGATTGAAAATTTGTTTCAACATCTATTACAGATCAGCAAAAAGAAAGAGTAAAAGCAATCGAACATCAGACGTGTTGCTATGATGGAGACTATTGGGTGTAAATGTGTCTTTAATTTAGGGTTGATAATTATTAGTTAACATACCGCTATTAATAAATATAAGTTTTAGCCTACAGAAATATGCTGAAGATACTTTTGAAAAATGAGAATTAATCGGTAAATAATAAAAGAAGCCTATGTATGTATCGTTCTCTTAAGCCCTTAAAAACAAAAATGAAAATGTAACTTTAACTGTTAATAATTTTAGCAAATTTCAATTTATCATCCAAATTCTTTCACTACTATAAACTTAATTTAGCTGGAAAGCTAGTGTCGAAAATCTTGGCCACGGACCGCGCGTGATCTTTCCTTTCCATTCCTTGTCCTATCCTCTCCCCTTACACTAACATATACTACACTACCACATATTCCGGGAGACCGGTCGGGAGCTTAGAGCTTGTCCCGTATGGGGCGGTGCCCCGCTGGTGGGAGAGTCCTAATTAGGGGTAAACCCCGCTAGCCGACGGTAGATCGGCGCCAGATCTCGCCATCCAGCGGGTGAAGATCGCCGCCATCTCCCGGGGAAACATGCACTACACTTGCGGCACTAATGACCAAAGCCGTTGACGCACCTGGAAACACGAAAAATCAAACCAAAACATTACAAACAATTAACAAATTGTTAACAAAATATTGAATCAATCGAAGCATGTAAGGTCCGCAAACAGAGACATCGCTTTCGAGACTTTTCCGCCCAAAGCCTCGGCGGCTGCCGCCTCGGCGCAGTATTTGTGGAGCTGCGGCGCGGCGTGGGGTTCCTGCAGGGAGAGGGGTCCGCGGCGCACGCGATGGCGATGTTGCCGCCCCCTAGCGGTGGACGCCGTAACGATCGCCGCCTCCGTGGCACAGTGGCCTCGCCAGGTAAGGCGCTGCGAATGAGGGCAGGTTAAGGTGCAACGGCCGGCGGGGAGGGGGTAAATGGTCTTACTCTTTTTTCACTGCGACCGGCTGAGGTGGCTTAGAGCAACACAAGATGCAGCTTTGATTGATTGACTTTTTCGTGTTTCCGGGCGGGTCGACTGCTTTGGTCATTAGTCCCGTTAGGGTAGTGCATGTTTTTCTCGGGAGATGGCGGTGATTTTCCCCCGCTGGATGGCGAGATCCGGCGCCGACCTACCATCGGCTAGTGGGGTTTCCCCCTAACCAGGACTCTCCACCAGCGGCACCCCCAGCCGGACAAGCTCTAAGCTCCGACCAGTCTCCCAGAATATGTGTAGTGTAGTCTGTTAGTGTAGTGTGTGTGTGTAAGGAGAGGATAGGACAAGGAAGAGGAAGGACAGATCGCGCGCGGTCCGTGGCCCGTTTGGTAGGGTACTGCTCCGGCATTCATCTGGTGTTGATCGGAGAAACCACGGAAAACTACCGATCAGAGCAGCCGGCCGCTAGAATTCTCCTCCAGACAGCGACTGAATTCGACTTCGCTGTAAAGCTAGTGTCAAAAATCCTGCCGCCGTCAGGGCTCGACCTAGGACCTCCCGGTGAGAGGCGCTGCAGTGACATCAGCCCTGAACTACCGCTCCCGGTCAAGATGCAGTTATTGCAGTGCCGCTGGGAGGAAGGTGTTGACGTTTGAGACGTGACGGTTGTGGCAGGATGTCTGCACTAGCTACACTTGGGTTTTTCTAACGTGGCAGATGAGGGTAGTATCTCCAAGATGGGATTCGGCGCGACTTTTTGAGTCATTCTCAGTTCTGCCGCTAGAGTAGCTTGAAATGCAGTACTGCTTAATGCAGTTGCGATCGTGCGACATCTTGCGGCAGGACCAAGACAGACGGGAAACGTTGTGCCGTATTCCATCTTGGAGATCCTGCCCTCAGCCACCACGTTAGAAAAATCGTAGTATGAGTGGAATTCAGCCGCTGTCTAGAGGAGTGTTATAGGGAACGGCTGCTCTGATCGGTAGTTTTCCTTGGTTTCTCCGATCAATACCAGGCGAATGCCGAAGCTGTACCCTAACAAACGGGCCACACACTGCGCGCGATCTTTCTGTCCTCTTTCTTATCCTTTTCTTTCCCTTTTTTCTCCTTACACTCACGTGCTCTACACAACCACATATTCCGAGAGACCAGTCAGAGGTTAGAGCTTGTTCCGGCCGGGGCGGAGTCCCGCTGGTGGGAGGTACCTGATTTGAGAAAAGCCCGCAAACCGACGTAGGTCACTACAATGCTCGCACTTTTTTTTTAGCCTCGAGCTCCCTAGTCCTCGCTCAGCCCGGCATAGCACGGCCCGGTAGAAAGTATGAGCTGTACTCGGAACTTCACGGCTCAGTTTGCAGTGCTGCCCACCTCCTTCCTTTCCAATGCAGACTTCCTAGTTTTCGGTCTTCCTTCCTATCGACATGTGCATACCAGGTTCCTTCTCGTTACTCAATTATTTCTATAACTATTAATTATTTCTTCAGAATTTAAAAAAATCTTCCGTTGTTTCTCACAGCTACCTAGTCCAAGACGAGTTATTACGCCGAGTTTTCTGTCAATAAAGTTGACAGCCCTGCACCACCGTGACGTAGACAGAACCCGCCTTTCTCTGCACCCCCCGCTGTGGAGTATCGAGAAAAAGCGCGTGATTAGTATCTATTCTCGCCATCCGTCGGGGGAAGATTGCCGCCACCTCCCGAATAAAAGACATGCACTACACTTAAGGTTTTGTTGTTCTTTTTCAAAACTTCCGCAAGTGTAATTTTTTGAAATATCTGTCACGTTGTTAATACGCAAATTTCAAGAGTTTTGTGTACATTATTGTATTGGTGAGTGGAAGTGCTTCTATGACTTAAAATGAATTTTATCAAAAACCCAACCGATTTCTGTGAAAAAGAGCTTCAAATATCTCATTTACAGTAACGCTTAAACGTGTTTCGTGAAGTATTTCTGTTCTACTATTGGGAGACCGAAATATTGCAAAAAATTCAAAAAAATGTGCTTTAGGCGGCGATAGATGGCAGGTGGCAGGAGGATGGGGCTAGACCGTAAAGTCAGTCCACACAGAGGAAATTAGAAAACTTTACTACGAGGAAGTCTGTGCCATTTTGTAGCACCACTAGTTTCATAATACTTCCTTAACTTTTCTGGCAATAATTTAGAATTGTCAAAAGCGCTATTTCTGGAATGTCAGGTGGATTCCAAACAGGAATCCACGAATATAATTGATGTCATTCGTCAATTAAACATGCAGCCGAAATACGTATATTATTAAAGGATCGTACATAAAATGTTTTCATACACTTGACCCTCTGTCTTGATAACACAGTTCCGCAGCTCTATGCTTATTCCCTATGCTGAAAATGGGCCCTACTGACAGATGTAGGATCACTAGCGCTCCAAGTGGTCAGTATGCTGGTCACGCCCTCGTGTCATAGCTTATGTACGCTACATCAAGAATTTGACGCCCTAATTATATTATTTAGAAAGCCTAATTCACGTTCTAGTTCAATTTTATCATTTGTTGTTATTAACGAAAGCTTAAACCTAAGAACAAGAACAACAATAAAACCTAAGAACAACAACTAATATCCTGTAGAATTTCTTCCCAGGTCGGTAGAGCGAGATCTGACATTTGACGTTTCAGAAGGAATTTCTACATATTTGTGTGGTGTTATTTAATCCAGAATGCGGAAATTAAATGAATATTTAGATTTTCGTCTGGCGAACAGTTGTACAAAATCAAGAAGCGAGTATTTCTACACAGGACATGTAACTCAACCAGATACATACAGAAAGAAATATATTTATTATCTTTCAGTTACACATATTTATAATAAATTATTATTTTTAAGATATTAAATCAGTGTCATAACAGTGTTATAGAAATTATCTTCTCTTCGGAAGATGGAGGGATTTGCCATTATTGGAGGGATTTGCCAGTTTATTAATTGTTACCAGGAACACGTCGAGGAAGTTCCTTTCATGTTCCCTTATAGTATATACAAAACTTCTATATAACCTTCAAATTCATATTTACAGTTCACCAAAGAAATAAACAAAGTAAATAATAACTATATGTAGACAATTATATCCATACATTCAATTTCTAACTTTCTTTTGATACACAAATATTTTAAAGAGAGACTTTATCTTAACAATTTGCACCTTAAATAACTCACAAATTAAATATTTCCTTTGGAATATTTTTAATATTTTCTTCGAATTATATTTAAATATTTATCTTCTGAAGATGCGCAAATTGAGTATTAACTTGCTTCTCTCGAAATGCCGGCGGCGCTAGCCGAATTCGTTTACTACGCTCCGTGAAGTCAAGAAGGTTAAGCGCATTCGAGACTCGCGGGTTCGTGGTTGGGTGACCGGCCAGGAACCCTGGAATCTAACGGCGTCGAGCCCCTGGCCGAAGGGATAAAAGGCACTGACTGACTAAAAGGCACAAGGGATAAAAGGCACGTGACGAGACTTGACAATTATTAAAAAAAAGTAAAAGCACATTAATGGAGGATTACTCCCCAGTGCGAAGCGCTCAACGCGCCTTAAGGGGCTTGGAGGTGCGTTGCGTCAAGGTGTAGACGCAACAAAATAAAATGTTCTGCACATAACCTATGTTACAAGGAACAGAAACAGACATATACCAGCTTACTGACCGCTTGGTTGCGCTAGTGTCGCGCCAGGTCCAAAAATTTTCTCGAAGCTGCGGAACTGTGTTAATTGACTGTGATATAGCCCGAATAGCATTTCTACTTGACGGTTGGGGTGCAGCGATGTTGCCACTTACTCGGGCAGCAGACAAGTCGTGTGGTCGGTCCTTGTTGAATCAGATCACAACAATAGTGAGAAACAAATCCCAATAAGAGCACGCAACAGTAGATGACACAGAACCGCTTTCATGATGCATAACCAAAGAAGTAATTGCGCTCTTCAGTTTACAGTTGCTTCGCGCTTTTTTCTTGATAAGTATCGGCAACTCTGCACTGTCGTCACCAGAATTGAAATCTTCTGATTGGATAACGGAACCCCTTCTCCCCAGCCAGCTGCTACTTGTCAAGTAGATAAAAATATTATTCGAACAATAGCAGATCACCGGTATGCGGCCGAAATTGATTAATGTGAATTTAAACAAGTATAGCCATAGTGTGTCTGATAATTCATTTTCTAGAGGTAACATTTGTATACTTTTCTATATAACAGGTATTGGTAGTATTTTCTATAACCTATAATTAGTACAATTTTCCACAACGGTGAAAATTACTATAAGAAAGTCTGTTTGAAAGTGTGTGTTGTTACAAGAGTAGTTGTGAGTAGTTGTGTATTTTGAGTATAAAAGAATTTGTACGAAATCATTAATGCAATAGTTTACTCCACATAAAATAAGTTATTTCAATTTATTAAAAAAATATTTTAACTAAGGTGAACTTTCAGTGTAATTTTCTCCTCCATTCACTTGTCTCTTAATAGGTACCCAAATAACACAGTGTCCGTAATCTTGACAAAGGATCACATATGGTGTCAGGAATAGCAGAATGGTTAATCGATTGGCTTATTATTTTTGGTTCACATATTTTCTCCCTATTTTAAATTACGTACGTCTACAATGCTGATTCAATGGCACTAAAGCAGTGGATAATCTCGTGCAGTAGTTAACTGTATAACAATTCACGGCACGTAAGAAAATGAGATTGGTGCGAAGATAAATGAGAAAAAACGGATTAAGATTGCTATCAGATAAATTTATTTACTGGTGTTTTAATACAAGCCGAATAACCGAGAATGAAAAATTCCAGTTTCTTACGTATTTCCCCACCCAAATGTACAACACTATCGCGTGCCATCAATTGTCAACGGCAATGCCCATTGTTCCCGTAAGTGTACTGTGTGTGTTACCGCGGGAGGTGACGAGGTTCTTGCAATGCTAGTTAGCGTGATTCGGACCCGATCTCCACACAACAGCATAGAACATTTCACCTGGGACTCCTTACAGAAGAAGTGGAATAGTTTCTTGTGACAGTATGTTTTGAGGGGAATTTTTTTAAAAGTGTTACTTTTCTGGTTTAGTCACGAATATTACACTACTTCACTCACAATTAAGTCTCAAATGGTAAGAAATAATTGATTCAAACATAACAGTCATGTATCAGCACAATATTATCGACTTTTCCCGTGATGTAATTCACGCTACGCGCACCTGCTTTCATTCATTAGTCAAACGTATTTACTCTGTAAATGTATACATTTAGTAGTTCTGTGAAAACAAATTAATACTGAATTTATGAAATGTTTCTGTGAAATATCGTGTGCAGATATAACGCACGTTTTTATAATCCCCGAAATTCCTACCCCTCACTTATTTACTAACGATAGTTGAATTCAAAATAAAGGATAGCAACGAGTGTTGTTGACAAAAACTGATAGCAAGAAAAGTTCACATCCCTGTAACAAAAACAAATTTTTATCACAAAACGAGCTAAAGATTCGATACAATAGTTCCATTGTCGAATTAACCAAACCCTCACTCCTACCGAGTCTAGCAAAACAAGGGCTCAAGAAAACATGGATGGATAATAAAAAATAAGCAATCCAGTGACCTAAAATAGTGAAAAACAATATAGAAAGTGTTTGGAAATATTGTTAGTTGTGCTGCTGTGAAAGAAATTACGAACTTTCTTCGTTTAGGTAACTAAATATGCTCAATAATTCCATGAAAAATCGTTTATTATCTCTATGTTAGTAGAACGCGAGCAATAAAATTCCATCGTGCAATTAAAACTCCACACCTACAAATCAGAATTCATAAAAGGAGACAAATCGTTTAATTAAGAAATTATAACACATACGTAGCCAAGGTATTTCCAGTCGGCCATAAAACATGAACACAAATGTACATCACAGATTACATACCTACAACAACTACAGATAAACAACGAATGAATAAAACTAAATTGGCGAAGTGAACGTTAAGCTAGCTTGCTAGTTGAACAACATACATATTTAACGTGAATAAATTAAATGTTTTACATGTAAAGCGTTTCGTGTTAGGATTACAGATGTAAAAAATGTCAGTTGTGTTTACCCGTTCTAAATAGGGCGCTATAGAAACAGTGTCAGAAGTGACTAGTTTCTTTTATTTCCCAATTTACACATGTTTTGTGTTTTCATGATTTTATCAGCTTCTTCTAATATTTTATTCGCAATATCTTCAGTACCTTCCATTTGAAGAAATATTGTTATGTATTTCCCCACCCAAATGTTTTTACCTTTAAGGAAAATAAATCTATTGGCTTTTGAACAGATCCAATTCCTCCATACAAAATGATTGATTATTAAACTTCATTATGCATCTTCAGAATATTAATCCGTTTAAAGATGTAAATAAATAAATGTAAACAAGACTTCTTGTATTTAAACACCTGATGTTTATGATTCCTTGCAGTGTAAAATATAATCCCTCAGTGCAATTCGTTTCTTTCCGTATACAATGTTCCAGAACAAATGTTACAAACGTTTAAGACAAATAGCAACAATTGTATCTTAGACAAACTTCTTTGGTTACGTTATTGCCAGTGACCAAAGCTAATGCAACAAATGCAGCTAAGACAATTAATGTAGCTAAGGCAACTAATGAAACCGGTAGCGGTAGCTCAGTGCATCAACTGATGTCACTGCAATGCCTCTGACCGGGCGGTCCTAGGTTCCCACTCCCCACGGCGGCAGGATTTTCCACACTAGCTCTTCACCTAGGTCGAATTCAGTCGCTGTCTGGAGGAGAATTCTAGCGGCCGGCTGCTCTGATCGGTAGTTTTCCGTGGTTTCTCCGATCAACACCAGGCGAATGCCGGAGCAGTACCCTACCAAACGGGTCACGGACCGCGCGCGATCTGTCCTTTCTCTTCCTTGTCCTATCCTCTCCCCTTACACACACACACTTACACTAACATGCACTACACTAGCACATATTCCGGGCGACCGGTCGGGAGCTTAGAGCTTGTCCTGGCTGGGGCGGTGCCCCGCTGATGGGAGAGTCCTGGTTAGGGGGAAACCCCACTAGCCGACGGTAGGTCGGCGCCGGATCTCGCCATCCAGCGGAGAAAGATCACCGCGCATCTCCCGAGAAAAAACATGCACTTCACTAACGGGGCTAATGACCAAACCAGTTGACGTGTCCGGAACACGAAAAAATCAAATCAACTAATGAACTTTTTCTTAAAAGTAGTCAATTTCTAATTAAAATAAAACGTAATATATAAGTTTGTTGAATTATTTTTAATATTTTTACGAAGATTTGTAACTTGTAAACATTGTTAATATTAATGTAATGTCAATGTGTTAAAATTATTTTTAAAAATTTTTAATTAGGTTTTTGTTTTTGAGTAACTGTATTCCTATTGGTTTTATGTATTGTTCATTATATCAGTAATTGAATTCTGATATTTTACTGGGGTTAAAAAACAATAAATAAATTTACTTACACACGTTTAAGACAGATAGATAAATTGAAAATGTTCACTTGTATCAATGAACTTACCGATGGAAATCACATAAAGCAGAGTCATATTCGACCCGTTTTTATGAACTAGAAGTGTAACCTTTATTCTAAAACACCAATATAACCAAGACCTCCTGAAATGATACAACTCAGTCAATTGTTTCTAGAACAATGTCCACACCTTCCTGTCAAGTGGATGATTAATCTGATACCTTCCATGAGATTAGAAATATTAATCTACGCGATCTGATACCTTGAATGAGATAAGTACTATTAATTTACGCGAAGGTAAACGACGTGTGCTTGAATTGTGCGCATTACGTTTTGGACAGCCATTTGCATGCTTTTTCAGCAGTATTTTTACTGCTTCAGTTCACTAGTGTTACTTGACATACGATGCAATCAAATCTTGTTATAGCCAACAAATCTCCTTAACACCTTATACCTATCTACTTTCAGTCTCCAATGTAATGTCACATTCTTTAAAAGATTACACTATATGCCTGTGATTATTTGTACTACATTAAGTATATTATTCTATTTAACTTCCAGTTTGATACATTGAACGATGTCTTCAAATGGAAGTCGTCAGGAGAGATAATAAATAACAACACTAATTCTGTTTTAAAACAAGTATCATGTAATGTTTGATAGACATAATCAAATCAATGGAGGTCAAGAAAATGAGCCGAGATTTTTCTAATCAGCTGTCAAAGAAATGGAAAACGTACATACTGTGTGAGAGGAAAAACGCACAGAAACCATCGCACGGTCAACTCAATGTCTCGTAATTGTGATCCAACCTTTTGACCGAAATACTCGATATTCACTATACGACACATTCCTCTCAGTACAATAAGTAGCCCACTCAATTTTCCACATAAAACAATAAATTTCTTTCAGCACAAGCTGAACAAAACCCTTTACTTAGATAGCCTAGTGCAGTTTTAGTTTTTTTTCAGCAATATTCAATTTACTCTTATTCAAACACGAACTACTCATAATTCGAAATACACTTGTTGATTTAGATCCTTGCAAATGTATTTTTATAATTGAACAATTGGAGGAGAAGGAGGAGAAGAGAACAAATATGGATAATACAATCAGAGACATATGTAGTGTAGCAGACATGGCACGTGCCTTGGGTACTACTCACAAGGAGCGCTATTTAGAGTATACCCGCCAACACAAATAACAGCGACTCTAATTTGAAGTATCCTGATATAGAACGATTTTCCTAAGGATGAGCCAAAGTGACAGTTCGCGAAAACAAGTGAACATCACATGTATATCAGAGAAGTATCCCTCCGCCGCGACAGCTGTTCAGCCCTTTCGTAAAGTGTTTGGTTATGGCTTCTGAGAAGACATCCCTATCCAGAAGTCTAAGAGTTTCGCTGATGTATATGCACGTACGCGAGTCCGGGAAATAATTAAATTTAACTACATATGTGGAAAATCTCTTAACATGCTCTCACAACCAGTAAAAGAGAACTGCCACGAATGTAAATAGAAAGCTCTCAATCACAGCTCGCCACACAACAGCACAAAGGCCGGAACCACGTGCATCGGTACGCATCTCGTATTCAAGTGTCGGTTTTAAAATAAACATAATATTTATCACAAAAAAAGTAAATTCAATGTTATATATAAAGAAAAAAATAATTTTTACAGAAGAGCACATTACACTGCACTTCATAATATCAATTATTTCTCGCGGCGCAATATATTTTGGTCGGACAAGGACGCCACAAAGGGAAGTGCCGAAGCCATTTACAAGTTAGCTAATTGCAAACGAACGAATGTAGGAAGGGAGTCTAATAGGCACAACGACCACAGAACCTTCAGTTATGTTGCCAGCACTAGCTGTCTCTTTGGCTCATCCTTAGGAAAATCGCTCTATAGTGGCGCGAATTCTGTTAGCCTTGGACGCTTGGACACCAAGATACACCTCTTCATACAATCGTATTCTATTAGGATGCTTCAACAAAGAAAAAATCCGTTGAACGTTAAGACAGCTTAGTACAAGTCGATTCCTTCCTTTGCCGTATCACACTAAACCGAACACACGATAATTGATTGATAGTGTTTTCGGGCGCGACAACTTCTATGGTCATTAGTTCCGTACGTGTCCGTGTTTTTGTGCGGAGATGGCGGTGGCTTCCCTTGCTGTGTGGCGAGATCCGACGCCAACCTATCGTCGGCTAACGGGATTTTCCCCAACCAGGTATTCCCACCAGCGGGGACCGCCCCAGCCAGGACAAGCTCTAAGCGCCCGACCGGTCTCCCGGCATGTGTGGTTGCGTAGTGCGTGTTAGTGTGTGTGTGTGTGTGATCAACACCAGGCGAATGCCGGAACAGTACCCAAACAAAAGAGCCACGGGCAGCAATGGGTGAAGATAGGACAAGGCAGAGGAAGGAAAGATCGCGCGCGGTACGTGGCTCTTTTGTTAGGGTACTGTTCCGGCATTCGCCTGGTGTTGATCACGGAAAACTACAGAACGGAGCAGCCGGCCGCTAGAATTCTCCTCCGGACAGCGACCGAATTCAACCTCGCTGAAAAGCTAGAGTCGAAAATCCTGTCACCAATGGGACTCGAACCTAGGAGCTCCCGGACAGCAGTGACATTAGTTGTCACGATAAAGTCGAGTGTCCTCACAATACACTTTTCTGTACGCCTTTTATTCTTGACACACGATACAATCGACCTCGAAAAACACGATATCCCCGACGAAGCCCATTAGCACATTACGGTCACCTAGTCATTTCGGCGGCGCCATTTTCTAATTCCAGAGCGCCCACACCGGAAGGCAGCCGAATGCACTTCCGGCACGCGACGGACGCGTGATCGGTCACGCGCAGGAAGATGTCGATAATTCGAGGGCGTGCCCGCGCCCAGAAAGCGAAAGGGTCACAGAGGGCGTGGTCACGAACGGGCACCCTGCGGCACGCCAACATGTCATCTGCGGCGACAAAGCAGCGCTGGAATGCGTTTGAAGATGGCGCGCTCGAACTACGAAAGTTTATGTCTGGAGGAGTTTTTGACTGATTGATTGGGGAGTGATTCCGGGCGCATCAACTGCTAAGATAATTATTCCCGTAAGTATAGTGCATGTTTTTCGTCGGTAGATGGCTGTGATTTTCCCTCGCTGGATGGCGTTTCCCCTCAACCAGGTATCTCCCAACAGCGGGGCACCGGCCCAGCCGGAACAAGCTCTAAGCTCCGAACTGGTTTCCCGGCATGTGTGGTAGTTTAGTGCATGTAAGTGTGTGTGTGTGTATAAGGGGTGAGGATAGGAGTAGGACAAGGAAGGAAAGATCACGCGAAGCCCGTGGATCGTTTGTTAGAATGTTGCTGCGGCATTTGCCTGGTGTTGATCCGTGAAACCATGGAAAACTACCGATCAGAGCAGCCGGCAGTTGGGAGTCCCCTCCAGACAGCGGCTGAATTCGACCTAGCTAATTAGCTAGTGTCGAAAATTCTGCCACCGTCGAGAGTGAAACCTTGGGACCTCCCGGTCAGAGGTACTGCAGTGACATCAGTCGATCCCCGGAGCTACCTCAGCCTATTGAAAGAGTCGCAGAGGGTGTTTATTTATTTATTTAGTCAAAAAACAGTCAAAAACTGTATGTGACATATGGGGGAGAAAATCATCTGCGCACGCTTTCTTGAGTTTCAGAGTCCCTTCCCAACAATTTAACTATTAATAGTTGAAAGATGAATAATAATAATAATAATAACAACAACAAATTTAAAAAAGCGAGGGATTAACATTTCAAAAACTAGATATTTTCGTTGCCAAATTATAGAAAACTTATTTTTAACGGTAAAGGAACAACCAGATTTGATTTTTCTGTATTGTTAACAAAATAGAAACTCACCCTAAGCTCTACTATCACTACAAGCAAAAGGAAAGTTCAACAAAACGTGCGCATTGTGAAGCTACATTTACGTCCAGAAGCAAATCAAGGGGCCATCTCAGCATTTGCTCAATAGATCAGGGAAACTGGACAAAACACGATCGAGATGGGGTGTGGTCGCGAATAGCGACCATGCGGTACTCCAACATGTCATCTGCGACGACGAATCAGCGGTGACATTCCTTTGAAGACGGCGCTCTCAGAATGTTTATGTCTAAAGGATAATCCTAGCAGCTGACTCGCCCGAAATCATTAATTAATCACCAGGAGATTTTTATTTATTTATTTAACAGAGTGAGATGATTATACAACGCTCAGCCATATGGCTTTTCAATTGTTAGGAGCGAGCATTTTCAGACGAAAATATGCGAAGGGGGTGACTACGGCCACCTCCCATTAAACATATATTGAAGTAGTGCGAATGCATATTGTTGACTTTTTATGGGAGTACTATTTATTTCATTATCTTATATCAGCCAGTTTCCGGAGGAAGATGGTGGAAGGGGAGTCGGTTGCGGAGACGAGTTTCTACGGGATGCTCTTTACCTATGTTGTAGTGGAAAGCACCGGTAACTGAGGGTAGATTTTGGAAGAATGATGAGGAAAGTTTCATGATGTATGTTAGAACGGGCTCTATGGCTAGGTCTTTGTGAAGTTTAGTGTTGCTTATAAACCAAGGTGCGTTAAATGCAGTTCTGAGGAACCTATTTTGGAATATTGGGATTTTGTTGATGGTTGTATGGACAAGCGTACGTAATTAATGGACGTAAAATGGCTTTATATATAAGGAGAGCAGAATGGAGCTTTAATGATGAGTGTCGGTTGATTACTGGTCGAAGAATACCTAGGCATCTATTAGATTCGTTCACCTTGGAGGTGATGTGGTCTTTCCAAGTCAATCGGGTGTTCATTAGGACACCTAGATAACGGACTGGGGTGGTTGAGGAGCACCATGGTATTACTACCGAGTCAAATTTTAGTGGAAGTGGGAAGGCTGGAAATCGTAGCGTGAAAACTTTGGATGTGGATTTGTTTGGATTTATCTTGATTTTCCAGTTTCTGCACCATGTTTCAATTGTTGTGAGGTGTGTCTGAATTAAATTTCTTGTGGTATTGAGATATTGGTCAGAAGATCACCAGGAGAGGAGCCAATTTACAAAGGCACCAACTCATATCACTTCTGTACCTCTAATCTCGAGGTCCTAGGTTCGAGTTCCGATAGTGCTAGGATTTTCGGCTCTACCGTAATAGCTAAATGGAGTTAAGTCGCTGTCTGGAAGAGAATCCTAGCGACCGGGTACTATGATTCATGTGTTTTACGTGTTTTTTCCCATCAACTCCAGGCGAATGCAGTACTCTAACAAATCTTTCTTTTTTCTTCATTGTCCTATATTCTCCCCCTACTTACAATCATTTACTTTAACGTGCAGACTACCACACATGCCGGGAGACCATTCGGGGACATAGAAAGTGTCCCGGCTGGGGCGGTGCCCCGCTTGTGGACGATACCTGGATAGGGAAACCCCTTCTAGAGGGGGAAACAGATACTTCCAGGGAAAACATGCAATGCACTTACTGGACTAATGATCTTAGCAGTTTACGCGGTCAGAATCGTTAATCAATGTCAACTACAGATGTCTAGCCATTATGAGGAATGGTGAGTTAAGGTCGTAAAGGATCAAAAAACAGCAATACGAAAACCTGAAACAAAGCCCCTTAAAATGATTAAGGCTCATTACTTTTCAATGGAACATCCGTCAGTTGTTAATATTTTTGCTGGTACGATATACTTCATACAGGATATTGAAAAATATCCTTCGGCGCGAGAAAGAATGAATTCATCTTCTTCCATTTCAATCTCGTCCACTGTTAAGGAGACCAATCAATCCTAAGAAAATGATAAAGATTACGAATGTTGTCCTATGGTAACGAAATTAATGTTACTGAAATGAATCACATCGTGTATGAAACCGAACCTCTGGTTCATCAGCTTTTTTTTTGAGGCCACGAGAACACCGACAATCGATAGCCAGGCTGATTTTTTAAATTTTATTGTTTAACTTGCTGATATTAACATAGTTCAGTTATATTCACTGTACATTTTTTTATACTTACTAACTAAACTAAAATTAATCTTACAACAAGCATTGCGGTTGAGCAAGGCTAATGTTCACCTCGAATCAGGGTATATTGCGGAAATTGTTTTAGGAAAGTTGAAGATATATATAATGTGGTAATCAATTATAGATATTTGGATAATCAAACCACAATAATAAAAATAAATAATACATATTTATTTTATGCCCGAAGTAACAAACATGGGGAGTTGGAATTTATTTATTTATTTTCGTAAAAAAAACAGTTAAAACTGCGTATGACGTGCTATGGGGAAAATTGAATTGTGTGCACATTTTCAAAATTCTGTGATCCGTACACCAAGTCATATACTACTTAAATTTTGAATTTTCAAAGGAGAAAAAAAAAAAAACTCCCATGTAGTAAAATCTATTTTCAAAAATAAATAAGCAATAAAATTTTGACTTTTGAACGGGAGAAAAAAAAAAAAAAACCTCCCATGTAATAAAATCTATTTTCAAGGATAAATAAGCAATAAATTTTGAATTTTGAAAGGGAGAAAAAAAAACAAAAAAACTCCCATGTAATAAAATCTATTTTCAAGGATAAATAAGCAATAAATTTTGGCTCTTATTACTTCCTGCCGCGACAACATGGAAACGATAATTTGAATAATTGTATTTCCCACCGAATTCTAGAAGACGTGCACATAAAATGAAGTTACATTTATGTCCAGAAGCAAAACAAGGGGCCATCTCAGCATTTGCTCAATGGATCAGGGAAACTGGACGAAAAACCTGATCGAGATGGGGGTCATTGACCCGGAAGCAATAGTACAATAGTTATTACAGGTTGTTTATACTCATTTATACAGTTCACATGGTAAATAATGCATTATGTATCATTTTTAAAAATTAATGTTACTTTTCTTGTGATGCTCAGTATAGTCTCTAATTGTATAGAAACAGTTATGCAGCAGAAACGATTTCACTTGGGATTTAAACTTTTCTATCGAATTTAATCGTTTAATGTCATCTGGCAAAGTGTTGTAAAATAATGTACATGTATTGTGTGTGAATTTTTTGTAATGAGCTGTTGATACTGTCACCTGATGAATATGATTTCTACGTCGAGTGTTATAGTTTCTCTTCTATCAGTCTTTTCAAAAATATTAGAGAGACTTTTTTACATACGAATGGAAACCTTTCTCACTAAACACGACGCGCTTTCAGATTGCCAACATGGATTAAGAAAATCAAAATCAACGGAAACAGCTATATTTTCTTTTCTTAAAGATGTCGCCTCATCATTGGATCAAAACGAGGCACCTATTGAATTATTTTTAGATCTCTCAAAAGCTTTTGACGTCATTGATCATGACATTTTACTTTCCAAATTACCTTCATATGGAATTCGTGGTATTGCTTAAACAACGTGGTACCTTAAACAACGATCTCAGTGAGTTGAAATACCTTACTGGAATGATGGAACATTACGTACGCACCTTTCCGACTCTTTGCCCGTTGCATGTGGAGTTCCTCAAGGATCGATTTTAGGCCCTATTCTGTTCCTACTTTACGTAAACGATATGCCCTCGACGATTCGAAACGGAAGAACGGTTCTCTTTGCGGATGATACGAACATCCTTTGCAATAAAGAAACAGTAAATAGTTCAATATCAGATGTTTCAAATTGGTTCCGAAATAACAAATTAATAGTGAACGAAAACAAAACGGTTTTAATCCAGTTTTCCATTTCAAATAAACAATTCTGTGCCCCATTGACAATGAACAATGTACCATTTTAAGGAAAAAATTTTTAGGTCTCTGATTCAGTCAAACCTTAAATGGAACGTCCATTTAAATGAATTGAACACAAAATTAAGTTCATTGTGCTACGCGTTCAGAATTCTTGCAAATTCAGTCAGCCTTCATACTGCTCGTTGCGTATACTTCGCGAATGTTCATTCCCGCCTGAGATATGGCATAATATTCTGGGGAAATACATCTTATAGCTCCCAGACTTTTAGATTACAAAAACGAATTGTACGAATAATAACCAAATCCCACCCACGTGATTCATGTAAGCCTCTCTTCATTAATCTAGGAATTCTACCATTACCGTGTCTTCTTATTTACGAATCAGTGGTTTTTGTAAAAAATGACTTGCACAAGGACGGGAATATATTTTCAGAAAATGCCGAATCCCGCCGGTCGTAATCCCGCAATGTAGGTCAAACGTCAATTCGAAACCTTAGAATCGAACAAGCCTTATGAATGATATATTCCTTGAGCTAAATATAGAATTGGGGACATATCAATACCTGAAGGCCAATCAAAAGCTTTATGGGCTTTCATAGACATTTACAAACGGTCAGAGACTTTAGTGCGTTTCAAAATATCTGTTCATAAATTCATAAACATGAACATATATTTAACTCAATGATTTACATCATTCACGTTATTCAAATATGGCTGTAAGAAGATATTTTCACATTGCAGTTTAGTGGAGAAAAATAATTACAAAGTCGAAATAACGTAGAATCTATATTACATTTAAAATTTAAAAAATGAACAGTAATAATTACTATAATAATTTAAGACATGAAATTATTGACAATATGAATTATATAGACAACGTAACTATGACAGAAACAAAGAATTCATAAAATATTTGGAGTATTCTCAATATTAAATAATATTTACTGAAAACTTATTCCGGGACTTAAATGAAATGTTGATAACCGCCAATCTTTCGTCTCACAATTTAATTAATGCACCTTTTTAGCTTCACGTAAGTAAGTAGTAAAGAGAAAATATACATAATGTGTCCAAAATATGCATTTCTTTGACAGAAAAGTAGTGTTGTGGAGTTCTGGGATCGAAAAATTGATAAATCTTATCCATATATGTAGTAAAACGTTATAGCCACAATACACGTTTTGTGAATCCTTGGCTCCTAAAATCAATTGACGTCAAAACATCTGTCCGGCGATTGTCCATCTGTGACCAACGCCAGCACCTAAACATTTCAAACAATTTTCTATGAAATTGATTGATTATTTTTTTACAAAGGCACGCATGAAAGAAATGAATAAAAGAAACGTTCAACACATGAAAATACTTTTAAACCAGTTTACACGTCGGCAACGCCACATTCAATTAGTATTTAAGTATTTATTTATTTTATTTTACGTCAAAAAACAATTAAAACTGCGTATGACATGCTATGGGGAAAAGTGAATTATGTGCACATTTTCAAAATTCTGTGATCCCTACACTAAGTCATATACTACTTAAATTTTGAAAAAAAAGCTCCCATGTAATAAAATCTATTTTCAAGGATAAAAAGGCAATAAATTTTGGCTCTTATCCATGTTGTCCTTCGGAATAATACTTCCTGCCTTGACAACATGGAAACGATAATTTGAATAATTGTATTTCCCACTGAATTCTAGAAGACGTGCACACAAAATGAAGTTACATTTGTGCCCAGAAGCAAAACAAGGGGCCATCTCAGCATTTGCTCAATGGATCAGGGAAACTGGACGAAAAATCTGATCGAGATGGGGGTCATTGACCCGGAGGCTGCAATACAATACTTGTTACAGGTTGTTTATACACATTTATACAGTTCAAATGTTAAATAATGCATTATGTAAAAATATCATTGTAAAAATTAATGTTACTTTTTTGTGATTGTTTGTAATGAACTGTTGATACTGTCACCTGATGAATATGATTTCTACGTCGAGTGTTAAAGTAATAGACATCGGCATTTTCTGAAAATATATTCCCGCCCTTAAGCAAGTCATTTTTGACAAAAGCCACTGATTCGTAAATAAACAGACAAGATAGACGTAAAATTCCTAGATTAGTGAAGAGAGGCTTACATGAATCACGTGGGTGGGGTTTGGTTATTAGTCGTACAATTCGCTTTTGTAATCTAAAAGTCTGGGAGCTATAAGATGTATTTCCCCAGAATATTATGCCATATCTAAGGTGGGGATGAACATTCGCGAAATATACACAACGAGCAGTATGAAGGCTGACTGAATTTGCAAGAATTCTGAACGCGTAGCATAATGAACTTAATTTTGTGTTCAATTCATTTAAATGGGCGTTCCATTTAAGATTTGATTGAATTGAGAGACATAAAAATTTTGTTGCTTTAACATCAGTCAATGGTACACCGTTCATTTTCAATGGACGGTGTACCATCGGTATTCTTGTATAATTCTTGTGTAATTGCATTCTTGTATAATGTCTTAAGTTCAATGTGTTTTAGAAAAATTATAGTTTTTCAGATGCATGAATAGATATACAAGCAATAAAAAATGAAAAGCATGCCATGACAAGTTACAAAATACAACAAAAACATTGTTGGGTAGTGAAATTACAGGCGTGTGTTACACGATAAAACAATTGAAAATAAACAAATTAGTCAATTTATCACAATTTTATATTATTTTGAACAATTTCAGTTATAAACAATATTACGTAACATTTTTTTTGAAAATTTTAATGTTATGTTACAATCAAATACTAGCAGATAAAATTCCTCTTACATCGGATATTCTCATTTTTTGTTAATGTGCTTCCCCTTTTGCGAGTTTGTATTGTTCCTGTCAATTTCATGTTGTATTTTGTATCATAGTGTGTCATTTTAAGAATACTCGGGCAATAACAATATAGGTATTGTGAAATTGAAAGTAGTATATTAAAAACACGGACTTTTAAGAAGCTAATTCGTAATAATTAATTTGCATTTACTGCATTGAATTTTAAAGACCTGTCATCATGAGAACTTCCAACAGGTAGTTAGAAACGTCTCGACAATAAAATGTGTCTTAATTGCTACGAATATATTAATACAAGCTGAATGACTACAGAGTATTGTGATGCGATATAAACCACAAGGTCCAGACATAATGTCCTTTCACTTGGATCCAAACCCTTTGCCCTTTCTCTTGAATGACTATGATGAGGGACATTGCAGTGGCCTCCTCTAAAAAAATCAATATCACATTCAATGGACGGCTCCATTTGCAAAGATGATCTGTATGCATTTCATATAAGTGTTATTTTGTAAGGATGAGTACATATTCTCATATCTAATTCCTAACACATAACCTCATACATAACCCATATATTTCGGCAACCTACATATTTCGGCACAGCGGATCACATGCACAAAATTCAGGCAAGAATTCAGAAAACGGACGTTGAGAAATATTCATTCCCGAATCGAACTATTAGAGACTGGAACGATTTGCCTGTGACAATCTTTGATCTCTTTCCTCAAAGCCTGAGCAAATTTAAAAACAAATTACATTCGTAGATGTTGATAAGTGTATTATATTTTTAATATTATTAAATAACTAGTCTATGTAAATTATGTTGTATTATCACTATTATTATTATTATTATTATTATTATTATTATTATTATTATTATTATTATTATTAATTGTGTGCAGTGACATGTAGAGCAGTGTTGTGAAGTTGAGGGAAACGAGTGTGTAAGAAACACATTAAAACCCATTGATCAGCAGTGTGATGAAGTGAAGTGAAGTCTGATGAGTGGAGTGCTACGAGAGCTTTCGTGGTGAAATGCTCATGTTAATTTGTAAAGTTTGTAAAATTTTGTATGTTTGTTAACTTCTGTAATGTTAAGTTATGGTATTATGTCACCAAATTTCTCAAACTTATTTGCAGAATTAGTAATAAGTCTAATCTAATACTGCAGATGCCTTCAGCATCTTTCGTAAACTGATTGTCTCGATGTAAAAAGATGTAAACAGTAACTGCAAAATTAACATATGTTATTGTTTGAAATAAAAGTGCATTTTACGGCTACTTATAAAAACTTAGATTCGTTATTTCTTTGATTTACAAAAAACTTGCATTCTTTAACGAAGGGTCAAAGAATTGGATTTGAAGTTCCCTTATTCTTTGTGATCACCTGATTTGATTGGCAGGCCAATTAGACAAGATGGTCTCATACAATTATCGAGATCAGTGAGTAATGGAATTGTGAGTAATTTTATGTTAAAATCATGCAAAATAAAGGAAACTTGTTTCTATGTTAAATTATTTTCCACTATGCCAAATATTGTCATTCATCTCAAATACTACGGTTCCAAACTTGGAATAAGCTGACCTGAAATAAATTAGTTCACATTTTTAAAGTTTCTGCAATAATTGGAAAGTCAATATTTCTTGGGCAATGATCAGTGTAACAAAAAGATTTTGTTTTTATTATTTATTTTGTTTGTATTACAAATGTCCATTGTCAGTAAAATTAAATCAATTCTTACAACATAAATATTTGTTTATTGTAGCTATTACTATTAACTCAGCGTTAAAAGCCGCTTTCTTTTTCTCTTAAGCACTTATTAACTTCTTAGTCTATATTCTTTATTTCGTCTCGTATAATATATTACAAATTCAAACAGTTCATCCTATATCTTCTTCAACGTAATGTTCTTTTCGAACGGTAGAAATAGTTCTCTACTATATAAATGTTGCTAAGGCGTAGTCACATTATTCTCTCTGCAATTCTTAATGTGCCTCGGCAACTAATGCAATTTTTATTATTTTTATACAAAAAATCCTAAAAATAAACAGAAATATTCAAAATTCAAAACGTTCTGGTTGTTAAGCCATTTAAATCCTTTCATCCTAGGGTTCAAAAAAAATGTTTCTTCTTCCAGCTATAACCTTAGATTTACTTTTACATTTCTTTTACTTATCAAAACATAAAATAACATTGACAAATATGGCATACATATAACTTTTATAACAAACATATTTTTTCATATTTTCCTGTTTGTATACATCAATGATGTAAACTGCCCTATTTGACTATGAAATTATTCTTTAAAAGTATTTTATGGCACAATTAATTTTATAATTTTCTATCCATGCCCAAATATTTTCCTCATATGTTTGTGAGCATCAACAGTTAATTAAATAATAATTTTTCAGAGCCTTAAAAAACACAATATTATCACAGTTTCAAAAAACAATATCCTGATATGTTTTCGATTTAATAATATCAATATACAAAAAAACTGGTCGATTTTGCAACTCATCCCGTTTAATACACATAGTAATTCGTGTTTATTACAGTATTTCGTAGTATGTTGTTGACCATAATTCTTATACGCAGCGCAGAACAATTTTTAACATATGTTATTGTTTGAAATAAAAGAAAGGAAAGGACTGTTTGAAGAAAAGATGTAGAAATGATAATAGTCTTCCAAGAAGGATATTTTTTTAATGATTAACTTTGCAGAACATGAAAAAATGTTTAAAAAAAAGAGCCAACCCCAAATACTGGCTATCCAGTTTTTTCATTTTATGTTGGCAGTCCCCACTTCTCTCGTTTCCGACGGCGTTACTGATTTATCGAAGTCAATTATCTGTCTTGTCGAGTTATTCTGAATGTCTTACAATACATTACAATCTTTTAAAACATTTACATACGGATGGGGGTCGGATATGAATACTTTTTGCCAATAGCCATGTGTTGGGTAATTTATATCTGTATATTCAAAGTATATATAGTAATAGAGTGTGTCCGTCATTCACTGGTAACCCCCACCCGTTTCCCCCTGAAGGCAAATGAGGATTCATTGGACGCCGATAATTTCTCTGCGTATCCATCCAGTAGATTCTAAAAACGTTTTCTAAAAAAAAGTGTGATTTTGTCTGTGTTTAACAAAATAATCAATGAAGGTGCATGTATTAAATTAAAGTTTTAAAATATCCGCAATAGTATATGAAAACATATAGTGCCCTAAAAGTTCTTTGGAATGTCTTTTTCACAGCAAACGATATGTTTTTTCCTAACGGAACAATAAACGCCAATAAATTAACATTCTTAAAATACAAATATACGTAACAATTTTGTTTGTAATTCCTGATTCTGCATCACACTATGTCCCGACCTTATTTGCCATTCGTATCTAAAATATTCTGATTAAATTGAATATTTAATTTTGGTATTTCCTCCTCCGATATCCTTCCACTAAAAAATACGGAACGAATTCTGTTAACTGGTCTCTTCTCGGGGCAAACCGCCCAGTATGCGTAATAGATCACACGTAGAACAATTCGGTGTCGTCTCGACGGAACGCGATCGTTCACGTCGAAAACTCTCTCCATTTTCACAACTCTCCTGTACATCCACGACACAATGGCTATCGTTACCATGACGACGAACCACACCACGACGGCGCGGCCGATGTCCGGTGAACTTCCTTCTTGGTTGGAGCGGAGGCGCGCTGGCGCTGTCGGCCGTGGTTCCTCGGCCGGTCACCAGATGGAGCACCGGTCGCTGTCCGCGGGCGCCATGCCGGACCCGGCGGAGCAACCCCACGCTTGTGCAAACTCTTTGGAGTTCTTGAGGCTGGCCAGCAGCCGCACTGGGTTGGGGGAGTGGGTGTCTTCCTGGAGAGAGAAGGCGACTTCCGGGGTAGAGGATTCGCACCAAGACTGCAAACAAATGGAAAGCTCTTAGAGAATAGTTATTATTACACTCCATTCTATATAATCTATATAAGTAAAAATGACTCGATGTATGCTCTTAGAGAATAGTTATTATTACACTCCATTCTATATAATCTATATAAGTAAAAATGACTCGAATGTATGCAAGCTCGTAACTTTCGAACGACTGCGCCAAATTGGATAATTTGGTGTTTTTTTGTGTTCGTTATTGTCAGGACAAGGTTTGTTGAAAAGAATTTTTTTCAAAAATCGAACAGACATTTTTTTTAATCTCATAATATGAAAAGTGTGTGAGTGAATGAGACAGAAGACTGTGAGAGATCTTGAATATATTAACAAATTATTAAAAGAGGAAAGGGGAAGAGTGAGAAAGGTGAAAAAGAGAGACAGAAAAAGAGAGAGGTGGAAAAAGAAAAGGAAAGACAGTAAAAGAGGGAAAAGGAAAAATAGAGAAGGGAGGAGAGAGAGGAAAAGAAGGAGGAGAAAAGAGAGTGGGAAATTATATTAATAAACGACTGAGACAAAAAGAGGGGGAAAGTGAAGTAAAAAGAGGAGGACAGAACGGGGAAAATGAGAGGAAAAGAGGGCAGAGGGAATTGAGAGGGCAATGAGCAGCACGTCAGCCGGGTTCTGCTAATATACATATAATGGGATATGGATCACGGGATCGGTCAATTAATGAGATAACATTAGTTTGCCAACGTTTCGGAATATTTAATTCCTTCATCAGGGCTAACGAAAAAAAAACAAAACAAAAAAAAACAAGGAAAACAATCACAAGGAATAAGGACAACTTTTCTGAACAACAACATTAGAATTCACACAAAAATGCCATGAACGAAAAATATACACATGAAGAAAAATAATGAACATACATGAAGAAAAATAAACAAACAAATAAAATAAAAGTTTTAAAAATTAAAACAAAACAAAATTTTATTTTTTAAGGCAGACTCCAATGGGGAGCTGCGCAAAGTCACTACAGCTCCAGCCTGTTTGGTTGCTTGTCCCGTAAGTGTAGTGCATGGTTTCATACTGGAGGAGGCGATGTTTTCCCACGCCGGATAGCCAGGCGTCAATATACACGACGGCTAGCGGGGTTTTTCTCATGAAGGTTCACTTTACGACATAACCCACACATGTGTGGTAGTATGTGGTTTTATTCAAACATCATAGAGCCTTCAAACTTTGTAAACATATTTCATGGCAAACTCATTTTAAACATGACTATTTTTCCCGTGCATGTTTTCATATTTTGAGAGTTTTTGTTTAGAAAAATATATGTATAATACATGTATGGAATTGTTTGAGTGCTGGTGAGAGATACCTTGTTGGGATAAACTTCGCTAGTTAACGGTGGGTCGGATATCTCCATCCAGCAAGGGAAAATCACTACCCGTCCCGAGGAAAAGCATACACTACACTTACGGAACTAATGACATTAGCAGTTGACGCGCCCAGAATTACAAATTAATGAATGTGTAAAGTTTTGATTGTTCGTATAATACGTATGTAAGACCTTTCTGTCATGACCTCTCTTGAAACCTACGATTACACCGATGGAAGGGAAAACATTGAGCTAGATCTATAATAGTGCGAATGCGTGGCATGTGTGCAGTATTTTTTATATTTATAATAAAATTTAATTCACAAATTTTAATTAAAAATCCATTACTTTTTTAAATTTAAAATTTAATTTAAGTTGTATAATAACTTTTAACGTAAATAATTAGTAAGTTGTATGTTAAGTGAATAATAACAATTTAAAAAAAAATCAATACAAATTAAAAAACAAGTAACATTTTAAATTAAAATTGAATTTAAATTGTATAATAACTCTGCGGCATTGAATGTTGCACTGGTTGAATTGTATAATAAAATTTTACTCATAACTTTTAAATTAAATATAAATATTTTTATTTTTAAATTTATAATTTAATTTAATTTGTATAATAACTCTGACGTGTTGAATAACTGTACTAGATTGAATTGAATAAGAAAATGTAATTGATAACTTTTAAACTTTTTTTAAATTTAAAATTTAGTTTAGTTTGTATAATAAATGTGCCGCAATGTTTTTAAACGTGTAATAAAATGTAATTGGTGACTTAAATTCAAAAAAATGATTTTTTAAATTTATAATTTAATTTAATGTGTATAATAACTCTGGCACGTTCTATGTTTGCACTGGTTTTAATTGCACAATAAAATTTATGTGAAAACCTTAAAGTTTGTATTTTTTTAAATTTGAAATTTAATTTCAATTGTATAATAACTCCGCCGTGTTGCATGATTGCATTGGTTTATAATAGAATTTAATTCAAAACTGTTAAATTTAAAAAAATAAATTATATTTTTAATTTAAACTTTTATTTTATTTGTATAATAACTGTTGCAAGTGTGCCTCGGTTTGAATTGAATAATAAAATGGAATCCAAGACGTTTAAATGAAATATTATAATAAAACAATAAAACAATGTAGGCTTTCACGGCCGGAGTTGTAGTCAAAGATATCTTCCGGGCTGAAGGGACGTGGTCCATTGGAAAACATATTTCCAAACGTTTCGTCCGCAACTACGGCTACAAAAAACTGACAGTCACCAGGGAACCTTCAAATAGTATTCTTCGTCCGAGACCACATCGCCACTGAGGATGTCTGCCGTAGTTGCGGACGAAACGTTTGGCAATATGTTTTCCAATGGACTACGGCCCTTCAGCCCGGAAGAAATCTTTGAAATATTATAAATTGAGGTAGATGTATGTGTGTCACTGACGATGGCGTAGGCGAGGAAGAAGAGCTGCTCCTCGGACAGGCCCTCGAAGGCGGGCAGCGCCCTCGCGCGCGCGCCGCGCCCGCGCCGCCCCAGCGCCTTCCTCAGGGCGCCCAGCGCCGCCGCCAGCCCGCCGTTGTCCGCGATGTTCTCCCCCAGCGTCTTCTCGCCGTCCACCTACGCGACACACACACACACACACACACACTCGTTGCGTTTAAGGAGCAGGGAAAACCTCTGATATCTGGTAGAGATTTACGTAAATGTATTCTGGCATTTTTTAAAAAAAATCAGTCATTATATTACTAATTTTTTCAATTTTGTAATTCTCTCAAAAATAAATTTTTAAAGTTTTCAAACTAATTTAGCAAATTTTTCAAAAGAAGTTTGCCAATTTTACGTAATAATTTTTTTTTAATTTTTAAAAAAAATTGAAGTAAAATAAAATGAAAGTAAAATTTGTAAACTTTTTTGAAATAAAATTGGTAAAGTTTTTAAAAATAAAATTGTAAATATTTTGAACATTTTGTAATTATTATTTTGAAAATAATTTTGTAAATTTTCCGCCGCCTGCCCGCCGTTGTCCGAGATGTTCTCCCCCAGCGTCTTCTCGCCGTCCACCTACGCAACACACACACACACACACACACACACACACACACACACGTTGCGTTTAAGGAGCAGGGAAACCCTCTGATATCTGGTAGAGATTTACGTAAATGTATTCTGATATTTTTTTAAAAAATATCAGTCATTATATTACTGATTTTTTCAATTTTGTAATTCTCTCAAAAATAAATTTTTAAAGTTTTCAAATTAATTTTTTTAAAAAATTTAAATTTTACATAATAATTTTATAATTTAAAAAAAAATTTTAAATTA
Organism: Teleogryllus oceanicus; assembly: GCA_964035755.1. Lineage (NCBI taxonomy): Eukaryota > Metazoa > Arthropoda > Insecta > Orthoptera > Gryllidae > Teleogryllus > Teleogryllus oceanicus. The sequence goes on from CAXIVR010000013.1 coordinate 39,612,056, forward strand.
TTTAATTTTTATGCTAGCCCACGTTGTCCGCAATGTTCTCGCTCAGCGTCTTTGGACCGTCCACCTACGCAACACACACTTATTCATCCCTGGCTCTTAAGGCAAAGGTTAACGTCAGTTGTTTGGTAGAGATCCAAATGTATTCCCACATTCTTTTAAAAAAATTGTCACTCTATTACTATTTTTTTCAATTTTGTCAATAAAAAAAATAATTTGTACATTTTTCAAAATAATTTTGAAATGTTTTTCAAAAGATATCAAATTTTTTAAAATACATTTGATATATTTTAAAAGGATAATTTGTAAGTTCTTTGAAAGTAAAATTTGTAAATGTTTTGAAAGTAAAATCTGTTAGAAAAAAATGAAAATGAATGAATACATGAAAAAAATTGAAAATAAATTTGTAATTTCTTTCAATGTAATTTTGTAAATTTTCCACCTCCAGCCTCCATTAGTCCGCGATATTCTCCCCCAGTGTCTTCTTGACATCCGCTTAACACAACACACACACACACACACACACACACACACACACACACACACAAACACACACACACACACACATTCCTTTTAAGGAGCAGCTTAACGTGTAGCATCTAGTAGAGATTTACATTACATTTACAATACATTCTAATATATTTTAAAAAGTCAATCACTATATTTTTCTAATAATTTTGTATTTTTTTGAAAAAAATATTTCGTAAATTATTTGGAAAAAAGTGCTAATTATTCAAAATAAATATGTAAGTTTTTTAAAAATTTGTAATTGTTTGAAAATAAATTTGTAATTTTTCTAAAATAAATTTGTACATTTAAAAAAATTGTAATTTAAAAAATTGTAATCGTTTGAAAATAAATTTGTAATTTGTAAGGAAATAAATTTGTAAATTAAAAAAATGTGAATTTTTAAAAAATGAATTTCTATTTTTTTTTAAAAAATTGTAATTTTTTTAAAATAAATTTTATAGAGTTAAGAGGCTGTGAATAAAAGAACACGCGCGAGTATTTCAAAATCAAAAGATACAACATATTACTATAATTGATAATTGTAAATCATGAAATTTTACAAAATTAATTGATCAGTTTGTACTGAATCTAATTTATTTTTTAATTTTCTAATTTATAATGATATTCATTATTTCATCTTTTTTGTTTAATTTATGTATACATTTAATTTCATTAAACCCTAAAGAAGAAGAAGAAGAAGAAGAAGAAGAAGGAGAAGAAGAAGAAGAAGAAGAAGAAGGAGAAGAAGAAGAAGAAAATGATGATGATGATGATGATGATGAGAAGGCCAATGACCTACGAAACGTTGATCTCTAAAAAAATGTTTTAAAAAATTATAATAAAAATTGATAAAATATAAATGCTTGCCCCAAAATCCAAAGGAACTTCCCAGAATTACAAAAATAGAACGATTTTGCCCTCTATTCCCCGAAAGAGAATTTTGCCCTGACGATGGTCGCAGTCTGGTGGCCGAAATGTTGGCATCAAATATTTCCTCACTAACTACATAGCTGGATCGAATTCAGTCACTGGAGGAGAATTCTAGCGCCCGACTACTCTGTTGATCCTCCCATGAACACCAGGTGAATGCCGGAGGAGTACTCTAACGAAAGGGTCACGGACTGCGCGCTATTTTCGTCCCCTTCCTTATTATTGCCCCTACACAAAAACCAGCTCAGAGCAGCCACACAATTCTCGTCCAGAACCGCGGCTGAATGCGACCCAGCTAACTTTCTGGCACAACAGCCTCTGAGCGGATCAAGTCCTACCAGCGGCATTCCGGCACTGCGGCCATGGGTTAAGGGGTGGTTACCACATTGCAATCCCTATGCCGTATCTCTGGTTTTCTCAATCTGAGAAGTGAGCTTTCTCATCGTCAAACAGCAGCACATACTGAGACTATGACAGAAAAGCGCACAATATATAGTGCCCCAACGGGGAATCGATCCCGGACTCGCGTCACGGTAAGCGAGCACTCTGATCAGTGATTCTGACCGTGGAACGTAGCTATTTTCTCTAGTGTCTAAAATCAGCCACCGTCGGGCCTCATATTCTAAGACATCTCCGTGGTTCACTGATTGATTAGTAGTGATTCCGGTCGCGTCAATTACTAAGGTTGTTAGTGCCAAAAGTGTAGTGCGTGTTTTTGCTCGGGAGGTGGAGGTGATCTTCCCCCCGCTGGACGGCAAGATCCCATGCCGACCTTGCTTCGAATACCGGGCTTATCCGAAACCGGGTATCTCCCACCAGCGAGTCACCGCCCCAGCCGGGACCAACCCTGACCTCCCGACCAGTCTCCCGGTATGCATGCTAGTGTAGTGCATGTTAGTGTAAGTGTGTGTGTAAGGGAAGAGAATGGAACAAAGAAAGGGAAGGACAGATCGCGCGCGGTCCGTGGCCCGTTTGGTAAGGTACTGCTCCGGCATTCGCCTCGTGTTGATCGGAGAAACCACGGAGAACAACCGATCAGAGCAGCCGGCCGCTAGAATTCTCCTCCAGACAGCGGCTGAGTTCGTCTTTGCTCTCTAGCTAGTGCCCAAAACCGTTCCATCGTCGGGAATCGAGCCCCAGGACCTTCCGCCCAGAGGCACTGCAATCACCAGTCAATGCCCTGAGCCACCTCTACGAAACCTCCCTGTCAGAGACACTGCAGTCACCAATTGATGCCCTGAGCCACCTCTCCAGGACCTTCCTGTCAGAGGCACTGCAGTCACTAATTGATGCCCTGAGTCACCTCTCCAAGACCTTTCTGTTAGAGGCACTGCAGTCACCAAATGATGCCCTGAGTCACCTTTCCAGGACTTGCCTGTCAGAACTGCAGTCACATTGATGCCCTGAGCCCTCTCCAAGACCTTTCTGTAGAGGCACTGCAGTCACCATGATGCCCTGAGCACCTTCCAGGACTCCTGTCAGAGTCACTGCAGTCACCAGTAGATGCCCTGCGCCACCTCTCCAGGACCTTCCTGTCAGAGGCACTGCAGTCACCAGTTGATGCCCTGAGCCACCTCTCCAGGACCTTCCTGTCAGAGGCACTGCAGTCACCAGTTGATGCCCTGGGCCACCTCTCCAGGCCCTTCCTGTCAGAGGCACTGCAGTCATCAATTGATGCCCTGAACCACCTCTCCAGGACCAACCTGTCAGAGGCACTGCAGTCATCAACTGATGCCCTGAAGCACCCTCCAGGACCACCCTGTCAGAGGCACTGCAGTCATCAATTGATGTCCTGAGCCACCTCTCCAGGACCACCCTGTCAGAGGCACTGCAGTCACCAATTGATGCCCTGAACACCTCTCCAGGACCACCCTGTCAGAGGCTCTGCAGTCACCAATTGATGTCCTGAGCCATCTCTCCAGGACCACCCTGTCAGAGCACTGCAGTCACCAATTGATGTCCTGAGCCACCTCTCCAGGACCACACTGTCAGAGGCACTGCAGTCACCAGTTGATGCCCTGAGCCACCTCTCCAGGACCACCCTGTCAGAGGCACTGCAGTCACCAATTGATGTCCTGAGCCACCTCTCCAGGACCACCCTGTCAGAGGCACTGCAGTCACCAATTGATGTCCTGAGCCACCTCTCCAGGACCACACTGTCAGAGGCACTGCAGTCACCAATTGATGTCCTGAGCCACCTCTCCAGGACCACACTGTCAGAGGCACTGCAGTCACCAATCGATGTCCTGAACCAGCTCTCCAGGACAACCTTGTCAGAGGCACTGCAGTCACCAGTTGATCCCCTGAACCACCTCTCCACGACCACCCTGTCAGAGGCACTGCAGTCACCAATTGATGTCCTGAGCCACCTCTCCAAGACCACCCTGTCAGAGGCACTGCAGTCACCAGTTGATGCCCTGAACCACCTCTCCAGGACCACCCTGTCAGAGGCACTGCAGTCACCAATTGATGTCCTGAGCCACCTCTCCAGGACCACACTGTCAGAGGCACTGCAGTCACCAATCGATGTCCTGAGCCACCTCTCCAGGACCACCCTGTCAGAGGCACTGCAGTCACCAATTGATGTCCTGAGCCACCTCTCCAGGACCACCGTGTCAGAGGCACTGCAGTCACCAGTTGATGCCCTGAGCCACCTCTCCAGGACCACCCTGTCAGAGGCACTGCAGTCACCAATTGATGCCCTGAACCACCTCTCCAGGACCACCCTGTCAGAGGCACTGCAGTCACCAATTGATGTCCTGAGCCACCTCTCCAGGACCACCCTGTCAGAGGCACTGCAGTCACCATTGATGCCCTGAACCACCTCTCCACGACCACCCTGTCAGAGGCACTGCAGTCACCAATTGATGTCCTGAGCCACCTCTCCAGGACCACCCTGTCAGAGGCACTGCAGTCACCACTTGATGTCCTGAGCCACCTCTCCAGGACCACCCTGTCAGAGGCACTGCAGTCACCAATTGATGTCCTGAGCCACCTCTCCAGGACCACCCTGTCAGAGGCACTGCAGTCACCAATTGATGTCCTGAGCCACCTCTCCAGGACCACCCTGTCAGAGGCACTGCAGTCACCAATTGATGTCCTGAGCCACCTCTCCAGGACCATCCTGTCAGAGGCACTGCAGTCACCAGTTGATGCCCTGAACCAGCTCTCCAGGACCACCTTGTCAGAGGCACTGCAGTCACCAGTTGATGCCCTGAACCACCTCTCCGACCACCCTGTCAGAGGCACTGCAGTCACCAATTGATGGCCTGAGCCACCTCTCCAGGACCACCGTGTCAGAGGCACTGCAGTCACCAGTTGATGCCCTGAACCACCTCTCCAGGACCACCCTGTCAGAGGCACTGCAGTCACCAGTTGATGCCCTGAGCCACCTCTCCAGGACCATCCTGTCAGAGGCACTGCAGTCACCAGTTGATGCCCTGAACCACCTCTCCAGGACCTTCCTGTCGGAGGCACTGCAGTCACCAATTGATGCCCTGAACCACCTCTCCAGGACCACCCTGTCAGAGGCACTGCAGTCACCAATTGATGCCCTGAACCACCTCTCCAGGACCACCCTGTCAGAGGCACTGCAGTCACCAATTGATGTCCTGAGCCACCTCTCCAGGACCACCCTGTCAGAGGCACTGCAGTCACCAGTTGATGCCCTGAGCCACCTCTCCAGGACCACCCTGTCAAAGGCACTGCAGTCGCCAATTGATGCCCTGAACTACCTCTCCAGGACCACCCTGTCAGAGGCACTGCAGTCACCAATTGATGCCCTGAACCACCTCTCCAGGACCACCCTGTCAGAGGCACTGCAGTCACCAATTGATGTCCTGAGCCACCTCTCCAGGACCACCTGTCAGAGGCACTGCAGTCACCAATTGATGTCCTGAGCCACCTCTCCAGGACCACCCTGTCAGAGGCACTGCAGTCACCAATTGATGCCCTGAACCACCTCTCCAGGACCACCCTGTCAGAGGCACTGCAGTCACCAATTGATGTCCTGAGCCACCTCTCCAGGACCACCCTGTCAGAGGCACTGCAGTCACCAATTGATGTCCTGAGCCACCTCTCCAGGACCACCCTGTCAGAGGCACTGCAGTCACCAATTGATGTCCTGAGCCACCTCTCCAGGACCACCCTGTCAGAGGCACTGCAGTCACCAATTGATGCCCTGAACCACCTCTCCAGGACCACCCTGTCAGAGGCACTGCAGTCACCAATTGATGTCCTGAGCCACCTCTCCAGGACCACCCTGTCAGAGGCACTGCAGTCACCAATTGATGTCCTGAGCCACCTCTCCAAGACCACCCTGTCAGAGGCACTGCAGTCACCCAGTGATGTCCTGAGCCACCTCTCCAGGACCGCCCTGTCAGAGGCACTGCAGTCACCAATTGATGTCCTGAGCCACCTCTCCAGGACCACCCTGTCAGAGGCACTGCAGTCACCAATTGATGTCCTGAGCCACCTCTCCAGGACCACCCTGTCAGAGGCACTGCAGTCACCAATTGATGTCCTGAGCCACCTCTCCAGGACCACCCTGTCAGAGGCACTGCAGTCACCAATTGATGTCCTGAGCCGCCTCTCCAGGACCACCCTGTCAGAGGCACTGCAGTCACCAATTGATGTCCTGAGCCACCTCTCCAGGACCACACTGTCAGAGGCACTGCAGTCACTAATTGATGTCCTGAGCCACCTCTCCAGGACCACCCTGTCAGAGGCACTGCAGTCACCAATTGATGTCCTGAGCCACCTCTCCAGGACCACCCTGTCAGAGGCACTGCAGTCACCAATTGATGTCCTGAGCCACCTCTCCAGGACCACCCTGTCAGAGGCACTGCAGTCACCAATCGATGTCCTGAGCCACCTCTCCAGGACCACCCTGTCAGAGGCACTGCAGTCACCAATTGATGTCCTGAGCCACCTCTCCAGGACCACCCTGTCAGAGGCACTGCAGTCACCAATTTATGCCCTGAGCCACCTCTCCAAGACCACCCTGTCAGAGGCACTGCAGTCACCCAGTGATGTCCTGAGCCACCTCTCCAGGACCGCCCTGTCAGAGGCACTGCAGTCACCAATTGATGTCCTGAGCCACCTCTCCAGGACCACCCTGTCAGAGGCACTGCAGTCACCAATTGATGTCCTGAGCCACCTCTCCAGGACCACCCTGTCAGAGGCACTGCAGTCACCAATTGATGTCCTGAGCCACCTCCCCAGGACCACCCTGTCAGAGGCACTGCAGTCACCAATTGATGTCCTGAGCCACCTCTCCAGGACCACCCTGTCAGAGGCACTGCAGCACCAATTGATGTCCTGAGCCACCTCTCCAGGACCACACTGTCAGAGGCACTGCAGTCACTAATTGATGTCCTGAGCCACCTCTCCAGGACCACCCTGTCAGAGGCACTGCAGTCACCAATTGATGTCCTGAGCCACCTCTCCAGGACCACCCTGTTCAGAGGCACTGCAGTCACCAATTGATGTCCTGAGCCACCTCTCCAGGACCACCCTGTCAGAGGCACTGCAGTCACCAATTGATGTCCTGAACCACCTCTCCAGGACCACCCTGTCAGAGGCACTGCAGTCACCAATTGATGTCCTGAGCCACCTCTCCAGGACCACCCTGTCAGAGGCACTGCAGTCACCAGTTGACGCCCTGTGCCTCCTGTTCAGGTGAGCGTCGCGGCAGAGGCAAGGAGGGTGCTGAAGGTGTTGAGTCGGTTGCAGGGGGGAGAGTGCACGCGCCAGTACTCACGGGGACGTCCATGAAGGGGATGTTGTACTGCGCGTAGTGCTTGACGAAGCACTGGGCGCGCTCCTCGTAGGCCTCTGTGCTCGCGTTGCTCCACCAGTTGCGCACGTTGCCGCCCTCGTCATACTTGCGCCCTGCACATTCAGATATTTTACGTATTTATTTTGTCAAAAACAGTAAAAAACTGTATTGACGATGGGGGGAAATATTATCTGCGCACGCTTTCTTCTATTTCAGAATCCCTTCCCAACACTTTAACTATTAATAGTTGAAAGATTAAAAGTTTTAAAAAATTAATAATAATAATAAAATAATAATAATAATAATAATAATAATAATAATAATAATAATAATAATAATAATAATAATAATAATAATAATAATAATAATAATAATAATAATAAATTTAAAAAACGAGAGATTAACATTTCAAAAACTAGATATTTTCGTTTCCGAGTTATAGAAAACTTATTTTTAACGGTAAGCGAACTGCAAATTTGATTTTTCGGCGTTGCTAACAAAATAGCAATTCACCGTCAGCTCTTCTACCACTGTAAGGTAAAGGAAAACTCAACAAAACGTGCGCATAGTGAAGCTACATTTACCTCCAGAAGCAAATCAAGGGACCGTCTCAGTATTTGCTCAATGGAGCAGGGAAACCGGACAAAAACTCGATCGAGATGGGGGTCATTGACCCGAAAGCTGAAGTACATTACTTGTTACAGGCATATTAATTCTTTTAAAAAAAATATAACATTGTTTTGTTAAAATAAAAATTATTTTTCTTTTTGATAATCAGTATAGTCTCCAATTGAATAGAAACAGTTATGCAGCAGAAAATATTTTACTTTTAACTTATATTTTTGCACATTCACGAACACTCAGGATATAATATAATACGCACGTATGTATTTGGCATTTAAGGTTGTATTAATCCGACTTTCGCCAACCAACGCTGTTCCCAACACTCGGCTCTGTTGTTATTTATTATTCACCCCTCGGGTAAGGAAGATATGTGCTGAAAATGGCGTATTCCCATAAATGTACCAAATAAATCAATTTCTGTGTTTGAGTAATGAAAATTGTTTTTGGGCGGAAATTGCAATGACTTGAGAAACAGAGTTATAAAAGTCTGATGTTTCGTAATTTCCGGAATAGCAGGCTCTCCGAATTTTTTGTATTTAGTTGACACCCGCGAATAGTTAATGCTTGTAACCATTTTCAACTTGTTTTAAACTCTTTGGAGAAATATGAATGACAATTCATCATTTTCTCTTAATGATATTTTATGTTTTATATGATTGTGTCTTCTTGTATATATACCTCAAATGTTTGTCTTATACCAATTGTGTTGAGAGGATGGCCACACAAATATTTTGCTGGTCAAACCTTGTAAAATAAAGACGGAATATTAGTTAAAATTTCACGTATTTTGTGAATTGTGGATTGTTACGGTCAAAATTATAAGAACGGCATTTTTGCGTTTCCCTACTTTTGTGAGAATGGGAAACCGAAACTTTTGGTCGGGAAAACATAAAAAAATTGCCAAAAATGCCAAGTTTGGTTCAACTACCTGAATTTTTCCAACCCGCATGATTTTGTCACGTGAAGTTTTTCGTTTCTATTTTTTGTATATCTTGGCAAACAAAAAAATTGGTTGAGCAAATCTGAGAAAACGATGGACAAAAGATTTGCCAATATTTGTTAAAATACCTTTATTTTTTTTGGAAAACTTCTCGGAGATAGATTGTGCGACTTTTGTTGAGCACGGTTGTTTTGGGAATTTGTTACACCACAGAGTAATTAATTATTTAATTAATTATGTTGCGTGATTGTTATCGCTTGCCTTCTCCGAAACAAATGAGATCCTACGCCATGCTATTGTCCAACCTCGTCTATAAACGTAAGAATATAGAAAACGCTCTTGAAGATTGAGGTGCATCAGAACTCGTCTGCAAAACACCGTGCCTGATAAATAACTGTTCCCACTCATGTTCTAAATGGACATCGTTCCGGGATCATGCTTGTAAGTCGTACGGACGCGATATTCGCCGATTGTAATATGCTGTAAAAAGGACAGCGTCCAGCGTGATTTCCTCTGGGACGCATTTGGGACATCAATCTATGGTTGTAGTGGCAAAACGTATAAATTGAAATGTTTGAGATCAGAAACGAAATGACATTTACACTAAGCATTTTTCACTAATCCTTTTGTTTTCTAGGCAAGCCGATACATTAATTATTTATAAGACGAGAGTACATCACATCTTTGTGTGAAACTGTTATTCGATTAAAATTCAATAAAAATGAAAAACAAAACAGAGGCAATTTTGTGAATTGAACCAATTAAATTCTCTGAATGAAAATCATAAACGAGTGAAATTAACCGTTGGGTAGTAGGTTCCTGAATCATCCTTTGCGGAGATAACGATGTTTACTTCGTCAAAAACATCTAACTTCCCTTCTATTATTGATATACGAGTAGTTCGATTTGCTGTCACCAGATTGCGTTGGGGCAACAACATAACTTCGCGATTCCAACCTTCAGATTGGCCCGTCAACTAGACACAAAGCTTTTCCAGCTGGTGTTATGACGTGTTCGTAATTGCAAGCAATTGTGGGAATGTTGTCACAACACGACGTAGGGCTGTGAGTCATAAATCGATATATCGAGTGTGTTGTCTTGTTCTTTTCCTTCTTTTATTCACGAAGCCATTTATTGTTTTTTTTAGGCTCATTGTGTGTTCTTTGTTAGTGTTTTCAGCAATATTTACTACTGTTCACATTTTATCCTTCTCTTTTGTTAATTTCTTCTTTCTTGAAAGTATTACTAGTCCAATTGGTGCTTTAGTTTCTGTGACTTTCTTGAGATTAAAGATGTTTAGATATACATATAATAGACTATTATATTATGCAGAAAAAGTGAGGTTTCAATATTTTTAATGTTAAGTTCCTAATACATTTTCTACATTTTGTACCAAAATAATATTCATAAAACATTGGTTTCTCAGATGATTCGAGACAAACATTACATTTCAATATAGTTGTAGAACTTCCTTTCCTTTCATGCAAATTTATTACCTTTTGTTACATTCCAAATTGCTTTGTCATATAATTCCATTATTCAAGTGCTTAAAAATTACAACAACAAAAGTAATATTTACAGAATCACTCCAAATCATGCCAAAATGTATAACGTCCATGAGTAAGCAAACACAATATAAAAATATGAAAACTTGATCTTGCTGGTGAAATGAAGACATTAAAATATCACACACTCTCCATGCTTCAAAACAAGATCCCCTATAACTTTTCAACCTCAAAAAGACACCAAGCATTACGAATTTATGACAACCACATTCAAATTTACATCATGTCCATTCGATTTAACACAAAAACATCCTAGAAACAAAGAAGTAAAAAGTAGGAAATAATGGCAATGAAAGACTTTTGAGAAAATAAAGGAGATTTGAACTACATCTCTTTCTCTTCCTCTTCATCTTCTTTTCTCTTTTCTTCTTCTCGTTCTAATCATTTCTTTCTCCGTCGTCTACTCCTTTTTTATTTCATTCCTTATCCTTCTCTATTCCATATATATTTTTCAATAAATGTTTCTCAGTTTCAATTAGCAAGTACTTGGTGTCCGTTTGTGGTTGGAAAGGAGGAGAAATCATGAAAAATGAAAACCAAAATGGAAGACAAAAGTGACGACGAGCTGTCAACATCAACAGGTACCATTCCGCATCTACAACCAGCCTCAATGAGTTGCGTTAAGAAAGCCACTCAACATCAAACGGGGTGCTGAATCAAACCACTCGTGACACACACGTCACCAACACGTCATGCCACGTCTGACAACGTCGCATCACCGTGGTGACGTCACCCACCGTCGTTGTCGAATCCGTGAGTGAGTTCGTGGCCCAGCGTCGCGCCCAGGAATCCGTAGTCCAACGCTCTGCACATGGATGGATGGATTATTTCGAGCTTCCCAGTGCGTCAACTAACGGGGTAAATAGTCCCGTAAGTGTAGTGTATGTTATTGCATGGAAGGTGACGGGTGACTTCACCACTCGAACGTGAAAGCATATATTTAACCTATCATTACTCGGGCATATTTTGTTATGCGATTACTCGTATGTTTGGTTTTATCTAACAACTGTTTATGTTTTTTTTGTTTTATTACGAATGAAATTCGTGCATTAATATTCTGTCATATTTTTTATTGACTTCTATAATTTGTATAGATGTAATAATGTACAAAGAAGTCATAAAGGCTCATAATTGTTGAATTTACTAAGCACTCAAATCAAAATGACAGTCATGAAGTGAAATATTATATAAAGCCGATTTATTGAAGGAAGGCAAATCATAGAATTCAAGTAATGCTATAAAAAGTATAATTTCACTATATTAAAACATACAGGGACATTTATGGTTTAAAATAAGCTTCCTTAGATCTACATTCATTGCAATCAAATAGTCTTTCTTGTTTGCTCTCTACAGTGGGGTTTGGAGCAAATAATACAATACTGTGTGAACCTGGTTTGCCTCTTCGGACAATAAGTGGAAACATGGACAACATGGGAACGATAATTTGAATAATTGTATTTCCCACTGAATTCTAGAAGACGTGCACAGAAAATGAAGTTACATTTATGTCCAGAAGCAAAACAAGGGGCCATCTCAGCATTTGCTCAATGGATCAGGGAAAGTGGACGAAAAACCTGATCGAGATGGGAGTCATTGACCCGGAAGCTGTAGTACAATAGTTGTTAACGGTTGTTTATACTCATTTATACAGTCCAAATGGTAAATAATGCGAAGTATACACAACGCGAATGTTCATTCCCGCCTGAGATATGGCATAATATTCTGGCGAAATACATCATATAGCTCCCAGACTTTTAGATTACAAAACGAATTGTACGAATAATAACCAAATCCCACCCACGTGATTCATATAAGCCTCTCTTCATTAATCTAGGAATTCTACCATTACCGTGTCTTCTTATTTACGAATCAGTGGGTTTTGTAAAAAATGACTTGCTCAAGGGCGAGAATATATTTTCAGAAAATGCCGAAGTCTATTACTATAACACTCGACGTAGAAATCATATTCATCAGGTGACAGTATCAACAGCTCATTACAAAAATTCACATACAATACATGTACATTATTTTACAACACTTTGCCAGATGACATAAAAAAGTTTAAATCCCAAGTAAATCGTTTCTGCTGCATAACACTGACCAGAAAAGTAACATTAATTTTTTTTTTACAAATATACATACGGGTCAATACCCCCATCTCGATCAGGTTTTTCGTCCAGTTTCCCTGATCCATTGAGCAAATGTTGAGATGGCCCCTTGTTTTGCTTCTGGACATAAATGTAACTTCATTTTCTGTGCACGTCTTCTAGAATTCAGTGGGAAATACAATTATTCAAATTATCGTTTCCATGTTGTCGCGGCATGAAGTAATAAGGGCCAAAATTTATTGCTTATTTATCTTTGAAAATAGATTTTATTACATGGGAGTTTTTTTGTTTTTTTTCTCCCTTTCAAAAATATCAAAATTTATTGCTTATTTATTTTTAAAAATAGATTTTATAAATAAATAAATAAATAAATAAATAAATAAATAAATAAATAAATAAATAAATAAATAAATAAATAAATAAATAATAAATAAATAAATAAATAAATAAATAAATAAATAAATAAATAAATAAATAAATAAATAAATAAATAAATAAATAAATAAATAAATAAATAAATAAATAAATAAATAAATAAATAAATAAATAAATAAATAAATAAATAAATAAATAAATAAATAAATAAATAAATAAATAAATAAATAAATAAATAAATAAATAAATAAATAAATAAATAAATAAAAAGTAAATTTCGATTCTTGCTAGGTTGCTCCCTGACATAACTTTTAACGCTCATATGTAATCAATACTAACTGAAACTTCAGCGAAAGTGTGGTGGACGATATTCTTGTTAAAGCTATGAATGTTCGTTGTTAAATTAAGTCAGGATGTAAGACAAAGTAGATTTAGATTAGTTTGTAAGTATCTAGTTTGTAAGCTAGGCCATACGTTATCTATGTAAATAGAATTTAAGAATAAATATTATATTGATATAAGGCATAAAAAACACGATTAACATGAGACACTAAAGTTTTCTGACCTTCACGCAAGTACTCAAGAAACAAAACGGGGTAAATAGCCGGTAGGAGAGTGGAGGTGATAACCGAATCAAAATATAACGCGATTGCTCGCGCATGAGAAAATTTATACGACGACGCACCGCAATAATCAGCGCCTTCTCAGATTTGATACGTTTCTCATTGCAGAACTGATAACAACGATGAACGCACGAAGAGTTGAAGCGTGCGGGGAAGCATTGTTTATACGTTATCTCCGTGCATTGAAATTTGTCAATGTTATTGAAATAAATCCAAAATTGTTAGATTTTTTCTAAGAGCACGACTAACGGCGGCTTATAAAGTTTCCCTTTTCGCGGAATCTCCACCAGCGAAGAGCCGTGCCAATCGGGACAAGCTCTAAGCCCCTTTTTGGTCTTCCGATTGATCGACTGATGAGTGATTCCGGACGCGTAAGTTCATTGTTCTTGTCGGTTTTTAACGCGAGAGGTGGCAGTGATCTTCCCCGCTGGATGGCAAGATCTACCCGTCAGATTGCAAGGTTTTTCCCCAACCAGGTCACTGCAGCGCCTCTAATCGGGAGGTCCTAGGTTCGAGTCCTGACGGCGGCAGGACTTTCGACACTAACTTTTCAGCTAGGTCGAATACAGCTGCTGTCTGGAGGAGAATTCTAGTGGCCGGCTGCTCTGATCGGTAGTTTTCCGTGGTTTCTCCGATCAACACCAGGCGAATGCCGGAGCAGTACCCTACCAAACGGGCCACGGACCTCCTTCCTTCCTCTTCCTTGTCCTATCCTCTCCCCTTATACACTTACACTAACATGCACTACACTACCACATATTCCGAGAGACCGGTCTGGAGCTTAGCGCTTGTCCCGGCTGGGGCGGTGCCCCGCTGGTGGGAGAGTCCTGGTTAGGGGGAAGCCCCACTAGCCGACGGTAGGTCGGTGCCGGATCTCACCATCCAGCGGGGGAAGATCACCACCATCTCCCGAGAAAAAACATGCACCACACTAACGGGACTAATGACCAAAGCAGTTGACGCGCCCGGAAACACGAAAAAAACAACCAAACCCAAGCAGGTATCTCCCACCAACAGGGCGCCGCCTCAACTGTGATTAGCTCTATGCTTCGGACTGGTCTCCCAATGAGTGCGGTAGTGTAGGGCATGTGTGAGTAAGTGTGTGATAGTAATGGGAGACGATATGACAAGGAAGAGAAAGGAAGGATTACACGCCCTCCATGACCCGTTTGTTAAGATATTGCTGCGGAATTCGCCTGTAATTGGTCGAAGATACCACGGAAAACTACTGATCAGAGCTCTCGTCCGCTACAAGTCTTCTCCAGACAACAACTGAATTTGACCTAGCTATCCAACTAGTATAGAGGCTTGAACCTGAGACATCCCGGCCAGAGTCACCGCAGAGTCAGCGACAATCCTGTCTCTGAATAAACCGGGTGGAAGACACGAATGAGTGTATGGAATACACATATGTAGACAGACACATGCATGTTGGAATCTGTGAATGCCTGTAAGTTTGTATATTTGTACACGAAATATAGATCCTTGTGTTTGTATATAGATAAGTATGGAATGTATGTCATATGGACCGCCTCAAAGTTGGTGTGTATACATATTTTAGATGCATAGATAGCGGTGGATTAATTGATATATAAGCATATTTAATATGTTTGTATGTACGAAGGGTAGTATGGCGTGAATGTATTTCTGAAGAAATTGGAGAGATTGCAAGTAATAGTTTCTAATGATCAATCTTGCTTTATCTCTCTATTCGGTGTCTAGTGAGAGAACATCCGGTTATGATGTTGTATTTTGTAAATAATAAGAGGTTATAATAAATCGTTATTTTTATAAAATATGACATTAATAAATATATGTAATATTAAAATAGTACGTCGCTACTCACTCAAGTCCTAGCCTGGAAAATGGGTAGTCCACAATCCCAAATGGCACCACTGAAGACATAAATGGAAACATTTTTACTGTACAATAATGGTATATAATAAAACTATCAAAACTTGAATAATGCTTTTTTTGTATACCAGCATTATAAACTACCTTTCCCGTTGCAAGAAATCTTTCATAAAAGGCCCATTTATGACGCAAATGGTGACGTATTAAATTTTACGGCACGAATGATTGCGTCATCACACATTCAGCCAATCGCAACGAGAGAATCTTGGGGTGGTGGACGTAAATGGAACAGCTGACTACGTGTTCTCGTACAGATGTCAAATACCCGAGACGTCTCAGAGAAGTTGATTCGCAATATTATGTTTGATTCTCTTAAAAATTTATAATGCTGTTATGCAAAAAAGAAAATATACTTTGCAACTGGTTTATAATGTTGCTTTATTGCATTCGTAGTAATTTGAAAACTCGCTCCTAATGTCGCTTGTTTTCAAAACATTTACTCATACAATAAAGTTTAACATTATAAGGAAATTGCATAAAGTACTATTATAACGATTTATTAACAAGTCTTAAAATGTAATAAATAATTTATGAAAAACTGTTTTCCTGACCAAATGCCTTCGATAATATGCTGAATATTGCAAAAATCGTGTCGTCAACATATAATGTTCTATCAGATTCTTTGTGCAACTTAGTATACAGCAAAAATATAGGTTGAAGTACGGGTTGACAATCGAACATGAAACGTTTTTCATCAAAAAGCTGATATTCTGAGAAATTGATGAAAGACATTCGGAAATGTATATTGAAACGAATGTTGCATTGAAAGTCATGCCAACTATTTGCACTTTTTGTCAGGTGTAATATATAATGTAGAGGAAGCGTCTTTATTTTTAATTTTGCAATTTTCGAAAATTTAGAAAGTTCAACGAAAATGAGATTCGCCCCTTTTTCTAAGTGTCCCTTCTTCTACACTTTAAAAATATTTAAAGAAAAAAATTGGAGCTGCTTTTGAGAAAATAAGTTTTTACAAATTGCACACATTTCAACCGCAAATTACACGGTAACTACTCGTTTCTTTTTTAAAAAAATATGCATGATTTATTTTGGAGATCTGATTTTTTTAAACAGACTTTGTCTGAGGCAAACGTTTTCTTTTGGTCTTTAATTTTGTAGTTGTGAAATGTTAACTTTTTGCAATTTTCGAAAAGAACGGAGAGACTTAGGAAAATGGGAATGGCACCTTCTTTTTAGCGTCTTTTATTACATTTGAGGAGAAATTTAAAAAATTAGAGCGATTTTCGAGATAAAAATTGTTAAAAAGCTTTTAACCGACAACATTTCTTGTAAAATTACACAAAAACTACTCATATTTACAAATAATTGAACATGAACTTATTTGAAGATCTGTCTTTACTTACAGATGGCATTTTCTTCCAAGGAATAAAATGCATTTGCATCTAATGGTCCTGTGTCATCGTCCCAACTGCAACATCAAAGTGCAATACATACGCTTCAATGTTTGAATTCTTTTCACACAATGTGCGCACCCATTCATACAAGGAATCTTACATTTTGGCTTTAAATATTGAGATAATAATCACCAAGTTTTCAATCTTAACAAAAGAAAAAAATGACTGGCCTGGAACTACAGTGGTCCATTGTACGAATAGACAATGTAACAACTTACGAATTGACTAACATTAAAACCATCTGCCAATACTAAAGTCGTACTTTTATTATGCGGCGCATACAACGACAAATTACACATAGATCACTTCAGAATGTATTAATGCTTACCTGTTCAGATGAAATTTACCTTAATCTGGATTGTATCCAAAATGTTTAACAGACCACTATAGTTCCAGGCCAGCCAATTATGACATACCACCAGGCCTGCCTAACTAAAGAATGACATAGAATGATAGTCAATGAAAAACCAAATAATAATTTCTTTACGAATTAATTTCGTCGTTTACAATACAATATTCATTATTCATTAGATTAATTTTTGCATATTAATATAAAATAGGTGAAGTTATATCATTCATAAGAAATAAATTCTAAAAACGAAATTGTTTCAAGCTATTTTCCATTAATATTTACAAGACATGGTAGAATATATTTCCGTTTCAAATTTCTTAGAAAATAACTGCCAATTTAGAGAATAGAAATGACTGTCATCCGATGTTTCCTGCTAAACAGAAACAAAACTTACTCTGTTAGATGGTGTTTATTTTTTAATCTTTGCAGCTTTCTGTTGTACCGGAAATCGAGAATTGCCAGTAAATCGTCCAGAAATGTGTCATCATGCAGCGTCAGCTGAAATGTTCGAAAAACTATTAACTAATATAAAACTAATTAATACAAGGAGTCTTACATTTAACAGTAATAGTTAAATATTTCTTAAACCAATCTATGAAATTAGATTATGTTCCCAATAACATTCGTCATTGACTTATGGTGTAACAAAAGTGTCAAGAGATTCGGTATACTAGGCAGGTCACCTTTAAGTAATATGTGCAAAAACAATCCCATGAGCAACATTTCTAAATCTGTTGACATGAAAAGAAATCCTCTGATGTAGGGGAAGAATATACTAGTATTATACTCGTGAAAAGCGCATAAAATTATCTTCCTAATATCAAAATTAAAAAGATTCTTTTGTGTAAGGAAGGAAGTAGAAAAGGAAGAAATGGAGAAAGAAAGAATGGGAATAAGAGGATAAGTAGGAAAAAAGGAAAGGAACGAAGGAGGAAAGGAATAAGGAGAAAAGGAACAAGGAGGAAAGAAACGATGAAAGAAGAAAAGGAGGAACGGAGGAAATAAAGAAGGAAATGAAAGAAAAGAAAAGGAGGAAAGAAAGAAAAGTGGAAATAAAGGAGAGACAAATGGAGGAAAGGAAGAATGGAAGAAATGAAGAATGGAGGAAGGAAAAGGAGGAAAGGGAGAATGGAAGAAATGAAGAATGGAGGAATGGAAGAATGTATGAGAGAAATCATGGAGGAAAGGGAGACGAAGGAAGAATGGAGGAAAGGAAGAATGAGAGAGGAAGCATGAGGAAAGGAAGAATGGAGGAAAGGGAGAATGGAGGAAAGGGAGAATGGAGGAAAGGGAGAGTGGAGGAAAGGGAGAATGGAGGAAAAAGAATGGAAGAAATGAAGAATGGAGGAAAGGAAGACTATGAGAGGAAGCATGGAGGAAAGGAAGAATGTATGAGAGGAAAAGGGGAAAGGGAGAATGGAGGAAAGGGAATGGAGGAAAGGAAATGGAGGAAAGGGAGAATGGAGGAAAGGAAGAATGGAGGAAAGGAAGAATGTATGAGAGGAACCATGGAGGAAAGGGAGAATGGAGGCAAGGAAGAATGGAGGAAAGGGAGAATGTAGGAAAGAGAGAATGGAGGAAAGGAAGGGAGCGCGGAGGCGGCGCGGGCGTACGTTGCGGTAGTGGTCGTCCGTGTCGAACCAGTCGGCGAGGTGCGGGGGGCCGCCGACGAGCAGGCGCACGGCGCGCACCTTGCGCAGCGCCGCGTCGCGCGTCTGCGCGTCCAGCCACCGCTGCGCGCGCAGCGACCCCTCGAACGCCCACGAGATGTCCGACATCATGCTGCGCACCTACGCCAACACAAACACACATCACTTTCAGGCATACAACATTCACGGCTCTTTTTTGTTTCTTTTTTTAAATTTAAGGCGGAAGATAAACCTCAAACCAAATAACAAGTCTGCAGCGCCTCTGACCGGGAGGTCCTAGGTTCGAGTCCTGACGGCGGCAGGATTTTCGATATTGGCTTTTCAGCTGGTCGAATTCAGTCGCTGTCTGGAGGAGAATTCTAGCGGCCGGCTGCTCTGATCGGTAGTTTTCCGTGGTTTCTCAGATCAACACCAGGCGAATGCCGGAGCAGTACCCTAACAAACGGGCCACGGACCGCGCGCGATCTTTCCTTCCTCTTCCTTGTCCTATCCTCTCCCCTTGCACACACACTTACTCTAACATGCACCGCACTACCACATATTCCGGGAGACCGGCCGGGAGCTTAGAGCTTGTCCCGGCTGGGGCGGTGCTCCGCGGGTGGGAGAGTCCTGCTCAGCCACCAGATTGGCATTCTCCGCTCTGTTTCGGAGACTACTGTGCTTTTATATCGTCTCCTATATTATTTCAGTAGTATAGATACCATTTGCGGCAATCACGTGCAACCAATTTTTATGAATACGGTCTGCAAAGAAAGAGAATTTCATGGAGACGAGACGAATTGTACTTTGACTTTAAAAATATGAAGGATTTTTTGAAAAATCGCTTCTAAATATTCATGCCAAATGCAACCCGCAACACTCGACCGTGTTTTCAAAATCCTTATAGATAAATAACTTCTAGACTAAGAATTCAAAGGTTAAAATTAAAATTTTGAGGCCAAAGACCTCAAGGGAACAATTTTACAGTACTATTTACATTATGAGTTCTTCTTAAACATTTAATTACATTTTTGCTGGTGCGGCGCTTCACGATATTGCCCTACCTGCTCAGAGACGTGCAGAATCTGCATTTGAATGTCAACGTAAACTAAATATATGATATTTTACGCCTTTGAAGTACATGGATGTACCTCTCTGCTCGGTAATAAAGTTCAATAAGAATATTACAATCTTGGCTGTCCGGGTGACGACGCGTTAATTTATGTGGTGCCGACGATTCGATCATCATGTCGTGATCTTCATCAGGGCTCGCAATGTTCTTGTTTATTTATAATAACAATCGCCAATCGTAGCTAGACTTTATCGTAGATTGTAATATTGACTCTGGCCGCGAATGCCTACGACTTCATTCAATAAGAATAGTTTATATTGACAAGGGTGTATTGTATTCTTATCAATTACAAGGAGACATATAGAGCAAGTGACGGAAGTTAAGAGGGTCTTGATGATAAAGATATATTACGGGGTTAATATGGAAATTGCAGGCCGACCTGGATAGCCGAGGTGGCTAAAAGCGAGTACCGTGTCAGCGCATCGGTCCGAAGGGTCGCGGGTTCGAGTCCCGCCTTGGGCATGGTTGTTTGTCCCTTGTCTTTGTATGTATGTGTTGTCGCGGAGGGCCTCGTGTTCTGCTGACCCCAGATCAGAGGAGCCCGCAAGTGTGTTGGTGTCTAGTGTATGGTCGAATATGCGTCTCATCGGGACGCAAAGGGTAACCGGCTGTCGGCTGGATAAAAACCATAGAAATAAGAAGAAAATGGAAATTGCAAAATAGGGAAAAGGGTGAGTATATGCTGGAGTACTCGCACGGGTACGCTAGTCTGCTTGTGAATGATTATTATCATTCATATTATCATTCATATTAAAGTGAATGTGAATGATTATTATCATTCAAGCATCTCAATACCTTTAGAGGAAAACTTTATACACGTAAGTGGTCGCTTAATTTTAACGCGGTTTCGGATCTTTCCGAAAAAAGGGGTTTGTACTAAAAAGAGGTTTGTACTAAAACTCCTGTTTTCTTGTTATATCTCTCGATTGATTGATTTTTTCGTGTTTCCGGGCGCGTGAACTGCTGTGGTCATTAGTCCCGTTAGTGTAGCGCATGTTTGTTTTTTTCTCGGGAGATGCGCGGTGATCTTCCCCAGCAGGATGGCGAGATCCGGCGCCGACCTACCATCGGCTAGTGGGGTTCCCCCTAACCAGGACTCTCCCACCAACGTGGTACCGCCCCAGCCGAGTCAAGCTCTAAGCTCCCGACCGGTCTCCCAGGATATGTGGTAGTGTAGTGCATGTTAGTGTAAGTGTGTGTGTAAAGGGAGAGGATAGGACAAGGAAGAGGAAGGACAGATCGCGCGCGATCCGTGGCCCGTTTGTTAGGGTACTGCTCCGGCATTCGCCTGGCGTTGATGGGAGAAACCACGTAAAACTACCGATCAGAGCAGCCGGCTGCTAGAATTCTCCTCCAGACAGTGACTGAATTCGACCTAGCTGAAAAGCTAGTGTCGAAAATCCTGCCGCCATCAGAACTCGAACCTAGGACCTCCCGAACAGAAGCGCTGCAGTACATCAGTTGATGCACTGAGCTACCGCTACCGGTGGCACTCTCATTCAAACGCGCAGTTAGCGATATTACTTATAATCCAACGATTTAATAGGTGTTATTTAGGTTCTTTCATTGAGTATATGATAGTTATATTATTTTAGTTTCATCTTTTGCATGGGGCCTTTCTATGTTTGTTTTTGATTATTGTAGTATAAAATAAATTTGTGAGAAACATACTTTAACGATTCTTAAGTTGACTAATATATTTATATTACGAAAATATATATCTATGTAATAGGATACCATATTTATACTTATTTATATTTTTTTATTTTAAAACGATTTCTTGGTACAGAAGTGTTTCTTGCCTACCCTTCACAAAAAAGAAGCATTATATTATTCTGATAAATTTGTGAAACTAACTCTAAAATTTATTTTATTTACAGTATTGTCCTCCTTTTTACGATGGAGTGACTGAATCACCCATCGTCTCAATTTGTTACAAAACATAACGAGCCTACTGCCCAGCAAATAATATTAAAATATTGTCGGTGCACATTACTTTGAAAAGGTGTTTTCTCACTTTACTAAAACCGGATGTCTTTTGAAACGCGCCAATTGCGGAGTGCACGAGGACTCACCGCAACGGTGGCGTTGGCCATCTCGTCCGCAGACATCACCCCGAAGGACGCCACGTCCGGCAGGAGCTTGTACATGGAGCGTGCGCAGAAGGTAGACCTGCGGAAGAGAGATCGACTATAGAACTACCTCATTGCGAATGGAAAATACATTATTGATCTACGAGAATTAACCATTTTTAAAAAACACAAAAACAAAAAGCTTCGAAAACAAGAAACAAATGAAAAAACGAAACAAATGACAATATCAAAATAAATAATTCTATACCTGACCATTTGACGATATAGAATGTAAATTTTTTGGCAATTGTTTCTCTCTCTCTCTCTCTCTCTCTCTATATATATATATATATATATATATATATATATATATATATATCAATCTTTTAGTATCACGTGAGAGAATTAAAAACGAGATATGAGTGTCAAATGAGAATAACTTAAAATATCCCTGTAAAAATTAAGTAATTGAACTTTTAGCATTTATAAGAAAAGTTTCGAATTAGAAACAAAAACTCTACTTCAATAAATATTATTTGCATACAGTAATGATAAATGATTTTGAAAAGGTGCAGAAGACATAGAAAGGAAGAAGAAGAAGAAGAAGTAAGAGATTAAGAAAGAAAGAAAGAAAGAAAGAAAGAAAGAAAGAAAGAAAGAAAGAAAGAAAAACTAAAGAAGAAAAAGTTGAGGAAATGGCAGGAAAAAGAAAAGCAAAATTATCTGAAGGGGACATTATACCTCGTGACTATTACTAATCGTATAATAGTTTAGAAATCAGTGAGCAATATACTGCGAACTCAGAACAACTGTATTCATAAAGTATAAATCGAACATCTTAGAGAAGTAAATCTAGATTAATCTTAGCATTTGCTCAACGGAATAAAGCCAAAAAATCTCATCGGTCATTGACTCGATGGGTGAATTACTACTACAATACTTATTACTGGTACGTATAGTATTTTAGGATTTTACACTACTAATGGAAACTGTTGCATTCAATATAATTGTATCATGAAGAAAAACTTTATTTTCCTTTATGATACTAACAGTGATGGGAAAAGGACGTACAAAAAGTAATTAGGAATGTCAAATGCTTTACTAAATTACAATTACAAATTACATTTTCAGGATGTAACGACCAAAATTACAAGTACAGATAATGATGTGTCGTTCTGTCAACTATTTCTAACAAACTAATCTTTTCTGAGCGCGCTGGAATGAAGCCACGTAAATTCTCCTATACCATGAACTTTCTTCTTGTTCAGTCTTGTTCGTGAACTAAATGAATTTACTCATTTGAGCGCTACGATTCAACTAATTTGAGCGCGACGATTCAACTCATTTGAGCGCGACGAATGAGATATTTCCCGAGTAAAAAGATCCGAATCGACATATTAAAAAAATATTCATGATTACATGCGCTGTAACGATAACTAAGATAAGTAACGATTACAATTTTATATTAAGGAGTAAGTTACGAGTGAAAAGTACATTCTGCTGAAAGTAATTATTACATGCTAAAATTACTAAAAATGTGATCGTTACAAGTAATTGAATTACTTTTACTCAATTACTACTAAAAAGGAATTAAATTTAATGCTAAAACATGTTATTAATAGCGTTGGCAATATTTGATAAAAATGTTCTCCTCCCCCAGTAAATAGAAAATATTTTCATTGGCAAACGAACTACAGATTTGATTTGAACATACGGGTAACGAAATGACTCACCTCTACTCCTCTTGCACCTAGCAAAATGAGAGTTCAAGAAAATCTACACCAAGAATGTATAAGTATCATTTACATTTCCAAAAAAACTGCAAAGGGCCATTTTAGCATTTGCTTAGTCATCAATACGAATTTTTAAAAACTCTGATCGAGATGGGATCATTATTTCAGAAGCTAATTTACAGTAATTACTACAAAGAGAAATAAAAAGTCTGGAAGGGACTTGTAGGCAGAGCGTCTTTAACCCTTTATTGACCAAGGGAGAATCATTTTTATGTCCACGCATTTTTAAAATTATCATAAAAATTGGAATAATGCAATTCAAACCGCTAGATTCTGACTTTGTATAAGACACAGAATGAATTTTATGGTTCTATCATTACTGTCAAGTTAGTAACTGTCACAACAAAATTATAAAGTCTGAGAGACATGAGGTGGGCACTAAATGACCCAGCCTTTAACTTGCAACCAACGTTTTCATAGGAAAAAGAGAATTACTACTAAACAACGAGGATTATTTTTCATATCAAAAATTTATTTTCCATTGTTGAAGATGGTAAAATATTTCAAAGTACTTTTAGTGAATGATATTGATCACTTTTTCCTCATGGCAGGATGCAGTAACTAAATGAGTAAATAAAAAATTATGCTAAAAAAATTTTTAAAAAAAAAAATATTAAAATGTTAACATAAATAAAGCCTGCGACGTCATATTGATGGTGGACATTTTTTAACCCTTCCTTGGAAAATGCGTTATGGAAACTAGTGCTGCTAAAATAGGACATACTTTCTCGCCTGTATTTTTTCGCTAACTTACACGAAATATACTCAAATTTTCGAAGAATTGTACATGATCTCATTTCAAAATATATCTTCAAGGAACAGATATTATTTAGGAAAAACTCTATCTTCATAATTGTAGTTGTAGGAAGACGCCGATTGTTTTTAAATTTTTACAATTTTTAAAAAATCAGAGTTTTCAATGAAAATGAGAGCTGCATCATTATCTTAAAAGTGCTTCACACTATCTAACATAGAAATTATTCACAAAAGATGGAGCCATTTTTTTTTAATTTTGAAAATGCTCCAAAAGATTCATGTAAAGTACACCCAAAATTAAAATAAGTTTCAAATTCAAGTGGCCGTGACAAAAGCCAAATCGATTTTTCGGTATCAAGTACCCACAAAATATGGATTCTAGCTACACGACGTGTTAGAGAATTTTTCCCTAAATTTACCAACTGGATTCGTTGCCAGGGCCCTGAAATCAGAGTTTTCTACCGAAAATTCGCCGTTTTTTTGGCGCAGCATTACATAACTTCTCTTCTGCAAAAGAGGTAGCGAGAATGTAAAAAAGTCCCCTCACCTCACTGGTGGAGAAAATTCACGATGCACGGTGTTGAGGTATTCCTCCTTGATTTCTCTCAGGGTGAGGCTGGTGTACGGCCCAAGAGAGCGCACCACTGCCCACCACATATAATCAGCTGAAACACGAGGCATAGGGCGATTTTCCTAAGGATGAACCAAAGTGATAGCTAGTGCTGGCAACATAACTGAAGGTTCTGTGGTCGTTGTGCCCTCGATCTCAATAGACCCCCTTCCCGCATTCGTTCGTTTGCAGTTGGCTAATTTGTAAATGGCTTCGACACTTCCTTTTGTGGTGTCCTTGTCCGACAAAAATATAGTGCGCTGCGAGAAATAAATGATATTAGGATGTGCAGTGTTATGTGCTCTTCTGTAAAAATTCTTTTTTCCATAAAAATTATATTAAATTTACTTTTTGTGTGATACATATTATGTTTGTTTTAAAACCGAGACGTGAAAGCGAGATGCGTACCGGTGCACGTGTTTCCGGCTTAAAATCATTTTACTTTCTATTTACATTCGTGGCAGTTTTCTTTTACTGATTGTGAGAGCATGTTAAGAGATTTTCTACATACGTAATTAAATTTAAATATTTCCCGAACTCACGTACGTGCATGTACCTCAGCGAAACTCTTAGACTTCATAGGGATGTTTTCACAGAAGCCATTACCAAACACATTACGAAGAGGCGTGGTTAAACAGCTGTCGCGGCGGAGGGATACTTCTCTGAATTACATGTTCACTTGTTTTCGCGAACTGTCACTTTGGCTCATCCTTAGGAAAATCGTTGTATATAGAGAGAGGCGATTGATTATTTGATTATTGGTTAACAGATAAGTAGATAATATTTTATTATTGATTAATAGATTGATTTCTAGTGAGAGCTAATTAATATCTAGATATATAGATAGGAAGTTACATAGATTTTTGATTTTTTGATGATTGATTAATAAATAGACCGTCGTTGATTTTTTTTATTTTTGATCAATAGTTAGGTAGGCTTTTAGGAATGACTGAATTCGAATTAACAAATTTGAAGGAAATGAGGTGTTTATAAGAGAAGATTTTTATCTGTCTTCTGTTACAAGAAAAACATACTCTACCTGCAAACTGTAACAAATGACTATTGTAAAAATCACTACTGTAGAAGGAAAGATGAAACGTAAACGACATATTCGCTCGGGTTTTTGACGTTAGCCATTTAGATTGGTCGAATTCAGCGGCTGTCTGGGGGAGAATTCTAGAAGCCGGCTCCTCTGATCCTCTTGTCCATAGTTTCTTCGCTTGATTGATTGATTGGTGATTCCAATCGCGTCAAATGTTAAGGTAATTAGTACCAAAACATTAGTGCATGCTTTTTCCTCGGGATTTGGCGATGATTTTCCCCCGCTGCATGGTAAGATCCGGAACCGATCTACACATAGTCCAGCGGAGTTTCTCCTATCTAGATATCTCCCACTAGCGACGCACCACTCCAGCCGAGACAAGCTCTAAGCTTCCGCCTGGTCTCTCGACAAGTACATTAGGGCATGTAGGTGTGTGTGTGTGTGTGTGTGTGTGTAAGGAGTGAACATAGAACAAAGAAGAGGAAAGAAAGATCGCGTGCAGTGCGTGACAGCCTCTGACCGGAAGGTTCTAGGTTCGAGTCCTGATGGCGGCAGGATTTTCGACACTAGCTTTTCAGCTAGGTCGAATTCAGTCGCTGTCTGGAGGAGAATTCTAGCGGCCGGCTGCTCTGATCGGTAGTTTTCTGTGGTTTCTCCGATCAACACCAGGCGAATGTCGGTGCAGTACCCTATCAAACGGGCCACTGACCGCGCTGAAAAGCTAGTGTCGAAAATCCTGCCGCCGTCAGGACTCGAACCTAGGACCTCCCAGTCAGAGGCGCTCAGTTGATGCACTGAGCTACCGCTCCCGGTGCCTGGTTGGAGAAACCCACGCAAGACAACGGGTAATTCGGCGCCGGATTGCACCATCCAGCGCAAAAAGGCCACCGCTAACCCCGAGATAAAAAGCATGTACTGTACTTATGGGACTGACAACCGTACCAGTTGTCGCGCTGGAAGACATAAAACAATCAACCAATCAAACCGTCACCCGAATCCCGCTGGGGACTCGCCAACTCAAGGACAGTGTGTGCCAGCTGTAACCCGATTTGTATGTGATGTTAACCCTTTCACTGCTACGCATTAGGCGCGCCGGCCGCCGCGTAGTGCTGAGTCATCTGGCCGCCACCACATCCCGTGTGCTGAATACTTTTTTCGTGCGATCGTGTCTTCCGCGCGCTCTCAAAACATCACATACTTTCCATCCTTCTTTTTGATCCGGGCTTTGGACCGACACGGTCCGTTAACTGTCCAGGGTTCGCCATAGTTCAAAATAATTAAAAATTAATATCAAAATGAAATTAATTGAGCCAGAATCCATGAAATCGTACTAAAAAACAATGCCAAACAATACATAATCTAAAATCCATCTAATACATAAATCGAAAATCAAAACGTACCCCACACTAGGAAAGGAAAATCACAAGTTTGGAGCAGAACTCGCAAATGTGTTGAAGGAAACATGGAGGGTGAGTATACAAAAGGATTTATGAGGGTACTGCAATAAAATTTTGACCCGCGCGCGCTTGGGTGGGCCGCACGCGGGCCCTGGGACGGTCCGCGGTGCAGACAGTCAAATCGCTTCCACAACAAGTGAAAAATCTCGCAAAAGAAGCATTGAAACGCTCTCTAGTAGGCACCAAAATGAACTTCAAAGTTTCCAAGTTTCCATGTCGCGGCAATCGCCTAATTTCAAACGCGATCTAACAACGGCCACGAGAACCCGAAAGGGCAGCCTGACGCACCGGTGCGTGAGTAGCAGTGGTGGCACGGAAAACTCTGACGTACCAGTGCGTCGTTAGCACTCACGGCACGGCAGTGCTTGACGCACGGGTGCGTCGTTAGTAGTGAAAGGGTTAAGTTGGCTGCACTGACCGACGATGTCGGCGCCGGTCTCGTCCAGCAGCTGCGCCAGCTGCTCCACGAAGGCGCGCGAGGCCACCAGCACCTGATTGGCCTCCCGCGTCGCCACGCCCGCGTCCTGCAGCGCCGCCTCCGCGAAATCCCGCCACTTCATCTGCAGCAGCAACGCGCATGCGCCGACGCGTCAATCAACGAACGAATCAATCAACGAACGAATCGATCCAGGAATTAATCAAGGAACGAATGTACAAACGAATAAATGAACGAATCAATGGACGAGTAAATGAAGGAACCAACCAACTAACGAATCAACGAATTATTGGTTGCGTTAATAAGTGTGCGATGGTTCTGTTTTATTGATTCATCCATTCATTCACTGATCAGTTCAGCCTTTCTTTGTTCGTGTGGTTTTTTATTACTTCAATTACTCATCTACTCGTTCATTCATTTGTTCAAACATTACATCAAACAGTTGTACATTCATCTGTTTGCTCATTCACTGAACAATCCACTAATTTATTCATCCACTCACTCACACGTCAATTCATTCATTCACTTGTTTGTTGACCAATTAATCTGTTTGTACGGACGTTTTTTTCAATCTTCCGTTCATTCACAAACATTGACGCATCCGAAGAAGGGTACATTAATTTAACATTAGAATCCATGTGTTTAAATTTTAACTTATGGGTCTACAATGCATTTAACATGGACTCGTGGGTTTAAATTAATAGGTCAAAAGCTCTCCTCCTGGAATTCAATGACACGTTTTAAAAAATATGGCTATTACTAATCTTCTATACGAAGGAAAGTCCTGTAATTTTTATTTATTTATTTTACGTCAAAAGTAGTTCAAAACTGTGTGACGTGCTATGGGTAGAAGTGAATTCTGTACACGTTTTCAAAATTCTGTGATCCCATTCCTAAGACATATGCTAGTTGAATTTTGAATACAGAAAAAAAATTAGCGTTTTTTGCAAGGATTGTTAACAAAAGTATTCGCTCCGATGTAATAAAATATATTTTCAAGGATAAATCAGCAATAAATTTGGGCTCTTATCCCTCATCATGTCCTTCGTCAGCACGACAAATGACGAGAAACTCCGGAAAATAAAATCACATATATTTTACATGAAATAGCATATAATGAAAATAACTCAATCTCAACAAACACTTTTCTAAAGCGTTGTTAATTGGTCTAGAAGAACTACAACCTTCTGTATGCGCAATTAAAATACTGGAAAGAACTGCTGGAAGCTGATCATTCATCACACCCACTGCTGTTATCTTCATTTGTAAATGACTAATTCTGTTTTTACCGGAAACACTTTGAACATTTGATGCTCTTCCAAAATCACCTATTTTTCTTCGCTCGTTTTTTTTAGACTAACTCACTTAAGACCGAGTCGATATTATTCTATGATGCATAAACGTTCACACTACAAGATGCCATCACTAACTCAATTTTCTCAATTTCAGACTCAGTTACTTTTTCGATAATTGTGAACGTTATTAATATTAACTATAAGTCAACGAATAAAAATATATTTTACGTTCAGCATAAATGAAAATTCTGCATAACACAGTATCAATTCAGCTAGATAATGTACCTGCAGCCAGTTGTCCGTTTGTCCGCTTGTAGCGTTGTCCCAGACCTCTTGCAGCTCCTCTATGCTGGCCAGAAACCAGTCGTCCGTGGTTTCCGCGCTTACGTTTCCAACCAGCTGCAACGATCAAAAGAAAAATAGAGGAAAGTACGAATGGAGGAAATAAAGAATGGCGGAAAGGAAGAAAGGAGGAAAGAAAGAAAGAAGGGAAGGAAAAAAGGAGGAAAAGTACAAAGGAGGAAAGGAAGAATACAAGAAGAAAGGAAGAATGGAGGAAAGTACGAAGAGAGGAAAGGAAAAATGGAGGAAAGGAATGAGGAAAGGAAAAATGGAGGAAAGGAATGAGGAAAGGAAAAATGGAGGAAAGGAAGGAGGAGGAAAAGAAGAATAAAGGAAGAATGGATGAAAGGAAGAAAGGAGGAAGTGTCAAAGAAAGAACGGAGGAAGGAAAATGGAGAAAAGGAAGAACGGAGGAAAGGAAGAAAGGAGGAAAAAGGAAAGGAAAGGAAGAAGGAAAGGAAAAATGGAGGAAAGGAAAAATGGAGAAAACGAAGAATAGAAAGAAAGAATGGAGGAAAAGAAGACTGCAGTAAATGTAAAATGGAAGAGAGGAAGAGAAATGAAGAAAGCCAGCAAGGAAGAGAAAAGAATGGAAGAAAGAAGAAAAAGGGAGAAAAGAGGAAATGGAGAACGAAGAAAAGGAACGGAGGCTTGGAGCCGTGAAGTGAAAACTCGTCATGACTAGAGACTGGATTTTTATGTAGGTTCTTTTTGTCTTTCTATTACCGTTTCCAAAACCGAAATCTAGGCGAATCGTCGCCATCCTAACACGGTATCGAATTTTTCCGTTACACACATTTACATATTTAGTACTACATTACACATTTTACAATTTGCCCAAAATATTTTTTAATCTATCAATTTTATTACATATTTTTGATGAAAAGAAGTATTTAATAAAATCAGTTTTATTCCCTACATAATTAGTAAGTACTGTGGGCTCGATGTCCTGTGGGCTTTAAAGTTTCTTGTTTGAGACCCCATTGAAATTTTGTTGTTTAAGCCTGCTTTAATTTGTTTTGTTTGAGACCAGATTGAAATGTTTTTTGAGTGATATTCTGATTATATTGATTGAGCCGCTTTTCAAAGTGAGTTGTTTGAAACGCGTTTGAAAGTTAGGAGAATGTTTCAAAGTTTATTGTTTAAGATAAATCTTAACGTTTATTACTTCAAGGGATCTTTGACGTCTGCTGTTTTGTAACGCGCCGTGTGCTCCTCACCATCTCGAGATGCTGCTCGAAATCGACGACGGCCTGTGCGGCTACGTAGTTACGGGAGCGCTGCCGGCATCCCCTTGAGGTCACCGCTCGTGATGTGGCCAAGCGCGTCCATTACGCTGCTTATTCGAACCGTGTTTAAAAGTTATTTTAGACCCGATTGAATTTTATTCTTGATTATAACGCGTTTTAAAGTGTGTTGTTTGAGACCCTATTGAAAGTGACTTAAAGATTTTTGCAAACGATTGAAATTTTGTTGTTCAAGCCGTGTTTAAAAGTTTTTTGTTTAACCTGATTAAAAGTTTCTTGTTTGAGTTCCGACTAAAAGTTTATTGATTGAGCCGCGTTATTCAGATTCTTGTTTGAGATAAATGTTAACTTTTGTCGATTGTGCGGAGCTCTGACGTCTGCTCTTTTGTAACATGCTGTGTGGGCGAGCGCACGCATTACGTTGGTTGTTCGAGCCGTGTTTCTAAGTCTTTTTAGACCCGATTGGATTTTACTTTTGTTTATGCCGCGTTTTAAAGTGTGTTGTTTGAGACCCCTATTAAATCTGAGTTTTAAAGATTCCTGCAAACGATTGAAATTTTGTTGTTCAGCCACGTCTTAAAGTTTTTTTTGAGACTCGATTGAAAGTTGGTGGTTTGAGATAAAACATTTGTTGTTTAAGCCGCATTTAAACGTTTTTTGTTTAACCAGATTAAAAGTTTTTTGTTCCCCAAAAGTTTATTGATTGAGCAGCGTTTTAAATATATATGAACTCTCGTTGTTTAAGTGGCGACTTAACGTTCTCTTTTTTCGCAACTGGCCAATTGCTGCTCACCGTCTCGAGGCGCTGCTCGAAGTCGACGACGGCCTGCGCGGCGTCGTAGTAGTCCTGCACGCGCAGCGCCGCCTTCACGGCCTTGAGGTCTCCGGAGGTGATGTGGCCGAGCATTAAGTTTAAAAGTGAATTATTCGAGACGATTATTCGAGACATGTTTCAAAGCTTTTTTAGACCCGATTGAATTTCATTTTTGTTTAAGCCGCATTTTAAAGTGTGTTGAGACCCCTATTAAACCTGATTTTTAAAGATTCTTGCAAACGATTGAAATTTTCTTGTTCAGCCACGTCTTAAAGTTTTTTTTAGGCTCAATTGAAAGTTGGTGGTTTGAGATAAAAAATGTGTTTTTGAGACGCATTTAAACGTTTTTTGTTTAACCTGATTCAAAGTGTTTTCTTTGAGACCCGACTAAAAGTTTATTGATTGAGCAGCGTTTTAAATATAAATCAACTCTCGTTGTTTAAGCGGAGATTTAACGTTCTCTTTTTTCGCAACTGGTCATTTGCTGCTCACCGTCTCGAGGCGCTGCTCGAAGTCGACGACGGCCTGCGCGGCGTCGTAGTAGTCCTGCACGCGGAGCGCCGCCTTCACGGCCTTGAGGTCTCCGGAGGTGATGTGGCCGAGCGCGCGCATGACGGCGATGGTCTTGGCGGCGTAGCGCACGTCGGCGGCGGCGGCGCCCTGGGCGTCGGGCGGCGCCGGGGCGGCGCCGTCGGCGCGGGCGGCGCGCGCCACCAGGCGCTGGATGTCGGCCGGCGGGCGTCGCGGCGCCACATGACGCCCCACGCGCTCCTCGTACAGCGGGTACCTAGCGAGGTGAGAACAGGCTGGCTTTGGACACACGCTGTTTGCTCCGAGTGCTTTGAATGGCCAATATGACGGGGCTGGGAGCGGTGGCTCAGTGCATCAACTGCTGTCCTAAGTGCGAGTCCTGACGGCGGCAAGATTTTCGACACTAGCTTTTCAGCAAGGTCGAATTCAGTCGCTGTCTGGAGGAGAATTCTAGCGGTCGGCTGCTCTAGTCGGTAGTTTTCCGTGGTTTCTCCGATCAACCCCAGGTGAATGCCGGAGCAGTACCCTACCAAACGGGCCACGGACCGCGCGCGATCTTTCCTTCCTCTTCTTTGTCCTATCCTCTCCCCTTACACACACACTTACATTAATATGCACTACACTACCACATATTCCAGGAGATCGGTCGGGAGCTTAGAGCTTCTCCCTGCTGGGGCGGTGTCCCGCTGGTGGGAGAGTCCTGGTTAGGGGGAAACCCCAGTAGTCGACGATAGGTCGGCGCCGGATCTCGCCATCCAGCATCCAAACATGCACTACACTAACGGGACTAATGACCAGAGCAGGTGACGCGCCCGGAAACATGAAAAAATCTATCAATATTAGATATTGATCTAATATTGATCTCCCGAGAAAAAACATGCAGTACACTTACGGGACTAGTGACCTAAGCTGTTGACTTAGCCAGAATCACTAACCAACCAACTGATAACACGGTGAAGGAGAACCAGAATGGGCAAAATTGATAAAAATATATATTTTTACTTTTTTAAATCATTAATTACTTTATAGTTTTCAGTGTTAAATAAGGCAAGTTTCGTCGTAATATATTATCTCTAAGTTTTTTTTTTCTCTAATTTTGAAGTTATGTAGTGTGAAAGTGGGCGTGTCCACTTCCACACATTGTGGGCGAGCTTCAATGTCGTGGGTATTTTTCTGCTTTCGTTGTGAGAAAAAGTTAATAGGTTTCTTTCAAGTGTTGGACACGGAAACAGGATTACTTGTTTCTTGTCCAACGAGAGAATGAAGTAGATGTAAACAAACCGGAAAAGATCCGTCCGCCGAAGCGGGTGGTCCGAAGCCTCTGCTGTTATCTATAACAGTTAATTATAACTGTTATCTGTTAATTATAACAGTTGCCAACGCTCCGCTATCACCGCCGCGCTCTCTGTGGCGAACTAAAGTTCATCTACACGTTGCACACTATTCTTCAATCTAAGGAAATCTGCAGCTTGCGCGGAATAAATAGACGATTACAAGTCAGGGAACGACATCCAGGCAAGCAAAAGAATAAATCACTCAACACTTTTATTGTTATAAATTAATGGTATTAAATTATTTTTTAGTCTTAATAGTAATGCAATTTTATTGCCAATTTGACTACGAAATTCATTTACTCAACGCAAATTTTTGGCTGTCCCGTGCCTTAAATATGAAACGTTGAGTTTTTTGTTAATACACAGAAGGCAAATATTTGCGCAAAAATTATATTTAATTGAACATGAAATTTAGACGTAACTTACTTGAAAAAAAAAAGTGTTGACTCTGAATCTAACAGTGGCTACATCGCTGCCAAGCTTGAACCTTCAGAGGAACTTGAGCCGTTGCTGATTATTGAAGAATCAAAAACAGTATCAGAAACACCTTCCAAGTCACACATTCTCTGTTCTTACCATATTACATGGTCAGTACACTGACGCCACTTCTCCGATGTAACCGCAAAACTAATGCGATATACACGGTCCGCCATTAGTAAACTACTCCGCTAGATACATGACATCCGATTATGTTCGCATGTCCTTACATTTCACGCATCAGCTCATCCCTATAATTTAAAGTAAATAATCAGTTATGTATTTTCGCGTATTATTACGCGTGTTCTGTTGTATATAACATAGTTACTTGAATTTCACAGAACTATTTTCTTACGCGTATGCTTAGAATGTGCGAGGACGAGTGTGTATCATGGACTTTCAGCCAATCATCGATTCCATACCTACGGGTTGTTTAGATCTACCTCGTTCTCTCGTGGGACTAGGAATGGAATCAGTGGCGGTCGGTACGGAATTCTATTGGTGGTGTCAGTTAGTGATGCATCATCGGTAACAAAACATCGATGTTAAAAATTGTAACATCGATGTTAATCGATCAAAAACCATCGATGCTTTTAAACATCGTTGCGATGATTTAAAACTGGTTTAGTAATCTTTAAAGTAAAATTCGTGAGGACAAAATTTAATTACACAGTGACCATGATTATTAAGTTATAATGAAGATTAAACTGAAATAAAGTAAAAATATTACGGAAAAAATTAGACTGAAAGCCTGCGCGCCTATAGAGATGTCAAGAGGTCGCAGCTTCCTGACCTAAAGAAGGGTACGGGAAGAGGAGAGGAAGCGTTACGCTCATGGCATACGCCGCCTCTCTATGTGCTAAACACAAAAAGATGTACGAAATTCCAGGGCATCCGGGGTCTGAGCGAGAGATAGTCTGCGCGATGAAGATAGTGCCATTAGTGCACTCTGGGGAGGAGAATGTGCACTTCTGTGTCACTTCGCTTATGACACCATGCCGTCTTTAAGAGACATGATCATTAGTCCTGTTACTGAAAGGAAGCCCTTGAGCTAGTGACCCTACTCGCCTCAGCGACCCTATCACCCCGAAAGGAAGTCCCTGAGTTAGTGACCCTACTCACTCTGGGAGGAAGCCCTTGTTCTAGTTCCCCGCCCCGGGGGAAACCCTTGAGCTTGGGCGGCGCGACGGCGAGGTCCCCAAGGGGAAAGGAAGTTAGACCCTTCATCCCAGAAGAAACCCCTTGTAGTAGTGACCCTACTCACCCCGAAAGGAACCCGTTGTGCTAGTGACCCTACTCAGCCCGAAAGGAACCCCTTGCGCTAGAGACCCTACTCACCCCGGACGGAAATACCTAAGCTAGTGGCTCAACTCACCCCGGAAGGAACCCCTTGTGCTAGAGACCCTACTCACCCCGGGAGGAAGCCCCTGAGCTCGTGACCCTACCCGCTTCGGAAGGAATTCCTTAGCTAGTGGCTCAACTCATCCCGGAAGGAATTCCTTAGCTAGTGACCCTACTCGCCTCTGACGGAACCCCTTGTGCTAGAGACCCTACTCACCCCGGCAGGAAGCCCTTGAGCTTGGGCGGCGCGACGTAGAGGTGCGCGCTGGAGCGGTCGCTGGGCTCCGCCGCCACGTCCAGCGCCACCAGCAGCGGCAGGCCGCGTGCGCCGCCGACAGGCTGTCGGTGAGCGTCCAGTTGGTGGACGGCGCCGTCCGGTTGCCGCCCGTGGACGGCGGCGCGTGCAGCTGCAGCGCCGTCAGCAGCTGCCACAGCGGCTTCACGCTGTCCGCGTCCGCCAGCGCTGCGCACGGAACGGGTTGCTTTGGTTTTTTCGTGTTTCCGGGTTTAGTCCCGTGCATGTGTTTTTGGGAGATGGCGGGACCTGCCCGCTGGATGGCGAGTTGCGGGCGGACCTACCATCGGCTAGTGGGGCTTCCCCCCCAACCAGGACTCTCCTACCAGAGGGGCACCGCCCCAGCCGGGACAAGCTTTAAGCTCCCGACCGGTCTCCCGGAATATGTGGTAGTGTAGTGCATGTTAGAGTAAGTGTGTGTGTGCAAGGGGTGAGGATAGGACAAGGGAGAGGAAGGAAAGATCGCGAGCGGTTCGTGGCCCGCTTGGAAGGGTACTGCTCCGGCATTCGCCTGGGGTTGATCGGAGAAACCACGGAAAACTACCCATCAGAGCAGCCGGCCGCTAGAATCCTCCTCCAGACAGCAGCTGAATTCGACCTAGCTGAAAAGCTTCGAAAATCTGGCCGTCAGGACTCGAACCCAGGACCTCCCGGTCAGAGGCGCTGCAGTGACATCAGTTGATGCACTGAGCTGATACCGGTCGGAATGGATGAGCTGATTCGTAAATTTGGATTGATGAATGGATAGTTAAAGGAAGTAGCGAAGTATTGTTGCATATAGAGGGATGCATCGATGGGTAATTAATGGATCAATGAATTGTTGCGTAAGCGGATGAGGGAATTGATGTATAACTGAATGAACCAATGAATGATTGTGTGTAATGAATGTATGGATGGATATGTGTATACATACAAATTGT
Organism: Teleogryllus oceanicus; assembly: GCA_964035755.1. Lineage (NCBI taxonomy): Eukaryota > Metazoa > Arthropoda > Insecta > Orthoptera > Gryllidae > Teleogryllus > Teleogryllus oceanicus. The sequence continues at coordinate 39,648,707 of CAXIVR010000013.1, forward strand.
TAATTCGATTCATAAATGGATAAATAGGTGTTTTTAAAAGGAAGGAAAATCATAAATGGATGGATGGAGGGGCGAATGACAGGATGGATGAATGGGTGAGTGGCTGCATCAAATAATGCATGAATGTAAAAGGGGACTGATGATTGGATGGGTAAACGTGTATTGAGTTAGATAAATGGATGAATGAATAGAAAGGTAGAGGGGGAAGTCGGGTAATTCGTAGCATTTTCAGCAAAATTCAACTTTATTAGCTTCTAGTGGGTCTACATTAACTAAACATTTAAGGTTTTATTTTATCGTTTAGGAATATTATTGTACATTGCAAATCACCCCCTGAACTTTTAAAAAATGAACTTTTCATGGTTTTATCACAATTTTCTTAAAACAATATCTAAAATTTACATATATCCCAGACTGTGGGGCAAATGTGAACTGTGCTTGGGAGTCCTTTAAGAACTGGATGTATTGCTGTTGGGTCAAATGTGTCCAAAAGAGCAGTTTCAGGTAAAAAGAACCAAACGGCATTTTTTGGGGAAGGGGCCGTCAGGACATTTTTTCGCACCTAATCTTTCTTTTTCTTGTTCGTCCAATTTATCATCAGTCAATGTAATCATCATCAATCAATCATCAAATCAATCTGCTATCAAATTCCCAATTTTTCTAAATTGAGTACTCGTTTATCCGAAGTACACTTTTTCTCATTCCAACCTATATGCAGTTTATTTGCGAATGGATTAATGGATTATTGGATGGACACCAGAATGATGGATGGGTAAATAGATAGGTAAATACGCATAAGGATGGATAAATATTTGTATGGAGAAATGGATGTGGATTAACGGATAGATGGGTGGATGTACGCATGAATGCATGAAAAATGATGTATAAATGGGTGAATGGACCCATTAGTAAATCAATTAATGTAACAATTTTTATAATGATGTAATGTAGTAATGGATAAATGGAACGTAATAATTAACAACGCAAGTTGCAGATAGACACACAGTATAAATACTGTCTCACTGACATATGAGTTTGTTCTGTATTCAAACTGAAACACAATCGTGCTGCAGAATATGTGGTTGTGTCATTTATTGGAATAGGTGTTGAACAAATATATTTGACCACGTAGATATTAAATAAGTGTCATTGTTAGATCTAAGTGGTAGTTGAAGTGAATTTAATCTGATATGCAATATAATTGCGCAATTTTAATGAAAATATTGATGAAATAGAGTAGACAACTTCCGCGAATAGTTAAATATCGATTATATCTTTTATTGAAATCGATAAGACGACAGCGCTAAGGTATGCTAATGTATTGGGGAGATCGGAAAACTTAATAACTAGAAACACGATAGAGATCCGAAAACTGTGATGATTTTCTCGTCTGGACCACTTTTGTACATTCCTTTTTTAAACTAATACATCTCTTTCTCATATTTTCTCTCCCCCTCTCACCCCATCTCTCTGTGTCTACCATGTCTCGCCATCTCTCTCCCTCACTCTCCCATTTGCTCTTAACTCTATTTCTCTCTCTCTCTCTCTCTCACTCTCTCACTCTCTCTCGCTCTTTCTCTCTGCCTTTCTCTTAGTCTCTTTGCCCCTCTGTTCCAATTTCCGTCTGTCCTAATCCTTCCCTTCTTAAACTCTTCTCCTCTCTCGTTATATACCGTTAGTCAAACTCCGTGCTAGATTACGCCTCATTTGTAATAAATCCTAGATATCTCAATGACCATCCGCCACTGGTTGCGAAATGAAGTGAAAATGTGGAATGATGTAAAATGTTACTTACTCGTATCAGCGCATGTAGCATACAGCTTTCTAAAGTCAACAAGAATTGCAGGATCATCGTCCGTGGAAGATTTTTGCAGGTTCTCTGGAAAATAAACTCATCTTACTTTAATTATTTCAATGCAATTAATAATAGTAATTATTGCGTTGGTAATAAGTATATGTTACATAAGTAGATATAAATGATCTTAGTTTGGAAAAGAACTTGATAAAATTTGTATTTAAATTAACACTTAAACATTACAACCAATATTTAGAATAAATTCACGACAATGTTAATAACATATTTCTTCACGACGCTAAAAATGAAATAATGTAATATGTCCCCTGTTTAACCATTTTTCTTAATTCAGCTAACTTTTTGACTCTTTTGTGAATTTAGGGCAATTTGAAAAATCACGTTCCGTTTGAATTTCTCGACCGCGTTTATTTTCATTTTTTAACAAAAAGTTTTTAAAAAAATGTTTTTATAATCGTATTCTAGATAGAAAAGTAATATCCACCTTGAAGCAAAATTGGATGTAATCACCTATTCCCTAAAGATCTATCCCTAAAGTTTTAAAATCCATTAAATATTATGTTGACTAAAAGTCAATAACGTAAATTGTTGTAACGTTGGCTAAAAGTAAATTAAGTAAATAAGTATAACGTAAAACGTAATATTTCAATTTCCCCACTTAGTAAAAATAATTATTAATAATAACCCTTTCATAAAACCCAATACTAATAATAAATAAATAAGTACACAAATAAATACATACAAATAAATAAAGAGAGCATAGATTATTCTGTGGATATAATAATTCGTTTTCACGATCAGCTGTCGCATCCTCCTAATGGATATTTATGACTCCTAAATGGATATTTATCGACTCCATGATATATTGAATGTAGAAGACACAAAAACCCGTTGGTATGGGAACATGTCAGTTTATTTTGAATGCAGAACATAGTGAATCTTAGAAAATAAAATAAAAAGTTGCATTCAATGTATACTTCTTTTTAAAATTTCAAAATCAGGGAAATGAAAGTAACGCATGAATATTGGACACGTGAATGGAAATTTGGGATTAATAACAGAAGGTTCTGACTAACAATGAAGAGTTATACGTATAAACAGCAAATTCAATATATACGAGGAAAATAGAAATCCTCGGAAAATGGAAGTATTGAAACAATCCTTTCACTTTTGTTGAATACTTTTAATTTAATCTGCCTATAAATTCATATTTATTTTATACACTCGGCTAATATTTAAGCATAATTAATGTCAATATTAAGATTTATATTCAATTATTTTCTGTGAAGGAAATGTTTTTTCTATAGTTTCAATTGCCCTACTCTGCTCACATATCTATTTTACAATAAACAATCCCATTTTATCATTGATAACATGATATTGCTGACTTGTCTCAATAACATTTACCTTTCAAATATTTTTCACATGTGGGCATCGACATACGACGGAGTATAGCTTTCCTGATCGTTTGCAGAAGGGCTCTCCGTACGGATCAGCGATTTCTGGAAATTTCTATTTGACTAAAGGAAGTCTTTGATCATCATCAGCAGCAGCATGGATTAGGCTGATCTAGCCTTTTCCTGCAAAGTTGTGTAGAGAAGACCATCTCTTCTTTGGTCTTCCTACTTTTCTTTTTCTTTTGGGTGATAGTAATAGGCCTGCTTAGGCAATCTCTCATTGTTCATTCTTTGTAAATGGCCTATCCAGTTTCTTCTAAATGTATTTATCGTTTCTTGTCCATCTATCTGTGGCACCATAAAACGAACATTGGGAAAGAAAGCTCGAAAAGAAAATACTTTGATTCATTGCTATTTAGTTTAACTAATCATCCTATCTTCCAAAGAACAAATAAAGTACTTATTTGCAGTTAAATTAGAAACGTTTGCCTAATGAGCTCAATTTATGAGAATATTACTTGTGATCATAGTTATTCTTTGTACAAATCAGCTAAAATGTTTCGTTGCTTCAGGACTTTCGGATGAATTCAAGACGAAGCAAAGTCTAACGTTCCACGATGTCTTCTCTCTACAGTCATTGCGATGATATTCCCTGTCTCGCCTGGTCAACGCGCTACAATATTGTGTCCGTCGTTAAAGAAATAACACAGCGCGACTGTGTCAAATTATTAGCTGGTTCTTCAGATAATAGTCAATTAATTTATATGCGCACCCGATATTTCCCTATCTTACGCCTCTGGTGGGCGCTTTACCGCGTCGCTTCCTAATGTTACCGGCAGCGGTGGCTCAGTGCATCAACATGTCACTGCAGCGCCTCTGACCGGAAGGTGCTAGGTTCGAGTCCTGACGGCGGCGGGATTTTCGACGCTAGCTTTTCAGCTAGGTCGAATTCAGTCGCTGTCTGGAGGAGAACTCTAGCGGCCGTCTGCTCTGATCGGTAGTTTTCCGTGGTTTCTCCGATCAACACCAGGCGAATGCCGGAGCAGTACCCTACCAAACGGGCCACGAACCGCGCGCGATCTTTCCTTCCTCTTCTTTGTCCTATCCTCTCCCCTTACACACACACCCTTACACTAACATGCACTACTCTACCACATATTCCGAGAGACCGGTCGGGAGCCTAGAGCTTGTCCCGACTGGGGCGGTGCCCCGCTGGTGGGAGAGTCCTGGTTAGGGGGAAACCCCACTAGCCGACGGTCGGTCGGTGCCGGATTTCGCCATCCAGCGTGGGAAGATCACCGCCATCTTCCGCGAAAAAAGCATGCACTACACTAACGGGACTAATGACCAAAGCAGCTGACGCGCCCGAAAACACGAAAAAAAAAAAAAACCAAACCAAACCTAATGTCAATAAATAGACATCGGATGTTTAGGCCCTAAAAAATCGTCTTTTCGGCGCTTAAAAGAGCACTGAAAATTCAAGAATAAGGAGAAAAAAGGCACTGTCGTAAGTTACATACACAAATAAAAAAATGAAAAATTGTGTGTAATTTTTGTCTGTATTATTTTGTAAACTTAAATGCACAAGGAAGAAATAAAAGAGGTCATCTTCGTCAATATATTAGCAAACGTTCGCCGCTTTCGGCAAAAGTCGGTCGACTGTGTCCAGAGGAAACGTGATTTCTTTATTGATCTTTTTTTAAATTTGAACTGCTACTAATCCTCCAGTTGCATTCCCCTTTTTTTGAAATTGTATCTGCTATCTGTAACTAAATACTTTAGATGTATCCATTAATTGTAATTTAATTTTCTATCTTATTGTGTATTTATTTATAATTTTGTTATATCTTTCTGTACCTTGTAGACTGACGATGACGGCAAAGCCGTCGAAAGCCGGCTATCTTAATAAAGCTAATATATTGACGAAGATGACCTCTTTTATTTCTTCTTATAAGAACGTCAACAACACCAAATGAGAATTCCCACAATTAAATGCACAAAACAAGTTCATCCGCTTTAATGTAAAACTTGATTTACTTATTGACAACCCTTCTACATTTTATTCCCAATAGTTTGCATTAACCAGTAATATTTGCATATTACCAGTAACTTTTCAAGGATCACAATTTCAGATTAGCGAAGATTCGGAGACAAAATCAGTTTGAATGCGAAGAAGGATCTCTCAATATCTAATGATGTGACTTTCATGTATTTTAGAAGTCCAACACTAGCAACACTGAAACCTTCTGGGAATTTACATTTATTCCCACTTAAAATTTCGGTGTCCTCAGTATATCGACCACGTTATCAGAACATGTCTGGTATTTATGAAATAAGGAAATGGAGAAAAAGTTGGTATTCTTTTAGGAATTCTCTTGTATTTTAAAATATCAAGATGTGAATTGAATATTTTATAATCAATGATTACGTTGGGCCATATTCCGGTATCTTTGCATAAAAATAATACATAAAAGGCAAAAAAGACATAAAAAGGCATTTGTGCAAAAAAAGGCATTTGTACCAAATAAAGCAAAAAAAAAAGCATAATAAAACTTCATCATATGTCATCATTTGTCATGATTCGTGCACATCTATTATCGGCTTTTAAATAAGCTCGCTACAATAAAGTAGGCATTTCCCTAAACATCCGATGTCTATTAATAAATAAAACGTTCAAGGGATGGCTACTAATTATTCCCTAATCAAAATTTCGTAAGCATATGGGTGACCTTTTTCCATTCAATCCACAAAACTGCCTGACGTTAACATTATTCACATTATTTTTTATATATTTCAATAATAATAATAATAATAATAATAATAATAGTAATAATAATAATAATAATAATAATAATAATAATAATAATAATAATAATAATACGTAATTCTATTCCCATACTACATTCAACGTTAAGACTTAGCAAATTTCCTATGACACAGTGCACCACGCGTCCACGTTTAATAACAACCTACAACGTACCGGAGTCGATGTGTTCAACTCGGCCTCTATCGATCGAAAAAGGGCGATGCTTCTTCGTCTGACTATAATAGCTTCCTAAACACAACATTTCTTTTCAAAAGGAGCTTTGACTTCCCCTCCATGATGTAGACTGTTATTGTAGTGCGAGCATTCATTTTTCCGCAGGTTGGTTTATTTACGCCTGCCATCAGAAAAACATTTTCGCTCCGTTTCCGTTCCCTTTCAAGCATAATAACACGTTATTTTAACATTTATTTTAAAGCAGGAGAATTTCCTGGCTCAATAGAGCATTGGCAAAAATTAAAGACCCTAATAGAAAATTCAAGTTCTCAAAGAAGGATTCGAGATATCAAAGCAAGGTTCAAAATATTGTGGTGGAAAAAAAATTGGGAATTTAAAAAAAATTCAAGAAATCAATACAAAACATTGGGGTGAATTTGAGGTATACATAAAATTCGAGATGTTCAAAACATTAGGGTGATTTCGAGATACGCATAAAATTCCGGATATTCAACGGTCAAAATAATGGAGAAAATTCTAGATATGCCAAAAAATTCGAGATAGGCGAAGGTGGGTGGTACCTTTGACGCCTCGCATCTTGTCCTGCTCGGCGAGCGCGTACCAGTCGAGGCTGATGGCGAAGTCGGGCAGCGGGTGGGCGTCGCCCCAACGGCCGCAGGCGAACTGGTAGAAGTTCTCGCACGGCGACACCTCCGCGTCCACGCTGTCCACCAGCATGGCAGCTGCCAGCGCAACACACGATTCATTGATTGGTTTTTTCGTGTTTCCGGGCGCGTCAACTGCTTCACTCATTAGTACTGTTAGTGTAGTGCATGTTTGTTCTCGGGAGATGGCGGTGATCTTCCCCCGCTGGATGGTGAGATCCGGCGCCGACCTACCGTCGGCTAGTGGGGTTTCCCCCAAACCGGGACCTTCCCACCAGCGGGGCACCGCCCCAGCCGGGACAAGCTCTAAGCTCCCGACCGGTCTCCAGGAATATGTGGTAGTGTAGTGCATGTTAGTGTAAGTGAGTGTGAAAGGGAAGAGGATAGGACAAGGAAAGGGAAGCGCGCAGTCCGTGGCCCGAATGGTAGGGTACTGCTCCGGCATTCGCCTGGTGTTGATCGGAGAAACCTCGGAAAACTACCGATCAGAGCAGCCGGCCGCAAGAATTCTCCTCCAAACAGCGACTGAATTCGACCTAGCTTAAAAGCTAGTGTCGAAAATCCTGCCGCCGTCAGGACTCGCGCCTAGGACCTCCCGGTTAGAGGCGCTGCAGTGACATCAGTTGATGCACTGAGCTACCGCTCCCGGTCGCAACACAAGGGATCAGTGGGAAATCCTAAACATTATTTTAAGTATACCGCACTTTATGGAAGCTACCTCTACTGATGTCTTTCATTTCAAGCTTTTCTGAAATCAAAATACTATGGCTATACTATGACCATAATATGGCGAAAAATGGCTCATTCACGACAAGGGTGGATGGAACACGAGAGCAGGCATTAAAGAAAAGTCTTTAGCTTAACTCAGTGGCAAATCCTGAATTATTTCATGTACACCTTACTTTATGGAAGCTACCTCTGCCGTTTTCTTTTATTTTGAGCTTTTCTGAAATCCAAATACTATGAAATTCCGTCCTTAATAATTGTTCTATAAGGCAATTACACAAACCAGTAATTTATACAAAATTATACAAAAACGCGAGAGAAGTGTAACTTATGAACGACCAGGGAAGGACTGTTCACCGCAATATTTTGCGGTGCCTACCGACCGTCCAAACGCACATCCTCCCCTCTCCACGTCCTTGAAACATGAGGAGCCGGAGATTATCTCGGCTGGCATGCGGTGCCTTCGCCTGCCCTAGCGAATTCTCTATACAGGATTAAGAACTTTTTAAAACTTCTCATTCCACTGAACTTCATCACGCTTACAGATGCGGATGACTGACTGGCTCTCGGTAACAAAACAGTTATTTTTTCATATCTATTTTAAAGGTTGCAAAATCTCAACAACTTTTTAAAAGATTACCAAACTTAAGGAATATTTTTTACACATCAAAATACTAGGTATATCGGCGGTATACGCGGTGTATCGGAGAATTCACCACTGCAAAAGATATAAGTAGTCCTTGATTCATAACATTTTAGTTCCCTGTACGCACCCCAAACTAATTGTCTCCTGTATTATTTCAGTAGTATACAGATATTTTGCGGCTCTCCCAGGCAACCAGGCTTTATAAATGAGGTCTTTAAAGAAAGAGAATTTCATTCAGACGTGACGAATTGCACTTTGACTTTAAAAATATGAAGGATTTGTTGAAAAAAAAAACGCATCTAAATATTAATGTCAAATGCAACCCGCAACACTCATCCGTATTTTAGACTCTATGTAGTGAAATAAATCCTAAACGAAGCGTTTTAGGATCTCAAAAACTAAAATTTGAATCCAAAGGCTTTAATGAAAGGTTTCTTCACCCCGTAATGTACAAGATGAGATCTTGAACATTCTATTACACGTTTGCTGGTTCGACGCTTCTCGATTCTACCTCCCCTGTACACAGCCTGTAGAATCTCTAATTGTATGACCGGGAGCGGTAGCTCAGTGCATCAACTGATGTCACTGCAGCGCCTCTCACAGGGAGGTCCTAGGTTCCCACTCCCCACGGCGGCAGGATTTTCGACACTAGCTCTTCAGCTAGGTCGAATTCAGTCGCTGTCTGGAGCAGAATTCTAGCGGCCGGCTGCTCTGATCGGTAGTTTTCCGTGGTTTCTCCGATCGACACCAGGCGAATGCCGGAGCAGTACCCTACCAAACGGGCCACGGTCAGCGCGCGATCTTTCCTTCCTCTTCCTTGTCCTATCCTCTCCCATTACACACACACTTACACTAACATGCACTACACTACCACTTATTCCGGGAGACCGGTCGGGAGCTTAGAGCTTGTCCAGGCTGGATCGGTTCCCCGGCTGGTGGGAGAGGCCTGGTTAGGGGGAAACCCCACTAGCCGACGGTAGGTCGGCGCCGGATGTCGCCATCCAGTCGGGAAACATCTCCACCATCTCCCGACAAAAACATGCAGTACACTAACGGGACCAAAGCCGTTGACGCGCCCGGAACCACGAAAATCAATCAATCTAATTGTATGTGTAATTAAACTAATCACTTGATATTCTACGTGATTGAATTACTCATGTGTGCTTTTCTGCTCAATAATAAAGTCAAATAAATAAGAGTAGTTCATATTGCCAAGGGTGTGACAATTGTATTGTTGTCCATTACAAGGAGAAATATAGAACAATTGGCGGAGGAAAAGAGGGTATTGAAGGAAAAGATATGTACAGACTTAATATGAAAATGAAAAATGGGCAAGAGGGTGGCGGTTAACATGCGAGAATCTAGATATCTCCCCTAGTGGGGTACCGCCCCAGCCGGAAAAATCTCAAAGCTCCTCATTGGTCTCCCACCATGTATGGTAGTGTAGTGCAGATAACTATACTTCTGTGTGTGTGTGTGTGTGTGTGTGTGCGTGTGTGCGTGTGTGTTTGTGTGTGATGTGAGAGGATAGGGCGAGGAAGAAGAACGAAAAATTGCGTGCGGTCTATTTGTTAGAGTACTGACCCGACAATCGGTTTGGTATTAATCTAAAAAACCATGGTGAGATTATTAATCAGAGCAGCCTCAATCATCCACCAGGCAGCGGCTGAATTCGAAGTAGCTAGAGTCAAAATTCTGCCTCTATCAAGATCGAAACAACAGGATATTCTGTCGAAAAAACTCTCAATTATACTAGATGTTGCGCTCAGCCATCATAGACGGTACGAGTGCTTTGGAAATTATTAATAAATGCAAGTGACAGGGTGATTCTAGAACTTGAATTTAGAATTTCATCTAGAATCGCGATATCTATAATTTGAAATGGAGTATCATTTAATATGATTATTTTGCGAATAAATACGTTAATAATTTGAAATACATTTGAATAAGCAAGTAAGAAGGAAAAAGTTCTATATTGTGTATTTGACACACCAGTTTATCAGGAAATGACGATATTGCGAAATTAATATCTCCCCATCCTGAACTGATTTCATGAAAGACAGAAGTTCTAGCAAGAAAATCAATTCCGAATGCTCTGATTATATTTTAAAGTATACACGAAACAAATATAAAAATGATTCCTAATATTACCAAAAACAAAAATAAAGTCAACTATTGAAATGAAAAATTGTTAAAAACATAATTACCACTTGCCCAGTCATTCAGAATATTTGGCATCTCTTTGTTTGAGATTTAAGATTATAAAGTTCATAATTTATTTTACAGATGTCTGTTTTCAAAAGAATTCCCATGTTGTACCCAATTTTTAACATTAACCGCTTATTTCCTCATCACTTTCTGCTCATTAAATTCCACCGACTCATTTGTGTGGCGTTATTGTAGCGTTCAATTCACAGAGTAAATATAATTGACTAATGAAGGTACAAGTCTAGTACCAATAGCGATTACAGGAAAATTTGATATTGTGTTGCTTGCAGACAGCTGGGAATATTTGAAGCTTGAATGAATTTGAATTGAACTTTGAACCAATCACCATTCAGAACACGAGTAAATAGTTATGCGTATTCAATCCGCTGCGACACTAGATGCGCTGCAATTACGTAAGACGATTAAGGTGAACAAATAACCTCTTGGTGAGAACTGAGTCTCAAAATTGGGTAATTCAGGCGGCCTCAGAAACCGTTCGAGGCAATGGTCCTCTCAATTGCTTCCAGGTAAAAGTAACTGGTCGCGAACCCGACTCACAGAATTCCCGGTTGGATTCCCGATCGGGGTGACAACCGATTTTTACTAAGATTTTATTCACGACAAGGAAGTCTATATCTTGAGACGCCGAACTGAGTCGAGGAACTAATTCTCAAGAGTAAATTAAATCCAATCATAATTGAGTCTCGTCCATTATTGTCGTAACATCCATTATCTCTAAGTAAACGAAAAAGCGAAAACGTTTCAAAAAAATATTGAAATTTATGGCATTTCTCAAATTGAGCGAATTCATTATTTTAATGGGTTTTATTATCAGGTAGACAAATAGAAACAATTCAATATAAGAATGCTTACTCTCAATTTAATGATATTCGCACCCATTGTTTGTTTTACGTCACAAAAGAATAAAAATTACTAAATCAATTAAATATGTGATAGTTTTCATAGTGGTAATAAATATAAAAATTATTCTAATTCTACGTGAAATACAGCTCTAAAACAATTAATATTACCGTGATTTACTAATATTATATTTTGCACTTTACCCGCCAAAATAATTTTGTCGGTCATAGAGATAATGAGAAACGCTGGCTGTCAAAACCTGAATTTACGGATTCAGTCCCATCTGAGTGAATTTTTTAAGGGCAAAAAGCCTTGAGCTTTCCGTGCTATAATGTGGTAATCAATACACCCTTGCTTGGCAAAATTAAACCTCCTCCAATTTCAACAATAAATAATTCCTTTATCGGTTTCAAGTCAGAAATTAAGCCCCGTAGAAAGTGTTTTTCGTAATTTTACAATTTCGTCCCAACCTGAATGACATCGGACCTTCCAATGCGTTTCCAAGAATCAAAACTGTTTCAGACTCAGGAGATCACGACATTTGAAAACAGCGAGTGCATAGCAATTTTAATGGTCAACTCGCGAGGTCGCGCTTTATAAACTCGGAATGTGCATCCTATCTCCATCAATTCATAAATTTGTTTTTTTGTCGTTTGTATAAAAAAACGGATTTTTTCTTTGATAATACTCTGAAATATCGTCAGCGTGTCGACCCACTTTAAGGACAACTTTCTGGGCCTTATAGAAGAAGAAAAGAATTCAAGAAGCGTTTCTTAACACAATGACATAAGGAACATGTATACCTACTTGATTTAGTTCGGTTTGGTTTCTTCGTGTTTCCGTGCGCGTCAACTGCTTTGGTCATTAGTCCCGTTAGTGAAGTGCATGTTTTTTCTCAGGAGATGGTCCGGCGCCGACCTACCGTCGGCTAGTGGGGTTTCCCCCTAACCAGGACTCTCCCACCAGCGGGGCACCGCCCCAGCCGGGACAAGCTCTAAGCTCCCGACCGGTCTCCCGGAATATGTGGTAGTGTAGTGCATGTTTGTGTAAGTATGTCTGTAACAGGTGAGGATAAGACAAGGAAGAGGAAGGACAAATCGCGCGCTGTCCGAGGCCCATTTGGTAGGGTACTGCTTCGACATTCGCCTGGTGTTGATCGGAGAAACCACGGAAAACTACCGATCAGAGCAGCCGTCCGCTAGAATTGTCCTCCAGGCAGTGACTGAATTCGACCTAGCTGAAAAGCTAGTGTCGAAAATTCTGCCGCCGTCAGGACTCGAACCTAGGACCTCCCGATCAGAGGCGCTGCAGTGGCATCAGTTGATGCACTGAGCTACCGCTCCCGGTTTTACCTACTTGAGGAGGTGATGTGTTCTTCTCCAGCGAGAATGCCTTACCCTACATTACTGTGACCCTTGTCAGGGCATTGCCTGGGAGCGAATATATTGGAATCAACATTTGATGCTAATAATAGGAAATAAAATGTTTCAAAGTTTGAAAATGACATAAAGTTAATGTCGGGGTGAGTTAATGGTCACATTTTCACAACCTAGTTTATAAACGACAACAATGACCGTGTTATAAAAAATACTTGTCTATATTCAAAATTTGTGGTATTTACTTAGGATAGTATTTTATGTTTCTTACCTGATACGACACACTCTTCTGTTACGCAGACTTCTGGTTTGTGCTTTAATTTATTATCTGAAACAAAAATTTGTTCGTGAAAGACGCTTCAAGGATCAGATGCATCCAGATGTTTTATTTGAATTTCACACTATTGAAATTTCACATTACTGAATTCCGCATGAGGTTCTGAGCATTTATTAACGATACTTCTTATAAGGCTGATCGCTCTTATTGGAATGAGTTATTGTATTTGTTATTATTTTTATTTTTACTCCAATATATGATATTTTAATTTGCAATATCAAAATTTTGTTTTGTGAAAAAAAAAGAAATAAATATAGCATTTTGTCGAGAGGAAACTTTGAGTTTTCCAATATAGTTCTGAAATTATTGTGTTGAAATTTCCACGAAGCTATTTCGCAAGCTGACGGTTTACAATTGTTTTGTAAACATCCGATAAGCGCTGAAAGATGAAACTATCACAACGTTGGTTGATTGGTGATTCCAGGCGCGTCAACAGCATAGGTCATTAGTCTCTTAAGTGTATGTTGTTGTTTTTTTCCTCTGGAGATGGTGGTGATCTTCCCCCACTGGATGGCGAGATCCGGCGCCGACCTACCGTCGGCTAGCGGAGTTTCCCCCTAACCACGACTCTCCCACCAGCTGGAAAAAGGTATAAGCTCCCCTCCGGAATATGTAGAAGTGTAGTGCATGTAAGTGTAAGGGAAGAGGATAGGACAAGGAAGTGGAAGGAAAGATCGCGCGCGGTCCGTGGTCCGTTTGGAAGGGTACTGCTCCGACATTCGCCTGGTGTTGATGGGAGAAACCACGGAAAACTACCGATCAGAGCAGCCGGCCGCTAGAATTCTCCTCCAGACAGCGACTGAATTCGACCTAGCTTAAAAATGTTAGTGTCGAAAATCCTGCCGCCGTGAGGATTCGAACCTCCCGGTCAGAGGCGCTGCAGTGACATCAGTTGATGCACTGAGCTACCGCTACCGGTACTGTCACAAGGTTTCAGATAGGGTTTATCCCGGTAGTGCCCGCAAGAGAGAGAGAGAGTAAGATCTATGAGATCCAAACTTATTGGCCGTGGGTCTAAATGTATTTAATATTATACCAACATATTTTTTCCATTTTCACACAGTAAGGTTGTTATCTAATGAAATTGAAAACTTTGAAGTTCAATGTTCTCATGTGATGATGAAGTTAGCTTTTTAGTGCCCACAAACACGCTCCTCTGCATGTTTGCGTGAACTCATGGGGCAAGGACAGTCATTAATTTACAGTCCGTTGCTTCCCCTTAGCTGCCAGAAAATCAATGGTAACTGCCAGCTGGACAGCCCAAACAAAAAAGTCTGCGACAGGAGACAACAAAGAGACGCCATTTAATTTTAGATTTTGAACTAGTGCTCTTCCAAATGTCGCTCAAATTATCAACAGTCAATTCTCACAATGACAATAAATTAGGCTTTTGGTAAATGCAGCTGCCTTTCTTGTTTACAAATTACCCGATTTGAAACATCGTTACTGCTAAAGGACGACTCAATTTACGATTTTCGTCTTAAAGGTTGCTCACCAAGGCCGCCTGGATACCCGGAGAACATCAATAGTAAGGGAGGGGGAGTGTTAATGGTAAACCCCAGAATAAATTGCAAAATAATTGAAGAAACATTTTACATACTTATCCTTCCGTTGCTACCATGTGTCTCCTGGACAGGGAGAGAAAAAAACTGTTTTAATTTTTCATGGTTTATTGTTACTGTACGCTCTTCTGATTTTCGGTAACTACATTGTTTTTGGTACTAATTCGTTCTTTTAGTTACTGCGTTTACAGGGAACTTAGTCTGTGAGATATTTAATTTTCCTAATTTTTGGGGGGTTCCACTGTTACTTTGAGGTAAGTATTGAATACATGATATTCGTGTTGGAATTAGCCATTATCTTTGTTTTCGTCTAAGGCAGTGATTAATAGTTTACATAACCTAAAAATAGGAAGGTGAAGCAGGATTATTTATTTTTATTTTCGTTATCTTGTAGCTACTATGAACGAAAACGAGCATTTAAAAATGTTCTGAAATTGTGTAGTAAAAAAGTTAAAAATAATACAATAATAAAAACAATTAGATAATTCGTAATAAATGATTAAAAATTCAACTACATAAGTTGCATCTTTGAAATAGCGGGCTGGAGAAGACTTGGGTCTGATAGGTACATAGTAGCATCGGTGAAACGACTCAATTTATCTGAAAAGGAATGTTAAGAAGTAATGCTACACGTATGTAGCAATATATTACAATACTTTCCTGCAAGAATGTGTTTAAGAATTTTTGTTGCCGCAAATGCACTGTTTCCTACATAGATACACTAAAATTAGGCATTTATCGGAAGGTCTGCCTATAAGAGAACGTCGGAGTTTTCACGAAGCTATTTTGCAAGCTGACGGCTTATAATTGTTTTTTAAATTTCCGATAACCACTGGAAGATGAAACTATCACAAGGGTTCAGATAGGTCTTAATAATTGAAGTCCTAAACGATGAAATACTAACTCCTTACAAAGTTAGGGAGGTCCTAGATTTGAGTCCTGATGGCGGCAGGATTTTCGACATTAGCTTTTCAGCTAGGTCGTATGTGTCCCTCAAGTCCGATTCTTGCCCTACCACGCGAAAATATTTCAAAGTCCCAACACGTATTGTAGACCCCCGAAATTTTCATAAGTCCTAACATGCACAAATTAATCTATTCGCGAGCGAACTGCTCACCGTCATGACATGCGACCGAATCAATTTTATCCTCCCTTTTAAAATCCACAATGCCTCGCCTTTCTTTTATTTCGACAAAATGCCCAAACTTCCGTTTTAATAATCCGTCGACGCTTCTTCAACCAATCCCCAAATCTCTTATATTTCTTCCTATTCACGCCGCCACCTCCACGGTGAGATGAATGTTTGTTTATCCCGACAACAATCACGACGTCGTTACTAAGGCGCCATATTGCTTATTATTTGCCTTAACCATTTCGCCCATTTACGATAAATATACTGTAATGAACATGTCCCCACATTGGTATGTCACAGTATTTAATGTGTGTTTAAACTTGAAAAACATAACAGTCAGTTTGTAAAGTTAGCTAAGCAAAAGTTCAAATGATACATCTCAAAAATCACTAGGTGTACTCCAATAATTTCTGCAAGCGCGGGTTAAGAAAAATTAAACGAACCGTACAGCCTTTCACCCGAATTGGAAGTTGCAAACATATATTTCACTTCGATTAACTTCAGTTTTATCATTTTTATTCCTTTTAATAATTGTTTACATACGACAAAATTATATAAATGTTAGATTCCAAGGAATTCGTAATTCTCGCTTTTTACAGCGTTATTGTAATTTGTAGAAGAGTTATAAAATAGCTTTTATGACAATAGTTTAAACATTGTGTAAGTTTCATGCGGAGTACTAGCATTGCGAATTTCAAAGAAAAAATTTATTTTTCTTACAGTATTAGTTTATTTCGAAAAAAGTATACCATAGTTTTACTGTGTTTTTTATTGATATTTATAAGTAACCTTGAAGTCAAGAGAGTTTAAGAATTCGGAACTTGCTCAATAGCGTGCGTCAAGAATGACAAGAAAATCAATCACTCCAAAGACCTATTTTCAACAAGGGCACATGGTCTGAAGTTACAGAATACACTTGCTTTATAATGCAGCTTTTAATTTTCCTCATGTATTCATGGTTAATTCATACTTAATTGATTGATTGATTGATTTTTTCGTGTTTCCGGGCTCGTCAACTGCTTTGGTCATTAGTCCCGTTAGTGTAGTGCATATTTTTTCCCGGGAGATAGCGGTGATCATCCCTCGCTGGATGTCGAGATCCGGCGCCGACCTACCGTCGGCTAGTGGGGTTTCCCCTAACCAGGACTCTCCCATTAGCGGGGCACCACCCCAGCCGGGACAAGCTCTAAGCTCCCGACCGGTCTCCCGGAATATGTGGTAGTGTAGTGCATGTTAGTGTAAGTGTGTGTGTAAGGGGAGAGGATAGGACAAGGAAAAGGAAGGGCAGATCGCGCGCGGTCCGTGGCCCGTTTGGTAGGGTACTGCTCCGGCATTCGCCTCGTGTTGATCGGAGAAACCACGGAAAACTACCTATCAGAGCAGCCGGCCGCTAGAATTTTCCTCCAGACAGCGACTGAATTCGATCTAGCTGAAAAGCTAGTGTCGAAAACCCTGCCACCGTCGGGACTTTAACCTAGGATCTCCCGGTCTGAGGCGCTGCAGTGACAGTTGATGCACTGAGCTACCGCTCCCGGTCATACTTAATAATATTAAGTACTAACTAATGTATGTATGTATTTGCCGTTTTTAGGGTCGGATTGACTTTGGAGAGCTAGCAGTGTCCCCAGACATGAGTTTGGTTTTTATTTATTATCCACACTGCGGTAGAAACTCAGACGATTTGTGCTAGAAAGCTACAGCTTCATTTTTACGCCGGGCGGGACTTAAACCCGGAAGAAAGGTAGCACGGTGTTCATGAGCAATCCGAGGGGCTGAAGTACTAACTAATACTTAATAATATTAAAAGCAATAATATTAAGTACTTACATCGAGCGCCGTATACTGCTACCAGTATGATCAAGATAAGGATCACAATTATCAGAAGTACAATCACCACTACTAAGCGCCTCTCTTTTCTTGTACTGCGCTTGATTCTGGAAATAAAAGGTTTATTTATTTTTTTATTTATTTTACGTCAAAGAACAGTTAAAAACTACGTACGACGTGCTATGGGGAAAAGCGAATTGTGTGCACATTTTCAAAATTCTGTGATCCCTACACTAAGTCATATACTACTTAAATTTTGAAAAAAAAGAAACTCCCATGTAATAAAAATCTATTTTCAAGGATAAAAAGGCAATAAATTTTGGCTCTTATCCTTGTTGTCCTTCGGAATAATACTTCCTGCCGTGACAACATGGAAACGATAATTTGAATAATTGTATTTCCCATTGAATTCTAGAAGACGTGCACAGAAAATGAAGTTACATTTATGTCCAGAAGCCAAACAAAGGGCCATCTCAGCATTTGCTTAATGGACCAGGGAAACTGGACGAAAAACCTGGTCGAGATGGGGATCATTGACCCGGAGGCTGCAATACATTACTTGTTACAGGTTGTTTATACACATTTATACAGTTCAAATGTTAAATAATGCATTATGTATCATGGTTAAAATTAATGTTACTTTTCTTGTGATGCTCAGTATAGCCTCTAATTGTATAGAAACAGTTATGCAGTAGAAACGATTTCACTTGGGATTTAAACTTTTCTATCGACTTTAATCGTTTAATGTCATCTGGCAAAGTGTTGTAAAATAATGTTCATGTCCTAAGGTGATTCACTGTCACTGTTACGAACTATCACTTTGGCTGATCGTTAGAAAAATCGGTCTATAGCTTCAGTAGAACTGTTTGGAAGAGCAATAGAATGATGGATGGGTTGCTCGCAAAGCTTGGCCACCAATTTCCTTTTATTTATTTATTTATTTATTTATTTATTTATTTATTTATTTATTTATTTATTTATTTTACGCCAAAAAAACAATTAAAACTGCGTATGACGTGCTTTGGGGAGAAGTGAATTCTGTGAACATTTTCAAAATTCTGTGATCCCTACACTACAGGAATTTTGATTTTTTTTTTAAAAAAAGCTCTCATGTAATAAAATCTATTTTCAAGGATAAGCAATAAATTTTGGGCTCTTATCCTTGATGTCCTTCGTCAAGGAATAATACTTCCTGTCGCAACAACATGGAAACGATAATTTGAATAACTATATTTCCCGATGAATTCTAGAAGACGTGCACAGATAATGAAGTTATATTTACGTCCAGAAGCAAAACAAGGGGCCATCTCAGCATTTTCTCAATGGGTCAGGGAAACTGGACGAAAACCCTGATCGAGATTCCTAGCTAGGGAAAATGCTAAAAAACAATTATTCGAGAACTATTAGTTTATCTCAGCGTAATAAATATTATTGATGGAAGGAACTTGTCAATTTTACCTTGCTGTCAATGTTTCCTTAGACAAACAGAAGATTGTTTTCTATTATAATTAATGTGACATACCATTTCAGCTTGATATTACCACTTACGCGCACTAGACAGCCACTGCTACCACTAGTCAAAAATAATTTTTCCATGCCACCCAGATGTGAATTACCACGCCTTTCTACTGACTAGTCGATCTTTTGTGTACACACGCGGCTTCAAGATTCTTTAACAATAACCTCCAACAAAAATTTTTTAAATTTTTTAAAGTAAAATTTGCTTAAATTTTGAAAAAAAAAACAAACAAATAATACCGCAAAATGACTTGTGTTTTATCTTAAAACGTGTATTTAGAACCATCTGTAAAAAAGTTTAAAGAAAAAGTTGGAGCGATTTAAGAAAAATGCCTTTGATGGTTTCTGAAAATGCGTAAATTTCATCTCATTTTCTCAAAAAAGTTTTGATTTTTCAAGAAAATTTATCAGACATCATTCAACGCACAGACACTCTTAAATGCAAAATGTGAACAACTCGCCGCTAATGTAAATACGAATATTAAAGACGTGACAGACATTAAAAAAAAGATTTTTGTATTTTAAAAAAATCAAAAGAATACAGCAATCTGGGCTTTATGTCATCTTAAGCAGCACATTTCGTCCTATTCTTACCAATATTTACCCAAAAAATTTGAACCCGTTTTTTAGAAATTCTTGTTTCTGATACTTTTTATTATTGCACATACATTGTATTTCATGCAATATTGCGTGAAAACTACTAAACGTTTTTAAAAAATATTTACATGACCTCAAGGTCATCTTTAGGCACAGGCAGACAAGGCTCGTGCCTCAGGGCCCCCACAGATAATAAAAAATATATAACAAAACTGAAAAATTTTAATATTTACTACATATATATATATATATATATATATATATATATATATATATATATAGATATATATAAACTTAAATATATTGAGTGGAACCAATATAGACTGCATCTGAATTAATTTATGTTCACGATTAAAGTAACATTATATATTTCTAGCATGAATGGTACAAATGTCGAGAGATTAATAAAATATGTCACTTATAATTTGATCAGTTCAGTTTTCGAAGTTTGTCGCCAAGTCAAACAGCTGTCTACAAAGACGCACTTTAAAATGAAATAAAAATTATAATATAAATATAATAAATAATAATAATAATAAAATGAAATATGAAATAATATACAAATTCTAACTTACGTATCATCCGACTACGTAAATTGAAAGTGGATGACTGAAGGCTAGCAATCTTCATTTCGTATTATTGTATTTCAAATAGGGTTTTAATCATTTCCAAAATATGAATTTGTAAAGTATAACAATTGCTTCAATGCAAGAGACGAACAAAAACAAAATAAGATACACATTCTAACTGATGTAGCATCCAACTGCCTCAAAACACAGTAAAATTTCCATTACGAAGCATAGGTATTTTCTAAGCGAGCGATTAAATTTGTCACACAATTCCTCAAAAAATACTAATATTTTCTAAAAATTCAACATGACCTTATTTAAAGATCTCTTTTTGATGGACACGTTTCATTAAGAAAAAGTTATATTCATAATTGTAGTTGTATGAAAACGAAATTTTTTTTAATTTTTTAATTTTCGAAAAATCAGGGTTTTCAACCAACATAGAACCTGCGTTCTTCACTTAATCGTCCTTCAGACTATCTAACAACAAAATTTAATCAAAGGTGCCATTTTTTTAAAAATTTTGAAAATGTCCGAGGGGCTTTATGTAAAGTACCCTCCAAAATTAAAACATCGGTTTCAAATTCAAGGGCCCGCGAAATCAGCTAGATCGATTGGGGAATATCAATTTTGGAGAAAATAGGCCAAACCGTTTAGCCGCTACTATTGTTCACAGACAGACAGACGTTTGGCCATGATCCTTTTTTTCGGTATCAAAGACACACAAAATATAGATTCTGGCTACACACGTGTTAGAGATTTTTTTCTAATTTTATCAACTGCATTTATCCGCATTTTCGTTACCAGGGTAATAAGAGTTTTTCTGCCGAAAATTCGCCGCTTTTTAACGCAACATTATATAACTTTCTCTTCTAAGAAGTTTCTTCTTAAACACGAGAAAGTAAAAATTTGGAGCAATTTTTCACACAATTTTAAAATTGTCCGTGGAGATTCAAATAAAGTACCACCAAAGTTAATGAATGTTTTTCAAAATCACGAGGCTTGGAGTCGAACCAGTTGGATCGGGAAATATCGATTTTGGTAGAAATCCTACGTACGGTTTAGGCGGTAGTGGTGTTCACAGACGGAAGACGGTGAGACCTAGAGACGTTTCGAAAAAAAAAACATTTTTTCGGTATCAAGGCCCCAGAATTTCTAAAAACTGACTATGTGATGTTTTGGAGGAAATTTATTTGATTGATGATTTTTTCGTGTTTGCGGGCACGTCAACTGCTTTGGCCATTGGTCCCGTTAGTGTAGTGCATGTTTTCTCCGGAGATGGCGGTGATCTTCTCCCGCTGGATGGCGAGATCCGGCGCCGACCAACCGTCGGCTAGTGAGGTTTCCCTCTAACCATTACTGTCCCACCAGCGTGGCACCGCCCCAGCCGGGACAAGCTCTAAGTTCCTGAGCGGTCTCCCGGAATATGTGGTAGTGTAGTGAATGTTAGTGTAAGTGTGTGTGTGTGTAAGGCGAGAGGGTAGGACAAGGGAGAGGAAGGATGTGGTCCGTGGCCTGTTTGGAAGCGTACTGCTCCGGCATTCACCTGGTGTTGATCGGAGAAACCACGAAAAACTACCGATCAGAGCAGCCGGTCTCTAGAATTCTCCTCCAGACAGCGACTAAATTCGGCCTAGCTGAAAAGCTAGAGTCGAAAATCCTATCGCTGTCAGGGCTCGAACCCAGGACCTCCCGGTCAGAGGCGCTGCAGTGACATCAGTTGATGCACTGAGACTCCCGGCTTTAGAGAAAATAATTTACCATATATTGGAAGGGGTTTTATCTGCTTGTTTGTCACCAGAGCCCCACAATACAGTTTTTCTGTGGAAAAATCGCTGTTTTTTTGAGCTGCATTACATAACTTTCTCTCCACTACGTATATTTACTCTGTATATACGTACGTATAAGAGAAGTATAAAAACGGGTAAATTTTCTCGTAATCTTACTAGGGTAAGGAAGTACGAAAGGGAAAAAAAGCATATTAAGAGAAGAGTTGCCATTCTTACGTAAAACACTGGTAAATCGACACATAGATCATGTGTCGTGCATTCTTAAGAAAACATTTTAAAGGGTAAAAATAAAAGAGTTGTGTAACTGCTTTTAAAAGGGACTTGGATGAAATGAGAATTTTTATTCAAACTTGGCCATGAACTTCTAACACGTGTACAAAAGTATCGATTTTTGCTGAGAGAAACATTTCAATGACGCAAGGGTATCAACATAGGAAAAAATTTATTGACACTTGCCTGCCAAGAATGTGCGGGACTCTTTATGTTAAATTTTTTTGGTTTAATATTTAGCTAAAATTTTAGTTTCACCTTCAAAACGTAGATTTCAAGTCGGTATTAACTCCAGATTTCAGGGTTAGATAAATACTCGTAGATTGATTGGTGATTCCGGGCGCCTCAAAGGATTAGGCCATTAGTCTCGTACCGGGAGCGGTAGCTCAGTGCATCAACTGATGTCAGTGCAGCGCCTCTGACCGGGAGGTCCTAGGTTCGAGTCCTGACGGCGGCAGGATTTTCATTTCAGCTAGGTCGAATTTAGTCGCTGTCTAGGGGACAATTCTAGCGACCGACTGCTCTGATCGGTAGTTTTCCGTGGTTTCTCCGATCAAAACCAGGCGAATGCCGGAGCAGTACCCTAACAAACGAGCCACAGACCGCGCCCAATCTTTCTTCTTCCTTGTCCTTTCCTCTCCTCTTACACACACCCACGTACACTAACATGCACTACACTACCACATATTCCGGAAGACCGGTCGGGAGCTAAGAGCTTGTCCCGGCTGGAGCGGTGCCCCGCTGGTTGGAGAGTAATGGTTAGAGGGAAACCCCACTAGCTGACGGTAGGTCGGCGCCGGATCTCGCCATCCAGCGGGGGACGATCACCGCCATCTCCCGAGAAAAAGCATGCACTACACTAACGGGACTAATGCCCAAAGCAATAGACGCGCCCGGATAAAGGAGAAAGCAATCGATCTTTAGTCTCGTAAGAGTTGTGAATGCTGTTTTTTTAAACGGGGAGTTGCTGGTAATCTCCTCCAGCTGGATGCAAGATCCGGCGCCAACCTACGTTGGCTCGAGGAGATTTTCCTCAACCAGGTATCTCCCACCAGCGGGGCACCGCCCCAGCCGTGGCAAGCTCTAAGCTCCCGACCGGTCTCCCGGAATATGTGGTAGTGTAGTGCATGTTAGTGTAAGTGTGTGTGTGTGTGTGTGTAAGGTGTGAGGATGGGACAAGACAGAGGAAGGAAAGATCGCGCGCGGTCCGTAACACACGTTTGTAAAGCTACTGCTCCGCCATTCGCCTGGTGTTGATTAGAGATATGACAGGAATCGACCTGGAAAAATCATGTACTACACATACGGGACTAATGATCTGAGCTGTAGACGCGCCCGGTATCACTAACAATCAATTACGTGTACAATCAATCAATCCCGGTATCACTAACAATCAATGCGTTTTATCCATACATGCAAACAACCAGATTTTCGGGCCTAAACTTGCCCCTAGCCACCTGCATCAATCTTAACCAAATTCAAAACTGCAAAATTAACTCGGGAGTGTCCGTCTGTGAGATCCAAGACACGGCAGTTTTATGTTCCTAAATTATTGCATTAGTAGTCTGATATGTCATGTATTCCCTCATTGTACGTGTCTGAGAAAGCTGCACCTTGTATTTTTATCATTTCGTTAAATCATTTCCCGTAAGCAGATTGAAACATGATCGCTGTACTGGGCGATATCTGTCAGATACATTGCGTGCCTTGCCACCAGTGAGTTGTCGCAACGCTGTTCAACATATTCACCCACGATATTCCCAGCCTCCCCTCCACCGAAACGGCCCTATATGCAGATGACAGTCTTATTCACATCCAATCATTCTCACCAAGATGCCTGTTCTTCTCTTCAAGAATCCCTAAATGAATTCTCCACTTGATCTTCTAAGTGGCAACTTAGCTTAAACCCTTCTAAATGCATTGCCAAATCCTTCATCTTCAAACGCATTCCGCCTGCTTCACCCCTATACATATCACCTACTCTCCTCAAAGGGGCAGATCACAGCACTTCTATCCCTTACCTTGCAGTACTTCTAGACATTCGGCTAACCTGGAAAGCCCATATACGTTCACGCCTAAATCTAGCCTATTCCTCTCTTCGCCAACTCTATCCTCTCATTAATGGAAAGTCTTCTTTTAACCTAAAAACCACCATTCACTTATATAAATTACTAGTCCGCCCTGCAATTACGTATGCTGCACCGGTATGGAGAGATGCCGCCCCCTCAACAATAAAGCACATCCAAACCCTACAAAATAAAGTCTTCCGCACCGCCTTAAATGCCCCATGGTATATATCTAATGATCAAATTCACAATGATCTGAAATTCCCTACAGTCGCCCAGCACATCGCACGCATCTCCGAAAAATTCTACAATAAGCTTCATAACCTTCCCTTCCAACCGATTTTCTCTCTAGGAAAAACCACTCATCCTCATCTAAACCGCATCCCGTCCAGATTCCCCAAAGATAAATTCCGCTCCGTAACTCTACGCTTTTCCCATATATAAGCGCCGTTATCTCACCCATACCACAAACCACCGCAATAATTCCCAAGCACCCCAACCTGATTTTCTTGTAGAGGAGCCCAGTGGGGTCATCGTCCCTCTTATTTTTGTCTGTATATTATTGTATACATTCTGTAAGCAAACAATTCTGTAAAGTGGTTATGTACGCTGTATCAGAAAATATTAGAATAAAAAAATAAAATAAAAAAACAGTGAGTTGTGACTCGTGGCCTAAGAGGAACGTATCATGGCTTTATGATCAGCTGTGTCGCTGACAAATTGGTAATTCAAAGCAAAAACAGTGTAGTGTAGTGTAGTGTAGTGCAGTGCAGTTAAGTGTAGTGAACACGATCAAATTAATAAGTTAAGTTCAATTAAATTTAGAATCACCGACATATAATTATTGGATATCATGACAGTTGAAATATTTGTTATAATACGAGTACTTAATATTAGTGATAGTATGATTATTGCATGTTCGGCTTGTACTGGACTAATTTATTATTATTATTATTATTATTATTATTATTATTATTATTATTATTATTATTATTATTATTTTGTTATTTAACTGCCACCGGGTCATACCCAATTGCAGTTCAAATAAATGTAATATAAATGCTTATTCAGAAAGTGTCATCAATCTTATCTAGGATCCACTGTCACAATTTGTTTTTAAGGAGAAAGAAATGCAGTAGATATCTATAGGGAAATGAAAAACATGTGAACCTTGCAAAATGGAAAAAAGACAAAGGCTTTTATAAACATTTTCGTGAAAAATGTAAAATATATCTTTGTTTAAAACATGCCTGTGGAAATTATATTTAATATTATTTAATAATAAGTATTATAATTTTTGCGCGTACCTTGTCAATTTTTACCTTTTTTCAACATACGTTTTCAGACAAGACTTCTGCAGTATAGGATTAATTAACAATTGCATTGAGAGACATGTACACACTACATGAAATTTGTATTTCATTAAATGGAGCTTCAGATCATTCGCATTTACGAAAAGTTGCAGGTGTATCTGAGAGATACATTGCGGAGACGGTGGAGAGTCTACCTATTGCGGGAACTCCCGGGTTAAATCTTAACCAGACGTACAGCTCAAAAGATGATTAATCACGTATTTTACGTTCGCAATATCGAAATCGTATTCTTGAGACGACAGCATTACTGATGAATGCTTTTTACCAAGAAGTAAAAAATATTATTCGCGGACCGAGAGAAGTGGGTCAGAGCATTAAGTGATGCCACAACAATGCCTCTGACCGGGAGGTCCTAGGTTCGAGTTTCGATGGTGGCAGGATTTTCAACGCTTCTCAGCTAGGTCGAATTCAGTCGCTGTCTGGAGGAGAATTCTAGCGGCCGGCTGCTCTGATCGGTAGTTTCCCGTGGTTTCTCCGATCAACACCAGGCGAATACCGGATCAGTACCCTAACAAACGGGCCACGGACCGCGCGCGATCTCTCCTTCCTCTTCCTTGTCCTATCCTCTCCCCCTTACACACACTTACACTAACATGCACTACACTACCACATATTCCGGGAGACCGTTCTGGAGCTTAGAGCTTGTCGCGGCTGGGGCGGTGCCCCGCTGGTGGAAAATATTTGGTAGGGGAAAGCCTTCGTTAGCCGACGACAGGAGGTTGGCGCCGGATCTCGCCATCCAGCTTGTGAAGGTTACCCCACCTTCCAAGGGAAAAATATGCACTACACTTACGGAGGCTTAATGACCTTTTTATTTGACGTGCTGATAATTACTAACAATCAACCAACCAATATTTTTGAATGAAAAATTGGTAATTGTTATGAAGCATGACTTTCACTATGCATACTTTATTTGAAAAGTCTTTGTTTCCATGAAGAAAATGACCATCCAGAAATATCTTTAATAACTGGGCCTACTCAGGTTATAATCGATGTAAAAATTAATACATCGCTCTGAAAATATTTTTCTATTTTTTCACATTTTGAATAGTCTGAAAGGACAAAATTGAAAAAATTCCTACTTGTTCAATGTTCAATACTTCAAAATTCAATGTTTTGAGCAACGTCTGCATCGTTTAAAAGCCATCTCTTGTATTTTCAGAGCTTTTAATACAAAGAAGAAGAATACACTTCATTTATCGAATATGAAAGTATGGAAATTAATAATAAGTATACTTACAATGGAGTTCGTCCAGTTATGTCCATAAAAGCATTATGACTGATGGCACCTGATACCGTAGATGCAGCTGCAAAAAAGGAAACAAAGAAATTCAAATAAAAAAAATTAAATATTAAAATTCTTGCGTCAAAACAGAAACAAGTGGTGCTACAATATTGCACAGACCTCGTATCAATGATTTACCTATTCTCTTGAAACGGTTCTATTCTTATGGTTTCACCCCATTCTGTTTTTACCTTCTGTCCATCAACCTAAAACATCTACCAAGTCCTCTTAGGTTCTCTAAAAACATTCCCAGAGAAGCGTGCCTTCACCATTCCTCAATATTGCATAGGACCTAAGCCCTATATCTTTAGATAATTGATCGTCGTATCCCTTGGCCCCATTACAGTAACATTGTTCTCGATGTAGCGACCGAATTCATCATTTTCACAGTTTCCTGTCACGGCAAGCACACAGCAATGCTGTTAATGCACGCATATGTATCGAGTGTACTGATTGTTAATTCAATTGCGTGAGGTTGGTGTTACGATGCGAGATCTCAACGATTCGCAAAGCAGAATGGTTGTCGCGTAAACTTAGCTCACACGCACGAATTCCGAGGAGGAATTCCAGAAAGAAAACGATTTCCTTTTCCCCCATACAGGTAACACTGACAATTTCTTCATTATTTAAGGATTCTTACGCCGAGGAATGATAATAGTCTGGATACTGTCGTTTTCAGTGTCTCCCCTCATAACAATACTGCACAAAAAAAAAAAAAAAAAAAAAATAAGGAGTTTCCAGGGCACAATCTCTTCAAAAAGCTCTCCCAATATTTCGCAACCTCAACATGTGGTACCGAATCCCGGGAACAAAACCGCGGTACGTTTCAAATGTATACCCTTTGCTGTTAATTCGGCCCAAAGAGTGGTTATAATTGATTGTATTCCAAGTACGGCGCCAAATTTGAATTAATTTTGCCGCCTGTGCCAACAACCGCCGTGAAATTTACAATTTAAAGATTCATGGTGTTTTTTCGCGATAAAAAGCTGATACGTAGTGGTCCAATTCTGACTCCAGATTCGCATTCAGCGCGTTGAAATACTTAGGGGGAAAACGTGTCAAGTCTTTGGGGCTGACGACTACCCCCCAAATAAGAAAAAAAAAAAAGAATTTGACTGTGGTTTTTCGCGAGTTAAAAAAACTGGAGAGGTGGAGAAATTCTAGCTTCAGATTTGCATTCAGCGCGTCGACATACTTAGAGAAACACGTGCCAAGTCTTTGGGGCTGAGACAACCCCCCACAAAAAAAGAAAAAACAGTTTGGCGGTGGTTTTTCGAGATTTAAAAAATCTGGAGGGGTGGTGCAATTTTGGATTCAGATTCGGATTCAGTGCGTCGACATACATAGAGAAACATGTATGGGCCAGACAGCTTTTGGTTTCTGTAGAATATAATGATACAAGACAATAAGTCTAGTATTCACATTGATGTTTCGCTATTTAAAAAGAAACTGGATAGTGGTAGCGCAATTCTGGTTTCGGGTGCTCATTCGCGCGTCGACATTATTGGAGAAACATGTGTCAAGTCTTCGGGTCTGACAACTTTTTATTTTGTGTACCTTTGTTAATATCTGTTTCTTATTGTACGCGTAATAATCACATTCTTTACTCAGCAAGTTGTTGAATATACGTGTGTCACGTAATTGTAACCAATTGTAAATTAAATAACTGGAATAACTTTGGAATTCCTTTAGACTCCAGGCCGTGTATTGGGCCGCACTAAATTCGCAATATGGCAGCTTGAAAGATTTCCTGTCGGAATAGCCAACTTATGAAACTATAATTCTGATCAAGTCTCTCGCTTTGGTTTGTTTGTTGTCTCATTCACAATCCTCGCGCGGTCTCTAGTCTTGTCCACTGTTCAATAATACGTGTTTCGTTTTTCGGTAGAATTAAAAAGAGATATTCATCTAAAAAACGAATATTAACTCTGTGAATAATTATTAAGTTAATTAAGAATTATCATTATCAACTATTGCGAGCTAAAGAAGTGTTAAAAAGTGTCAAGTGCAAATAAAAAATACAACTACAAAGTTATCTGCGGTCATACTTCTAGGTTATTAATGCTTTTGAGATGTATGTCAACAGTTCCTTCACGTTTTGAACTGGTAGTAATGAGTTTTATTGAACGCAAATACATACCACAATTATTGAAGTTAATTAACGTGATATACATGGTAGTTTTTAAGTGATCTAATGAATTGTTCCTAACAGTCCAGTTATGTCAATATCAATGCAAATGCATCCATTTAATTTATCTCTTCAATTATTCATTAGCTTTTAAAAGTAAGTTAAAAAAATAATGAAAATCATCATTAGTGTAAGTCTTCAATAACTTATACATTGTTACCAGAGACAGTCTTTGAAAACGTGTTATCTTCAAAGGTTCAATATTAAGTATAGACCCAGATGTTGTTGGGCTATCCATTATTTTCCAGTTATAATTAAAATGAATTCAGAAAAAAATAACAAATATAATATAATTAATTTAAAACCAGAAATACTAAAGGGACAGTTAACAACAACAAATAATGACCTACTATAACTACTTCAATTAACTTTATTATTACTAAAGAAAACAATTGTAAAATAATAAATAAAACTCAAAAATGCCTAGTACCACTAAATAAATAAATTGAACGATAAAACGCAAAGAACGAAGAGCACCAAAACGCAAAATGCAAATCTTTAGCAACACTCGTAAACTAACACAACTTCACTTGGATGGCTTTGAATGTTGGCGGAATCTACGGAAGTAGTCATTATTTCATTGCAAACTTAAATTTTAAAAAATGTCCCTACCGCTTGAAGGTATTTGTGTGACAGTTGGCAACAACGTTTGCCAACATAAAACGAAACGAAACTACCCTCAATAAATGTATATTCTTATCCGACAGTGACATTTTTCAAAAGTTGTCCCGTTAGTTCGGCTTTTTAGCTGGCCAGCAGCTTACCTGAGAACTTGCGATCGTCAACTGCTCCAAAGTCACCGCCACCGCCGCCACCACCACCGTCCCCCATGATGTCACAGCAGTAGGCACAGGCGCACTGTCACTAGATACAACAGAATCAAAATCATAATTGTTGTTATAACACTATTGGACCCGGCAATGCTTGGTTGATTGATTGATTGCGGGCGCGTCTACTGCTTTGGTCATTAGTCCCGTTAGTGTAGTGGCGATTCTTGCAGTAGGTTTTCAGCAGTTCTAGCCTCTTAAAGCTGAATAGGTGGCTCAGTGCATCAACTGTTGTCACTTCAGTGTCTCTGATCGGGAGATTGTGAGTTTCAAGTCCCGACGGTGGCAGGTTCTTCGACACTAGCCAGATAGCTAGGTCTAATTATGTCGCTGTCTGGAGGAGCATTCTCGCGGCCGGCTACTCTGATGGGTAGTTTTCCGTCGATTCTCCGATTAATACCAGGCGAATGCCGAAGTAGCACCCTACCAAAGGACAGCGCACGATCTGTTTTCTTCTTTCCTGTCTTATCTCCACCCCTAGCAAAATGCATGCTCTACATTTAAGTTTAAAGCTTGCTTGTTATTCCTCGGGCGTGATGGTGACCTTGTCCCGCTAGATGGTGGGACCGTCGGCTAGCAGAGTTTTCCCCAACCAGGTATCTCCCACCAGCCGGTTGCCCTAACCGTCGCAGCCGGGTCAAGCTTTAATCTCCCGACCACTCTCCCGGAATATGTGGTACTGTAGTGCATGTTAGTGTAAGTGTGTGTGTGTGTGTGTGTTAGTGTAAGGGAGAGGATAGGACAGGAAAGAGGAAGGAAAGATCGCGCGCGTGGTCCGTGGCCCGTTTGGTAGTGTACTGCTCCGGCACTAGCCCTGCGTTGATCGGAGAAACTACAGAAAACTACCGATCAGAGCAGCCGGCCACTAGAATTCTCCTCCAGACAGCGACTGAATTCGACCGAGCTGAAACGCTAGTGTCGAAAATCCTGCCACCGCCGGAACTCGAATCTAGAACCTCTCAGTCAGAGGCACTGCAGTGACATCAGTTGATGCCCTGAGCCACTTTTCCCAGTCAATGAATCCTTTGGAGGAAAGGAGTAGTAATGCGACCCGTGTCTCATCAAGATACGGAACGCAAAGGGTAGTGGTCTCTCAATGGGGCCTTGAACTGTGGCCGCGACGCCTCAAATGCTTCCGTATTGTCGCGTGTCACATGTACGGTCACGTGGGTGCTTATTGACGCCCCCCCCCCCATGTGGGATAACTTCGGATTTTAAAGATACCCACTCACGCTAGGAATACATTACTGCTTTCGTTTTTTGAGTTTGCGTGCACATTTTTTTTAATAAATGGATATTAATTCGAATGTGTGGTTATTAAATATTGATTGAAAGTGGAGCAACTCGCTGAGTGAATGCTGTATTGACGAAGTTCTCAAACTACTAGTGACGTCAAAAAAGTAGATAATTAAATTACTATATAAATTTAACTACAATTGAAGAGTTATTTACAAAGTGACGTGTCTCCAAGAAACACCACAGGCACACTGCCTCCGTTACTAAAAATATAATAATTTAAGTCTATGTAATGTCTTATTATTGTTCATATAATTCATATTATTATTAGATATAAAATATTTATGTGGTAGTTCGTGTGGATCTGATTATAAATTTACTTCCCCATACATTCTCAAGCACAAAAAGTTATAAAGTAGTGGTACTACAATCAGCACGTATTTTCTCACATTATTCCTAACTTTCGCAGTTTTCGAATATTATACAAATCGAATATATATATATATATATATATATATATATATATATATATATATATATATACCTGGGTAATATACATGGGTTGATTTATTTTTTAGAACAAATTCCATTTTAATATGATATTATTATCACTATAGATCCAATAAATACGAAGATCTGATTTAACTTTTGTGATGTTAGCATTTTGTAATTTTCAAAGATTCTGTGTTCGCCTAAAGTGGGTCTGTTGCTAATTTTGTCATGTCTTTTAATACATACAAAGACAACATTTTTTTAAAATTTGAAGTCGTTTTCGAGAAAAAATTGGTTTAAAAATTGCCAATATATCAATCAAAATTAAGCGAAAACTACACATATTTTCCAAAAATTGTACCTTACTTCAAGATTAGTCTTTGAAAAAATTATTTTATTAAAGGAAACAAGTGATGTAACAACAGCACTCATTTTCTCGCATTATTTCAATTTTTTTCATTTTTAAAAATTCAGACATTTCAATGAAAATTAGATCCAAATATTTTAGTTATAATTTGCATTAACTTCCTTCAATAATTACGCTTAAATTAAATTTTTTTAATTGTACGTGACTTTTTAAAGAACTGATTTTTTACCACTGTTTTTGTTTAAAGCATACATTGTTATCTTTAATATTGCAGTTTTGAAATGTTACCTTTTTGCAGTTTTCGAAAAAACAGAGCTCCCCGAAAATGGTCCCAGCACTCTATTTTTACGAGCAGACCTTTACGAGCAGAAAATTTAAAGAAAAAATTTGGAGTGGTTTTTGAGAGAAATATGTTTAAAGATGTTTTAACTTGTCTAAAACAAAACATGGTGGATTGCGAAATATCTGGGGTTTCAACAAACATTAGACCTTCACCATTGTTTTAAGCATGCTTTACACTATCTAAGGACAAAGTTTAATAAAAACAATTGGTGCAATTTTTGATAAAATTTTGAAAAAATGTTTGAGGCTTCATGTAAAGAACCCTTAAAAATCAAAATATTCGTTTGAAACTCTCAAAGTCAGATCTGTATTTTCATTGTTTGGAGAATATCAAGTTTGTAGAAAATTGGCTGAACGGTTTATGCCCTTCCGTTGACCAGACGTATTGACAGACAGACAGACCGACGTTTTGCCGTCAATCGATTGTTCGGTTTCAAGTATCCGCAAAACATTCATTGTGGCTATGACAGGTGTTAAAGAATTTTTATTCTATATTTATCAACTGGATTTTTCTTCTTGTTTCCATCTTGTTCGTTACCAGGGTCCGGAAAACATAGTTTCACCGTCTTACGGTGCATGATTACATTACTTTCTCTTCTACGAAGTACAAATATATCATCCATATTGTAGTTGAAGGAAGACGCCGAAAAAATTCTAACTTTTGCAATTTTCGAAAAATCGAGGATTTTAACGTAAACGAGAACTGCTCTATTCTATTTAGCGTCATTTACGCTATTCGCTTTCAAAGTTTAGTCAAAAAATGTATAGCCATTTTTGAACAAACTTTAAAAATGTTGAGGCTTCATGTGAAGTACCCAAACAATTCAAAATATCCGTTTCAATCTCACAGGGTGTAAAATTCGTTTATGTCGATTGGGGAATATCAATTTTGAAGAACATTGCATGAAGGTTTTTGGTGCTAATGTTAAACCCAGGCAGGAAGACATGCGTTTTGTCGATTATTCGATATCAGGGATCCACAAAACATTGATTCTGCCAATATTGTGCTAGGGGAAGTAATTTGCTACATACAGGAACTAGATTTATCCACTTTTTCGTAATCGTGGTACGAAAATAAGTGTTTTCTGTCGAAATTTTTCTGATTTTGAGCGTAGGATTTAATCGGGATTTATTATTGATTTCGGCGGAAATATTATCTCTTCCTACGAAGTAAGTCGAAAATATAAACATTAGTGTCCATTTCAATATGCAAGGATTTAATATGCAAGGTCCAATTTTTTCACAGAATCTGCACATGTTTTACAACCATGGAATGCTGGTACCTAGAAGGGATGTAATGAATCCAAACAAATCAATTTCTAGCTCACGGCGAACGTAACTCGAGATATACGGCATCAGAAATCAGATTTTAAGTTTCATTAACCACATATAATATGTATCTAATGTTTCTTTTACACAAATTTACTGCTTTGTTCCGAACTTAATGAAACTGTGTACACGTAACCTTGAAAACAAGGTAAATTATCTACATTTTATTTCATAGAACTAACACACACACACTCTTTCCTAGTCTGGTTTTCCTGATTATCTGAGAAACAGTGAGAAAATTTATAAAACAGAGACAGCGCAATCAGATTTTGAGTTTTAAAAGGTCAAAATTATTATTGGAAGTTTGCTGGAACGATGATACAATGCAAATGTCAACTCATAGGTGGAAGCAACAAAAGGTCATTGCGACAGTATGGAACAGGTCAGGGCGAGAAGGAGATCGATATCGATGCGAAACAACGACGTAGAACATCATGAAAATCTATAGAGTAAGGATATGCCCGGAATATTATCTGTGGGCAATATCAGATCGTGAGTGTAATTGTCGATTCGTCCGATGTGCATTTAGAAGAGATGTAATACTTAAAATAGTTTAATCATAATATAAATAAATAGAGTTTAATCATAATGAATTTAAAGGTCCAATTTTAATATTACTTGTTCGTAGTAGGAATTAAATTTCTGTTTTTTATCCTTAGTAACACTTGATTTTAGAAAATGTTAAAGTTTGAATTGTACAATTATGATTATTTTATACATGAAATTAAATTGATATCTCTGTGGTAATGATGTGCTTAACAAAAATTTGACGCCAAACCACAGACACAGAAACGTCGATATGAAAATACGAAAATACTTAACACACTTGTCATATTTTTCATGTATTTTAATGTAAAAATCCACACTTTTACAAGTACCTATAGATTAGCAATAGAATCTGGACTAAACCCAGCTTAAAAAATTTCTTGAAATTCACCAGAAGCTAAAATTATTTCAACTATATAGATACGCAAAATTAAAGTAAAATATCCCATCTTCTTATACAAGCATTATGTCAACTTTATATTACTGTGTCGCTTCTATAAGTGCAAATACTTTTGAGTAAGAGGAGAACGTTTTAATGTCGCAAATCTACAAACTCCACACCCAAAAACGCCGAAAACGTGTGATTTTAGCCAAGAACCCGTAGCAGACTTTCGTTTGATTTGCCATCAGAAAACATGACGGCCAGTGTTGTAAATGTGCTGTATTTACCCGCAATTTCTCTATATTAAGTCAAGATCTTTGATGCAGAGGGTCGGAATAGAGCAGAGGGGAGGGCAGAGTGGGATCGAGGACGAGACG
The DNA here is from genome assembly GCA_964035755.1 of Teleogryllus oceanicus. NCBI lineage: Eukaryota > Metazoa > Arthropoda > Insecta > Orthoptera > Gryllidae > Teleogryllus > Teleogryllus oceanicus. Next base: position 39,683,791 of record CAXIVR010000013.1, read on the forward strand.
AGATGGAACTGGTGGGGACGGGGCGGGACGGCGGGACGGCGCGGGCGGGACGGCGCGGGCGGGACGGCACGGGGCGCGGCGGGCAGGCCGGGCGGGATGGGCCGGGACGGGCCGAGACGGGGCGGGACGGGGCGCGATAGGGCGCGACGGGGCGGGACGTGACATGACATGACATGACATGACGTGACGTGACGTGACGTGACGTGACATGACGTGACGTGCTGGTACGTGACATGACGGGACGGGACGAAATGGGACGGGACGGGAATGCACAAGGCAGGGCTGGGTAAAGCGAGAAATGTACGTCAGCGATACAGTAAGAATAAAATGAATTTCATATCCTGTCTAACTTGTGACTGTCTTAAATAATGGGTCAAGCAACCTGGGATACATTAATATTTATCATATAAAACTGTAGGTGATAAGACGTGTCTTTCTGAAATTCGCTTTCATTTGGTTCCTGATTTCTTAAGACAGGTTGGATGCGAGAGCGGAAAAACACATCTGTATTACAGATATAATATATGTCAGTGTTGAAGATAATTTCTTTCTATATTCAATCGTGGAATGCCACCAGATTAGCGCCTAAACACACGGATATTTCCTCCTTCCGACTAATCAATTTTTTGACCAAGATACCAGTTGCAAGGCCCACTACGCAAGTCAGTTTGTTTGCCCTGCATTCGTAGTGACGTGTTGGCGCAAACCAGAAGGCTTTGAAATGTCACGGCTCGATGCCCGTCGCAGACTGCGTCACTCTATGCCTGTGCGTAGAATAGTGCTTCCGCAACGGCTATCGATATTCTACACTCGCGGACAAATTACTATCTGCGCACGGTTTCTTCAGCTCTCATTTCGCGAAACTCGGTGATTGATTAATGTTTTCGTGTTTCTGGGCGCGTCAACTGCTTTGCTCATTAGTCCCGTTAGTGTAGTGCATGTTTTTTTCTTGTGAGTTGGCTGTGATCTTCCCCCCTGGATGGCGAGATCCGGCGCCGACCTACCGTCGGCTAGTGGGGTTTCCCCCTAACCAGGACTCTCCCACCAGCGGGGCAACGCCCCAGCCGGGACAAGCTCTAAGCTCCCGACCAATCTCCCGGAATATGTGGTAGTGTAGTGCATGTTAGTGTGTTTGTGTAAGGGGAGAGGATAGGACAAGGAAGAGGAAGGAAAGATCGTGGCCCGTTTGGTTCGTGGCCCGTTTGGTAGGGTACCGCTCCGGCATTCGCCTGGTGTTGATCGGAGAAACCACGGAAAACTACCGATCAGAGAGCCGGCCGCTAGAATTCTCCTCCAGACCGCGACTGAATTCGACCTGGCTGAAAAGCTAGTATCGAAAACCCTGCCGCCGTCAGGACTCGAACCTAGGACCTCCCGGTCAGAGGCGCTGCAGTGACATCAGTTGATACACTGAGCTACCGCTACCGGTATTTCGCGAAACGCTAGGGAAGTGTCTGCATTAGTTATTTCGCTAGCAGTACGATCAAATCAAATCTGGAGCTCGTTTTCAGGTGCAAAGTTTACTTACAAGGGTGTTTCTATCAAGCTAACAATACTCACAGCAACCTTTTCTTATAAGTATACTACGAGTATATTCTCTGCAATAGAGAAGAAAGGGTTGGATTCTCAGAATTCATTAAACCCTGCCCAAATAGTAAATCAACACATATTTTAAATTGGTTTAGCAGCATAGACATTCTCTTAACACCGGTAGAAGAGACGTAATATTATAGTACTGCAATTTTTATTTTACCAAATTTTCAGTCATCACTTGAAAAACTCAATAATATAGAAAAGTACGTGAAAACACAGTATTTTGAAATAAGAGTAATTAAAAAAAGATATAAAGGAATAGATTCAACATTGAATGAGTAAAAGTTTTTTATTGAAGTTTTGCATTTTCAAAACTAAGATTTTCATGATAATCAAACCTCACATTTCCAAGCCTTTTTTAGTCGCATTTAACAACAAATTTTTAATTCCGGAACTCTAAGATTTTCCAAATTCGCCAGATCTGCCATAATTGCTACGCAAGGTATTTTTCAATGTATTTGCGTTTCATGCCCCCGCATAATTTGGACAACCATTTCATTTTAATCAAAATATTTTTCTCCACAATTTTTATTTTTGTCACAAAACTGTGGAGTGCCTGTATTTCCAATATTCGTTCGATTAGTCTGAACTGACTGAAACCTTGTTTTCATAGAAAACTCGGGCGCGTCAACAGCTTAGGTCATTAGTTCCGTAAGTGTAGTGCATATTTTTCCTCGGGAGATGACAGTGATGTTACCCAGCTGTATGGCGAGATCCGGCGCCGACCTACCGTCGGCTACCGGGGTTTCCCCCTAACCAGGACTCTCCCACCGGCGGGGCACCGCCGAAGGCGGGACAAACTCTAAATCCCCGATCGGTCTCCCGGCATGTGTGGTCAGGTAGTGCACGTTAGGGCACGTTAGAGTGTGTGTAAGGGGTGAGAATAGGACATGAAGAGGAAGGAAAGATCACGCGCGGTCCGTGGCCCGTTTGTTAAGGCACTGCGCCAGCATTCGCCTGGTGTTGATCGCATAAACCACGGAAAACTACCAATCAGAGCAGCCGGCCGCGAGAATTCTCCTAAAGACAGCGACTGAATTCGACCTATTGTCGAAAGTCTTGCCACCGTCTGGAGTGGAACCCTAAGACCTCTCGGTCTAAGGCACTGCAGTGACATCAGTTGATGCCCTGAGCCACCTTCGCCGATCGTCGCGCGCTGAATATTGTCTGAAATGAATTTCGTAACCGTTTAAGATATGTAGATTGCGTGTTACTTCAGAAGAATGTTAAAAAGATGTCAAGAAAAGTAAGTAGAATGTTAACTTTTGTATTACATGTCATATACGTAGCGTAATCAATATAATGTAGGGGTTGGTTGGGAAACTGTTGAACTGCGAACAAATGGGATAAACAAGAGGATCGATTACATGAACTGCATAAGAGAAGCCAATATCGGTTAACTATAGTGTGGGTGTACAGTAACTAGATTCTTTAATGCTAAATAAAAATATATTATTGATTTAAAGATATGAAAACAACCAAAGTTATTAGGACTTCATATCGGCTATGAGAGTATGCAAAGTCGTTTCAAAGTCACCTTTGCTGCGGAATGACGGTGACATGACTGGTTGTCCCATGTCTTCTGTGAGACTTTGAATGGTGACCGCCATCTTCAGATGCTTCAAGACTACTTATGGCCTTTGGTATCAGAATGGGATAACACTGATGACCTCACTTTCAATTAAGATGCATTTTCAAGCAACCACTCCATTTTGCTCTAAATGTTCGTGAATGGCTGAACCAGATATTTCCTGCACGTTTGCATGGGAGGCGTGGACCTTACGAAGTCCAGACTTTATACATGCATTATGATTTTTCATGTGCGACTGTACTAAGGAGAAAGTGCACAACTCCAAACCTCGCACATTAGGGGAAATGGAAGCGTGGATTCAAGAGGTAATGGCCAACATCCCAATTAATTTCTTTCAGAAAACTATGATTGAATCACTTTAATATTGAGAAAGCAGATTGGCAACGCCGGTGCCTATGTTGAGATTTAAACTATTGTATTTTCTTATCTAACGAAGGCTATGTATATGTATTCCTAATAAATTAAATAAATCTTACTCAAACTACAAAAGATTTTTAATATCTAGTTACTTTACGCCCAACCTGTAGTGCTCATTTATATACACTTTATTTATCTCGAGTATGTGTCTATAAAAATGAATGCTTGATGGTTTCCCAATACTCAGATGCTCAGATGAATATTTTGAAGCTGAAGGAACCAACAAAAATGTAAAACCATCCAAACATAGTAATTAGTGAAGTTTCTTCTTTTACATTTTCGAATACGTACTACCTACAGACATAGTAATAAACCTAGTGCACAGAAAGTTATGTAGGCTGCAGAAAATTGATTTCAAAATTTCAAGAAAAATATATGTTTTCGTGGTTCTCTGACTCGAAAAAGTGTTGATTGTTTAAAAATGTCGGTCTGTCTAAGTCCGCTTGTTCATTTATCTGTCAATCTGTCTGTATGTCAGTCTATGAATTATATTGCCTAAACGATTTGTAGGAATTTTGCTAAAATGAATATTCCTCGGTCAATTTGCACTGGCTGAAAGCCTAGCGCTTTCGAAAGATATTCTTTAAATTTTGGTGGTACTTTGAATGAAGTATCTGCAACATTTTCAAAATTTTCTAAAAAATGCTTTCTTAATTTTTTTGTAAAAATAGAATGAAATACACTTGTAAATAAGGTATATATACGATTTTCACTGTTACTTCTGAATGTTCCAAAATTGCAAGTTTCTTATTTTTTGAATCTCCTCGTACAACTACGTTATTGATGATAGTGATTTTTTTCACATAATGAAATTTGTTCTCCAAAATTACTTCTTTAAGTAATGCTATGTTTCTTTTTTATTAGTAGTGTTTTTGCGAAACTTTGGGTGACATAGGGCAATATTAAAAACCATTTTTCTTTACTTTTTGTGCAGATAATTATAAAGGTGCTCAATAGCACGATATAAACTCCAGAGATCGTTAATTATCTCTTGAAAATAGAAATCTTGAAATAATATGATTGTTATTATGTAACAGTTTGTCTAATACATGTAATATAGAGGGAAAGGTTTAAACCATTTCACGGTGGCACCAGATTACACACTTGGATTTACCTCTCACAATGAATTTTCTTGAAATTATGAGTAAGTTTATTGATTAAAGATCAAAAGAAAAAGTGATTTAAAATGCTAACGTTTTGGTATTTATTCAGCCTTTATCAGGGCTATAACAGTTTTTCTCATTAACCAAGCACATTTAATTTTACAAAGTATTACAAGTGTAGTACAATATATTTTTAGTATTAATTATACAATGTATGTTTACTAATGTGAGACGATTGTAAAATTAAATGTGCTTAATTAGAAAAACCCTTTATGTTTTAGCCCTGATGAAAGCTTAATAAAAGCCGAAAAGTTGGCAGTTAGAATCTCTTATTTTTTCTTTTGAACTAATCTCTAGAAATTTCATTGTAATTAATTACTAAAGCATTACTAAGAAATCAAACACGTGTGAAAATTTTACTGGAAAGTTGTTTATGTTCATTGATAGCTAATCATGTTCGGATGACTGTGGAATGGCAAGAATAATGGGGAGTAAAACGGCTCAATCACAAGTTAGCCAACTTTGATTAAATAAATATGAAACATTTCTACGTGCTAAACTTTGTTCATCAACGCCCATGCCTCTGAATTTGGTTTGATTGAATTCGTCACCTTCTTAGGTCATTGGTCCCATAACGGTTGTGAAGGTTTTTTGCTCAGGAGGTGGTGATGATCTTCCCCTGCTGAATGGCCAGATCCAGCGCCGATCTCCTATTAGCTAGCAGGGTTTCCCCGTCAAGGTTTCTCCCACCAACCGGGCACTGCCGTGTGTGTGTGCCAAAGGAGTGAGTATTGGACAACGAAGAGCTGAAAGATCGCGCGCGGTTCGTGGCCCGTTTGTTACCGTACTGCTCCAGCATTAGCCTAGAATTGATCTGATAAACTAGGGAAAACAACCGATCAGAGCATCCGATAGCTAGAGTTCTCTTCCAGACAGCGACGGACCTCGACCTAGCTATCTGGTTAATGTCGAAAATCCTTTCATCGTAGGGACTCGAACCCCATGACCTGTCGGTCAGAGGTACTGCAGTGACCTCAGTTGATGCCCAACGCCACCTCTCTCGGTTGGCATCAAGAAAATTGCTGACCTGACTGAAGAGACAATACGCAAGGGTTGGTCGCTGGAAAGGTCATCCGTCATCCCCAGGGACCTTATCTTCAGCCTGCGCTCGCGGATGCCATCAGAATGGCGCCTAGACGAATAGTTTTTGTCCGACGTTTTGGACAAGAAATCAATGATGTTTGTAATTTCCTGGGACTTACAAAAAAGATTGACTACACGGAAAACGTGCATCCGCAATAAATAACCTTAGACAATAAAAGAATCAATATGGATTGTGTAAAATAAATAAATTTTATTATAATATAAATATATTTTGTTCTAGTAAATTGCGTGTCCAGTATACATTGTATTTTATAAAACCTTCGGTGAAATATTTAACAGAAATTTTGATTTGCGAAACGAAAAGCTGTTATGTTTAACATTTTTCAATAACTTTTACTTCAGTAAAAATTCACATATAATCAAACGTAAACAAGACGTAATTTATCGACAGACTTTCCAAGATTCCTTGCTTTCATAGAAATGCCGTTAAAATAAATCATAATAAACGTCAGCTGTATTAAAATTAAAAAAACAAACAAATGCTTAAAAATGGATTCAAAATTTCGAATATTAGAAGTTCGAATTATTCAAATGAGACTGTACTTCCACGGAGGTGAGGGAGTCAACTGCCAGACGCACTGTGGAACGAGTCTGGCTGACGATAGGTCAACGACCTTTTATTGACTCAGGGCACCACGTTGTGATCGATACTTTGAACAGGCTGTCCGGCGTAGCACGAAGAGCTGCGGAGAATGTGCAAATCCAAAAATACCGCAACCCATTTTTCATTTATTTCATTTATCTACAGAGATCGTGATCACACAAAATGAATGAGAGTGCATATGACACCGTGTAGACATATTACTTCTCGCAAGATACTTTCGCAAAGGCTCGTTTGCTCTGATGCAAACCTGTACGAAATCTTGCAATATATATATATATATATATATATATATATATATATATATATATATATATATATATATATATATATACATACATACAATATATATATTATATACATATAAATATAAAACAACATATAAACCCGACGTTTTATTTACTACTGAACCCGTTGGAACTTTTCCAATTTTTGTATTAATTCAGTTCTACTAAGTATAGAATCAAAGTTCTTCATGGGGTCTAAGTCATTTCAGAATGTTTAAAGTATGTAAATTCTCTCGTACATCGTGAGACATACTGGAATTTTTGTGTAAATAACGATATCATGTTGCATTTTCGTGATATGTGAAATGTCAAATACTACTTGGTATATTGTTTTACGATTATACTTAGGTTTTTCTAACGAGGCATCTGAGGGTAGCATTTCCAAGATTGAATATGGCACTGCTTCTCGGTCGTACCGCTAGACCCGTTTGATCTGCAGCACTGCTTGTTACGGTGGCGATCATGCCCCATCTTGCAGCAAGGCCGAGAAAGACGCAAGAAGTCGTGCCTTGCCATCTTGAAGATACTTCCCTCAGATGCCACGTTAGAAAAACCCAAGTATAATACACTTGTCGGGAGCTTCTAGATATTCCCCCTGGTTTATTCCATGTTTCGTGGTGCCTTACATACCAGACCCCCCAAACCCTCCCACCAGTAGCCGGTAGCGGTAGATCAGTGCATCAACGGATATGACTGCAGTGCCTCTGACCGGGAGGTCCTAGGTTCGAGTCCTGACGCCGGCAGGATTTTCGACACTAGCTTTTCAGCTAGGTCGAATTCAGTCGCTGTTTGAAGGAGAATTCTAACGGCCGGATGCTCTCACCGATAGTTTTCCGTGGTTTCTCCGATCAACACCAGGCGAATGCCGGAGCAGTTCCCTCCCAACCGGGGCACGGACCGCGCGCGATCTGTCCTTCCTCTTCCTTGTCCTATCCTCTCCCCTTACACACACACTTACACTAACATGTACTACACTACCACATATTCCGGGATACCGGTCGGGAGCTTAAAGCCTGTCCCGGCTGGGGCGGTGCTCCGCTAGTGGGAGAGTCCTGATTAGGGGGAAACCCCACTAGCCGACGGTAGGACGGCGTCGGATCTCGCCATCCAGCGGGGACCGCCATCACCGCCATCTCCCGAGAAAAAACATGCACTACACTAACGGGACTAATGACCAGAGCAGTAGACGCGAACGGAAACACGAAAAAATCAATCAATCAAACCCGTCAATCGCGCCGGCTTAGCTCCTAAAATCGTGTCAGTAATAGCTCCTTTATCTCTCGGACCTTGCTTCTTTCTCGGCGATGGCTTCTTGATTTGCTATTGATTTAGTGGTGGGTTGTAGTTGACGACATAATTGAAATGATTGAAAGCGTTGTCATTGTCAACAATACTATTTATTTCAATAAGAGCAGCTTTCGATGGCTTAGCCATCATCGTCAGTTTTCTGCTGCTATAGACGTTTTTGTGACTTCCAGACAGCAGAAAACTGATGATAATGGCTAAGCCATCGAAAGCTACTCTTATTGAAATAAATAGTACTGTTGACAATGACAACGCCTTCAATCATTTCAATTCTTGATTTGCTGTTGAGGAAGGGACCCAGGCACATCAAAACAGCGCTCACGCTACTGCCAATAAGCAGGGTCGACCAGAGAAAACAGTAGGCCTGGCACAGTAGATCCACGGGAGACCCTTATTTCAAATAAAAAGTTTCTTCTCCCACCGGGGTAGGGGATTCAGTGTATCAACTAATGTCATTGCAATGTATCTGATTGGCAACCTCTAAGTTCGAGTCCTGACAAGGCAGATCGAGTTCAGTCGCTGTTGAAGGAGAAGTAGTGGCCGGCTGCTCTGATCGGTAGTTTTCCGTGGTTTCTCCGATCAACACCAGGCGAATGCCGGAGCAATACCGTAACAAACGGGCCACGGATCGCGCGCGTTGTTTCCTTCCTCGTCCTTGTTCTATCCTCTCCCCCTTACACAACACTTACACCAACATGCACTACACTGCCACATATTCCGGGAGACTGGTCGGGAGCTTAGAGCTTGTCCCGGCTGGGGCGGTGCCCCGCTGGTGGGAGAGTCCTGATTAGGGGGAATGCCCACTAGCCGACGGTAGGTTGACGCCGGATCTCGCAATCCAGCGGAGGAAGATCACCGCCCTCTCTCGAGGAAAAACAAGCACTACACTTACGGGACTAATGACCTTAGCCGCTGACGCCTACGGAATCACTAACCATCAATCAATCGTCCTGCAGACATAAATAGAATTCATTTCGCCGAACAATAGTATTAACTAGTAGCGGTTAATTGGTATTAGAAGTTAATTCATGTTCCATTTGATTTGTGATGTTTCCGCACCTAACACCTGATAAGTTTACTAAACCCGATAGTTTAGAGTGTTTTACGAGGGAGGTGGCGGTTTTCTTCTCCACTGGAACTACTGGAAGTAAGGATAATCAAAGGAGTGGAACATTGGTTCTACGTACTACTGGTTCGTACTACGTACGAACGCTGTAGAATTTTCGAAAATTGCAAAAGGTGCAAATATTGCGAGAAAATACGTTCTAGTTATGCACAACGTATCATTATTGTATTTTTCGTTTAGTTAACTAAATATGCTCATTAAGTTCATGAAAAATCGTTGATTACCTGTATGATAATAGCACGAGTGCAATTAAAATTCCACCGTACAATTAAAACCCCACACCTACCAATCAAAATTCAGAAAAGGTCCCAAATCGTAACTATAACACAGGCTTAACTATAACGTAGACGTAACCAAGGTACTTCTAGTCGGCCATGAAACGTGAACAAAAATGTATATCATAGATTACGTTCTACCTAGAACACTTACATATAAACAACGAATGAATAAAACTAAATTGGCGAAGTAAATGTTAAGCAATCTAAGTAATGTTTAAAACCCTACAAATTTGACTCTTCTAATAAACTTGGTTTCATAAAATTTACAAGAAGTGTTACATTTTTGAGATAACAAATGTTTTTAAAACATTAAGAAAATCCGCTTCGAAGGAAGTTTGAGCTTTCTATGCAATCAAATTTCGACTTTCTTCTTTAAATGAAAGGTAATGGATCCTACGGGTGTTATCAATGGCTCTTATTTACCGCGTTTATAGTTTACACACTTGTAGTATCTCAAAATTTATATGAACGTTTATCTGTCCTCCTTTGTTAATTACGTCATTTTGAAGACTATATATGGTGGACTACAACAAGTCAAGGCAACAATACGTCATTTCCGATTACATGTATTCGGTCTCGTTGGATTTTATTGTGAGAGTTGAATCAATATATCGAAAGCCCACTTTCTAGTCAGCGAAACGAATATAGCAAGTTTTTAATTTCGAAGACTGTTTTTAAATACAAAGATAATGTAGATTTAAAAAATAAGGTATTCTGCCATGGCTTCGTTTAGAGCTTCTACTGAACCAATTGTAGTATTTTTTCCTTTAAATAAAAGAATGTGATCCCTAGATGTGTTATCAGATATTGTTTGTGTTGTTTCTCCAACATTTACGGTGTAAATTAATCAATTAAATCATTCTTTAATAGTACGCTTATCAATAGTCAATTGTTTTCTTCCAAAGGGTGGCTGTTTCAAAATCGATTACATGAAACGAGTGTGTCGACGCTGCTTCATGGTGGCTTCATTTGGTTACAATTCGTCAAGGTTTTGTTTCAGTGTAATAATTGCAGTATGGGGTTGTCAGTTTGCACTTATTTGCTTTTGTGGTGTATTTTGTAGAGAACATTCGGACAGTGGGCTTTGCTCGGTTGTACTGGAGTAGTGAAGTTGTTCACAGGTTATGTCGAATTCCGAATCGTTACCCACGCGCCCCAAAAGACGCAAACGTACATTAACTGAACGCAGGGAAAGAGAAAGTCAGCGTAGGTGTCGTGATAGTGAGGTCATTTCGTTTTCTGTTGGGTCGTTGTCTATGAAATGTCAGTTTTGTTCTGCTTTGTACTTTCCATGCGAAAGAAATTCTCCAAACGAGTTTACTCTAATATCCGTCAGTATAATGGTGTTCTTTCTGTTGTGTCATTTGGTGTATTATAGTAATATGTGGGTCATATTGCATTGCCACCTGGTCATGGGTCATAGTTCAAAATTTTGGGAACTCCACGTCACAGAATATCTTCGTTAGACCCTGAAGACAAACAATGCAACATATTATGAACATTAGTCTGGGCACAGTATTTTACATTTATCTCATCGTCAAAATTTGACGAGTTCTCACTAGTTGAGGTATAGAAAAGCTGTGCAAGCCTTGCTTGTATGGACGAGTTGCCTAGAGCGTGTGCCGACACAGCAACTAGGTGGAAAAGGTCACGGGTTCAAGTCCAGCCGTGTGCACGGTTGTTTGTCCTCTGTCTTTCATGTATGTGTGTTCTCGCCGAAGGCCTTGTGTGTCTGCTGGCCACAGACCGAGGAACCCGCAAGTACGCCTGTGTCTAGTGTAAAGGTTAATATGTATTTCCATGAGGGACATAGTACGTACCCGGCGTAGTCAGTCTAAAAATGGACATCTTCTAAAGCTGGCATAAATCCCCGAAAGGATAAAAATAAAAATGCTAAAATCTCCCGGAAGAAAATAAAAATAAAAGTGCTGTGCAAATAAGCAATTGTTTGACACACGAGTCCGTTTATCAAAAAAAGTCAGTGTTTACTTTTACATGTTAGCCATTACGTTTTAAATTTCAGATGGATACAAGGATTTCCTAGTTAAGTCCACTACAACATACATGTATAGATCTTGTTAAATAAAAAAATTTAATTACATTTTCAGAAACATATTGAACTCGGGATTAACTGTGAATGTATTGACCAATGTCGATCCTCCCTCTTTTCATTATTCATGGAGAATAAGTACTGAACGACATGACACTATATGTTTGGTGTTTTCGATTTTCCATTCCACGAAATGGAAATTTTCTGTAGTAATGTTTGTACTGTTCCTTTTTTTACCCCCGTGAAATTGAAAGGGTTCAACTACTAAAAGATCACATTAGTTTTGAGGGTACTGGAAACGTAACAACTTTCCTTGCAAATTTTATAAATTAAAATTTTATTTAAAAAATCACGATACTCATATTTATAACTTAGCTAATGCAAAATGGAAAAAACATCTGCCTGATTATCAAGCGTTCGTTCCCCAAATGTTTACAGAAGCAACGTAAAACATTTTTAACTATTTAAGTTATTCACGTGGTTGTCAAGTCTTTTTAAGTCAAATCTTTTTAATTCGAACTTAAAGAAGATACAAAATAGTTTAAAGTAAAAACTAACTAGAAACAAATTTAAGGGAAATAACACACTAAAAATGAATACTTAATTTCAACAGGAAGTAGGACACAAAGGCTTTGTATCATTTCATGCAAAAGATCGTAATTATTGATTGATTTTTCTCCTAATTAACAAACTCTTCAGTTTCATTAGTGTGAGGAAAGTGTCATCATTAACTCTTACTTGAGATCCATTATTTATTCAAATTAAAGAAATTCTGACCGCGAATTAAATACAACCAATGCGTGCCTCTCGGGTGACTCACGAACAGCGGGCTAGCTTTTAATAGTGCGATCGCGGTTCGATTCCCGGTGGAAGAAAAATAGAACAGAAGCTTTCGAATCTAACCGTCTAAGATTTTATATCTGTGTGGCGAAAGAAAGGAAAGCTCAAGCAGGGGAAGTACGCTAGGTAGGTTAATTGGAATGCGTCGTGCTCGTCACGTGACTGCCTGATCCCTAGACATGGATAATACATAAAAAGAGGGCCCAGGTCAGGGAGCACAGCTAGCTGGAAAAAGATTAATCCGCCACCAAAAGATCAAATACAAACCACTAGCGTACCCGTGCGAGCTCTCGCACGTTAAACCCTACCCTCTTCCCTACTTTACCATTTCCATATTAAGCCTATAATATTCTTCTATATATATTTTTTTTCAAAACTATCTTATCCTGCGTCAGTTGTTCTACATGTCTCCTTGTAATAGATAATACAATACACCCTTGTCAATACAAACTACTCTTAATTAATGTTATTACCGAGCAGAGATACGCCCGTGTAAATCAGTCGCGTAGAATATCAAGTAATTAGTTTCATATGACGTATAGTTAAAGATTCTACAAGCTCTGAAGAGATGGGCTAGAAATTAGAAGCGTCAAACCAACAAAAATGTAATAGAATGTTCAAGAAGATCTCATCCTGTAGATTTCGACACAAGGAACGTTTCTTTAAGGCCTCAAAATTTTAGATTTTAGCGCCCTAAAACGCTTAGTTCAGGAGTTATTTAACGATGTACCTACCCGTGTGTTGCGGGTTGCATTTGACATGAATATTTAAATGCGTTTTTATAAACCAATTCTTCATATTTTTAAAGTCAAAGTGCAATTCGTCACGTCTCCATGAAATTCTCTTTCTTTAGAGACCCTCTTTCTAAAGATTGATGGCGTGTGAAAGACGCAAAAGATGTGTATACTACTGTAATACTATTGGAGGCAATTATTTTCACTCTGAATTCCAAAAGTAAAGATAACGTTTTAATTACCTAAGAAGCTGAATTGTCTGCATTGGAATTAATAAAAGTTAACAGTACTCGACTTACACAGTGGATGAGTTAATTCGTTAATAAGAAAGAGTGTAAGTATAGAGTCGCCTTACCTGGCTCAGCTGCGCCTGCTTAATGTGCGGCCTGGCCGAGAAGCGCGCTGGGCACTGACGGGCGTCGGGCATCGACTGCCCCGGTGCGATCGCGTGCTGCCCCCTCCACCTCCCACCTCCGACCCCTCCCCTCCCACACCCACTTCGCGCTGACTGTGACACACGTGGCGCGACTTTCAGGATCGGCAAAGGTGGCTCAGGGCATCAAATGATGACACTGCAGTGCCTCTGACCGGGAGGTTGTAGGTTCGAGTCCCGACGCTGATAGGATTTTCGATACCAGCTACATTGCTAGGTGGAATTCAGTCGCTGTCTGGAGGAAGATTCTGGCCTCTTCGTGATGTCGATATTGCGTTATTAGTTCAGACATAGCGATGGATGTAGGAGGGGAGTGTGTTAGCACGGAATTGTAAATGATATTTTTCAAAGTCGTAATAGAAGGAACTTTTAATTATCAGTTAAAATGATTCCAATATTGTAAATGATATTTTTCAAAGTCGTAATAGAAGGAACTTTTAATTAAAGTTAAAATGATTCCAATATTGTAAATATTTTCAAAGTCGTAATAGAAGGAACTTTTAATTAAGTTAAAAGATTCCAATCTATATTATTGTTAAATTAAAAAAATGAACTTTTAATTAACAGTAAAAATGATTCCAATATTGTAAATGTTATAATTCAAAGTCGTAATAGAAGGAATTTTTAATTAACAGTTAAAATGATTCCAATATTCTTTAAATTGGAAACATTTTAACTGTTAATTAAAAATTAGAAATGTACTTTCATGTGGGAACAAAATTAGAACGGAAAAAATCGTAGATTTTTTTCAGTGAGCAATTTTCTTGAACTAATGTTCAACTTCTTAATGGAAGTCGCGAGAAAATACCCGCACGTGGTGTAGAATAGGTATGTTTCGCCGATACATAATAAATTAGAATAGTTATTCAGCGAACCGGGAATGGACTTATAGAATCACGGGTGACATTTTTATGAGAAATTGACAACAAAGAATATTACGTTAGGTGAGGCGAAATAAATCATATCCACGAGACGACTTCTAAAGAAGAAGACATGGTGGACCGACTTCAATACATGCGAAGATAGAAGTAAGCCATTAACGTTTAAATTGACCTCTACAGGAAGGATATTTTTTTTATCAATAACGTAAGCTCATTGAGCATTGTAATACCTAAATTGTAAATAAATTTATTTTCTTGGAACAAAGTCGATAATTTGTAGTCAATTCCCATCTATTAAAAAAATACTTGATTAGCAAAACTTCCAGAAACCGGTCTGTACAGACAGCACTTCGCGTACGGCAAGGTAAGATATAGCATGTTGTATGTTGATTCCCATGATTCCATGAACAAGATGGTACTAAAATTAATCTTAATAAATCTTCCATTCTAAAGTAAATATATGAGCAGATTAGGGCAATCACTTACGTGAATATAAATGGTGATATCAATATTGATAGTGAAGATTCATTTCGATAGCAGATTTAATCAGAAATATTTATAGAAAACAGTTCAGGCTGGTGTAAATATTTGTAGACGACAGACGGGTGAGTTTCAGCATTAGTATCTGTCGAGTAATTTGGCGGTTAGATGCAAGTTAGAATTTGTATATTATTGTTTCATATTTCTTTGTTTTTTCTCACATTCGAGCATTTGATATACTTTCACAAATTAATCTTTAATAAATTATTTAAAATCATATGAAATAACTAGTAGAGCTACAACACCACAAACATTATTGTCCGTAAATTCACGCAAAATTACGCGAAAAGTACTGAAATTTTCGAAAAATTTTACATGACCTAATTTCAAAATATATTTATTACGAAACATATTGCTTTAAGGGAATAATCTCTGTCTTTAATATGTTAGTTGTAGGAAGACTCCGAAAAAAATGTGAGCTTTTGCAATTTTCGAAAATCAGGGTTTTCAACGAACATGAAACCTGTACTATTCTTCTCAACGTCCTACACACTAACCAACAAAAAAATTATCAAAAACGATGGAGCCATTTTTTGAAAATTTTTAAAATGTCCCACGTGCTTCAAGTAAAGTACCCCAAAATTCAAATATCGGTTTCAAATCCAAGAAGCCGCGACATCAGCTATATCGATATGGAAATACCAGTTTTGGAGAAAATCGGCTGAATGGTTTAACCGCTAGCGTTGTTCACAGACGGAAGGATGGACGTCCTGCCATCTTTCGACTTTTCGGTATCAACGACCCGCAGACGCGGGTTCTGGCTACACCACGTGTTAGAGGATATTTTTTCTAAATTATTTAATCTCTCTACTCCGTATCGAGAAAGTAATAATTGCTAGCTTTCACGGAATATCAGATGGGAATGTAACAATGGCATTCTGGGCCGCGACACGGCACCTGAATTTCTGTGAAGTACGTGTCATTGCTGGGACATGATTTAGCTGTATGAAAAGCAGTTATAACTGATAAATTTGTGTTGATATTGGCATGAAAATATGTAGTTTTCACACCAAATGTTCTACGAATTGTAATTAGTAGAGGGCAGACTTTTATGTGCAAACATTTGCTAATTTAGGTGCTAAAATAGGTGCCAAAAATATTAAAAATAAATGTATGTT
Source organism: Teleogryllus oceanicus (assembly GCA_964035755.1). Classification (NCBI taxonomy): domain Eukaryota; kingdom Metazoa; phylum Arthropoda; class Insecta; order Orthoptera; family Gryllidae; genus Teleogryllus; species Teleogryllus oceanicus. Next base: position 39,699,852 of record CAXIVR010000013.1, read on the forward strand.
TGAATATATGAAGCGTCGAACGTATACGAATATGCGTTTTGCAGTAAATCTATTATTTGGTATCAGGACCCACAAAAATATTCCGACAATGCATACTAGAGGAAGTAAGTTACTACTAACAGGAAAAGGGTTTATCCACTTTTATATTACTTGGGCCCGGCAATAAGTGTTACTGTTGAAAATTCCTCGTTTTCTCGGGCACTATTTTCTTTTCTTACAAAGTACACACGAGATACATTATTATTATTATTATTATTATTATTATTATTATTATTATTACTATTATTAGAGCAGATGTGAAATTTCTATATGAAGATTTAGAAGTTTATTGGTATCAACAGTTTATTTCTTCAACAAATATCGATATTTGATTATGAAAAATCTACAAATATTTTATACGCAATATACACCTTGTAGTTAATGTATATAACTGTATTTGTTTTAAAACTTGTGGAATACCAATTAAGAATTATCACAATTAATCTAAAATATTTTATATTAACTCAAACATGTAATTTTAAATAGGGAAACAAGGTTGGCGTATGATAGACAGAAATATAAATAGACAGAAATATGAACAGCTGGCACTAAAACAATATTATATCTTACTAGTGAACAACTTATAAAATATTCACTTTATTTGTGAAGAAAAGAAAGTCAGCTTCACATGCAATTAATTGAGGATCCAAAAGCATTATCGTTCTTGCATACCCGAAAGCCGATTTCCTTAAAAGGTAATCAAAAGAATCAGTCACTCTTCTGAGTGGTTTCCATTCTGTTTCACTTCACTGAGAACATTGATTATAGTCTTGCTCACATCATTACAAACTAAATTATTTCCCACGTGAGACCGTTGGTGTCTTGTGAGAGGAATCACTAGAGGTCGCGAACGCAGCTCCGCACTCCTTCCTAGTGAGATGACTAGACTTGGTGAACGCTGCGCCGCACTCCTCACAGCGATACGGTCGCTCTCCCGAGTGAGTCCGTTTGTGTGTAGTGAGATCACTAGACTCGCCGCACTCCTCACAGCGATACGGTCGCTCTCCCGAGTGAGTCCGTTTGTGGCAGTGAGATGACTAGATTCCGTGAACGCTGCGCCGCACTCCTCACAGCGATACGGTCGCTCTCCCGAGTGAGTCCGTTTGTGTGTAGTGAGATGACTAGACTTGGTGAACGCTGCGCCGCACTCCTCACAGCGATACGGTCGCTCTCCCGAGTGAGTACGTTTGCATGTAGTGGGAGTATTAGATTTAGTAAACACTGCGCCGCTGCCTTCACAGCTATAGGGACGCCGTCCGAACTGAGTCCTTTTGCGTGCAGTATGGTCACCCATATTTTTGAGGGCGGTGCCGCATTCTTCAGAACGATATTGTCCCTCTCTCGCAGAGGTGTTTGCTGATTGTAGGTTGCTGCTTCGATTTTCCCTGACACTTGCACTTCGTGTTGTAAAGCGCCATTTACAACGCCGTTTGTGCGCCTCCAGATACAGTGGGCTGGAAAAGGAAAGTGGGCAGTGTGGACAGGGAAAGGCTTCTCCTGAAACAGAAAATTAAAATTCAGATCAACACATGTGTTTCATATCTTATATTGCTCATTTTCTGTAAGCATGTTTTTTACTTAATTTTAAGAATATTGAATAGAAAATGGCAACTTTTAGCCATAAATCATTCTAAAATGAAACTTTAAAAGGTATCATTAAAAATTAATTAGTGATGTTCTGGTGTGATATTAATAGGGAAAATATTAAAAATGGGAGATTTTATCATTCTTATTTCACTTTATTGGTCTTCTTAGTAATACGAACTATGCTTGAAGTGCTTTGAGATGAAGTTAGAAGGCTTCCAAAAACAATGGTGCATTAGCTTTTTTATTTTTCATGGTATTCATTGGGAATATTTCTTGGGGTTAGGTTTCGTTGCTTTGTCAATTTTTCAATTTTATATTTCGAAAATTGTAAAAGTTCAATTTTTTAGGTGTCTTCCTACAAGTATAATATTGAAGACTGAGATTTTCCAACCTGAAAACTGCTGTTAACAGACAGATTTTGTAATTATGTACAATTTTTCGAAAATATGAGTACTTTCGCGTAATTTTCCCTGAAATATAGTTTTTTTTAAAGCTTCATTTTTTTCTTCAAATGTTCCCCTCCTATGTATTATAACGGTAAAAACAGTGATGCATTTCCAGAAAACTCCCTATATTTCCTAAAATTGTAACATATTAAAACTACAAAATTTAAGATAAAGATTTTCAACGAAAAACGAAACGTATTCTATTTCGTCAACAAAATCTATTCTAAAACTCAGCTCTTTAAAAAAGGTAATGTACAATTTTTTTAAAAAAGCTAGTAGTTCCTGCGTAAGTTCTGCTTGAAATTAATGCAGTTTATAAAAAAACATTTTCTCAAAAATAGTTCCAAATTTGTTTTTCACATTTTGCCCAAATAATAGAATAAGCGGCGCTTAAAAAAGAATAGTGAAGGTCTCATTTTGAACTCACTGAACTATCGAAAATTGCAAATTGAGAAATAATGAGAAAAGGTATGTGCCCTTGTAGCAGCACTAAGTATTTAATTCACTCAAACCCCTTTAAAAAAAATGTTCATTTGCTTACATCTCTAAAGCGATTCAACAAGTTAAAAGATTTACAACCACAACTTCCAAATATAGCCGAAGAGTGCAATTCTGAAAATTTGGCATCTCATTTTTGAAGCTCTCTGAATATGTCATGGTATCAAACAAACAAATAAGCCATTCCAGATAGCCGAGATTGCTAAGGCAGTAGTGGCGATCTCGGACGGAAAGATCGCGAGTTCGAGTCCCGCCTTGGGCATGGGTGTGTTTGTGTGTACCGTCCATTCATCGTTCCATCTTCCATCCCCCAGGACTAATAACCCTGGGGTATAAAAATCGGATTCAGCCTAATACTGAACCCCCTGATTAGTTACATGCAAGAATTGCAAAGTGATACAAAATTATACTGAGCCCGTGCAAGGGCATGTCCTGCGTGGTCCAAGATGGCCTATTCGCGAACAAAATAAATAAAAACGAAATTTACAAAATATAAAACCTGAGCGCGGCGTTTGAAAAGAAAGTGTGTCGTCTTACTGGGCAGAGGGCGCAGGAGAGGCGCGCGGAAGTCCTTGGGCGAGATGCCCAGCTGCAGGGCGAACGCGTCGCCGTACCACACCAGCAGCTCCTCGTGGGCCGCCAGCGCGCGCACCGAGCGGTAGAAGATGGCGCCGCGGAACTGGAAGGCCACCACGTTCTGCTCCTGCTCGTGGCGCGCGCAGTTGACGAAGCGCATCCAGTTGGCCACGCGCGTGTCGCCCGCGTCCACGTAGTGGTCCACGCGGCCCCCTTTGCGGATCTGCACAGCATTCATTGTGGGCGAAATTCGCCTCCATTGTGCAAACAATATAAAATAATAAACATAAACTTAGATACATTAATTAGAAAAGAATCATGAAAATGTTCAAAATTCACTTCTTGCATTCGAATACTGTACTTATAAAAACCTTATTCCTACCGACTTCGCGTATTTAAATTTCCTGAGTAATATACGCAGGCAACAGAATATGCCAAAAGATTTCTTAATCTATTTTTACATTTAATACTGAATTACAGTGATTTCTAGGCGTAGACGGAAGGTAGTTCATGAATGTGTGACTTCCCTTTCCTGGCCAGATTATGGTATTTCGGATTTGCCTTCGACTGAACAATTCTGCGAAATGAAGGATGTTAACCATTGGAGAAGGATGGATGAATGATTGTTGATGTACTTTGTTCAGACGCCTTGGTGGTAAAATAACAGTGGCGTGTGGTGAAGGGCTTAGTTTGGGTAAGCAATAAAAAAATATATGGCCGATAAGTCATTCATTAGTTTCAAACAGTGAGCTATTAAATTTCCTTACGCAGGTTTTCAAAGTAGTACTTACAGTAATGTCCGGCGTTGGCCTTCCTGCCTTAATAATGTTTTCCTTATCTTCAAAGCTCCGTGAAAGAAAGGTCTTCAACAATAAATCACGCATGTGTGTCCGTCTACGCCACTGCCTACAGTAGAAAGATCCATGTTCGTGCTCTTCCTGCCGAAACACTAGCGGACGCAATCTTACTGCTGGCGTATCCTAGGGTATAACTCACGTGGTAGTTTCACTTATAACGATAAACTAAAATATAAATTGGCACTTATAAGCATAAACAATACTACACCTAGAACTATGCACTTCAGTGTACATACACCTACACGCATTTACATTAAAAGCGAAGATTTTCCTTCCAAAGACCGCTTTCATTCAAGCGAGATCCAGCAACTCAGCCGATTGCAGACCGCACGAAACGCACTGAGCACACACGATAGCACCGAAGCTTCCTGACGCTCTGTGAGACTCGCACACACCGATGCTTGGCAAGCGCGAACATGTCGTAATTGCTAGTGTAAAACGAAACAACGCTTTTGATAAGTTAGAAGATCTATGTTATAAAGTTGATTGATTGATTGTGATTCCGGACGAGTCAACGTCTATTTAATTATTCCCGAAAGTGTAGTGCGTGTTTTTCCGATGGCGAGATCCGGCACCTACGTAACGCCGGCTAACGGGCCCTTACCCTTACCAGGTATCTCCCACCAGCGAGGCACCGCTCCAGTTGGGACAAGTTCTAAGTCCCTGACCGGTCTCCCGCCATAGTAGTGTGGTAGTGTAGTGCATGTTAGTGTGTGTGTTTGTAAGGGGTGAGGAGAGGACAAGGAAAAGGAAGGAAAGATCACTCGAGGTCCGTGGCCCGTTTGTTTGGGCACTGCTCCAGCATTCGCCTCGTGTAGTTCGGAGAAATCATGGAAAATCAGAGCAGCCGGCCGCTAGAATTCTCCTCCAGACAGCGACTGAATTTGACCTAACTGAAAAGCTAGTGTCGGAAATCCAGCCGCCGTCAGGACTCGAACCTTGGACCTCCCGGTCAGAGGCGTTGCAGTAACATCAGTTGATGCATTGAGCCACCGCTCCCCGTATAAATAAAGATTTATTTTCTGTTACAAATAAAGTATTTTTTTAAGTTACAAGGTACGCAGTGCGTACCTTGCGTACATGAAGGACACGCCACTGTAAAACAAGAAGCCAATCTCATGGTGAGTGTTCGTAAGTCAAGGGGACAAGCAAGCAGGAAGCGGACGTGATGGTACCTCCCAGCTGTAGCCGTCGTCGTTCTCCCGGCGCGAGCGCACGCCCTGGTAGGGCCCCATGCGCAGTGCGCGGGGCAGCGCCACGCGCGCCCACACACCGCGCCCGCCTTGTGGGATGCCGGACCCCGACAGCTCGGGCCTTGGAGCCCGCGGCGGCGGGGACGGGCGCGTCGGCCAGCAGCAGGAGCGGGCCGTGCTCGGGGCAGTCGCCCTCCCACTCGCGGTTGCACTCGTCGCAGACTGCGCCAACAGGCACCAACAATATTACTACTCTGCAAATGGGCTCACAATAAATGTTACAAACTTCTTCAGCGCGTAGGGCTATGGAAGACGATTACGATTAGCTAGTGAAAAAGTGATGTGATATCTCATATAAGGAAACTACAGAAATGATTCATTTAGCACTGGTGTTTGACACGTTAGGTACCCAGAACGATCTGCTCCTAGCAATGACCATGTCTTTTTCTCGGTATTATTGCATTTTGACAATTGAAATTCAAGCATAATAAGGGGGCAGAGATGGTTCTGACGCAGTCTAAGCTGAACAAAGAAGAGCGAAAGGTCAATTTGGTCACTTCTAGGGAACAGGTTGCCCTTTGAGAGTACGTGTGCTCGTCAAACTTTAGAGCAGGGCGACTTGCCTGCCAAAGCAGAGCGCATTGTTTGAGTGTCAGTTGTGTAACTTAAATGACATTTCCCTCCACATGTTTGCTAGACAACAATGACCCCTTAGGGAGGCCACTCATTTTCTGGAACATTTTCCGGGCATTTTCCTGTGTATTTTTTTCCCTGATAAGATTTTCGATTTCTCACTACTTAAAAAATAGTGCAGCTACCCTGATACTAATTGGTCAGCGCTCTGATTTTGCTGTGACAAAAAACAAATTAACAATGTTTTATCACCAATAAAAACTTAACAAAAATATTTGTTTTTGTATTGCTCTAATAATGTTTTTAAGGAATAACAACCAGTTTTATAACGCTCTCAAAATTTTCCCTGACTTCTAACGATACTTCTACAAATACCCTATTTTTTCCCTGACTTTTCCAGATCAATGAAACTACCTGTTTTTCAGGTTTTCCATGTTTTCCAGAAAGTGGCCACCCTGCCCCAACGTATACTAGAGTTTATTACATTTATTCTGATCTAGCAGTAAAATAAGCAACATTTACTCACACAGAATCTCGTCCTCGTCGGGTATAGGCAGCTCGCGGTAGTCGACCGGTGCTCGCTTGCGTAGCGAGTAGTGTCCTTTGCTCTTTGTGTCCTCTGTCTTCTGTTGAACCTCTTCTGTTTGTGTCTGCTCCTCTGCCTCCTGCTCTTCGTCCTCCGAGGATGGAGGTTCTTGTTTGACGCGCACCTCGTATATGTCGTCGTCGGGAGGGAACACGACACGCACGTCGTTTGATGGAGCGGCAGGGCGCGATGCTAGAAGAGAAAGTGGGAATGTATAGATTTTTTACACTACATGCTGGGTGTTTTGGTTTGGTGCAAACGACTAGTCTCCATATTTTTTGGACGTGCGTTTTTTGTTGATTTTTTTAATAGAACGAAGGACACATAATCGGTAAAGAAACTTGGGAAAGCTTATAAGAATTTGTTTGAATTTTACTCACAACATTTAGACGGAAAATCCTCCATGGAAATGTTTTATTGCCGAATTTCTTTGCTTCTTACTTATTAATTAAAAGAGTTTAACCCTTAAACTGCGCTATAGAGCTTTCGAATAGAAAGAAAAGAATAATATTTTTATTCATTATTTTAATAACTTTCAGTACATTTTTTGATTCCTCAAGCCACTATCGATCTACTGCCAGTGACATCGTAATTTCGCGGGAAATCTTGTAACTAAACTGATAGCTAAGAAAACATATTGGTCTGCATTTCAAGGTGCAACATGATACCGTCGAATTTAACAAAACCATTTTAAACATCGTAACTTAACTTTTAAACATTTTTAATTGTTTATATACAGGTTTCCTCTTGGAATTTAAAATCGTATTCTCTTAATTCCTTCTTTTGATAGTAAATTCTGCGAGATGGGAAATCAGATGAGTGAAGTGATGGTAAGTAGTGCGAATTACTAACACTTATTGGTGTAGTCACGATCACTTTCTCTAATATAAAACTCAACACCATTGGCTAATGAGCTGCGATTGTCAAACTGTAGGTACTATTAACGAAATGGGCTCACGCGCCACATCTACAGATGGTGGGTAGGCACTATCTGGTGGCAGCATGTGGAGTAGTAGTCTCAGTCTGGAGAAGAGAGTTGCGGTTGGAAGAATCGAAAAACGCAAAACGTAAAACAGAATTAATTACCAGAGCACGTGTTCTAATTAGGAATCCTCTTTTAGACGGATATACTCACCAGCCTGCGCCAGCCGGCGTCGCTGCAGTCGGATCTCCTTCTCGCGTGCGCGGCGCACAGCCGCTTGCAGCGCCTCCGCCAGCTCCCGGCACCTGTGCACGCTACGATTAATAGACACGAAACGACAAGACCAGGCTAGGAGGATGGGCGGGTCACCAATGAGCATAGCTGCACGCAGGGCCTGTCAGCTCAGGCACTGCGAACACAACGCTCAAAGGACAGGGAAGTTCATGAGCAAGAGGAGGATAGGAAAATCACTAATGATCGTAGCGTCTCCGCCAGCTTCCGGCACCTGTGCACGCTACGATTAATAGACACGAAACGACAAGACCAGGCTAGGAGGATGGGCGGGTCACCAATGAGCACAGCTGCACGCAGAGCCCTGTCAGCTCCAGGCACTGCGAACACAACGCTCAAAGACAGGGAAGTTCATGAGCAAGAGGAGGATAGGAAAATCACTAATGATCGTAGCGTCTCCGCCAGCTTCCGGCACCTGTGCACGCTACGATTAATAGACACGAAACGACAAGACCAGGCTAGGAGGATGGGCGGGTCACCAATGAGCACAGCTGCACGCAGAGCCCGTCTCCGCCAGCTTCCGGCACCTGTGCACGCTACGATTAATAGACACGAAACGACAAGACCAGGCTAGGAGGATGGGCGGGTCACCAATGAGCACAGCTGCACGCAGAGCCCTGTCAGCTCCAGGCACTGCGAACACAACGCTCAAAGCACAGGGAAGTTCATGAGGCAAGAGGAGGATAGGAAAATCACTAATGATCGTAGCGTCTCCGCCAGCTTCCGGCACCTGTGCACGCTACGATTAATAGACACGAAACGACAAGACCAGGCTAGGAGGATGGGCGGGTCACCAATGAGCACAGCTGCACGCAGAGCCCTGTCAGCTCCAGGCACTGCGAACACAACGCTCAAAGCACAGGGAAGTTCATGAGCAAGAGGAGGATAGGAAAATCACTAATGATCGTAGCGTCTCCGCCAGCTCCCGGCACCTGCGCACGCTACGATTAATAGACACGAAACGACAAGACCAGGCTAGGAGGATGGGCGGGTCACCAATGAGCACAGCTGCACGCAGCACCACCGCCAACTCCGGACATCTGCGCACGCAACGATCAATGGTCACGGAAAGACATGAGCAAGTGAGAGGGATGGGCATATCACCAATGAGCATAGCTGTTCGCAGCGTGTCCGCCAGCTTTCGACACTGTGGACACGACGCTCAAAGTGCACAAAAAGGCATACGCTCGCGAAGGGGATCGGCGAGGTACCGACGAGCGCAGCTGCTCGAAGCGCTTCCGCCTGATATTTATTCATGAGAAGAAATAAAAGAGGTCATCTTCGTCAACATATTATGGTGCAACGGCGCGTGGCTGAATTCGTGAGAGGTTAATGTGAAAGCAAAAACTAAAGAACCGTTACAGAAGTGAGAAACGTAGCGTAGAGGTGTGCTACGAAAGGGAGTGAGGGCACGTACCTGAGCAGTGGAGCAGGGCTGAAGCCGTGGAATGGGGCGAGGGGCGGCAGCGACTCATTCCCGAAAAAGCCCTCGGGTGGTTCCTCCGGCTCTTGCTTCACCTTCTGCAACACCCAGCGCCTTGTCACCTCTCTTTGTTGCATTCACGCACTCCCCCAAAATCCTACTTCTAGCTGCAGGTGTACAGCATAAAAAACTACTTCCAAACTGTTACTTATCTCTCGACGTTTAAGAGATGCCTAGCCCTGGCTTGTCTTTCAGGGGGGATACAGCGGCTATGCCTGGCGAATGGCTTGCTAAGGGTATGATAGAATTTTGCTCGAAGCGCATATCCGATTTCAATACCAAACGCATGATGACACCAATATGAACTTAGAGAAATTGCCAGGGGCTACTGGAAGGACGATGCGTCGGTTAAACAGCGTCGCGCGCAATTAGCGTCAGATGTAAGACACTAATTCTGAACGCTTGGGTACATCGCTTTGCACGACGACGGGGAAGTCATTGGCTGCCCGGCGCCAGCCTTTGGTTGAGGAGAGAGTTACATTAACACTTATATCATAAGCGGATACGTATCTACGCAATTCCTCTGATGTTCAGTTAAACTGCTCTCTTAAGTCACTTTTCAGAAAATGAACCTTTCCGCTATAAGTAAATGTACATTTACTTATAGACTTGAGAAACGCCTGTTTTTTTTTTTGTCTTCGTCTATACCTATGATTTGTTTCGATTGTCAGTAATTCCAGGCGCGTCAACTACTATGGTCATTAGTCACGTAAGTGTCATGCGTGTTTGCTCAGGCATTCGCCTGGTGTCGATCGGAGAAACCACGGAAAACTACCGATCAGGGCATCTGGCCGTTAAAATTCTCCTCCAGACAGCGACTGAATTCGATCTAACTGGAAAGCTAGTGTTGAAAGTCCTGCCGCGTTCGTGACTCGAACCTAGGTGACTCGAACCCGGTCAGAGGCACGTTGACATCAGTTGATGCACTGATCCACCGCTCCCGGTCGTCTACATCTAAATAAGAGTCCTTACATGCCTAGGAATACTTTAAAAAATAACTATGAGTGGTCTGGATTTTGGAAATTCATGGGGGCAAAACTTGACATGCGCATTCTTAGCCTATTGGGGGCAGTTTAGCCCTGTTTCTCGTAAGTAAATAAATGACTAATAAAACAAATGAAAGCACATCACCTGTAGGCGCACGGGCTGCTCGGTGGGCGTGGCCGGGGGCGTGGCACAGGCCCTCCGTGTGCGGCGCGGGGGCGGCGCGGGCACCGCGAAGCCGTCAGTGGCGGCCCCCGCCTTCGCCTTGGCTCCCCGGCCGCTCCCCTGCGCGCGGCCCCCGCGCTTTGGCCCACGGCCCCGCTCCGGCGACGGCGAGGACGAGGACGAGGGCGAGGGCGGCCGCAGGAAGGACGGCGGCGTCGGGTTCAGACCTTCAGCGCACACACAGCTCCACGTTACTCGCGGACGACGCTCGTGCTCAACACTCACAACCACCTCTGTTGATAGATTAGTCGACTTCTAAGCTAATTAGTCCCGTAAAAGTAGTGCATTATTGTGGCGATGATTTTCTCCCGCTGGATTGTGAGAACCGGTGCGGACCTACCAGTCGGATAGTGGGATTTTTTTCAAGAAGGTGGGACAAGCTCTAAGCTCCCGACCGGTCTCCCGGCATGTGTGGTAATGTAGTGCGTGTGAGTGTGAGAGTAAATAAAAAGTGAGAAAATGACGTGGAAGAGGAAGGAGAGATCGCGGGCGGTCCATAGCCCGTTTGTTAAGATATTGACCCGGTAATCGGCTGGTATTGATCGGAGAAACCACGGTAAACTTCCCATCAGAGCAGCCGGCCTCTAGAATTCTCCTCCAAACTCCTCCTGAATTTGACCTAGCTATCTAGCTAGTGTCGAAAATCTTGCCACCTTGGGTCTTGAACCTAGGACCTCCCGATCAGAGGTACTGCAGTGATATCAGTTGATGCCCTGAGCCACCTCTCCCGGTTCAACTATAAAAATGTATTATTGTAATTATTTTTCAATTTGGTAATGTATTAATGTAATGTAAACTGTATTATTTCAGTGAAATAGACATGTTTTACTGCTCTCACACTCAACTATACACAATAAATTGGGTGTCAAAAGAAAGAATTCCATGGCGATGTCACAAATAGCACTTTCACTCATGGCATTTTTTATATGATTTTCTTTCTTATAATAGTGGTATTTTCCTTTCTCGAACCACATACTTTAGTCGGATTCCACGTTTTGAACCTCGAAAATTTTTTTTCTCGAAGCAATTGTCCATGAGAAACGCAAGATCCTAAACCGGACACGGAGTTGTTTTTAATCGAAAGTACTATTCCACAATTAATCCGAAATAAGTCGCAGACCCTCTAATATGAAAGAGATATTTTAATAAGTGGGGGAAATTTAAGTGAAAAGTGTAAATCATCTTCAAACGTTTTCAAAAAATAGTTCCAATTTTTTTTAATTGTTAAAAAATTATTTTCTCCAATAGTGCAAGTCTAACAATGCTGTTTTCATTAAAACCTGTTCAGTTTCTAAAAATCGCAAATTCGAATCATCCGTCTCTATTTTATAGAACGTTTCGCTAGATGAGCAAAAAATTAGCGGAAAACAATCTGCAAAAATATTTTACGTATCCGTTAGAAGTGTCGTAGCGATTTCGGACCGAAGGGTCGCGAGTTTGAGTCCCGCCTGGGGCATGGTTATATTTGTGTTCGTCCTTTCACTCCTTATCGTCACCATTTCGTTTCATCTTTATAGTTACAATACCGTTAACCCCAATAGTGGTCGCTAATGACCTAGATGTTGGTGCGACCTTAAATAACAAAAACTAGAGGTGCTAGAGAATGGCACAGACTTTCTCGTACCATTTTTTTCTAATTTCCTTGGTGTGGTCTGGCTTTAAGGTCGATCTCCATTCTCTGACCTGCTGCCATCTATCGTCGCCCAAAGTACAGTTTTGACAATTTCTCAACTTTTTGCTTTCCTAGTAGTACAATTGAATCATTACTTCAAGAATATTATAAAAGAGTAAAAACTCATCCTAAATAAAAAGTTTTCATTGAAAAATTTGTAGTCGTTTTTAAGATAATGGCGATTAAGCATTACTGTATTAATGCGAAATTTAAGCTCTTTTTCACAGGAATCTATTGCGTTTCCGAAAACCTCATTTGAAGCACTTCCACTCACAAATGTAATAATGCATACAAATCGATGGAAATGTGTCCATGTGAATGGCGTGAGAAGTATTTCAAGAAAATTACATTTATGTAATTTTTGAAAAAACAAATGAATACACCATAAAGAGAAACTTTATTTGACATTATTTAAATCACATGCACTCGTAAATGTAATACAGTAAAGAAATCCCGTTTAAGTAAGTATTATCGATGTGAAAGACAAGTAGAAAAATACATTTTTTAATTAAAAAAACAACAACAAATGAATAGAACAATATGGTGTTTAAATCATGGCAGTAACCGGACCAAAAATTTAAAGAAAAAATTTGGAGCCTTTTTGAGAAAATTTTGAAAATGCCTGGGGTCTTCATGTAAAGTATCCCCAAATATTAAAGAATGTTTTTTTAAAATATCAAAGCTTCAACTAGAGCCAGATCGTCAGGGCTTTCTTCAATTTGGAAGATATCGTACTTGTGGTTTAGGCGTTAGTAGTGTTCACAGACGGACAGACAGACCGACGGACGAACGTTTTGAAAAAAAAACACTTTTTCGGTATCAGAGGACCCCAAAACGTGTATTTCCGTTGAAATCTCGAAATCGATTTTCCGTAGTATTACATAACTTTCTCTATACCACATATATTACTCCGTATATACGTACGTATGCGAGAAAGTAAAAATTTGTGTATTGCTTTACGAAGTGCATTTGTCGTTAAAGAAACAAAAGAAAGGGCGCGGGCCTCACCGAACTCCTTCTGCAGGAGGAAGTTGCGGTGCTCGTTGGCCATGCGCAGGTGCTCGTACGCGTTGGTGGCGGCCCACAGCGCAGGGTGGACCAGCGGCTGCAGCTTCCGCACGCGGCTCGCCTCCTCCGCGCCCAACTCCTCCTCCTCCTCCATCTCACGCGCCCTCTCCATCTGCAAAACGCAACAGGCCTCACGCCCTCTGCTCTGGCATCTGGGACACAAGCGCAGCGCAAGGCGGTACAGTGGACGCTGCCTCCTCCACCTCCGCCTCCCACTCTCTATCCACCTCCACCTGCATAATGGAGGACCACGCCCACTGCTCTCAGCTGCTCTTGCACCTGGGGACACGTGCGCCTGCGCACACGGCTCTCGTCATCCGCCATCCCCAGCTGCAAAACGCACCACTATCCGCCTCAGCTGCTATTTCACATGGATTGATTGTTAGTGATTCCGGGCGCGTCAACTGCTAAGAACATTAGTCCTTATGCATAGTGCATGTTTTTCCTCGGGAGGTGGTGGTGATCTTCCCCCGCTGGATGGCGAGATCCGGCGCCGATCCACCTGTCGGCTAGCGGGGTTTTTCATAACCAGGTATCTCTCACCAACGGAGAATCGCCCCAGCCGGGACAAGCTCTGTGCTCCCGACCGGTCTCCCAGCATGTGTTGTAGTATATGTGTAAGGGGAGAGGATAGGACAAGGAAGAGGAAGGAAAGATCGCGCGCGGAACGTGGCCCGTTTGTGAGAGTACTTCTCCGGCATTCGCTTAGTGTTGACCAGAGAAACCACGGGAAACTACCGATCAGAGCAGCCGGCCGCTAGAATTCTCCTCCAGATACCGACCAAACCCGACGTAGCTATGTAGCTAGTATCGAAAATCCTGCCACCGTCGGACTCGAACCAAGGACCTCCCGTCATAGGCACTGCAGTGACATCAGTTGAAGCCCTGAGCTACCTCCCGAACCTGCTGGACGTGGAGGAAGGACATTGAAAACATTTAGAGTTCATTTTGCCATACATCTTCCTCTACTTTTCAGTGCTCCTTTAGTTGCTCCTTTATGAGGACAGAAGACAAGAATAGGTCTTCCAAAACCAGCAATAAGAACGATAAGAATTTGGCTGCTTCCCTTTCTCCCTGCGCAGATATTCAACAGCTTAATGGAATTGACCTCACACACACACTATTTCAAATGCTCCTGCACATGAAGGGAACAGATCTTAGATCAATATTCCCAACATTTGGCTGTTCCTCTTCCTGCATCAGCAAAGGCTGAACTGCACTCCTAAAGAAATATTACTCTCACTGATTCAGCTGCTCCATCAAATTGGGGGAAGCAAGAACAGATTTTCGAAAAACAACATTCAGAAGAATTTTTCGCCCCTCTACTTCCATCTGCAGATGCTCTACTCTGCAACGGCTCAGATCTTACACTCTCTGCTTTTAGCTGTTCCTTTATTTGAGGTACGTAATAAATACGAATTTTGAAGAATATACAAGTACATTAATTTCAATTTCTGATCCTTCGCCAAGCTGCACAACGGAACAGACACCGCAGATTACTTAAAACCTTTTTTTTTTTACGTTTCACCTAAAGGACACAAGATGAACATCTTTAAGAATAGTCATGCCTTTCATTTGTCAGCTTCTCCTTTATGTTTAGAAAGCATCATAATATACTGTGAAAAATTGTCAACACTACCTACTTTGAGCATTTGTTTTCACTTAACAGTGGAACACAATGTAATACCTTCAATTCAATTTACCATACTGCTCAGTTTCAATCAATTCAGCTTCTCCGTCTGCCTTGCTGTGGAACAAAGAAAGAAAAAGTATTTAGAAATCCAGGGAAAACCTTCCGAATTCATCATTATACGTTTCCAAAAAGTTTGCGACACGATGTGCTTATGAAACGTCTTGCAGAGAAATCTTCATAATAGTCAGTAAAGTAAAAATAAATATTCGGATGGTTTAGTTGAATTTCCGGATTGTTTATAAAAAAATGTTCGTCTGCCTTTATACACATATTAACTCACATTTCATTGCTTAGAAGCATAGAAATATTTCGAAATACTTTCAAAAACGGCAAAACTTAAGCCACTTAAAAAATGAAATCCAAAATTATCAGCCAATTTACTATTTGTCAGATTTTAAAAATTATCAGATATGCATTTCTATATACGAATGAAAACTATTCTCAGGAAAAAATGAAGCGTTTTCAGACTGTCGACAGAGATTTAGACAAGCCCATGGAAACTCTATTTTTCTTTTCTTAAGTATACTGTATTGGAATATTTTTAGATATTTCCAAAGCTTGTGACACACATTTGAATTTTTAGATATTTCAAGTCATTGATCACAACATTTTGCTTTCAAAATTACCTTCATAGTTGAGGTATTCCCCTACATTGGATATCCTCCTCGTACCTTAAACATAGTTCGCAAAGAATAGAAATATCATACTCGTATGAATGAACATTATTTTTTACTCCTTCCAATTCTTTGCCAGTTGAGGATGGGATCGATTGATCCTATCCTCTTTATATTTATTTATTTTACGTCAAAAAAACAGTTAGAAACTGCGTATGACTCTTCTTTTTATAGTAAATGATGTGACTCATCCAATAAAAATGGAAGAACACTTATGTTTGCTGGTGACACGCATGTTCTTTGCAAAAACGACACAATACATAGTACGGTTTCAGACTTTCAAATTGGTTTCGTTATAACAAATTAATAGTTAACGGAGGAAAATGTTTCAATGCAGTTTTGCCTTGCAAAGCGACCATCACATCACCATTGAAAATTAAATACACGCAATTGGCTGTTGTAAAGTTAACACTTCTATCTCTCCCAGTTTAGAGGAACACCTGAAACGGAATATCCACATAAATGAATTCAATATATATTTTTTCAGAAAATGCCGAAGTCTATTACTATAATACTCGACGTAGAAATCATATTCATCAGGTGACAGTTTCAACAGCTCATTACAAAAAATTCACATACAATACATGTACATTATTTTACACTTTGCCAGATGACATTAAACGATTAAATTCAATAGAAAAGTTTAAATCCCAAGTGAAATAGTTTCTGCTGCATAACTGTTTCTATACAATTAGAGAATATACTGATGATCACAAGAAAAGTAACATTAATTTTAACAATGATACATAATGCATTATTTACCATTTGGACTGTATAAATGAGTATAAACAACCTTAATTCTCTGCAAATGTTTATTCATTTTGGTCAGGTTTTCGTCCAGTTCCCTGATCCATTGAGCAAATGCTGAGATGGCCCCTTGTTTTGCTTCTGGAGATAAATTTAACTTCATTTTCTGTGCACGTCTTCTAGAATTCAGTGGGAAATACAATTATTCAAATTATCGTTTCTATGTTGTCGCGGCAGGTAGTAATAAGAGCCAAAATTTATTGCTTATTTATCTTTGAAAATAGATTTTTTTACATGGTTTTTTTTATTTTTTTCTCCCTTTCAAAATTTATTGCTTATTTATGAAAATAGATTTTATTACATGGGAGTTTTTGTTTTTATCCCTTTCAAAATTCAAAATTTAAGTAGTATATGACTTAGTATAGGGATCACAGAATTTTGAAAATGTGCACACAATTCACTTTTCCCCATAGCACGTCATACGCAGTTTTTAACTGTTTTTTGACGTAAATAAATAAATAAATAAACCCTAAATTAAGTTTATTATGTTACGCATTCAAAATTCTTTCAAATCCAGTCAGCATTAATGCAGCTCGTTCTGAGCGCTGCGGTGTGCAAATGAACATTCCCGCCTGAGATATGGCATAATATTGTGGAGAAGTTCATCCTACAGCATCCAGATTTTTAGATAGCAGAAAAAATGTACGAATAATAAGCAAATGCAATCCACGTTATTCCTGCAAGCCTCTCTTCATTGAGCTTGGAATTACTATTACCATTGTTTGGCCTATTTTTTACGAATCTATAATTCTTGTAAAAACTGACTTAAATAAAGATAAAAACATTTTTTCATGCGATACTATTATTTATATACAACACACGTTCAAGAAATATTTGTCAGGTGTCAGTACCAACAGCTCACTACTAGAAGTCCATAATACATGTACGTTACTGCACAGCACATTACCAGATGACATTAAACTAATAGTGCCACATAATGGCACAGATGTGCTTGTTAGTTTCCTAATTTCTTTGGTCTGGGCTAGCTTTTCGGACTTTCCATATACTCTTGCCAGCTGCCATCGAACGCCGCACGAAGTACATTTTTTAAAAATTTTCTCCATATATCGGTTTCCTACTAGGAGAACCGAAATATTACTTTAAGAATATTATAGAAGAGTACAACCTAGTTCTATACAGAAATTTTTGTTGAAAACTTTGGAGCCTTTCTTAAGAAAATGACGTTTAAGCTATATTGTAAATGCGAACATTGAAGCCCTTTTCCACAGAAATCTTTTGAGTTTTCGAAAAATTTTATTGGAAGTCATTAACAGCTTACTTCCACTCACAAATGCAATAATGTATACCAATCGCTCGAATGTACATATTAACGGCGTAAAAGGTAATTAAAAAATTACATTTGTGTAATTTGTTACAAAAGAAGAGAATACAGTAAAATGAATTGTATGTCATCTTAAACAACCCAATTAGCATTATCCGTACGAAATATTTGAGCCGCTTTTTAGAAAATGACATTTTGAGCGTTTCTAAAAATGTGGAATTTTGAGCTCATTTTAACAGAAAACTTTCCAGTTTTCGAGAAACTCTATGATACATCATTTGAAGCACATGTACTCATAAATACAATAATGTGAACAAATTGGCACTAATCTAAATATTAACGAGTGAGAGACACGTCAAAAAAATTACATTTTTGTAATGATTGAAAAAAACAAGGGAATAGGCAAAATGGCATTTATGTCATCTTACAGCGTTTATTTAGTACTATCTCCGACAAAAGTTTAAAGAAAAAGTTGGAGCCATTTTTCAGAAAATCATGTTTTTTAAATGTAAATATTGCACACAAAATTGAGCGAAAACTACTCAATTAAAAAAAAAAGTATATGACCTTAAGGAAAGAACTAATTATGGAGAAAAAATTTTCAATTTTGTAATTGTAAGAAAACGCCGAAAAAATTCAACCTTTTGCAGATTTCGAAAATTTGGAGCTAACAGTGAAAATCGGATCTATGACACCTTTATAAGTATACTTTACTTTTAACAGAAATTTACATACCAAAATTTGGGGCTATTTTTGAGAAAATTTTGAAAATATCTCAGGGGCTTCATGAAAAATATCCCCAAAATGTAATGAATGTTTTTCAAAATCGCAAAACTTAGAGTGAGGCCAGATCGACAGGGGTATTCAGTTTGCAAAAACCATACGCATAGTTCAGGCGCTAGTGTTATTCATATACACCAGAACCGACGGATGGATGTTTTGAAAAATCACTTTTTCGGGGTCAGGGGACGTGTATTTCCATTGAAATTTCGAAATCTATTTCCGCAGCACTATAAAATGTTCTCTATTTATTTTTTATTTATTTATTTTACGTAAAAAAACAGTTAAAAACTGCGTATGACGTGCTATGGGGAAAAGTGAATTGTTTGCACATTTTCAAAATTCTGTGATCCCTACACTAAGTCATATACTACTTAAATTTTGAATTTTTGAAAGGGAGAAAAAAAAATGTATATTACGTATAAAGAAAATTATATAATGGTATATACCATGGTGGGAAGATACGGGTGAGATATTCCGGCGCACCGATGTTTGCTCATTCTGCGCAGCACCAGATTGCGTCACGAGACACGTGGCCACAGCACGGGCACTTCGCTTGAAAAGCCAGACCCGACACGTCGCCATGTTGCATGGAGAGCGAGAAGTGTTGAGAAACATTTTGAAAGTGGTACAAAATGACAATGTTCAATGGTAACCCACCAAAAATAACACGATGAAGGTATACAAGATGCTATATTTAAAAGAAATGCTTCATAAATATGTTTCAATGTCTTGTAACCAAGTGATAATTTTGGTATCTGTATTTAAACTTCTGCTAATGTCAAAGACTTTGGATAGTATTACCTCGCTAATGAAGTGACGCCAACTAGTGTCTGAAGCGCATTGGTTGAAGTTGGTTACGATGCGCCTCCCCCCTCCGTATATACGTACGTACACGAGAAAGTAAAATGCATATTATATTAATTTTTGAAATCACAGATAATTACTCAAAATTCATTGATGATGACACTTATAACGCATAATTTTAATTTACCGCTTTGGAATATCATCAAAATGTTCCATTAAGCATATTTCCATCGTAAGTTCAACTGTAAAACGCAGGGAGATCAATTTAATTCCAACTTAGTATTTTTTATTAATAACAGTTGTATTTCTTGCCTTTAATATTTACTTGATTCATACAGGAATAAATTTACAATATTTAAATAAAATACAATATTTTTTTAAAAAATACGTTTCTTGAACAAGAGAAACAAGCTTTATTCAAAAAAATTTTTTTGTAATAGTATATAATTTTAAAAAATAAAAGTTTTATTATTATTATTGTTATTATTATTATTATTATTATTATTATTATTATTATTATTATTATTATTATTGTTATTATTATTAATATAATTTTATAATGGGAGCTATCTTTCATTTTTAGTGATAATCCAAAATCAGACGACACGTCTGATGAAATGTTATCGGTAAGGCTATATTCACTATCGGATTCCATCGTCAAGCAATTGGATACAATCGGACAATTTCCCAGCTTCGGATAGTTTCCCTTGGTGCTGGGAAATCGAAAGTGGAACTTTGTAGTCATCTAACGTACTTGCTAATATTATAGACAAGAGTTCCAATTTGCTGTATACTATTTTTGTGACATAATGAGCCAACAATCCCAGTTCCCTTACGACGATAATGTAAAGCTAAGTAATATTTTCAGCGGTTCTATTGACAATCTTACGACCGGAGAATATAGCTCTTACAACTTAAATGAATCAATGTGCCTACAACTTTTATGAATCAATTTTAATTATTCTGTGTGCTTCTATCTCCAGCTTCCGTGCTTTGAAAATGTTTTCAAGAGTATACGAGAGTATATAATACTGTAAACATACGTGTTTTTTTTTCATATGAACTAGCATGTATTAATCTCTTAATATACAGACCCATTTTTTATAATAATGGCAACTTTCAACAAAAGAAACAATATACTAAAATGAATTGTAAATAATTTTCAACAATATTTTGTCATTTTCTTTAGAATTTTGGCATGCCATTTTCGTTCTGTCCGTAAGATGCCCTCTAATGAAAAACGCGACTAAACAAAGTTTGGAATTATATAGATTTGATTACGGGATGTTCATTGGCACATTTGTGAAAACTTTATTTTCTCTATTACTTAGTTACACTCAAAACAATTATTTACTTCGGTAATCAACAAAGACTGTTTCGGCAATGTATTTTCTTCCAAAATTCCACCACGTACGATTCAAGGAACCGCCAATACAATGAAAGAATGGGCAAGTTGATTTCTATGCGGGAATTATCAGTAGATACTAAATAAAATGGTTTACATTTCCTTTATAAAATCATGAAAAACATAAATTACTGATTCACATACTTACATGTAACTAAGAAAAGCTAATAACAGCAATATAAAGAAGACTGCTCCAACAATGAGATGATGATTCAGTTCTGTTTATTAGCATGGCCCTTCAATTGTTCACCGCCAAAATTGGTTTCTTCCAATGCTCGTGATTGGCGTTTAAAGAAACAGTAGAATACGAAAATATTTTCGACTGCGCAATGTGTAAAGCGACACCTGTTGACAACATAATTAATTACTGCCGAACGCACAAAACATTCTTGGTTTTACGAATTATTATCATATCATTACCGTTTGTGTGTGTTTAACCAAATTCCATGTGTGTGGACTCAATTTCCTGTACGAAAAATTGAATGTTGGATTTAATAAATAATTGCAAATCTTGTCATATAGTATGTATATGAATATCATTGCCTTATTGTTTTTGCAGATTTTACAGAAGATTATCTTCTTTCTATGTTTTTCTCCTATTTGGCCTCTTAATGTCATTGAAGATGTACTATCATGTTTGAGAAGGCAAGCAGATAAGGTGAGCTTTACAGAACTCAAAGTAGTATTGTAAATTATCCATGTTTAAAAATATGCTATGGGACTGTTATTGACCACATTCTTTCTGCTCTCCCAATTTGTATTTTCAAAAAAACTAAGTTAATAAGGTGTGGTTTGCAACACTTGTAAGGATGTTTTGCTTAGAATTTATTGATTTTATGCTCTCTAACGAGTGCTGAAAGACAATTGAAGATCAGGTCATGGGTTAACATTTCTCTTTACTATGATTTGTAGTTTTAGCGAGGTTTACATTTTCATCTCTGAGAAGTTGCTTTGTACTCCATTCAAGTGAACAACAAAACTGCAAAATGATGTCATATTTGCGTGAGATTAGAGTAAATAACAAAAATTTCATTGACATTTTCATAAAAGCAAAAATTTACTTTATTCTCACGTACTTTATTCCAAATATTTTTGTTAATGGTATTGAAATTATTAATTTAAGTGTTATTTATTTTTGAAAGAGCTTTGCTGAAATATATGTTGTGCATGTGTTAGGAATTATTTCTTTTTTGCTATTATTAAATCTAAGACTTATTTGTAAATATGATGTAAGAATTTATCTACACATGTTAAATAATTTGTACCTGGGCAGTTTATCTATTTTTAAAAGATGGTAACATGTTGAAATTTGTGATAAAGGAAATCATATTAATTTGCCCCAAAATTTCAAAGAAGCTAAATAATTGTTATTTTTTCAAATACTCATTCCCATTTCAATTTATTTATATTAAAAACTCAATAAAAGGCTGTAAGCATATGTGACATGTGGGGAAAAGTATAATTGCACTTTTTTGAGCTTTACGAAACTCGTGTTCTCCAATGTAAAAACTTTGAATACTTTGAAAATGATCTGAATGTTTTCAATACTAATAAATATTTTGAATGTCAATTACTTCTAAACCTACTTATTTGAATTTATAATTTGAATTTACTAGAGATGCAATCAGAATAATCATGGGGGGGGGGGAGCTGTAGGTGTAATGTAGCTAACTATTTTCTAAAGTAGTAGGTGTAAAGCTAACTATTTTCCCGCACAGAATTTTTCATGTAAGCAGAATTAAAAACATTATTTTTAAATGCTAATTTATAGTTATTTAATTAGAATATTGAATACCTTTCGTTAATCTAGAAAATTATTAGAAACTATATGTGAATTGGTATTTGTTAAAACAACTTTTTGAATGGACAGAGATACAGTTTGGCGTTAAAACTATGTCATTTCCTCTAGTGGTATTGATATTGAGAGAGCCAAATATTGTAACTTTTTAGTTGGTGACACTACAGTAACAAAATATGAACAGGAACGTTGGAGTCATAAAAGAGAGTCTAGGAAAACATGACAGGTATTACAGTATGATCCAATGGAGTATATTATTAAAAGTGCAAAATCTGGGAAAACTGAGGTAAAGGAAGTCACAAGATACAATATTATTGATTTCAAGAACTGGTGGAAGTCCTTGTTCATTATTTAACATTTGAACTGTATTAATGTGTATAAACAACCTGTAACAAGTATTGTATTGCAGCCTCCAGGTCAATGACCCCCATCTCGATCAGGTTTTTCGTCCATTTTCCCTGATCCATTGAGCAAATGCTGAGATGGCCCCTTGTTTTGCTTCTGGACATAAATGTAACTTCATTTTCTGTGCATGTTCTCTAGAATTCGGTGGGAAACACAATTATTCAAATTATCGTTTCCGTGTTGTCGTGGCAGAAAGTATTATACTGATGGACAACATGGATAAGAGCCAAAATTTATTGCCTTTTTATCCTTTTTTTTTCTCTCCTTTAAAATTTAAGTAGTATATGACTTAGTGTAGGGATCACAGAATTTTGAAAATGTGCACACAATTCACTTTTCCTCATAGCACGTCATACGCAGTTTTTAACTGTTTTTTGACGTTAAATAAATAAATAAAAAAGATAATTGTCTCAGAGAAGACGAAACACAAACCAAGGAGTGAGAAAGTCACATTTTTTTCTAGTGTGTATCATCTACAATACAATTCAGAGAGAAGAGGATACACACAAATGATTCCTTAAGAGGCCTTGTTTGTTCTTGGTCAAACTTGTGAACTTGTACACCCAGGCATTCCAACTTGTCCTTCAGGAAAGGTTATTTATTTTACGTCAAAAAACAGTTGAAACTGTGTATGACGTGCTATGGGGAGTAGTTAATTCTGTGCACATTTTCAAAATTCTGTGATCCCTACACTAAGTCATATACTACATGAATTTTGAAATATAAATTTTTAAAAAAAAACTCTCAAGTAATAAAATCTATTTTCAAGGATAAAAAGGCAATAAATTTTGGCTCTTATCCATGTTGTCCATCGGAATAATACATCCTGCCGCGACTACATGAAAATGATAATTTGAATAACTATATTTCCCACTGAATTCTAGAAGACGTGCACAGAAAATGAAGTTACATTTATGTCCAGAAGCAATACAAGGGGCCATCTCAGCATTTGCCCAATGGATCAGGGAAACTGGACGAAAAACCAGATCAAGATGGGGTTCCATTGGAAGTGTCAAAGAAGTCAGACAGTACATTGAGAAAATCGAACAGTACCCAGCATCTGCAGAGCATATGGAGTTTTATGAGAACATACCGTCAGTGCCTGACTTTGACTTATGTGCGCCATAGGCTGTCAAATGTTTTAGCACCCTTTTAATTTGCTTTTTTTGAACATTAAAGCTATTTATAATATTTGAATAAAAAAGTGTGGTAATATATTTGTAACGGACGCAAATATTGTGTATGTATAAATTGATTATACGTATATGTATAAATAATTCGCACCACAATACTGATTTAATAAATATACAATATTTTTGTATTCATTTTATCTGTATAAATCCATGGATATATATTTGATTAATTAACACTTTCTTTTGTTACAAATATGGAAAGAAATATTTCTATAAAAAGCATTCAAAAATTCACCTTATGAAATTTTGTATCCGCTGAAATTTGTTCGCTCCCAAAATTTGTGTGTCCCAGGCTGTAGCCTGCTCAGCCTGTTCAGTAATCTGGCACTGTATACTGTAGTGGCCAGTTCCTACAGAATCTGTGATGAATTAAGAATAAGAAAAAAGGGTTTTTATTAAGAAGCGAGGATTTTGTTGTTTAACCTAATATTTAATGATTACATTTTTGGAATGCTTAACATTTATTTAGTAAATATGTTAAAAAATTGTTATAACGTGCGTATAGAGATACAGAATTATATTTTTTACAAAATATTATACCAAACTTGAATCATTAACAATGAATTAATATACTATGAAGTAAAACTTCAAAAATGTTTTCCAGTTTTTGTTAAAACAATAACTAGAAACTACATAGCTTTAATTTGAAATAGTTTTTTTCTATTTTCCAAATACAATTTGGTTTCCTGACTGTCTGACCTTTTAACAAATATCGATTAATTTGTGAATATGGCTTCAGCGACGGATGGACTGAAGCTTCACTTTTCCCCATAGCACGTCATACGCAGTTTTTAACTGTTTTTTTGACGCAAATAAATAAATAAAAGCTCCATGACCTCTCCTCACCCCCAGTGTGCTAGTGAAAAAATGTTATAAATTGTTTGTTATCCAAGAGTGATCGTCATGTCTCCCATGTTTCAGATTATTTAATAAATCTTGTATGTGACATGTATATTATGTTTTAATGTATTTCCTAACAATTTGCCAAAAGTTTTGGAAAGCAACTCATTTTCTATGTTTGTCATTGTTGTTTGGAAGATAAATTTCTTGCCAGTCATTTTTTCTTATTCTTATTTTAAATGGGATTTACTGTCCATTGTTTAAAGTATTACTCCAACTTTTTTAAAATTGATGCACTATGCTGAATCAGTCACGTCAATTGGTGTTTTGGTGAATCTGCTATATACAAGGCTCTGTTAATTGTTCATTTTAGATACATATTTCTGTTGTAAGATGATTTTGTAATAAATGTGAAATGTTTGAGAAAACTTTTTTTGTGGGTGACCAGATGTAATGAGTTAACTAGTTGACTTGTAGTAATGGAGGAAGTGCTGATATATTTCCTAACAATATAATTAGGGGGCCAAAAATTCTGAACTACAAAAAAAGACCAAAAACTTTTTATAAACCATTGGAAAACAAACATTGAGTTTAACAATAAGCTGATTACCAAACATGCAGGACTACTATAATATTAACTGTAATTTCATTACGAAATTGTAAATATTTTTTGTTTTTTTATTGGAAATAATTTTGTGCACATTGTTTAGATTTATCCGCAACTGCAATATTGCTTTAGACAATGTCTATTACAGGTCCGTAAATCTGTGATTCATATCAACAATCACGTTTCATACTAAGAATATTAAAAATGAATAGTGTAACACTATAATTCAAGATATTCTGATTAACATGTAAAGAGACTGTTACAATTATTGGCTCATAATACTGATTCAATCGTTATAACGATTGAACAAAAGGAGCTTTTGTGGTACCTGGCACAACCAAAATCGTTATAATAATTGAATGATCAGTCATTATAATATCAATTAATATTGATTGTTCAATCATTATAATAATTGAATGAACGACCAATCATAATAATGATTCAATAACTGCTAATAATGTCAGAAATAGGCACCATCTCATCATAAATTTTATCCTGAAGATCTGAAAAATAACTGCTAGGAAAAGATGATCATTAGCTTCTTATAGATGTATGAGGAAGCAATAATTGAATTTTTGTAACATTATATCACATTTTCAAGATTTGAATACATTTACTATGGCATTTAAACATGTATTCTTAACCACTAGGCTGCCACCACCCTAACTTTTATTTGAATACCTTTTTTATTCATTTACCATAGTACTTTTGTAATAATATTAGCTCTTTTAATACCTTTCCTAAACTCATTATCTGGTTGATAATGATTATGATTATGATTATGATAATGATTAAATATAATTTTAGTAAGTAAAAAATAATTGTACTTTCAGCTTTAGGTACTTGGTTTAGATGGTCAATTGCAGACTCCCCAAACAGAAAATACACGCTCGAAATATTTTAAAATTATGAATTGTTATTTAGCATTTTTAAATTCTTGAAACACTACATTTTCAATAAATTATGAGGAAATCAAATTTAGATTGTTCCAAGTCGTACATAAAAACTATTTGCTGCTTCACTGGAACGTTATTTATCACAATGATGATTATGATTTACAAAGAAATCATATACATCTAACTTTGTTGTGTAATATTATACTGTTTATTTATTTACTCCTTTTTTATTTCTATAATGCTTTTGATCATTTTCATGAATTCATTGTCCTGGTTTGATATTTCCAGACTTACTCAAAGCTGTCAATAATTCATTTCCTGTGTCACTAGATGCTTTGGCCAGAGCGAGTGGTGAATATTCATTTGGGAAAAATCAAGTCTTGTGAATAGTTTAGGCACTAGTGTTGTTCACGGATGGATGATTCTTTTGAAGGAGGAAAAATCAAAGAAAACAAAAAGGAACTTTTGTGGTACCTGGGATAACTAAAATGAGTATACTGGGAGTGGTAGCTCAGTGCATCAACTGATGTCCCTGCAGAGCCTCTGACCGGGTGGTCCTAGGTTTGAGTCCTGATGGCGGCAGGATTTTTGACACTAGCTTTTCAGCTAGGTCAAATTGAGTCGCTGTCTGGAGGAGAATTCTAACGGCCAGCTGCTCTGATCAGTAGTTTTCCGTGGTTTCACCGATCAACACCAGGTGAATGCCAAAGCAGTACCCTAATAAATGGGCCACAGACCGCGCACAAGCTTTCCTTCCTCTTTCTTGTCCTATCCTCTTGCCTTACACATACACACACACACACACACACACTTACACTAACATACAATCCAGGAGACCGGTCGGGGGCTTAGAGCTTCTCCCGGCGGGGGCAGTGCCCCGCTGGTGGGAGAGTCCTGGTTAGGGGAAACCCCACTGGCCAACGGTAGGTCACTGCCGGATCTCACCATCCATTGGGAGAAGATCACCGCCATCTCTCGAGAAAATTAATTGCACTACTTACGGAACTAATGACCAAAGCCCTTGACACGCCCGCAAACACGAAAAAATCAATCAATCAATAAAACAAGTATTTTGTAGTCGATTTACCATAGCATTTCATAATTTTCTCTTACAGTATGTGTTACTCCGTTACTCCACGTTACTCCGTATCTGTGGCAAGTTTTGTTTTCTGGAGTAGTCATGGCTGGATATGCCTAGTGTTCAAGTCTATCATTCTAAAGCAGCAGGAGGCAGTAATCTGTGTTCGCAGGTTGTTCCTTGTTTTATATTCTTTAACCACACACATTTTTCTGATTTTTTCATAAATCTCCTAGTCTTCCTTAAGCCAATGTTGAAATTGATTTAGAAATCTTTGATTTACTGGCAAAATTAAAATCCATTCAATTCAATAAATGTGAAATAAAATAATTGTGTTAAAATTCGTTTTTGGTATTCGGTTATCATTCATTATGATTGCTTGTTCTGAAAGAAAACTCCCATCTTCCATGGAAGGAAGAGATAAAGAAAAGAAGAAAAAAAATAAACAAAAAGGCCTGGAATTGACTGAGCAGCTGCTGCTATTTAAGCACTGTTCCCACCCGCAAATGGAGACACTGCCAACTCCCTGAATACAAAATTGGCTAAGTGTCATATGACCAGAAGGTGCAATCCAACACCCATATGTTAGTAATGGGAGATTACCTTGAAATCAGCTGATCAGTGTTGGAACTCTCTCCCAACCCTTCTTGATGCATCTGCCATGGTCCACAAATCTAAATAAACAAGAGATTTTCAAACTTTAAATCCAGGCATAGCAAAAAATAACCAAGGAACGTTAGACAATGCTTCTCAAACCTACAACGAGCTTCAGATATGTATAAATTTAGAGACTTATCTATTTAAATTCTTAAAAATGTAAAAGCATGTAATTTCTCTTCTAAAATAATGCATGACAGTTGAAAGGTGTCTTGTTTCTGTAAGGACAAACCCGTATCCTCCATACTCATTTACATCCTATATTACTAAATATGTATACTGGAAGTGTCCTGTTATAGTGGGAAATTTTTGAATGACAGTCCCCTTTTTCTTATGTATTTCAAAGTTCTTTCTCAATTAATACAAGGGACACGCTGCATATTCTTCTTCTTGTGTTTATCTTGTATAATTATGTATTATACAACAATTATTTGTATTAATTAGAACATAATAATTTGATATTACCAAAAACATAACTAAAACTAAGTTAATGCATAAGCGACCTTTAATGTACAATTAATGTACCTGAACCGAAAGTACGGGGAAGGGGGAGGGGCATGGGTATCCATACACGAACATTTTCACTGGGGCCCCATTACCGTTCAGGATAAAACTTATGTCTGTAAATATTTTCAGTCCGTGATTCTCCCCTTTTTAACCTGATAATCAGGGATATTGTATTTATTTAGTCTGCCATAGGAGGAGCTGAAATTGATCTTGTTTATTCACAAGTAACGTTTTACAAATTATAAGAATGTAGAATGAATTCATTATAAATTTAATTTTTTTGTCAAAACCAGTCAATTAAGGAATTTGTTTATAACATTTGGAAAAGAGGCTCCCCAGATCTGGTAAACTTGTAAATAGTTCAGCATGAAACCGTTTGTATTTATTAATAGTAATCATTAAAGTTATAATTTAGTTCTCTTTGTAGCATATTTTCTGTATTTACTAGTAAAATGTTATATGTCAATAGTAAGTAGTTCAGAGGAAAAGAGGACTCAGATATGTTGTTGGTTCCCCTCTGCTGTTTTAGGCTGTCTGCCTTTGTAACTGAATAATTAACACAATTTGTTTCCATAGCAATTATGCACACAAACTTACTTTGGCATCAAAGTTTTTCAACATCGCACTTAGTAATGAACAATATTCTCAAAGTTAAGAATCTCTACAAAAAATATGTTATAGAACATAATATTTGCAGCCCATGTAAATTAACCCAATTGTTTAGTTTTTTTTCACTTTTTTAATAGTTTTTTTTTATCAAAAAACATGTTCTCTTTTCACATTTTTTCTTTCAATTTTTCAGTCCTCTAGCAGTAGAATGGAAATATGTCTTTAACAATAACATTGAAGAACAAAACCTGAAAATTTTGTTTTCATGGAAAAGTTTGAGTCATTTTTCAGAAAATGTCATTTGAGTGTTTCTGAAAATGTGCAGTTTTGAGTTCAGTTTCACAAAAAAACTTTTGAGTTTCTGAGAAACTTCATTGGAAATCATTTGAAGGACTTTTACTCAAAATTGCAAGGCTTTATGGCTGCCGGAGATATTTTGATGAAATAATATCACTTATATCAAAGAAAGGACAAATTTTCATCGTAATAAAATAACAAAATTGTAGTCTACAAAATTTATTTTTTTGGAAGTGATAACATTAAAACCTTTGGTACATTATCACACAATATCAATCCTATTCTTATATTACTACATTACTTAAAAATACATCAACAATGCATTCTCCAGTTCTTCACAAATAGTTTGCATAATGTTTTCAATACAATAATATAATCAAAATCGTCATTAGAGTGTGGTGGTATGTATTCTGAAGTCCCTCTAATCCTGGGCATCACTGGCATGAGGTAATTGGGAGCCACATCTCTCAAGTATTTCAAAGTACATCCAGTATTTTTATTCAAATGTAATATTATTACTAATGTCGCTTTCAGAATAACATATCATAGCAGTATTTATACTTGGGTCAATGACACTACATCAGCTGTTAAGGTGTCATCCAATCGAGAACTAAAACGTCATCATGGTGTCGTCACTATGATGACATTTAAGCTCCCGATTGGATGAAACTGTAACAGCTGATCAGCTGTCATCAGCCAGGTTACAGAAACCCAAGTATATGTCGTGTTACTTAGCATCCAGACTATGAAACAATAACATGGTGCACACAAAAATGTTTTGTTGACCTTTATTAGTCAAACAATTTAAAATTAATGGAAAAAGGAATAATTATAATGAAGATACTCTTAAACTGGCAGATAAAGGGCATTACTTCCCATTACAACTGCTCTAACCACTGCTGTCATTGTTTCCAGGGCATAGTTTTTCAAGTGTACTCTGAGAGTGTACTTGATATTATGAAATTCATATTTAATGCTACATAACTTCACCTTTTTTAATCTACTACGAGCACCTTGTTATCTTCAGTAAATCATTGAAACTTAGTTGTAAGTTGAACTAAAACTCTGTGGATGTACACACTTTCTTTGACGTCCCTCTCAAGTTTTTCAAGCCAGAGACCCATGTATCTATTTACAGTAAAAATAATTCTAAAATAACAGATTAAGTTTTATTTACAACATCTGTATTTTGACAATGTCAAATGTAAGTACATAGAATAATAATAACTGTGGACTGCTATGAAATTAAAGGGTGACTGACAGTGAAGAAAAAAATTAAATTCAGCTGAAAATCTTGGCTATTGATACACGGATTAAAACATTGCAAATTTTTATTTTACTAGAAAGTAGATTTATTCATTTTCACTTTTTAACTGAATTTGGACACTGAAGTCAGCCAGTATAAATGTTTTCACATTTTGAAAGCAATATTCATTTCTGCATTAATGCATTAGTATATTTGAGAGTTAAAAATGTGATTAAATTGAAGCCTCTAATTTTAAAGGCACAATGAGATTTAAGAGCAAAGTTCACTTTGTTATTAGAGAGCTTGCAAGATGGCATTTTCTGATATAACTCAGAATTGTAGACTTGTGTAGTGAACTTTATCAATAAATAACCAATTTTATGAACAAGTCAGTTTATAACAATGGAAGAGAAATGGACGGCAATTACATCTTACATATGTGTGCTTTGATTTTTAAAGGAAAATTTATAGTAGTGTATTTATAGCAAAGAGGTTCAAGATAAAAAAGTATCTATATTTTAATTACTATCACAGATTACAATTAAGATAAATTTTTACAATGATTTTTTTAGGGAAATATACAACAGTGTGGAAATACAGAGCAAAGAGATTCAAGTTGAAACAGTAGTACCTATATTTTCATTTCTATCACAGCTTACAATGAAGACAAATTTTACAATGCCACTCTCTCAATTCGAGGAAAATATTTGATTATCATCTCCTTTCTCATTAGCTTGTTTAACATAGAACACACATAAGTATTTTAGCATTTCTACAAGAAAACCTGTACATGCATAAAAATACATTAATCATTATTGTCAATGATTTAAGGAACTTGGTTACTACTCTGTAGGATTGTATTTTGCAAAAAAATGCTATAGAAATGTTGATTTTACATGTACATTATATAAAGTAAGAGATATTTACAAAAATACATATAATAAGTACCTATATAAAATCTTTTCTATATATATTTTTCCAAACTATAGGTCGTATTAGAAATATTTTCTTCTGGACACCAAAATAAAAGGCCATTCCTACCATAAACACAGATCAGCAAACGGAACATTTCTAAAGCCAACCATTTCAGCAGAAGAAAGAATAAAAAAATTTAGAAATTTATTTGTGAAATGTAAATTAAGATTAACTTTAAGGTACTTTTTGATATTTGTTGAGATTGAAACTAGCAACAGTCAACAGAACTTCCCAGTTTTATAATAATACAGCAATTCTAACTAGGAAACTTACAAGGTCTTACCTACACAAGAAAAATATAATGAAAGCATATCATTCTGATATACTGTTCTTACCAACATAAAAATAGAAACAAAGCAGTTAGAAAAATGTTCTCAACAGACAGATGGAATTAAAACATCCCAGGTTTTTCAGAAAATGTGAATGTGTTTGAAGACATTGGACTGCCAGCTCCGTTATATAAATTAGTGAAGAATGTCCAATTGTATTCAAGCACATTCATAATTAGAGGCACATGTCCTGGGCACATTGTGCAACTTACAGCTACCATTATTGAATCCTGATGGAAAAACCATCTGGTATATAATATTGTTTGCCAACTGAGTCTGTAGAATGTAAAACTGCAGACTGTCATGACATTCAGAGCTGTCTTAATAGGTTTCCTAGTTCTGAGTCTAGGAGCCATGAGTTCGTGGGTACCTGAGTTTCTGGGAAAATAAAAAATAAATTTAATTTAGCAAGGAAATTAATTAGAAGAATATTGTTACTCCTATCACCACTCTTTCAGAGTTCAAACATTTTTGAACAATCTTTAATGCCCATCAATCCATTTATTTTTAATTTCTGTTAAATCATTTCCTTCACCCACACAAACAATTACAGCTACGATTCTCTCAGATTTGTGTACTGAATGTGGAATATTGTATTTTAGAGAAAAATTCATATTTGCAGTATTGCATCAAAATGGATTGAACTGTGGAAGTATTATACTGAAAGTTTTTCAAAATCCATCTCTAGTCATTCTGTAGAAAAAGCACAACCTTGTGTAGTGTAATGTAGTAGAGACCAAACTGTATCAGTTTTCATATAATTATTTTTTTATTAAAACATTAGTTGTCTGTTATTGATTTTAATATTTTATACTGTCATTCCCTATTGTTTTCTGGGGAATCTAGGGTTTAATCTAAATAAAACACACAGGTGGTGCAGATTGAGAACAATCTTATTACACAGCAGTGAGGTTAAGCCTACACAGACTGACATTGCAATTTAGTTTTGCGATGTCAGTCTGTGACCAATGCACAAAGTACCAGAATTAATTTTGTTCTAAAGTTAAAAATATATTTTAGTCAGTGCAGTCTAAGTGTGTTAATAAAAAAACAGAATTTATATAATTTAAAGCAATATTAACCCTGACTGGGAATCAAACTTAGGTCACCTGCTTTACACCAAGTTGCTCTAACCAGCAAGCTTCCACGGCATCCAGTGCTTTGCGTTGCCTTTTCAACAAGAAGACGTTCTGTTTCCCAGGGATTTGTTTTGTGAGCAAATTACATATAGAACAATTTCTCAATTTTTCAATAGTCCTACCTAATCTTGATTCTCAAAATATTAAAAATTTTTTATAAGCACTTGTATTGTTTCAAATCCAATTTCTACATTCGTATCAACAATTTTGAAACTTTTATATTATGTGGAGAATCTTTTAAAGAGACCATTTGCAATGATTAGTTTTGCTGGAAACCCTCAATGGTAATTGTATAGAGTGCTACTGTGTATAAAATATGCTCTTTAATCCAAATACTAGTTGCAAAATTATTAATATTCACAAAATTACTGTTTCTGAAATCTTCATTTATTGTCATTTCTCAAAATTAATCACTAATTATTAAATATATTTGAATCTGAGAATTTGTGAAATATAGATCATTATTTCAGTTTCATTAACTACTATTTTGACTCAATACTTTCTATCATTTGGTAACTTCAATTACTTTGCAATCTATGGTTCAAAAAAACCTTTATAGTGTATACTAAAAAAAATTAAAAAACTTTGAGGTTTTTTTTTTTCTGATTGAATATATAATTATCTTTGATTTATTGTCATGTATTTATGTGATTTAAAAAGCAAGAACTCCTACTTGTATTGTGGAAGAATATTTCTTTCTTCCTACTTCCCTAATCATGGAATTCCACAAAATTTCCACTGGAACCCTTCAAATGAAGATTCATTGTATCAAAGTATTAGAAAATTGTCAAAAACTCAGGGACCCTATTTTCCCAGACCAGGTGGTCAAGTGATCATCACCATATCATGCACCGGTCGCGCTTGGGGTTCATGTGGGAGCCCGCAGGGCATTTCCAGACTTGAGAGAACTCAGGTGAGTTGACCAGCACGCCTGGCACTCTAATCTGGCTGGGCGAATGCTCATCGAGAAGGTCGTTGCGCAAGGACTGCTTGGTCCACTTCTCGCACCACACCTGTGATGAAACAAAGAACACCACACTTAGATGCAGACACTAGGTATGGGCATTTATGCAGTGTCAACTGCCAAGGCACACCCATTTTATAAGTATAAGCATTGGTTTCTGATTGTCTCTTGAACAGAGTTTATTTATCTGAAGTGGATTCAGATAGGTCATCATTAGTCATTGGGAGTTTAGGAACGTCTTTATAATTCAAATGAAAATATGTACAGGCAATTGATAGACCTTTATGTTTAGGAACTATGAAAAATGAAACATTTTGTCAAAGTTTTATTTTGACTTAAATGCCTTTTAGGAGATATTCTTCCTTTTAAATGCACTTTTCTCAAAATTTGTTTAAATCAACTAGTCTTGAATAAAAATAAATGTTTACATTGTTTTCAGTTTGTGCGATAACTGTCTACCAGTAAAAACCTCATTTTTCTTCTGTAGACTGACTTTGGGATTGTAATTTGGACTTTGAGTGCAATAAGCAATATGTTGTTGGAAATGGCTTGAAACATTGCAGACAAATTTGCCCAAAATGTTGACTCAACTGTAAGAAATTACCCGAATTTCTATTTGTTACTTCTTTGGGCTAATTCATACATCATAGGCAAATTCATATATCTGGTTACCTTGAGGCATTTCTATCGGTAGCTTCTCAAATTTGTTTTTATTAATAATTATGATGCTTTAGTGAAAAACTGACTGAGTGTACTGTTAACTGGGCTTCAAAAATGCATTTAAAAGAAAATGCTTCAATTCTAAATTTGCTGATTTTTATTTTAGAAGCAAGAAAAAATAAAATAAACGTGATTTGTATGTAAATTGAAATAAAAAGTTCAGAGGTCCGGTTGCTTCAATCCACCTTCAGCAATATTTTACAAATTATCTACATTTACCATTTGAATATTTTTTTTTATTTTTAATATTTATATAAAATGAATAAAATAAACATATGAAGGGAATTTTTTACCTAGGTCCCTATAATGTAATGAATACTCACATTGGCAAATGAGAGAAAAAACAGCTGCTCTCCATTGTATCGTTCAAGGCCGGGAAGTTTTGGTTCATTATGCCCCAGACGTGTCTTGTACCTCTTGTAAGCCTGAAATGCTTCTCGCAGGCCTCCATTATCAGCAATATTTTCTCCTAGTGTCTGTTCTCCATCAACCTAGCAACATACGAGTTATTGCTACAGACACAGGGTTAGAGTTTATGAATGAAAATTATTCTACTGATTGAATGAACTAAAATTTTAGATTATTTAAATAAAACTTAGATGAGACTAAATTAGGTGAATAATTAATGTTTTTAATTTTAACATTTCTTTATTGTGATTAGTAACTGTGAGAAACAGTTCACTGATTTTTACATTGACTTGATCTTTTTCACGATTACAAAACATATTGTATGATTTATTATTTGACTTTAACGCATAAAATTTTGTTTTTAAAAAGATCATTTGTTGTTGTTATAGTCATTGTGAACATTATAATGTTAACTCAGCATTTATCAAACTGCTGCAGGGTTAATTAACTGTTGATTGATTGAGTGGATAGCTTTTAAAGTAGATCTTCTTGACCAAATTATGATAATGCAAAAATCCTTTATTTGAAAATGATACAAAATCAGTTTTCATTACGCAAGTTTCTCATCAGGCAAATACCTATGCGATGTTGCTTTCAGATGTAGCTTACAATTGCATTGGACATTCATAGATAGGTTATTTGTTGCTTCAGAAAGCTACTAATTTTTATAAAAGAGGTTTGTATTCCTTAAGAATCAAAGAAAAGCAATTGAAATTAAATTTTATTTTCAGTTAGGCTGTTAATAAAGCAAAACGACTTAAAACAAATTAATATCCAAATTTTAATTCTATTTAATTGATTTTTATTAGTTCCAGTTTTTTAAGGCAATCAAGTAAAAGACACTATAAAATACAGCTTGTTTATTTGACATTTTCAGAATTTCATACAACATTTCACGGTTCACTTGTCTTCATCTTGGCCATTGATTGTCATAGAAAATGAACTAATAAAAGCCAATTAAGAAATGATACAGAATCATTTTCTTCCTGTAATTATTTTTGTTTTAGTAAAGAGAGTTTTTTTTTTCTTCAAATTTTCACATATTCTCCTGCTAGGTGTAATTAATAATTTGTAGTTGTTCACACACCAGTAATCTCATTTGTAGAAAGTTTGTGTGTCAATATTGCACTGCTATCTGGTAATTAGACCTTACTTTTAATGAGATACTCGTCCTCATTGAATGTAAAAAATCAATCACTTACTACAGACTACATAGTAAATAGATGTTTGTCCCAACATTCTCATAGTCTCAATTTCTTTTGTTCATTCTTGTCATATATAAAGAAAATTAAAAGAAAATGGCATGATACAACTTACTTTATCAGTTATTTCTTTCAGTCGATAGTGGTTGTATTGTTCAACAAAACACTGAGCTCTTTTTTCATATTCTGCCACTGTCTTGTTACTCCACCACTGCAGTAAATTGCCTTCCTTGTCGTACTTCCTGCCTGCAAATTTTTCAGAAATTATTGCCACATTCTTATTCGAAAAATGCTGAAATGCAGTTCTAAATTATTACATATCAGACAAAATAATTAATTTTTATTCACTTTTTGAATTTTTAAAAGTTCTTCATACTCATTATTTCTCATTATTTCTTAATACAAATTATCTGACATGAGAACAATATTATTTTGTTCAAATTCTTCTAGATATTTCTACTACCTATTTTGATTTTGAAATTCTATGAAGAGTTATAAAGAGTGGTTTATCTGTAGTCCA
The DNA here is from genome assembly GCA_964035755.1 of Teleogryllus oceanicus. Taxonomy (NCBI): domain Eukaryota; kingdom Metazoa; phylum Arthropoda; class Insecta; order Orthoptera; family Gryllidae; genus Teleogryllus; species Teleogryllus oceanicus. Next base: position 39,736,750 of record CAXIVR010000013.1, read on the forward strand.
TTCTAGCAATGTAGGTAACCGTTTCCTTTATTTATTTCCAAAATTTAGATTCGTTGGTTCACACAAATAATAAACTTTAAAATTATGCATACCTTGGTCATCGAAACCATGAGTTAACTCGTGACCAATAATACTTCCAATAGCACCATAGTTGAGGGCTCTGTGAAGAATCAAAACAAAAGAAAGCATATTACTCTAAGACTCTATTCAAACCAATAAAATTGGTATATTTTTGGGAAATTAATATTTCAATCACATGACGTAATAACAAGTGTTGCCAAAGCTACAGGTGAAATGATGTTGTTCAAACAAATGGTCACAACAAATAAACTTTCAAAGATAGGTTGAACAATAAACCTTAAAAATTAAATTGATTAATTTAAAATAATAAATATATTTTGCTGAATTAAATTATTTCCAATATTTCAAAAAAGTTAAACCAATTCTAAGTTTTGGAAGATCATAGTGATTGAGCTTTAATAAGAGTAAGGGGTACATAAAGACCATACTAAAAAAGTAATTTTCTATAGGAGTATTGTTAGAATGTATGTGAGTAATTATTGCAAGTGAAATGAAGATACAATGACTAAAAGATAAAGTTGATTGACAATATAATGAATTTAAAATAAACAAAACAAAAATGAATTGTAAGAGGTAAAATAATTTGAAAAAATTGTGTGTTTATGCATGTGCATGTACACATGAAATCAAAACCATTAGGAGAAGAAACAATGAAATCAAAGAAGTGTAGCATGGACAGTGAAATGAAAACATGAGTACTCTAGAAATGTTTTATACATCATGGCTGCTGTACTGATATCAGTGAAAATATTATTGATAATTATGACACATGATGTTGTTCAGGGGCTGTTCATAAATTACATAATGCAAATTTGGAATATTTTGATTACCCTTTCTCCGCCCTGAAACGCATCTGTAATGCATACTTGAATCCTCCTCTAATAATTGTGTAACGCTTCTGACAAGACCCCTCCCCCGTAATTATAATACGTAAAAATCGATTATAAACCAGAAACTAGAAATTATATTAATTGTGTTTATGTTATATATTAAAATTTATTATAATTAGTTGAAAGTAGTTGGCAATGTGGACTGTACATAACAAGCCCTGCACACACTGTTGTGAATGATGCATGGACCCCAGTCTTCTGCAATAATTCAATTGAATTCCAGAATATGCTATAAATCAGTTTTAAATATTATCTTGGTAATCTAACTGATTTAATCAATATATCATTGTTGAAAAAATATTTTCATTTATTGTAACAATTTACCAATCATAACTTTTTAATTTGTAAAAGACGAAAAAAGGAATTATTTCAGCAAATATTGAAAAATTTTAAAAACAAATATTAGTATTATGTAATATGACACCCATACTCCTATGTAAAGCAGTGGAACATTGCTTCAAACCCTCTCACCCCTCTCTGTAGCATTATGCAATTCATGGACAACCCCTTAATACTTTATGAATAAATTAACAAAATTACTCACTCTAAGCCCAGAAGAAAAAATGGAAATTGCATTATTCCAGCTTGAACCACTGAAAAATAATATAATGTAAATTTGACTAAGTCACCCAGTCATGTTTTACATAACTGAATAAATAAATACATAAATAAATGAGAAACAAATTAAAAAGTAGAAAGTAAAAGAAAGTAATAATAATAATAATAATAATAATAATAATAATAATAATAATAATAATAATAATAATAATAATAATAATAATAATAATAATAAATAAAGAAATATAATAAAGAAAAAGTAGACTGAATGCCAGTGTCTTAATACTTAGTACTTACCAACAGAATTTAGGTATGGAACATGAGCAGCATTAGTTTCCATTGGTGGGCCAATTTCCCAGCTCCTGATTCAAAGAAAATAGAATTACGAATTTTTCTTACATTCTAGGCCTATATTTGTGTGGAGATAAAGAATTTAAGGACTTGAGATCCCATGAGGTTGCCAACTCTAATAAGAGCGTAGGATGAGTGAGCAGGCAGTGGGAACGCTGAAAGGAAAGGATTCAGGAAGAAATCAATTGAACGTGAATGGTGGAAGATTTTGGACATTGGTAGATTAAATTACATTTCTATAATGTTGGGCTGTAGTGAGTTTTCTAGTTAATAATTAATTACCATTAATTATAACTATTAATTTGAAACATTGTCGTATTTAGTTCAATACCACATTTATTTATCGTTGGTTTTTCTTGGTCATCCAAATCCACAAGCATCTCATTTATAGGGTCACAATTTAAGGGTTATTCCTGATGGACAGATATTATATTCTAGAAGTTTGGTCTGGAAATTTTGAATCCTTCAAACTGCAGATGGAAGTACATTCCCACATTTGATCTCTGCTGCTTGGGCTTTTGTTAATATTATTTGCTTATTCTCAATTAAATGCATTCATTGTCGTAACTTCATTTTGTCTTCAAGTATGCAATAATTTATATTAGTAACATTCGCAATGAGCATGTCTGGCTTCAAACATTTTGGGAAACATCATAGAAAATGCATACCTTCACAAAATTTCAGTTTCAGTGGAAGCAATTTTTAATGGATTAATTGAAGTTAACAAGGTTCTGCAAAACTCCAAATTTTTTTGCTGTTTATGAATTCAATAATATACTTTGACAATAAACATAGAAAGCAGCAGTGTCAATGAAGATGATGGAGGTGGTTAAAGAAGTAGTGATGGAAATTAGTGCTGATTAATCCTCTCCTTTAGAAATGAAGAGGACCTCTCTGAAGGAAACGTACATCTAACATCATCTACCGTCATTTTAGGATCATCTTCAAATTATTCCTTACCCATGCGTATTTTCCTTTTGGGCTAATAAGGATGTCAAAGGGTTTTGTGAACACCATAAAGTCATTCCCCAATCTGAACGTAAATATAATAAATTAATCGCTGTTATAAAATGTTTCAAAAAGTCTTTAGTAAATAAAAAAGATTTTTTAAATTTGTTGCGTCATTGACGCAATGCGTCTCTCTACCCCTTGTTGGGCGTTGAGCGCATTCTTTGGAGTAATCCTCCGTTACTCAGTAATAGTAATTACTATACTAGTCAAGTCTCGTCACGTCGCAGTCAGTCAGTGCCTTTTATCCCTTCGCCAGGGCTCACGCCGTTAGATCCCGGGGTTCCTAGCCGGTCACCCAACCAGGAACCCACGAGTCTCGAATTCGCTTAACCTCTGTGACTTCACGGAGTGTAATAAACGAATTCGGCTAGCGGCGCAGGCTGAATTAGAATAAAATTTCTGGATGTACTTAAAAATAAATGGAGGTCAGGTCCCTCTCACAACTCCTGCCAGAGAAGCTCATCATCTTAAAAAATTAAAATTTTTAAGATAGTACAACTTGATTATTTATAGGTTCTGACAGTTTAAGATGTTAAATAGACTGAATCGATCTTTTTGAGACTGATACTATCATGAAAAAGATCACAATGCCTTACCCTGACTGATCATTAATTTCTCTTAGGCTTCTCAAAGTTGAATTCATGCCTCGTTCGGAAATGCTGATGAGATTGTCCAAAAATGAATCTTCTTCTACAGTAATCTGAAAATGAATAAAAAATATAAAAAATGAATGGTCAATTCTAGTATAATGTTAGGTACTTTATTGACAAACATTGAGTTGCTGAGGGAATGTATGTTAATTACCCGTTCACGTAATGTTCTGTCTAGTATTTATTTGAAATATAATTAATTCTCTAAATGTATATATTACTGGAACGGTGTTTCTTATATCAATATCGTTCATGGTGAAACTGGTTTAATAAGGAAACAAATATTTTTATGCCTTTTATAAACTGTCATTTAAAACAATTCACAAATTACTTAAGAACTAGATAACAAATTATTACTCAGTCAATAAACAATCGGCCTGTTTGAAGCAACAGAAGGTCAAAATTAAAAGACAATATGGTGCAGCATGTTTGTTAACAAACAGTGGTTTGACTCATGGTTTAATTAATATTTTCCATCGGTTTTTTAATTTCTATCAAAATATTTTAATCACATTAAAAACTATTTTTACTGCAAGATGGATGACGTTTGTACATTTATTCTTAAGTGTTTTTAGTTGTTGGTTTTTTTACTCTTCTTTTTATAGTAAAGACAGAAGCACATATGATAGCCAATAGATATAAATAACAATATAGGCATAGAGCAATAGCAATAATCATGGCCAATTAACATTAAAAACTTTCTATGGTTTCACAGTAGAATTTATGTGAAATGTTAATAAGGCTGGTTGCAACTTTTTACTTTCTCGTATACATACGTGTATATATGGAGTAATATACGTAGTATAGAAGAAGTTATGTAATGCTGCGCGGAAAAACGCCGGATTTTCGCCAGAAAAAAAATCCTTGCTGGGGCCCTGATAACGAAAAAGTGATAAATCCAGTTGCTAAATTTAAAAAAATTATTCTCTAACCCATGGTGTAGCCAGAATCCCTGTTTTGTGGGTCCTTGATGTCGAAAAACCAATTGAAAGCAAAACGTGCGTCCGTCCATCTGCCTGCCCGTCCCTCTCCCCGTCTGGTGTAAGAGGACAAACCTAGCTCCTACCCCATGTGTTGGAATTTTTTCCAAATTGAAGAAATCAGTCTTTAATTTTTGGGAGGACTTTATACGAAGCCCTAGGGACATTTTCAAAATTTTTTCAAAAATCGCTCGAAGGTTTTCTTTGAATTTCTTGTAAGAAAAGTGTAAAACACACTTATAAAGGTGACGTAGATCCAAATTTCAGGATTAACACTGAATTTTCGGAAATTATAAAAGTATGACTTTTCTTCGGCAACTTCTTACAACTACAATATTGAAGATAGAGACGTTTTCTTCAAATGAAATTTCTTGTCCATTTTGCAATTTTAAAAAAAATTATATTTAGATTTCTCAAAAACGGCTCCAAAGTTTTTCTTTAAATTTTTGGTAGGGTTAGTGCCAAACGAACCCTACACAATGACATAAACGCCATATTGCTTAATTCTTTTTTTTTTTTTTTTTTTTCAAAAATTACAATTGTACAAGTAAATATTACAAATTGTAATATTTTTTACTTGTCTCCTATGTCAGTAATATTTACATTAATGGCAAGATATTCACATTATTACATTTATGAGTGCTTTAAATGCTGTCAAATAAAGTTTCTCGAAAACTAAACAGTTTTCTGTTACAATTACCTCAGAATTCCGCATTTTCAGAAACACTCAAACGCCATTTTTTCAAAAACAGCTCCAAATTTTTACCCTTAAAGCCAGTCCACACCAAGGAAATTAGAAAAATTTGCTACAAGAAAGTCTGTGCCATTCTGTAGCACCTCTAGTTGTTCTTGTTAAGAAAGAAAGTCATTCAATTATAGCAGTTTAAGAATTGTTAAAAACATAAGTCAAGAATTTTCCCTAACATAGATGTTGAAATAGCGAGCAGGAGACAAATGACAATAATTGAGCAGTGGGGAAGGAAATTTTAGCGTAGCAACCTCACAAATTCCATAAAATCATCACATTTTTAAAATGTGAATTTCTTCTTGAAATGCTTACTGCTTAGTGGAAAATCTAAACCTTCGTAATGTGAAGTACTCAATACAAGAGAATTGTTTTGAATGAAATGAGTAATTGCAAAACTTTTGTTCATGTAATGTTCTTGGGGGCTGTCCGTAAATTACATGAAGCAAATTTGGTGTATTTTGAACACTCCTCTCACTGCAACACACCTGTATCACATGCTTGAATGTGATACAGGTGCTTGAACGCCTCCTAAATAATTACATAATGCTTGTGTCAAGACCCCCATTTATAATTATAGAGCATTAACAAGTTGTATTAATTTTATTTGTGCTAGTATATAACACTTATGATAAGATTGAAGTCTGAATTCGTTGGATACACGGACTGCACCTAACAATACATTTGGAGACAATTTTTGGATGATGGAAGGCATAGGGAGAGAGGATTTCTGGTAGGCCTTCCATATTTCATCGTTGATGACCCATCCTTGAGTCACGTGCACCGATTTAATTCGATTTTAGAACATACTACAAATTACTTTTGAATATTTTCTTTGTAATCCAACAGTTTCATTCAATATAGCATTGATGAAAAAACATTTCTATTTATGGTAACAATTTATACATTATAACTTTTTAATTTGTTAATATTTGTTAATTTAATTTGTTAATATTTGAAGTTTTAGTGTAAGACTGAATAAATGGAGTTATTCCAGCAATTGTTGAAATATTTAAAAAATAAATATCAACATTACATAACACTAAACTATGACCCCCTTACCCCTACGTAAAACAGCGTAACGCTGCGTCAACCCACCCCACCCCCACCCCCACTCCCACTCCGCCTTAATTACGTAATTGATGGACGACCTCTTAAAACGAAAATGCCGTGCGTTTCCCACAACGTTTACGTAACCAGCATATTTGCGGGCACACCAAGGAAGGCGTGAACGGGAAGCATGAATCCAAGGGCCCTCCCGGTTAGACGCTCTGCATGTGGGTCTCTGTTTTAAAATGTATGGTAAACGACGCCCGCAGCTTGAGGCCGCCACTGGTAGTCAAATGTGTGCAAAAAACTGTCGTATTGGATGCAAATCGCAGAAATTTCCGTAGCGAGTACAATTAATTTAGCGTTTGAGTGCGGGTCATGTTAGAACTTTAGTGGGCCATGCGGATCATGTCGTTAGGGCTCTATTGCGTTAAAGTACTCGCTCCATGGCAGACGTCTTGGAGCGCAACGCGGCCAGACTCTCTTCGCGAGAGCGTTAACGTTTGCGTTTCGAGCCTATTATGTGTGAAGGACTCACGCCCTGGAAGAAGTACGCGATGGTGTAAAGCGTCTTTATAGAGTACAAATTAGTTTCCTTATTGTTATATTTCACCATGTAGTTTTCCAAGAACAAGCGAAAATGTTAGCGTTCACCGAAGCGTTTGCGTTTACTCTAGCGTTAACGTGTACCATAGCGTTAGTGCGTTCTGTAGCATTAGCGTTTAGCGTTATTTCCCGTCAGATTGCGAGCCCATTACGTGACAAGAAATCACCCCCTGAAAGTAATCGTCCAAACGCAACGGTGCAATGCGTCTTTGTGGAGTGCAATGAGTTACCATTATTAAAACAGTTCACCATATAGATTTCCAAGAGCAAGCGAAAATTTTAGCGTTCTCTGTAGCGTTAGCGATTATTATAGCGTTAGCGTTTACTAAAGCGTTAGTGTTCACGTTCCGTGTTCAAGTACGTGAGTTCACACTCCCTAGAAGTATTTGTTGAGTAATAGCGTTATCGTTTACTTTAGCGTTAGCGTGTACTTTAACCTTAGGGTTTACTGCAGCATTATCGTTTACTATAGCGTTTCCGTTTATTATAGCGTTAGTGTTTACTGTATTCGTAGTATTTAATATAGCGTTAGCGTTTACTAAAGCGTTAGCGGTTACGTTCCGGGTTCAAGTACGTGAGGAGTTCTCATCCCCTGGAAGTAGTTGTGGAGTAATAGCGTCAGCGTTTACCACAGGTTTAGTGTTTACGTTAGAAGTCAAGTCCGCGGCGAGGACTCACCCCCTGGAAGTAGTTGTCGAGCTCGGCGGGGTCGTCGAGCCAGTCGGGGAAGCCGACGAGGAAGTGCGTGGCGGCGGCCTTGTCGCGCGTGGCCGCCTTGGTGTCTGCGTCCATCCAGTCCAGCTGCTCCACGCGCTCCTCGAACGCCCACCGGATGTCCGCGAACATCTCCTGCATCTTGGCGCGTGTCGCGTTGAGCTGCGCCGCGTCGTAGAAGAAGTACGCCACCGCCATGCCCATCAGCTGATTCAGCAGGTTGGCGCAGAAGTGCAGCCTATAGGGCAGAACAAAATCAGAGTAAATTATTGGAAAACCTTGGTTCACCAGGTTGCCACAGAAGTGCGGCCTAGGAGAGAAGAAAAGAATTCAGAGGAAGGTTCACCAGGTTGGAAATTTAAAATATCATCTGGTCAAAGGTTTGCACAGAAGTGCGGCCTAGGGAAGAGAAAAAATAAGAAAAATGCTCGTGTCTGGTCACCAGGTTGGCTCAGAAGTGCGGCCTAGAGGACAGAAAAGAGAAAAACCATCATCTGGCTCAAAGATTGGCGCAGCAGCCTTAAATGCAGCATAAAAGTCAGAAAAGAATGTAGAGAAAATGGTTAAAAATGTCCATCTGGGTCATTTGGTTGGCGCAGAAAGGGTGGCGTAGATTGAAGAAAAGAATTCAGAGTAATTGAGTAGAAAATGCTCATAGGACAGTAATGCCATCTAGAGAGAAGGAAATAGTTCATAATCGTAGTTAATGATTGCGGAAAGCTCATCATTCAGGTCATCAGGTTGAAGCAGATGTGTGGTCCAGAGAGCAGAAAAGAATATGGTTTTCTAGTTTGGCGTAGAAGCGTGGCCTAGGGAAGCAGAAAAGAATTTAGATGTAATAGTTAGAAAATTAGAAAATTCCTATCATCTGGCTCAGGTTGAAGTACGTTCTAGAGGGCAGAATATAATAAACAGCAAACAGAATAATGAGGAATTAAGTTTTTTCTAACTATAAAGAAATCTTTCTCCATGTTCTCACGGTAGGCAGTCGCTTCCTTCCCATAGGTTACGATAAGAGAGAAGAACCAAAATTTGCAGTTCAATTGCGAAATCAAATTTTTCTCCGTTCTTATTTCACAGAAATGAACTTCTATTGTTATCAAGTGTCAGTACCATGAAACGCTCGCTCCTTTGTTCATGAACTTCATACAATTAAAGAGCGGAGTTGGATATTTCGCAGCTTATTACCCTGCACAAAATTCACTTTCCCCGAAACGTCATACACGATTTTCAACTGTTTTTATGCTAAATAAATAAATTTTCGAGAAAGTAAAAAATACTCTAAACAGTCGTCGTTAGCCGAATTGCTTAACTACGCTCCGTGAAGTCGCGGAAGTTAAGCAGTTGGAGACACTACGGATTCCTAGACGGGTGACCGTGTGAGAACCCACTGTTACCAACGGCGCCGAGACCCTGGTCAAAGGGATAAAAGGCATTGCGATCTGTCCAGACAAAAAGACAAGTTCAAGGAGGATTACTCTAGGCGCTCCATGCCCAAGAAGGGCTTAGAGACGTGTTGTGAAGTTGCAACAATTTTTAAAAGTCACATTAAACATTCACCTGGACTCCGGGCTGAAGCTCTCCGTGGCGTCCTCCAGGTAGCGCTCCTTGAGAATCCGCATCTCGCTGTCTGTATAGGGCGCCAACGTGCTAACCACCTTCCACCACACGTAGTTTTCTGCAACACAATTAATCTTTGAAAATACAACTCTGGATTTTATTTTTTAGTACTATAATTGTAATTTATATATTTATATATAATTTTTGTATTTATATATTTATTTTATTTATATATATTTTTTTATTTATATATTTATTTTATTTATATATTTATTTTATTTATATATAATTTTAATATATATTTATATTGTAACAAGTATCGAAGCACATTTTAATACACAATTTTGTACATTACGTTCTTGGAGAATGAAGATACGAAAATCGCACAATGTTTTATCTAAGAATGTTTTTTCTAAGTATTTGTAAGTGTATATTATCTACATTACTGCCGGCTTAGGTGGCTCAACGCATCAATTGATGTCACCATAGTGCCTCTGGAAGGTTCTAGGGTTTGAATCGCGTCAGTGCCCGCATTTTTGATACTAGCTTGTCAGCTAGGTCGAATTCAGTCGCTGTCTGGAGGAGAGTTCTAACGGCCGGCTGCTCTCACCGATAGTTTTCTGTAGTTTCTCCGATCAACACCAGGCGAATGCCGGAGTAGTCACCTAACAAACGGGAACGGGTCACGGACCACACGCGATCTTTCATACCTCCTCCTTGACCTCTTACTGACACACACTAACATGCACTACACTACCACAAATGTCGGGAGACCGGTCAGAAGCGTAGAGCTTGTCCCGGCTGGAGCGGCGCCCCGCTGGTGGGAGATACCTGGTTGGGAAAATCTGACGAGTAGATCGGTCCCGGGTCGCATCATCCAGCGGGAGATCACCGCCTTCTTCCGCGGCAAAAAAAACATGCACTAATCTTACGGGAAATGGCCTTCGGCGCAGCTGATCTAAAGACCTTATGGGACTAATGATCTAATAACCCGAGCAGTTGTCGCGCCCGGAATCATCAATCAATCACTCAATGTAACAAGCAGAAGGAAGCGGAGCTTACGCAGTTCCCTGTCGCTGAGCTGGTTGAGCAGGGGGGCCAGCGACTTGAGGTACTTGAGGTCGTACACCTGCAGCAGGTCTCGCTCGTGCGACGCGTCGGGCCCCAGCTGCAGGGTGACCTCAGGCTCCCCCTCGAACAACAGCTGCAGGTACTGCGTCAGGTTCAGCTGCAACAGAAGAGGCGACAGGCCGCGTTGCATGAAGCTTCTCCCACCACTGGGTTCCGGGTCTGACTCACGGACAACCCGCGTGGATATTGTGGTGGATAAGGCTAGATTTCAGTCTGTTTCCTCGGGGTTCTCCCGTTTGATCTGAGGTGGACCCTTGTGGACATTGTGGTGAATTAGGGGTGCTCTCAATGGGTTTAACGCCAATTACGGTGCTCTCATTTATTTAACGCCAAAAACAGTTAAAAACTGCTGGTGACGTACTGTGAGAAGTGTATTCTGTACACGTTTCCTCAAGTTGTGGAATCGTTACCTTATCCCGTACATTCGAATTCTGAATACAGATGGAAATGAGTGTTTTGGCAAGAAATTATAAGAAAATATTCGCTCTGGTATAATGAAAACTTTCTGGGGGTTCTCCTGTTTCCCCTGGCTCTCATTACTCCATCATCTCAACAATATTATCAGTATTTTTTCATTATATCTTCACTTAAAGGTTCAGTGACCTTACAAGAGAACGATCCCTTAATTTCTATCATTAGAACTAACGTGTGAATCCCCATTCCACCTATGAAGGGCTGTTTGAAACATGTGTTCACTGAAGTGGATAAAGTGAGATCCTAGAAGATTTTGTCGGGGTTCTCCCGTTACTCCTCGCTTTCATTACTGCGTCATCATTAATCTCAATATCATTTTCGCAATTTGCTCATTGGATCATCACTTATGGTTTCAATGACCTAAACTGAACAAGTATTCCTAAACTTCAATAATTAGAAGCAAGCGCCAAAACATTTGGTACCTATTATTACTCCTCTGGAAAAGTGCCTGTTGTATCTTACGTTAATGAAAAGTTTATAGTACATGAGCTTGAATTATGAAAAATGAAACATTTTGACTAATTTTCATTTTGCTTCATTGTTTGGCTTGATTAGTTTTTTTTAGAATTATTTTCTATCTTTTTAAACGCATTTCTGCTTCTCCTGGGTAAAAACAATTTTTTTTAAATAATTTTCAATTTTAGTACTCTCAATAGTTGACAATCGGAAACGAAGCTCCATTGTTTTGCGTGGGCTCAGTATGTCATCTGAGCATGCATGACAAAACCTGTGTCTTGAAAACTCAAAACCTCCCTTTTCTGGCTCTCCTTAGTTTAATAAAAAAGTTAAAGAACTCCCCCTTCAATTTCCTTCAAAATATAGCTAAGGCACAGGATATGTCGGGGAAACGCTTTCTGCAACAGCTAATTTTAATTTTAATCTCCGAAAATTCGGTAAACTGTATACTTACAAAGTTCCTGTTAGTGGTCTTTTAAAAGGGAATAATTAAGAAAATTGTTATTAAGGAACTAGTCGGTGGTCGAGGTGAGGTGTGGTCTGTTATCAGGGATATAAATTGCACAAACTATATGGGTTTCAGTGACCGTTCTTTTATTTATTTAGTAAAAAACTGTATGTGACGTATGGGGAGAAAATCATCTGCGCACGCTTTCTTGAGTTTCAGAATCCCTTTCCCAACAATTTAACTATTAATAGTTGAAAGATGAAAAATAATAATAATAATAATAATAATAATAATAATAATAATAATAATACAATAACAACAACAAATTTAAAAAAGCGACGGATTAACATTTCAAAAACTAGATATTTTCGTTGCCAAATTTTAGAAAACTTACTTCAGTAAAGGAACAAACTGATTTGATTTTTCTGTATTGTTAACAAAATAGAAACCCACCCTAAGCTCTACTACCTCTACAAGCAAAAGGAAAGTTCAACAAAACGTGCGCATAGTGAAGCTACATTTACGTCCAGAAGCAAATCAAGGAGCCATCTCAGCATTTGCTCAATGAATCAGGGAAACTGGACAAAAACCCGATCGAGATGGAGGTCATTGACCCGGAAGTACATTATTTGTTACAGGCATATTGAGTCTTTTTTTTAATTATACAATGCAAATGTAGACTAATTCATATTACTATATCTTGTTTTTGTTAAAGTAAACATTATTTTTCTTTTTGACGATCAGAATAAATCGAGTTCCAAAAGAAATTGGCCGTTGCGAGAGGTGGTCGTTTAATAGGGTTGGTTCTTCAGGGAAGTTTCATTGTAAATGCTGTTTCACTGTTGGCTGGTTGGTTTTTTCGTGTTTCCGGGCGCGTCAACTGCTTTGGTTGTTAGTCCCGTTAGTGTAGTGCATGTTTGTTTCTCGGGAGATGGCGGTGATCTTCCCCCCTGGATAGCGAGATCCGGTGCCGACCTACCGTCGGCTAGTGGGGTTTCCCCTTAGCCAGGACTCTCCCACCAGCGGGGCACCGCCCCAGCCGGGACAAGCTCTAAGCTCCCGACCGGCCTCCCGGAATATGTGGTAGTGTAGTGCATGTTAGTGTAAGTGTGTATATGAGGGGTGAGGATAGGAAGAGGAAGGACAGATCGCGCGCGGTCCGTGGCCCGTTTGGTAGGGTACTGCTCCGGCATTCGCCTGGTGTTGATCGGAGAAACCACGGAAAACCACGAAACTGCAGCCGGCCGCCAGAATTCTCCTGCAAGCAGCGACTGAATTCGGCCTAGCTGAAAAGCTAGTGTCGAAAATCTTGCCGCTTCATTGTTGGCTTCGATATTGCAGAGGTTTGGAGAAGGGTGTATTAATCGCGTAACTTTACTTGAACGGTTGCTTGGAGAAATGCGGATGGACTGGGGGTTTTAGTTACCACATCGGCCACTAGATTTTATGAAGCAATGCCAATCTCTGGAATATCTGTCATGCCTTCGCAATTTTCTACATCAATTTAGTTCTAATTTTCCCAGGATTTCGAGGTATCACCTGCGATGGATCTGGATCTGCGTCAGCCATTTCTTTAGATGTTGTTTAGAAAAATACGACAGAAGTTCTCTGTTTCAACAGTAAATATACTTTCTTACGCGCCAATGAAGATGTGTTTGGAATGTTGTCATCAGAGTTCGCTGCGAGCTTTGGTCTTCAACTGTTTTTGCTGTAGGGAAGCGGAAGCAAGGTCATCGTTCAAGAAAGTTGCGCGGCTAATAAGTGCGTGGTTTGAGCAAGCGAGGCCTAAGCTATTTATAGAGCTTCTGTGTGAAACGTTTCTTCATCGCCTACTCTTTGACGTGCGTCACTTATCTGTTTCCACTGTTACTGCAATTCGCGCCAAGGCAGGATACGTGAGCACGTCCCTGCAAATTCTCCTGTGAATTTAATAAGCGCCAATTGGTGCCACAAAACTACGGGTAATTGCTGGTAATGAAACAAATTACTGCACCTACGCCCCGCGTCAATTAAAGAGTGGACCGAAATATTGCTTAGTTCCTTCCCTACTGAAGCTGATGTAGATCTTTTCGCGACTTAGGCTGGTCCGTGGTGATCCTTGTAGCATTTTTTCTGTTTTCGGTTATCTCAAAGAATATAGCGAAATAAGAGTGTCGTAGAAGTACTCAGAGATCGTTTTTTTGTTTTCATTCTAATGAGCATCTTACAAAAAAAGACATGTAGTTAAGGGGACCAAACTTGCCCATCTAGGTTGATATTTAAGTAGATGAGCTTAATATTATCACAGTAGTCTGTAAATATCACCAACTGTCCACTTGTCATTCATCTAGTACATGGATTACAAATCACTTCATTATTTATAATTTTATCTTTTCAACAAAAAGGAAGGAAAAATGTGTATATTAATTTTGAAACATCTGTTCCAAATTCCGCTCACGTCATAATTATGAAACAACATCGCATGCTCCTAAAATGTGATAACATTTCAAAAATAGTTAATTTTTGTTATTATTTATTGTCATATAAAAACGAACAAAGAAAATGAAACAAAAAATGTTTATATTCCCAAACGTTTTGAAGAAAGCTCTCGTCGTCCTTTCATTGAACTTTTCTTCTTCTTCTTTTTTACTTTTCGGTGTTGCTTTATAATTAGATGTGTATTTCATATTTGCACACAATGCCTTCATTTTGATTTTGTTTATTAAGAGAATATTTAAAGGAACAAAGGTACAATCCAGTGCGACCGATCCATATTTTCAACTTTATGGTTTAAGAGGAAGAATCGGTAGTGGCAGGATGTTTTTCGGTGAAATTAGAGGTGCTCACTTAGAGCCGAATCGCACAGAAGATAACTGTCTACTGGCCGTGTGCTAAAAATCACAATCGTATGTGGAAGTTAATAGTTTACTACTATTCCTCGCGTTCACTTTCGTCTCAGTACTGGTATGTTTCTTTCCCTCTGCAAAGATGTAGTATTTTTTTTCCGCCCCTTAGGTAGACAATTCTTGATATCTTAGATATTCTCTGAGAAGTATTTACCTTATATATGTACCTGAATACTATTTAATTAAGGAATGTTGAGGTGAAGTGTATTCTACACTATTCATTCACATGAGCAGCTATTTTGTTGTCGTGTCTGCCAAATCATATTGGGGGCGTGGTCAATGAGAAACGTGGAGACATGATTCGCCTTCGTTTCAGAAACGTTTGCTAACTTGTTCTCTGTGAGGTGGTCCTACTCGTTATTTGTGTCATTTCGCCAACTGGAGATTGTTCGCATGAAACCAATGCACATAGTAAGAAGTACGTAGCAAGACCGCAAGAAAAGGCCTCTTTACAACCATAAAAGAAATATTTCTTACGCAATGTTTTCTTTGAGATGCTATATTGCGAATTGAGTTGAAAGTGTGCTGAAAGTGAACTAAGCGAGTTCTTTGACATCCGGTGATTGTAATCTGTTCGTTTACCTTGGAAGAACATCACCTTCAGTTTCACCATCAATAATTCATATTAATATTTTCACAATTTTTCGACATGATTTGCACTAATTCTTTAAATTTAAATTATTAATCTATTAAATTTTTTTTTTTTTTTTTTTTTTTAATTTAAATTAAATTTCGCCTCATTTTCAGTTTCCCTATCAATAATTCGTATTAATATTTTCACAATTTTTTCAACATAATTTGCATTAATTCTTTTAACCTTAAATGTATTAAATTTAGTGGTGACCTGTGAACAAACGAAATCACACGGTTAACTATGCCTGTCTTCCAACTGCACCTCCTTTGAGTATTATTAACAGCCGGGGTCGGCGGAAGAATACGTTTCTCAGAGCAATGTGGTCTTGAACGACGCGCAACTGTTTTACAATCGGTTAAAATAATCCTCCTCTACCGTGCACAAAGCATACTTACTCGGAAGGTTCCGTTGGCTGCTTTGTCGAGAATAGCTTGAAGTTCGTCAACGGACATTAGATCGGGCTCCACGCCGGTCAATTTGCTGGACTGGTTGCCCTCCTGGATCTGAAAAAAAAAATCGTTTATCTATATTACTAAAATCCAGAAATTGACAGAAAACTGCGCAGCCTCCGACCAAGTGACAGGTGACTACGCACATTTTAGATATCCAAGAACCAGAGTTTAATTTCTGCCGGAAAGTAACGTGACGGAACGGCGTTCCGGCACCTCGAATATAAATGTTAAATTATATTATAAATACGTAACTATTTCTATTAAATTAGCAATTAATTTGGGGTGCGTTTCGGGACCTAAACATTTATAAATCAAGCACTGCCAAGAACTGTGGCAATGGGGCAGGGGGGGGGGGAAAGGAGGGAGGAAGCGAGATCTGAAATTTTCGGAAGGGGCCCTGCAGACGTAAAACATACTATTTCCGTAAATATGGTCAATTATTTATATTCCTTTTTTCAAGTTGACAATGCTGCTTTTTGAAAGGAGGCTTTCCAGAGTCTGCCATCCCTCAAACTGCTTCAACATAAATTCAATTGTATTTATTGTTATATTCTCTTTGTATTGATTGATTAGTGATTCCCAGCGTGCCAACTGCCAAGGTCATTAGTCCCGTAAATATAGTGCATTTTTTGGGAGGTGGCGGTGATCTTCCCCGACGGATTGTGATATTCGGCGCCAACCTTCTCGTCGGCTAGTGGGATTTTCCTCAGCCAGGTATTTCCCACCAGCGGGAACCGCTCCAGCCGAGACAAGGGCTAAGCCCCTCTACAGGTCTCCCGGCATGTGTGGTCGTGTAGTGCATGGAAGTGTAGGTGTGTCTGTGTAAGGGGTGAGGATAGAACAAGGAAGAGGTAGGAAAAATTGCGTGCGGTCCGCGGCCCGTTTGTTAGGGTACTGCTCTGACATTCACCTGGTGTTGAACGGAGAAACCACGGAAAAAACTACTAATCATAGCAGCCGGTCGCTAGAATTATCCTCCACACAGCGACTGAATTCGACCTAGCTATTTGGCTAGTGTAATCCTGCGAGCGCCGGCACTCGATCCGCACAACCTCCCGGTCAGAGGCACTGCAGTAACATCAGTTGTTGTCTCGAGCCATCTCTTCCCATCGGATGGCCTCGTATTTCGTAACGTTAACGCACGCGCCGTAGGTGTAGAGTGTCTTCCCCGTGCTTTCCGTACCATTCTATGCGAAACGAAGTTCTAACACGTTGGAAGAACTATGAGCGCTCAGCTTCCGGTTTGTTTATTGTTGTTATTATTATTATTATTATTATTATTATTATTATTATTATTATTCAGTTAAGGTCACTGAGAATTTAAATTCTCCTCTAAAACACATTAGAGGTCAGAGGTTATTAAACCAGTTTTTTAAAATATCGATGAATTTTGAGTGATGTATTATTAACATGGAGTTTTAATTTTGAACATCCTTATATTAACCCTTAGAATATGTTTGCGATCTTTTCTGACCCCAGGCGCAAATAATATTTTGCAACACTGAAAATTATTCACATGAACTTCTCCTTTTACATATGCAAATTATATCGTTTTACTTGTGTTGTAAATTTTACGTTTTCTTGGTGTGAAGTAATTTGATTTTTATGTGGCGGGGGTCAGAAATGCTCCCAAATAGATTCCACGTTGCACGTCTAAATTATAAGAAAAAACTCCTAAAAGCGTGTTCATTATTATATTGTGATTTCTGAATGAAAATCTGGCGTATTACCTTTTAATAACATTTTATTAATTTATAATTCCAAATAGCATGCGTGAATGAAATATAGCTAAAGGATTGGGTAAAGCGTATGGGGGTGAAATCTGACCCCAAACAGAGTCCACCTAAGTAATGGAGAAATAGAGTGGAAGGGTTAAAACACGTAGGTTTTGTTGTCGATGTCGCCTGAGCCGGCGGCAGGCAAACGCGCGGTACGTCAGCCTGTGACGTCACGCGGGCGGTGGCGCTAAGCGGCGCGGCACGAGCGCCACGTGCCGGACGACGCGGGAACCTCTCGCTCGTCGCGACGCCCCCGCCCCCGCCTCCGCTCCCGCCACCGCCGCCCTGTCACCGGCCACCCTGCTACTGTCCCCGCCGCCACCGCTGCCGCCACCGCTGCCGCCACCGCCGCCGCCACCGCCACCCTGCCGCCCCGCCGCCGCCGCCGCCACCACCACCACCACCACCACCACCACCACCCCACCACCACCACCACCGACGCCACCACCGCCACCGCCACCGCCACCACCACCACCATTTTCATTTTTATTTTCTCGCTACGGAGTAGAGAGAAAGTTGCGTAATGCTGCAGGAAAAACGGCGAATTTTCAGCAGAACTCTTATTACAGAGCCCTAGTAACAAAAAAAATGGATAAATCCAGTTGCTAAATTTTGAATAAAAATTCTCCAACACGTAGTGTAGCCAGAATCCATGTTTTGTGGATCCTTGATTCAGAAAAATCGAATGACGGCAAAACGTCCGTCCGTAAGTGAACAACGCTAGCGGCTAAACCGTTCGGCCAATTTTCTCCAAAAATTGATATTCTCCAATCGATCTCACTTATGTCCCGGCCCCTTGAATTTGAAATCGGTATTTTAATTTTGGGGGTACTACTTGACATTAAGCCAATGGGGAAAAAATACTTGAAGGTATCGATGATGCAAATAGTGTTTAGTACTCCTACATTTTTTATATTTCCTTATGTGCACAAAGAACACCTGTAAGCTGTTCGTCTGGGTTATTCTCTAATCCTAAAATAAGTTCATTCTCTTTTTCTCCCTTTCAAAATTCAAAATTTATTGCTTATTTATCCTTGAAAATAGATTTTATTACATGGGAGATTTTTTTTTCTCCCTTTCAAAATTAAAATATAAGTAGTATATGACAGTGTAGGGATCACAGAATTTTGAAAATGTGCACACAATTCACTTTTCCCTATAGCACGTCATACGCAGTTTTTAACTGTTTTTTTGACGTAAAATAAATAAATAAAATAAATAAAGATTAGTTCCGAATTTTGTGTCTCAGAATCCTCTACAAGTACATTTGATTCTTCCTCGGATTTGCTTAACACTTTCATATTTTTTCTCCTTTTTTTGGTGTGTGTGTGAAGATATTAATACTCCACAAACTCAGCCTACCTTTACTGCCACTTCTGCAATCGCTCTATTAATCGTTTCGTATGCGAAGGTATATAAACATTAAAAGGCGACTGTTTTGTATGCTTATGTGAATAAGGTAAGTTAAGTTTAATAAGAATAAGTTCTGGGTCACATTCACTTGAAAATCGGTATTTACACACTCTAGAGTGTATAAGTGTGAAGTCGAACGTAAAAACGTTCATTCATTCTCTAGCATTACTTACAGTTTTGTTTTGACATGAAATTCTTTACATTAAACACGTTCCAAAGTTCGTACGTGTTTGCAAATTTATTTTTTAAAGAATGGTGATATTTTTCATTTTTCTTCTTTTATGTAGATTGTACACCTATTTTTCTTCACGCTTTATCCCGGGGATTCGCTAATGTTGGTGGCAGATTTTCCCTCCATGTTTTCTGCGGCCTTCCAGAGTTTCTCCTCCCTAATGGTATCGTATCCCGGGCTATCTTCACCAGTCTGTCATCGCTCATTCGTGTTATATGGTTATTCCATTCTGTTTTCCTTCTTTTCACAAATTTAGTTATATCAGTTATATATTTCACTACTTTCTTACGTTCTGATTTCTTACCGTCACTCCTGATCTTTCCTACTATCGATCGTAATGTATTCATTTCTTCTTATCGGTATAGTTATTTTGTTTTCTTCATATCAGCTCGGGTTTCAAATCCATATGTCAAAACTGGTCTTATCATTGTCTTGTAGATTTTAACTTTACCTTCTATACTAAGATATTTATTTTTCCAAGTTTCATCTCTTAAGTATCCTGATACGCGAGCATATTTCATGGTGTGCTCTCTCGCTTTTTTGCATGTACGGCGATCACTGGGGATGCCTACTCCCAGGTATTGGAACTTCATCACTTGCTCGATTATTTTGCCTTCTATTTCCAACTTACATCTTACAGGCCCCTTCGATATGACTATCGATTTGGTTTCTTCTGTTGAAACTATCATATTAAATAATTTTCCTGTTATGAACTTATGCAATAGTCTCTGTAGATTATCTTCAGAGTCTGCTATAAGCACTGCATCATCTGCGTTATGTTTATCTGGTTACTATATATAAACATGCCCAACGTTTACTGGTGCCAATTTGAAACAAGCCCCGTCTTTCTATTGAAAAACAAGCCCCACTTGGAGGGACATTTTGAAACATTACTCGGAAGCATCCGAATTTTATATTTTTTTCTTTTGTCTCTCAAAACTATGCTTATTCCCCCTTTGCTCTGTCATTTCAACCTAATGAAAATGATCCTTAACGCCGGTTGTTTATTTGTCACATAGCGACTCCCTCGCGATCGTCTATTGACATCCCTATATTCTATGTCATAAAATGACATTTCCATAATAAAAATGGTTCGTCATTTTGGTATTTCATAATATATTGTGTGTATGTGTTCTATTGTTAACAAGTCATCTCTTTCGTGGATTCGCGTTGTCGTGTTCCATGTTGTCGCGATAGTGAGTCAACTCCACGTGAGAATGATAAGAAACAAGAGACCACAATTTTATATTACGCAATTTTATTTACATTGTCCCGTGCTAAGTCACACAGCTCCCCCATTACGATTTCTCCTTCATTCGTAGATTCTCAAGCAGAAATCTTCATGCGTCAAGATGTCTTATTCTGATATTCTCACATTATTACACTCTGAATTGTATGCTTCTCGTCGCTTATCAAGCAATTCGAGAGTTGAATCGTTTCCGAGGGGAAATATTTTCATTTCTAATTGCATGGTGCATGTTTTCTTATCAGGTGTATGCGTAAGGTCATCTGCACTGTCGTGCTGCAATGGTGTCAGTGCTTAATTTTCCGTGGTATTGTTCGAGACGAACACGCTGTTCGACTACCGTTTCCGGTTACAGATCAGTTTCATGCGCTGAAGGCAGTTATGACTTAATTATACCGACAAAAACTGTTGTAGACATAGTTATACAAGGAAGCTTTTTGAAAACCGTTTCCTGACGAACAACTTTTGTTTTTGAGAAAACAATTGTATATGGCTTCTGAGCTCGTAAATCAAATATTGGAACACGCCGTAGTAGAAATTTAGTTCGGAACTTGTAGTTTTATTGTTAGAGAATCTAGTTTCCCGAGGAAATCTGTAAGGGAAACTCCTGATTCATCACTTATTCTGTAAATGAAGTCCAGAGTATTCGCGATTGGCATGAGACACGAAATTAGCTCTCATCGTTATCTTTACCTGATCGGAATACCAGTCACGAAATCCCGACCAGATTTGACTAGTTTTAGTCAGTCTTTTAATTAAAACGAAACCAAATGTGATTGTCTATATAATATATAAGATTTTATGGCAGTGGTCATATTAAAGACCAGCAAACCAAGAATTATTTTAAACAATTTTTTTTTTCAAAAATTTACTCAAAAACTCAACGTTTCACGACACAGTGTGACCGCATCAAGTGGTCTGAGACAAAGGATGGAAAAACGCACATTAAAAAAACAAACAGGTAAACATATTCAAACAAAAAACAACGGAAGGGTCTCGAAATGAGCCTTTTCTAAGCTCGCCCACGAAATCAGAAATTAATCAATTTTCCTTTCAAGCCATCCCAATTAGAATTGCTAGTTTAACCGCCGATGTCACCAAACTTCAAGTCTGTCTTTACTATCGTCACTTTGAGGAATCTCAAATTTCTGACACCTCCTTAGATTTAACCGACATATTTATGACAGAAATAATGCACCGTTTACTTTTACGATTCGTCAAGGAACGTACATTGATTTTTCTTCGTCATACAGAGGTTGGCTACATTGTCAGATTAACACGCGGTTCTTCATTGACTGCCGGAAACTGATGAGGTACTATATTTCTTTAAAAAAATTGAATTATTAGCACATATCAGGAGAAAAACCTTTTCCTTTTCCGAATCGTTCTAAATTAATTTCCGTGCAGACAAATTAAGCACGAGTGCAGCCTTGTCTGTCATCACTTCCGGAAAGTTCACTCGTCAAAATAATTCTTACCATGTTGCTAAGGTTTAGTCACCTCGTGAAATACTACATATTGTTGCCACAGTGAGGAAATTACAAAATAAATTGTCTTTTTCGTTACACAATAGTAGTTTGTGTGATATTTCAGACACGCTTCCTTCATGGAAGAATCTTATTACATTGTTATATTTCTGAAGGTGGGGTGACTCATGGCATCAGTTGATGTCACTGCGCTGTCTCTGACAGGGAGGTTCTAGTGTTCCACTCCTAAAGGTGACAGTATTTTGAACACTAGCTTCACAGCTTCTTTCTCCTTCAGCAGCTCCCTGGAGGAGAATTGTAGCGGCAGGTTGCTCCAGTAGTTTTCCGTGTTTTTTTCAATCAACACCAGGCGAATTTATTTATTTAACGTAAAAAAACAGTTAAAAAACTGCGTATGACGTGCTATGGGGAAAATTGAATTGTGTGCACATTTTCAAAATTCTGTGATCCCTGCACTAAGTCATAAACTACTTATATTTATATTATAGAAAGGAAAGAAAAAAAAAGCTCCCATGTAATAAAATCGGACGGACACGGACCGCGCGCGATCTTTCCTTCCTCATCCTAGTCCTATCCTCTCCCCGTACAGACACACTTACACTAACATGCACTACACTAGCACATATTCCGGGAGACCGGTCGGGAGCTTAGAGCTTGTTCCGGCCGGGGCGGTGCCCCGCTGGTGGCAGAGTCCTGGTTAGGGGGAAACCCCACTAGCCGACGGTAGGTCGGCGCCGGAACTCGCCATGCAGCGGGAGAAGATCATCACCATCTCCCGAGAAAAACATACACTACACTAATGGGACTAATGACCAAAGCAGTTGACGTGCCCGAAAACACGAAAAAATCAATCAATCAATAGACCTCAGGTAATAGGTGTTTCGGAGCACTGAGATATGCAGTGAGTCACGACACACACACACACAGAACATGCAGTGCACGTACGGGACTAATGACCTAAGCTGTTGAATCTCCCGGAATCACTAACTAACCAACCAATGGTATGATCATGCAACTGTTTATTAATTTTTTTATTCATTTATTTTACGTCAAAAGCAGCTAAAACTGTGTGTGACGTAGGGAGAAATGAATTTTGTGCACGTTTGAAAACCCTACCCTCGACTTACTACAACTTGAATTTTGAATACAGAAAGAAAACGAAGGTTTTTTTTTTTTTTTTGCAAGGATTGTTTACAAAAGTATTCACTCCAATGTAATAAAATCTATTTAGAAGGGTAAATCAGCAATAGATTAGAGAGAGAGTGTGAGAGAGAGTGAGAGTGTGAGAGAGTGAGAGAGTGAGTGTGAGAGAGTGAGAGTGAGAGAGTGTGTGTGTGAGAGAGAGAGAGAGAGAGAGAGAGAGAGAGAGAGAGAGAGAGAGAGAGAGAGAGAGCGCGCGCTTGGTTGTGGACTCACCCGCTCGAGCGCGTCCTCGACGCGCAGCAGCGCCCTGGCCGTGGCGCGCAGGTGGGGCTCGCGCGCCGCCGGCGGTTCGGGCTCGCCCGCGCCGCCGCGCTCGCCCGTGCGCGCCCAGCGCTCGCTCAGCTCCAGCACGCGGCCCATGTACGCCTCGGTGACCGGGTCGCTGGACGCGCGCTCGTCCACGCCGCCCGCGCCGGCGTTGCGCCGCACGCGCCGCCGCCCGCCCGCCTCCGACCACGCGCCGTCCGCGCCGCCCGCCCCGCCCAGCAGCCGCTCCAGCCCTGCCACGCACAACGGATGGAAGAAAGGAAAGGGGCAAAAGCCCTGCCCCCAGCACACAGAGCACGCTCAGCGGACGTACTGGTGGACAGGGCCAAGTGATTCAGGAAGAAAGAAGAATAAGGAAGGGAAAAGGCCAAAAGTGGAAAGAGGCGGGAGACATAGAAGAAGAAAAAAGAAAAAGGAAGGGAAAAGACCAAATGTGGGAAGAAGGAGGAGGAAGAGGTGGGAGACATAGAAGAAAAAAAGAAAAAGGAAGGAAAGAGGAAAAGTCCTGCCCTCTGCACACAGAGCACGCTCAGTGGACTTACAGGTGGACAGGGCGCAGTGATTCAAGAAGAAAGAAGAATAAGGAAGGGAAAAGGCCAAAAGTGGAAAGAGGCGGGAGACATAGAAGAAGAAAGAAGAATAAGGAAGGGAAAAGGCCAAAAGTGGGAAGAGGTGGGAGACAGGAGAAAAAAAAAAAAAGGAAGGAAAGACCAAAAGCCCTGCCCTCAGCACACTGAGATAGCGCTCAGCGGACGCATGGGCGGACAGGGAGAAGAAATTGACGAGAAAAGAAAACGGGAAAAGGCAGAAAGAGGGATGGAGGAAGAGGGGGGAGAGATAGAAGAAAAAAGAAAAGGCAAGGGAAAATCGAATGATGGGAAGAAGGGGAAAGGAAGAAAATAGGAAAGAAAACAAACTAGTGGTGCTACAACAGCACTTACGTTCTCGCATTGTTTATAAATTTGCCCTTTTTCGTCAATTTAAAGAGTTCAATGAAGTTGAGGCCCGCGCCATTCTTTTAAGCGTCTCTTCTATCCGTGGAAAAAATTGAAGGCGAAAACTATTTTTTTCAAAGCACGCACAGGACACACGACTAGGCAGGGGGAAGAGGAAGAGAGGAGGGGAATTAAGAAGAACAAAGAAAAAAAGAGAAAAAATTGAAAGTTGGGAAGAAGGAAAAGGAGAAGAAGAGGAGCAAAGGAAATAAACTAGTGTTACAATAACAAGACATACTTTCTTGCATTATAGCTAATCTTGCTATTTTCGAAAATGCAGAGATTTCAGATAAATAATACTCGCGCCATTCTTTTTAGCATTTGTTTCTATCCGTTAAAAAAAATAAAGAAAAAAATTGGAGCGGTTTTCGAGAAAATGTTATTTTTATAAATTGCATTAATTTCAAGCGCAAATTACACAAAAATTACTCGTTCCTTTAAGCGCACATTTGAAATTCACTTCTCTTTCTACTTCTGTACTGCACAACACGTCACCACACTTCAATACAATATTACATTGAATATTTAAATTATATACTTAGAACTGGAACGCATTTAATAGTAATTAACACAATAATAATAGCAATAAAAATATCAATAATAATCAAATAATAACTGATATAATAATCCAACTTATTAAATTAATAAAGTTTACAAAAAACATTAGTTAATTTATTTGTAAATCTTTGAACACCTAGAGGAAAGGGTTCCAAAGCTGTCGCAGGTAACTTATTCCAGTCCGTTATTGTTTTATTTGTAAATGAAAATTTTCCAACATCTGTTCTCTGTGGCCTAAACTGAATTTTGTGCTTGTGATCCCCCCTACTAAAGTACGAAGGTCTACCCAATCGGATGTAGATATCTTTACAAGCTGGATAACCGGCATACGCCGGCATACAAAAGGAGGAAGAAAAGAAAAAGGGAAAAGCAAGAAGGAAAAAAAGGGGGAAAGAAACAACTAAGGGAAAGGAAGGAAAAAGGAGGAAGCAAAAAAAGGGGGAAATCAAGAAGAAATGCAAGAGAAAAGAAAAGAAAGAATTTCCTTTGAGAAATGAACCTGCTTACCATACACTCGCCGCCGATGGGGTCCCCCTGCCCCGTGATGGCCGTGCGCTTGGGTCGATGACTCATCGGCTGGGCTCGAACGGCTCACCACTTCGGGGTACCTGCATCGCCGACCAGAACACGAACATTAGCCTCTTGTCGCTCGTGCGCGAAAAGTTCGCCCCAGCATTCGCACATTGGATTCTATTCCAAAATGTAGTTCTCGCGACGTATGTATCTGTTTGGCATTTTGGGTCGATTATCCGACTTTGTCGATTAGTCAAGAGTGTTCCCCACGGCCGGGCCACAAGGCTTACGGCTTAGTTCTCAAGCTGGGGCACACGGTTTAATTTTCATGCTTGGAGGGTAAGAGAGACATATGGCGAGGATGGCGTATTCCCTTTTCCGTAACTAGTAAACTCCACATGTCTGAGCGTTTATCATATTGCGAATGATTACGGGTAATTATACGTTTTCATGAACTCGTGGGGAAAAAAAATACGCGACTCGTGTCTCTGCCGTACTCATTTCAAAATGCTCGACTCGGCTGCTCCCCTCGCCTTGCCCATCAACATTTCATTCGTATACCGAATTAGTATAAGTACGTACTAGTGAGAACCCGTCAAAATATGACGGTGAGATCTGAGATAAATGTAAAATATTGTGCCCAGATAAATATGTTGCATTGTTTGGTTGGGATAACGAAGATATTCTGTGATGTGCCCAAAATTTTGAACGCGTATGATCCATGAACCAACGGCACTGCAATATGGCCCAGATTTTCCAATAATAAACCAAATGACACAAAAGAAAGAGCACTATTAAACTGACGAATATTATTTCTAAAGTTTTTTTATGTGTCATCATCTCCTATAAACAAATTTGATTACTTCTGGCATATTGCTCGAAGGTAAACTTATTTTCCCATTTAAGCAACACAGAGTAAACTCGTTTGGAGAATTTCTCTCGCATGGGATGTACAAAGCAGAACAAAACTGATATTTCATAGGCAATGACCCAATAGAAAACGAAATGACCTCACTATCACGACACCTACGCTGACTTTCTCTTTTCCTGCGTCCAGATAATGTACGTTTGCGTCTTTTGGGGCGCGTGGGTAACGATTAGGAATTCGACATAACCTGTGAACAACTTCACTACTTCAGTACAACCGAGCAAAACCCACTGTCCGAATGATCTCTACAAAATACATTACAAAAGCAAACATATGCAAACTGTCAACGCAACAATGCAATTATTACACTGAAACAAAACCTTGACGAATTCTAAACAAATCTCAACAATCAAAACAAAGCATCAAGTAGCGCCACCATGAAGCAGCTGCTCTTTGGGGAAAAACAATTTACTATTGATAAACGTACTATTAAAGAATGATTTAATTAATTAATTTACACCATAAACGTTGGTGAATCAACACAAACAATATCTGATAACACATCTAGGGATCACTTTCTTTCATTTAAAGGAAAAAATATTACAATCGGTTCAGTAGAAGCTCTAAACGAAACCATGGCAGAATACCATATTTTTTTAAAAATATATAGATTACCACGTATTATTAGTATTAGTACAAATTAGGATTAGTACGTTGGCCTAGTGCGGTGAGCGAATCTTTGCCGTGTTAATTTCGGATTGCTGGATTTGGCTCCTCTCGTCGCCTCGTCCGTCAACATTTCATTCGTATGCCAAATTAGTAGTGGTGCTAGCACTTCGACCTAGTACAGAAAACGAAGCTCTGGAGTACTCATTTCAAAATGCTGGACTCGGCACCTTCCGTCGCCTCGTCCCTCAACATTGCATTCGTATGCCAAGACTCAGTTTCTGTGAGGTGAAAGAGACGAAAATAAGTATTTTGTGAACATTTTTAACAGTTTCAAACCAGGTGTTATCGCCACGTGGTGTTGTGTTGTTCGCTCTCCCGGACTGCTCTGCCACGAAGGAGGTCGTGGCGACGGTGAGGCGGCTGCATTTTATTCGTACGCCAAACGGTCGCTTTCCGTAATAGTCGGACGTATTAGTACTATTAATAATTAGACATACGAATGAAACATGGAAGAACGAGGTGACAGAATGAGCCGAGTCCAACATTTCAAATGAGTACGCTGTAGACTCTTTCTATAGTGGTGACGAAAATAACCATTTTTGAGTGTTTCTACCACTTTCAAATCAGGAACTAACGCAGTGCTGTGCCGTACGCTCACCCGGGCAGCAGGGGCCCTGAGGAGGGTATTTCGACGATGAGGAGGCTGCACTTCATTCGTACGCCAAAGGCTCGCTTTCTATAGTAGTCGGGTGTACTAATTCCACTAATAATTTGGTATATGAATGATATATTGACGGGTGAAGCAACGAGAGGAGCCGAATACAACATTTCAAATGATTACGCGAAAGGCTGACTTTCTGTAACAGCACTTCGTTGACTTTCGTACCAGTACTACTTAAGTTTTGGTATACGAATGAAATATCGACGGGTAGGGCAACGAGAGGAGCCGAGTCTTAACATTTCAAAGGAATACGCCAAAGACCTGCTTTCTGTAGTAGTCGGACATACTAGTACTATAAATTATTGGGCATACAAATTAAATATTGACGGAGGGGATTACAGGATGAGCCGAGTCGAGCATTTGAAATGAGTACTCCAAAGCCTCGCTTTCTGTACAAGGACGTAAACAACCATTTTGTGAATATTTTTAATCTGGGGCTTACGCCCTGCTGTGTGTCAGCGTCTACCGCTTTCCAACCGCGGGCTATCGCCATGCCATGCCATGCCACGCCGCGTTGCTGGCTCACCCGGGCAGGACGGGCGCGGAGGAGGGCGTGGCGACGGTGAGTCGGCTGCGTCTCCGGTCGGTGGGGGCGGGCCACACGCCCACGCCCACCAGCACGTCCAGCCCCAGGGAGCGCTGCGCCGCCACCAGCGCCGCCTCGAGGCGCCAGTTGTCGCTCGCGGCGCCCTCGCTGCCCGGCGGCGACGCCCACGACGTGGGCGGCGGCCCCAGCCCCAGGCGCTCCACGGCCGCCAGCAGCGGGCCCAGCCCCAGCTCGTCCAGCAGCTCTGCGCACGCGCACCGCGCCACGCCGACTCGCTGAGCGACGAGCGGAGGGGGACAGTGGTGCTCCGCACTTGGTCCAGCAGTGGAACGAGGTGGGAGGGATGGGATGGTTCTACTCTTTACTTAATAACAAGGTGAGGGGGATGGGGAGGTTAGACTGTTTTCTTGATCAACCAGCTGAACCGGTGTGATGGGATGGTTGTGCTCTATACTTGGTCAGCTGAACATGGTGCTAGGGATAAAATCATTCTGATCTTTCGTTGTCAATCAGCAGAACACGGTGACAGGGATGGGGAGGTTAGACTGTTTTCTTGATCTACCAGCTGAACCAGGTGTGATGGGATGGTTGTGCTCTATACTTGGTCAGCTGAACATGGTGCTAGGGATAAAATCGTTCTGATCTTTCATGGTCAATCAACAGATCAAGGTGAGAGGGATGCTAGTCTTTTCATGGCCTATCAGCAGTGGAAAAAGGAGCTGGGATGATTGTTCTTTTTACATGACCCATCAGCAACTACGCAACAAGGTACCAGAATGGTTGTATTCTTCCCATGGCCTCTGACGAGCTACTCGGAGCGTGAGGATAGTTCGAGTATGAATGTACTCTTTTTTATTTCTTCAATCAGAGCTACTCAACTAGGCATAAACAGCGCGAATTCGTTACTATTCTTTAATCCAGCTGCTCTACATTACGTAGCACAGTACGAAATTCTCTATAGTACTCTGTTTTAAAATCTCAAGATATGAGAATGAATATGAATATGATGAATGATACATGAATATGTCGAATCCACACCGCACAGTATTATTCTTGACCGCAGTTCTGTATCCCAAGGCACTCGTGTACTGATATTCACCAACACATTTATGTATGACCAAGGGCAGCTCTCGATCCTACAAAAACCTATCAGATGCTTATACTCGCTTATCACAACACGGCACTCTTCATAATCACTTTGACTCTTAACACACCCCTTTATCTACACAATCGCCAAGCCTTCAACAAGGTACAATGGAATGGTACTCTCCATGCTTTGGGCACACGCTTTCATATTCTCAGGGGGATCGTTTGCGCACAACTGATCTTGTCTGATCCGACGTTCAGACACACGCACACATGCTGTATGCACAACCAGTGGCTATGGAACACGTCACTCCCACGTCATCAATCTGAAATTTAACACGCTCCTTTATCTGGTAAGCCGCTAGGTCTTCAACAAGACACAAGGTGATGGTATATACTGCACACTTTAAGACTCATACCGTCATATGCTCAAGAGGACACATTGTGCTCAACAGAACACGTCTGATCACACGATTCACACTCGCACACATACCTTCTCGCACGTCCAGCATCTCTGCTTTACGTAACTGGGATGTTATCACTCTGACACATAACACACGTTTTTACTTGCTCAGTCGCCAGGTCTTCACCAAAGCACGGAGTATAGTACTCTGCACAACTTGGGCACACAATTTCATACGATCAAAAGGATACTTTGGGCAGAACATAACATGTTTCATCAGAAGTTTTACCCACGCACAATCCCTTTCTTTTGAACGTCCTGCAGCTGCGACATGTCACTCGGATGTTATGAGTATGATTCTCACACTTACCACACTCCTTATTATGCTTAATCGCCAGGTCTTGAACAAGGCATGAGATGTTCTCTGCATACTTTAGGTGTACGCTTCCATATAGTCAAGCGGATACTTTGCACGGAATCAAATATGTCTGATCAGACATTTCGCACATGTAAAAATTTCTTCCTACGCATGTCTAGCAGCTCCGCAACACTCGGATGATATCACTCTGGCAATTAACACACTACTCCATCTGTTCAATCGACAGGTCAACAAAGTATGAGGTATAGTCCTCTGCACACTTTGAGCTTACGATTTCATACGCTCGAGAGGACACTTTTTGCAAATCGGAGAACGTTTCATTAGATGTTTTACCCATGTGCAATTTCACAAGCTCTGACGTACGTTACTCAAATATTCTCACTCTGACAGTCGACACACTCTTCCACTTATTCAGTCTTCAAGGCAGGAGGTATGGTACTGTGCATATTTTACGCGCACGATTTCATACTCAAGACGGTACTTTGCGCAGATTGGAACATGTTTCATCAGACGTTTTACTCAAACACAATCACGTTCTTATGCATGTCCAGCAGCTCTGCCACACGTCACTCAGATGTTATCACTCAACAGACATTTTTCACCTGCTCAGTCGCCAGGTCTTCAACAAGGCACATGGCACTCTGCACACGTTGGGCACACAATTTCATACTCAAGATACTTTGCGCAGAGCAAACCATGTCCGGTCAGACGTGTCACGCGCACGCACGCACGCGCACACACACACACACACACACACACACACACACACACACACATACACACTTATGTATGTCCAGCACCTCTGCAATACGTTATTCGGATGTTAACACTCTGAAACTTAACATACTCATTCAACTGCTCAATCGCTCTGTCTTCAACCATTGCCACACTCATCGCATCGCAACGCCTCGGCATTGTGGGTAGAAGAGAATCTTCTATTCGCTATGGCCTCAAGATGCCGCATTTGATTCCGCTTAAAAAGCCATCTGATGGCAGTATAATCAAGGGATAATCTCCTCCTTTTGGCCCGTAAGGCTGCGTTAAAAGTTTCCTATCGTGGCCACCGATGCGCTATGAGATATGGGCGATTAACACAGGACATAAGGACAAGCTGGAAGGCCCCCCTGAGAGATTTCGATAGGATAAAAGAGCGCGAAAATTTAAAGTTCTATCAAACTACGTTTCACATTGCTATTAACACAAAAGCCATGCATTTTCCCTCAAAACATCAAAGAAAAATTAATTGTTAATTAAATTTAGAGGAAGAATATACTTTCCTCCCTTCCTGCCGTGAGTAACCGACACTGGATTTTAGATAGATTTCAATGGATCAATTTAATGTGTTTTTTTTCACATTTAAAAATAATGAGTTCTATTTTAGTTCTTTGGTCATTATGTTTTTGGCCCCCCTACTCTTCTTTTGTAAAACCCATTGTTCTTTCGAGTCTCATCATTCAGTTTTGCTCACGTGAAGTTAAATTTGTAATTCCATGTAAAAACCATGATGCTGCCAAGGTTCCATCTAAGTATGAAGTAATTTTTACGAACAATCTTTCCGAAAACTGAGCGAGAAGGTGAAAGCAATGTCTCATAGATAGAAATCACGCAACGACTAGGAATTACCATCAGCCAGCGGCTATTGCTTACCTGTGTCCATACACGACCGATAGAGACGTCTGGCTTGGTTCACTGACTCTGGATCGCTTTCGGAGTCATTCGTCTCCAAATAATCTGAAACAGATTTCACTTGGATTACTTCAATGACGTGATTTACACTGAACAGTTGGAACAATTGGAAATAATGGAATAAAATAAAATTCAACTTCATTCAGTGGAAAAATGTATTTGGAATAGTTTAACTGTCGTGAATTTTATCATTATTCTCGAAGACATTTGTTTTTCTTCGCAAAAACTGGATGCCATTTTTCGATAAAGACAACGTAGAATCTAGGGTATTTGTTTTGTAACATGAGCTTCGGGACGCCTGTATACAATTTTTTCAGTTATATTGCTATTTATTCTCTGGTCTGCTGTTGACTCTTCACTTGTGTTCTCTATGTACCGGAACTGCATTGGTACGCGATTGTTAACCCTGCAATACGTAACGCAAGTTTCGTAACGTAAAGTACGTAACTGAAGATTCGTAAAGTGATCATGCACGCTAAAATGCCCAAACTAAAAATATAAATTTCGTCACTGTGAATCATCTAAACACTTCCTGAACAAATACTGTATCTCTAAATAATTATTGGAATATGATGTGAAAGCCATTAAACTTTAATGAATTGCATTTAAATCCACCTGTGTTGTCTTCCAAATGAAAATTGAGATAAGTAACATCTTGTAACAAATGAACTATTTAATTTGTCCATTGTTATTCATCTTGAGTCATTCAGTAGTCTTGGCAATCGTATATCACTATAGGATACAACTTTGTCAAAAGTAGACTGCCTTTCGGATTGCATGTTAACTTCCTATTACTCATACCTAGGGAACTGATTTCCATGTAATTACATGTTTTTACACGAACAAGACACGAGTATCCAATTATATTTTTTAGAGTTTACAAGGCATTCTGAATGAATTAGAACTCTTTTTATTTTACATATTTTTACATATTTGGGTATAATTACATATTTTTACATATTTTACCAATTGCAACATATTTCGCTACATTTTCATATATTTATACGTCGAAACGGAACGTTTCAAATGCTCGTTTGCAATATTTGTTGCTGAATCATCGTCCTTGTAAATCAAATGTAATGCTACTACAGTTTTATTATATTTTTTATCTTCAGCATGAATTCTCAAACTTCCCTCCCCCTCCCCGTTTACTGCTTACTCGGAGTAAAGGATGAAGGCATTTTGTCAACAAAAGTAATTCCAACTACATACTTGCTTGTGTTTCGAACAGCACGTTCGTTACTCGATCGAAAACTAACAAATATTTTTTTACATTAAATTGTCTTATCGCGTTGTTCGATTTCGAGGGATGAGTTTATACCCTTGAACTCCGTCCTCCTGGGATCCTTCACTCGCTACACGGTTCTACTATTCACTTGTACACCGGCTCCTCGTAAACATTGTAATAATATACTTTGAACGTATTTTATATTTCGAATAAAATTCATATATGTGACGTTTAGAGTACAATTACTTCAATAGAGATAGAACCTACTTTCAGTCACTCCGAATCCTTATTAAGGACTGATCGGCAACGTTTTATGGTCGAGAATGCTTGTAGAGACAATTTTAATCACAATAAAGAATTTTGGTTTTACATATTTTCTATTTTTCTTGCACGTTTTGGAAAAAATAAACACATATGTATGTACATATTTTGCATTTTTTATTACAATAAAATCCGTTCCCTACTCATAACGATAATGCTCCCGCAGACTACACTTGTAATCCACCCAACTTCACCTGCAAATTGACGTATAGGTCGGCGCCGGATCTCGCCAACCAGTGGGAGATCTCAGCTACCTTCCATGAAAATGCACGCACTACACTTACGGTACGAGTTACCATAGCAGTTGACGCGCCAGGAAATTACGAATTATTCAATCAACCGACTTTAAAATTTTCTGACAGCAATAATCTTGTTACACAAAGCTTGGAAGCATACTGGATGGGAAGAGCAACGTTGTACCTGAAGCTACTGGTACCCTGGAAGCTCTGATAACCTGGTAAAGGTCGCGCGCAAACAAAAATCAGTGATGTGCGACAGAGCGTAAAGAATAAAAGATTACTTCTACACGCAAACACGTTAATAACGTACACCATTAATCTATCTTTTTTGTGGGTCAGGGGCGAATTTACCAACACTTATTTATAATTATACTTAATTTATCCAAAACAATAATACATATTAATTGGATCATATCCAAATGATTTCTACCATGATTCCTTGTCCTATCCTCTCCTCTTACACACACACTTACACTAACATGCACTACACTACCACATATTCCGGGAGACCGGTCGGGAGCTTAGAGCTTGTCCCGGCTGGGGCGGTACCACGTTGGTGGGAGAGTCCTGGTTAGGGGGAAACCCCACTAGCCGACGGTAGGTCGGCGCCGGATCTCGCCATCCAGCTGGGAAGATCACCGCCATCTCCCGGGAAACAAACATGCACTACACTAACGGGACTAATGACCCAAGCAGTTGACGCGCCCGGAAACACGAAAAAAGCAAACCAAACCAAGTCTCACCCTGTATCTGCTGGTTGACGAGCGTACTGGTCTCGATGAACCAGTCGTTGCTGTAGGCGGCGTCGGGCAGTGGATGGTCTTCCGCCCATCGCCCACACGCGAACTTGTAGAAGTCGTTGCAGGGCTCCACCGTCGTGTCCATAGACTGGATGAGGTTGTCCGCTGAGCACACAAACACACACAGACTTAGCCCATTATTCGTGTTTTTAGACCATTTATTTGTTTACGTATTTATTTTTTATTTACATATGTATTAATTTATTTGTTTATTTGTCTATTAAACGAACTTGAAAAAAGAGTTAAACTTAATGCTAAAAGAGCATACACTTTCTCGCGTTATTTGTAACTTTTCCGATTTTAGAAAATCCAGAAAGGTCAACGAAGACCTCTGTCGACCTGCGCCATTTTTATAAGCGTACTTCGCACTTTCGAAGACAAATTAAAGAAAAAATTGGAGCCGTGTTTGAAAAAATCTTGTTTTTAAAATTCCGTCTACGTCTATTAAAAATTACGAGGAAACTACTCGTATTTTGAAGAAATTATAATTGGCCTCATTTAAATAACTAATTTTGATGATCATATTTCAGTAAGAAAAAAATCTTCACCTCTCAATATTGTAGTTGTAGAAAGACTCTGAGTTTATTTTAAAATTTCACATTTTCGAGAATTCAGTGAGTTCACCGAAAATCGGATTGCACTATTGTTGTAAACATACTTTGCTTTATCTCTGAAGAAAATGGAAAACAAAATGGTGCCATTTTTGACAAGTACTTAATAATTTGAATAACCCAAAAATAAGAGAGAAGGGCCCAGAAGACTTTTCGCAACAAATGGCAATCTCAAGAAATTTGATGTTTTCAAATCATTGTTTTAAAAGTGAAATAGCTGCACACTCTTTAACAGCTTCCAGCATTTCTGGTGACCGTGTAAGGGATATAGAAACCGGATTTTAGGGTCCTAACACGCTTCGTTCTGGATTTACATACGGTGGTAAAACGTGTAGAAAGTTATTGCGTGTAGCGGATTGTATGAGTGTCTGATTTCCACCTTGTTATAATCTGCACACTTATGTGTTTTTCGGTTGAACTCTACTTGATGCAGGACTAGGGGGTGTCTCTATCCAGCTGTGGATACACTTTCGGGCTTTATGGTGATTGTTTACCATAAATTGTAGAAATATGTAATTTTTCCTTATCGTATTATGAAAAGAGATAAAATTAAATAGATACTTTCCCGTGGTTTCTCCGATCAACACCAGGCGAATGCCGGAGCAGTACCCTACCAAACGGGCCCCGGACCGCGCGCGATCTGTCCTTCTTCTTCCATGTCCAATCCTCTTCCCTTACACATACACTTACACTAACATGCACTACACTACCACATATTCCGGGAGGCCGGTCGGGAGCTTAGAGCTTGTCCCGGCTGGGGTGCCCTGCTTTTGGGAGAGTCCTGGTTAGGGGGAAACCCCACTAGCCGACGGTAGGTCGGCGCCAGATCTCGCCATCCAGCGTGGAAAGATCACCGCGCATATCCCGGGAAACAACATGCACTACGCTAACGGGACTAATGACCAAAGCAGTTGACGTGCCCGGAAACACGAAAAAATCAAATCAATCGATGAAGCAAATTCGAAGACTACTACAACAGCTAGTCGCATATATAAAAAGACAAATCCGATAGGAAAGTCTTTTATTTATTTATTTATTTGTTTTTATTTATTTATTTATTTATTTATTTATTTATTTTACGTCAAAAAACAGTTAAAAACTGCGTATGACGTGCTATGGGGAGAAGTGAATTGTGCGCACATTTTGAAAATTCTGTGATCCCTACACTAAGGCATATTCTACTTGAATTTTGAATGACGTCGAAGAAAAGGCTAGAAACTAGTAGAAAGATCTTTTCACCATGCTAGAAACGAATCGATCAAGTTTCAGTACGTTGAATTCTGATTAGTTGAGGCGAAACGTACGTTCCAGCTTACGTTCGTCATTGTGAATGCTTGTTTCTACCTGTAAATTTTACGACTAAGTTTACAGCATTACATTACGTTTAATTTTGCATTGTGAATGAGGCCTAAGACTGGCGACACATTAGCTAAAACAACGAGCCTTCGCGTGGATGAGGTGTGTAGTTCGACGAGGGAATATCACGACAATTAATGAGATTGCGTGGAGTGAGTGCCAGTGTTAACGCACGGGTCCGAAAGATCCGGACCGACGGCCCCCTGGTAGTTTTTAAAAAACTATTTAATACTAAATTTTTCAAAAAATGAAGTAAAAAAACGTATCAAAATGATGTATGAGTAAACTATACGCACAAAATTGGTATAATAGAGTGATATGTCGTGCATCATTGGATAGTATTTATAATACGGAATGTTGCTGGTTAATGCGTTTTATTTTTAAATTGTACAATTCAATAAAAATTAAAACGATTTAATTTGTAGTATTTTTCATGTAATTATGAATATGTTATTCTTACTTACATATATGTTTATATACTTTTTGAATAATGTTAAATAGAAACACTAAGAAATGTCTTTTTTTAAATATTTAAAAAAAATACCAAATACAATGTGAACAGGACTTTCTATGTATTTCAGCATCAATTTTTTGGAGGGGGGGGTCAAAGTAAGAATAGGGGACCCCCAAATTATCCTAGACCCAAGGGTCCTCAGCGCTTTTAAAACGGCCCGGAGTACCAGAGTTATATTGTTTACTGTTTACGCCTCACTGTGCCTGGTTTAATTGATCTATTGGAGTATTGATGAACAGTGCTACGAATGGGATAAATCTTTATACGACAGTGCTTCGGGCATTGTATTTTCCCCTGTATAAATGATCTTGTGTGTGTCAGGTACGAATTTTTTCAATTGTGGTTATTAAAAAACTTTAACAAATAAACTATTGTATCCTATTATTTTCTGAACATAAAGCATGTATTATAAGCAGATTTCCCGTTCAGTAGAATAATGTCTCGAGTTCGTAGAGCCCATGTGACCGGCAAGCCCGCTAACTAGTGATTAGTTATTACAGAGATTAAAAGATAGTTATTGAAGAGAAATATAAATATAATTTTCGTTTTTGATGGTCAGCATTGTTTCTATTTTTATAGAAACAATTATGCAGTAAAAAAGACTACTTGGGACTTCCATTAAGTGTCAATTTTAGTGTTTAAATGTCATTTGGCAACGAGTTGTAAAGTAACGTCCATGGATTAATGTGGTGAACGAGAAGCTCGTTCATAGAACCCGGTTGATCCGGCAACCTCGCTAACCAGCGATTAGTTAAATTGTAGTTATTATAGAGATTAAAAAATATTTTTCATAAATCAATACAAAATAGTTATAATATTAAATAGTTAATGTAGATATTAAATAGTTGTTATACAAGTAGAAAATTATAATTTTGGTTTTAGATGGTCAATATTGTTTCTCTTTGTACAGAACATGTCGAAAAAAAGGCTTCACATGGCACTTAAATTGAGTATCGATTTTATTTCATGTCATTCGGCAACGAGTTGTAAAGTAACGTCCATGGATTATATGTGGATTTCTCTTTCAGTGGAAAGAGAAGCTCGTTCACAGAGCCCGGGTGATCCGGCAACCTCGCTAACCTGCGATTAGTTAAATTGTTATTATAATATTAAATAGTTAATAAAGATATTAAATATTTGTTGTACAAATAGTTATATAATTTAAATTGAGTATCGATTAGATGGTCAATATTGTTTCTCTTTGTACAGAACATGTCGAAAAAAAGGCTTCACATGGCACTTAAATTGAGTATCGATTTTATTTCATGTCATTCGGCAACGAGTTGTAAAGTAACGTCCATGGATTATATGTGGATTTCTCTTTCAGTGGAAAGAGAAGCTCGTTCACAGAGCCCGGTGATCCGGCAACCTCGCTAACCTGCGATTAGTTAAATTGTTATTATAATATTAAATAGTTAATAAAGATATTAAATATTTGTTGTACAAATAGTTATATAATTTAAATTGAGTATCGATTAGATGGTCAATATTGTTTCTCTTTGTACAGAACATGTCGAAAAAAAGGCTTCACATGGCACTTAAATTGAGTATCGATTTTATTTCATGTCATTCGGCAACGAGTTGTAAAGTAACGTCCGTGGATTATATGTGGATTTCTCTTTCAGTGGAAAGAGAAGCTCGTTCACAGAGCCCGGGTGATCCGGCAACCTAGCTAACCTGCGATTAGTTTCGGCTGCTGAAGCGCTCCCACGAAGCGGCAGGATCACACGCAACCGAGCTCGCAGCATAGCACGCGATTCGCTCGCAAATGCCGGTCATTTGAGGGGAAGAGAGGCCCTTTCATACCTCAGATCTAATAGTAAATGCGTCCCTGGCTCGTAAGGAAGCTTGTCATTTTCTTATTGTGACTTGGTAGACGGTGAGAAGACTGAACACTGCGGAATGGGTCATAAACTAGTGTATGATAAATCTTTCTTGTTTTGGCAAAAGACTGCTTTTTGTAATTTCGCACAAAATAAGGATAACTATGGAAGTATTTCCTCTCAAAACGTTATGAGAGACTGAAGAAAATTGTAAGATTGCAAATGTACTTCGTTTGATGTTTTCGTGTTTTATTATTTTCTTATGCACGTAAAGTGGAGCTAGTAATGCACGGAAGTCATGCTACAAAACAATTGATATTATGACGGGATACACGTTTTTGTGGTCACTGAAGATGAAACATTTTTTTTCATTTAACTGTTGTCTGTCCTGCAGTTAGTGATCTCCTAAAATCGTACAGACGATATTCCCGAAATGATCATTCTGATGGAATTCATCAATGATCAATCTGATGGAATTCTAGGCCCTGGGTTTTTGGAAAGGATTTTTTTGGGAGGGGATACTTCATAGTGAGGCAGGGATATTTTCAATTTAAAAAAAATGGATCCAATTTTCATTGTGAAATTTGGATTTATAAAAATGGAAAGAGGACGATTTTCTTTAAAAACTCTAAAATTTCAAGAATTGCAAAAGTTCATCTTTGCGTCGAACTCGTTTTATAGCCTTCAATTAATCAAGCAAAGTATATCTATATTATTTTATTATTTTTATTTTCTTCAATACAGAATAGGAAAGTCATTTCATGCGCTATGTTTCCAGAATATATACGCTAGCATATCCATTTAATAATATAATACGCTAGCGTGTGTATATATATATATATATATATATATATATATATATATATATATATATATACACACACACGCATACACACATACACACACACACACACACGCTATATTTTTCGCAAAATGTTGAGTGAAATCGTTATAAAGTTCCAAAATGAAACACGATTTTTTGGCTTCGGACGTTTTGGAAAGAAAGATTATAGTACACTAGATTACGTCACTAGTACCATTTGCATCAACAGTTTTAAATAAAAAATAATAAATTATTTTTATAACCTTTAATTTACGGGAAGAAATTTGCTTTTTGTGACAAGGCAGTTTATATTTACACCATAGAGACCAATGGACAAAATGAAAAACCCCGTATTATTGTAATTACCATTTTTTACCTCCTTACATACAAGGAAATACTGGAAGACGATTTTGTCTTTTCTGATTTTTTAAAGTAACTAATTGTAGACTTATGTTTTTTATAAAATATTTATTGCTGCTCTTGTCATCACTTGACTCGTATAGTTACTAGGATCGATTCACTCCAACGTACAAAAAGAGATTAATTATACATTACGCATATTATGTATTTAGGAAGAGAAATAAGACCAGACGGAAAAATAAATTGAACACCAATCTTTTGTTTCAGATAGAAGGCAAAGAAGAAGTAGTTGCAAATGGGAGGTTAAGCCCCACACGAAATCCTACGTCCAAAAATATCAAAGAAAACCCTCGGATACTGACGTCGTCATCTTGCATTATTCAACAGCGTTACCCAAGGCAAAACTATAAAGGTGAGCATTAATTTCCATGGAAACGGTTATTTGTCTCCTTGTCCGCCTCTCCGGGCCCAGCCTAACGGCCCGCGACTTCCATCTTGGATCAGCCCCCTATGTAGCAACCGGCTGAGTATAGCTCGGAGCCAGCATAGTTGCTGCTGTGTAGCGACACTGGCTGGGACATCCTAGGGCTCGAGTGGCGGATTTTCTATACAAGCTACATAGCTAGGTCGATTGATTGATTGTTAGTGATTCTCGGCGCGTCAACTACTAAGGCCATTAGTCCCGTAAGTGTAGTGTATGTTTTTTGCTCGGGATGTGGCGATGATCCTCCCCGCTGGATAGCAAGATCCGGCGCCAACCTACCGGCGGTTAGCGAGGTTTTCCCCAACCAGGTATTTCCCACCAGCGGGGCACCGTCCCAGCTGGGACAAGCTCGAAGCTCCCGACCGGTCTCCCAACATGAAAGGTAGTGTAGTGCATGTTGGTGTGGTGTGTGTGTAAGGGGTGAGAATAGGACAAGGAAGAGG
Source organism: Teleogryllus oceanicus (assembly GCA_964035755.1). Classification (NCBI taxonomy): domain Eukaryota; kingdom Metazoa; phylum Arthropoda; class Insecta; order Orthoptera; family Gryllidae; genus Teleogryllus; species Teleogryllus oceanicus. The sequence continues at coordinate 39,777,479 of CAXIVR010000013.1, forward strand.
AAGGAAAGATCGCGCGCGGTCCGTGGCACGTTTGTTAGGGTACTGCTTTGGCATTCCCCTGGTGTTGGTCGAAAGAGTAGAGAACTGAGCAGCCGGTCGCTAGAATTCGCATGATGGGTTGTCTCCCAACGAAGAGGAAATGTCACACGCGTAACTTCGTAACATTTAATGTTTCACCATATCTTTATTGGAAAATAGTGATGATCTCCGCCTCTCCCCCCCCTCAATGCTTTAAAACGGTATTACATTTATTTCGGGTCTCCCGTGCAGTTAGTAAATCAAAGATCTTCTGAAATTCATGGATTAGGCTTGAGGCTGTTCGGTCTTCACGTGTTTTCCTTCCATCTATTATTTGGGTCTGCCCACGTCTCTTTTTCCATGTTGAGAGAGTAAAGCTAAATTAGCTTTACTCTCTAACTAAATTTACTTTATTTACTCTAGCTATTACTCTAGCTACTCAATTACTCTAGCTAAATTAGCTTTATTAGGTTGTCTTGTATTATCCATTCTTCGCGTGCGTTGATACCAGTTGTTTCGGTATTAAGTTATTTTGCTTCCAATTTCTTCGCTATGTAATTTTTCCTTAATCTTTCCCTGAATCAAAGATGGTGAGTTCTTTAAGTGCGAAGATCGGAGTGAAAAATGCAATCTGCCTTCTCCTCTCCGCCTGCCTGACATTTCATCCACTCCCTCTCCTCCGCAACTAGGGTCTAGGGAAGGGTGTTCCCCACTCCGTTGGCATTTCCTCTCTTTATCTAGTTCCGCAGACCGGGATCCTATCTATCGATAGCCCGCTGAGGTGGCCGTAGCTTTTCCACCTAGTTTTTGGTTATCACCTAGGCACTCCTGTTTTCCTTGCAGCCTTAGGGGAATTTTGGTTAATAATTGGATAGGGTAGGGAACAAACGATGGAGCTTACCTGTGGATCGCACATGAGCAGGGGAAACGGGAGTACCCCGAGAAAACCTGTCTGCGAACCATGTGGGATCAAACAGTGGGAAGGGAATGAACGATGGAGCATACCGGTGGAGGGTATATTAACAGGGGAAGCGGGAGTACCCCGAGAAAACCTGCCCGCGAATTATCTGGGATCAATGTGTGTGTTTAAATGCAAGATCAGTAAGCATTCAGCACAACGAAACTTTATTTTGTATGTCTTCTAAAGCGGGCGTTTACAAAGTAATCCAATTCATATCTAAATACTTATCGTCATTCTAATTACAAAAGCTCGTAAATCCATATTCCTTCTATTATCTGTTTACTTCATGATAAGTTATAATAATGAATGAGGAGTAATAAAGAAAAGTAAATAAAAAATCGAGCATCTTACATAATTGAGTTCCCCAGTATTAATAAGTTCAACGAGAAAGGAAACTAAAATAATGCTTCATGGCTATGTTTATTCTTTACATTGCAAAACTGTCTAATCTGGAGGTATGAGGTATGCTAATTAGTATAACGATATCGAAATTTCTTTGGGTGTCACCATGATGAATGAATGTATCTGTGAATGAGAAAAAACGCAACTCTTTATCGAATAAAATTACTCTCGCTCGTCTACTTACCCTCGTTAAAATGGAACATTTTAAAGTCATCTGCTAAGTCATCTTTGAATCGTGACCTCGCGTAAATAGCTCTAACTTATGTAAACGTACCTAATTGCATCAGGAAAGTTTCTGAATGCCTATAATATACAAGTAATTACTACTTCTCTTCTTATTATGATTGTCGTTATATTACGTCAAATTTTAATATGTTTCCCTTTTTTGGCAATAATGTATGCAGGAAAAAGGCGATTTAATTATCAATATACTACGATTTATTCAGAGCTGCGACTGACAGATCATCAACTGTTACGAAGCCATCCAATCGTCATTATAGTGACGTCACAAAGGCGTCATTCAACCTTCCGTTTGGATGACACTAAAACAGCGTAAATCATTTTCGATATGTATGCAAATTTGAATCAATCCATAATTTCAAAAGTAAGGTTTTTCAACGCATGTGTCATAAGTAATATCACGAGACGTGCTGTGCTAGCCCGTAAATTCACGACTCGCGTAGCGTGGAGTGAATTTACCGGCTAGCACAGCACTTCTCGTGATAATTAGTGTGACTATTTCACGAATTAAGACATTTCATGAATCGAATAGATAATTATAATCACAGGAATTACGAAAAAGAGATATATTACTCAATATTGGTACCGGAATATGTGAAACTTTCATTCAGCTCCGAGTTATCACTACCTCCTGGAATAACTTATAATAAAATAAAATGTGAATAACAGTTAAATGTAGAAAATTATTTCAAATATGATTCGTTTTTATGGTTATAAAACTTTCAAAAAACAATTATAACAAAGCTACTTACAAGAACATTTATTAGAAACACAATTATTAAAGTTAACGGTTTGAGTTTTCCATATCTTGGTATTATATGTGGAAGTATTTGAAATGGAAGATGTACAAGCCGAATTTAGTTGCGGGATTCGTCAATTTGGAATGAATTGAACACGTGAGTACTCACTAAAGTATTTTTCTGAATAATTTTGGTTGTAACGTATCACGTTGTTTTGATAGAATTGTCTTTGCGCTCTTCATCGTATAGTCTTGGCAAATTAATTGCCTAAAATATATGTAATTTCTTCATTTGTATTTTGTGCTGTGCATTTGCATTTTATTTTTTTACAAATTTCTTCAAATTGCTTCTTCAGATCTCTGTTTCTTTTTCTGTTTTGCGGCACTGAATCTTTAATAATATATTATATTTCAGAGCTTTAAATATTACCAAAACGACACATTTTAATGTTATATATATGCTCACAAACAATTATGGACCTAAAGCAATTGCACTCTTATCTTTAAAAGGTAAACAAAGTGATTTCAGCGAAGTGCAAACGGTAAACGAAGTGAAAACCACATGGCGATAGATTGGTTTAATTTCAATATATTCTTGCTTAGCATTGGTTGCTTACGGCACGACCAGACACGAGTGAAATAGTAAAAACAAATACGTACGTAATGTGCAAAAAAACCAAAGAAGTGTACCGGGAGCGGTAGCTCAGTGCATCAACTGATGTCACTGCAGCGCCTCTGACCGGGAGGTCATAGGTTCGAGTCCTGATGGCGGCAGGATTTTCGACACTAGCTTTTCAGCTAGGTCGAATTCAGTCGCTGCTTGGAATTCAAGCTCTGATCGGTAGTTTTCCGTGGTTTCTCCGATCAACACCATGCGAATGCCGAAGCAGTACCCTACGAAACGGGCCACGGACCGCGCGCGATCTGTCCTTCCTCTTCCCTGTTCTATCCTCTCCCCTTACACACACGCTTACACTAACATGCACTACACTACCACATATTCCGGAAGACCGTTCGGGATCTTAGAGCTTGTCCCGGCTGGTGGGAGAGTCCTGGTTAGAAGGAAACCCCACTAGCCGACGGTAGGTCGGCGCCGGATCTCGCCATCCAGCGGGAGAAGATCACCGTCATCTCCCGAGAAACAAACATGCACTACACTAACGGGACTAATGACCAAAGCAGTTGACGCGCCCTGAAACACGAAAAAACCAAACCAAACCAAAGAAGTGTGAATCTATTTATTCTAAGGAGAACCAGATACTATGGTTCAGTGGGAACGTTGCTATTGCCTCTGTAGTGGTTCTGACCGGGAGGTTCTAGGGTTCGAGCCCCGACGATAGCAGGATTTGTTTGCGGCTGCTGCTCTAGCTAGATAGCTAGGTCGAAGTCAGTCACTGTCTGGAGGAGAATTGTTTGCGGTAGGATACTCTCGCCGGTAGATTTCAGTGGATTTTCTATCAATACCAGGCAACGGAGATAACTCCATTAGTGCCCAAACGAGGAAAAAATCCGCACATTGCGTTCCAACAAGGGAGAGGCTCAGACACCTCTCACGATGTAACATACACTACATTTACGGGACTATTCACCGTAACTGACAAGCCCGAAAAGAATAATCAGTCAGTCAAACCGAGAAGGAAGACGGGGAGGTTAGGAGAAGGAGAATTAAAAAGAAGGTATGGCTACAAGCAAAACACTACGCTGGTGTCCATCATTAACCTCCCCCCTCCCTCGCTTCCAAGGTATGTAACTGTAAAGCAAGCTTCCAATTGTAAAAGACCTAATTGCTGAAACAGAAACTCCTTATGTAAACAAAGATATTGAAGAAGAAGAAAATTCCCTGGGACCCGATGTTCGTCCCTTCTCCATTGCTAAGCGACCGCTATAACCCTCCAACATCTTGAATTACTTCAAACCAAAGAGCGTGTCCCGCTATTTGTCGACCGCCAAAAGTGTCTCAGAACTGATGTCACTGTACTGCCTCTGCCCGGGTGATCCTAGCTTCGAGTGCCTACAGGGACATGATTTTCGACACTAGCCAGGCAGCGACACTAGCGAAATCAGCCGTTATCTGGAGGAAAATTCTAGCAACCAGCTGTTCTGATAGATTTTGTGGTTTCTTTGATTATTGATCAAAGAAACCACCGCAAACACCGCAGTAGTACCTTAACAAACGTGCCACGGACCGCGCGATATTTCCTTCCTCTTCCTTGTCCTAACCTCACCCCTTACACACACACACACAAACATGCACTGCACTACTACACATGCCGAGAGATCGGTGGGGAGCTTAGAACTTGTCCCGGCTGGGGCAGTTGTCCGCTGGCGGGAGATACCTGGCTGATGAAAACCCTGCTAGCCGACGTAGGTCGGCGCCTGCTCTCGCCTTCAAATGGGGGAACATCATCGCCATGTCCAGCGACATAAAGCATGCACTACACTTACGGGACTAACGATAGCAGTAACTTAGCAGTTGCGTCCCGCGAAATCATCAATGAATGCTATTTGTAGGCTATAACTTTTTATGAGGAAAAAAACAAACAAAAAAAAAAAAAAAACTCGCGACGCGGCTGCGAGTTACGTGAAGCCGGCACAACGGGCGCATCCTTCGATGGCGGCGCCGCAGGGAGGACACTGCGCTTGCGCAACGACGGATGCTCTTTTGTTTGGAGACACGCGACCGCCACCGGTGCCTGGCCTAGCCTGTGATTGCAGGCAATTCAACGCCGTGCCGTCGGCCTGAAAGCACGGGCAGGGTCGGGACCCCGGTCCCCATGCGGTTGCTCGGGGTGTTTCACATTGTTAGTGCCAAGGTGGCCGCAGTGAAGAGTTGGGTTTTGGAATCCGTTCTCGCCCCACCCCACCCCGAGTCTGAACAATTCGGGTGGCCGCCATAAACCGACCTTGATGGTGTAATGGTTATCATGCCGGGCTACAGTTCTTAAGTTCGCGGATTCAAACCCGGTCAAATCTGGGGGATTTTTGAGGTCCCAAGAATAGAGAATGCTTGTCCGCATGCGCAACGTATCCCAGGAAAACCGGGAGCGGTAGCTCAGTGCATCAACTGATGTCATTGCTGCGCCTCTGACCGGGAGGTCCTAGGTTCCCACTCCCCACGGCGGCAGGATTTTCGACACTAGCTTTTTAGCTAGGTCGAATTCAGTCGCTGTCTGGAGGAAAATTCTAGCGGCCGGCTGCTCTGATCGGTAGTTTTCCGTCGTTTCTCCGACCCAACACCAGGTGAACGCCGGAGCAGTACCCTACCAAACGGGCCACGGACCGCGCGATCTGTCCTTCCTCTTGCTTGTCCTAGCCTCTCCCTTAACACACACACTTACACTAACATGCACTACACTACCACATATTCCGGGAGACCGATCGGGAGCTTAGAGCTTATCCCGACTGGGGCGGTGCCCCGCTGGTGGGAGAGTCCTGGTTAGGGGGAAACCCCACTAGCCGACGGTAGGTCGGCGCCGGATCTCGCCATCCAGCGGGGGAAGACCACCGCCATCTCCCGAGAAAAAAATGCACTACACTAACGGGACTAATGACCAAAGCAATTGACGCGCCCGGAAACACGAAAAAAAACAAACCAAACCAATTGAGCTGCTTAAAACTGGAAAGATGGCTCAGGGCATCACCTGATGTCACTGCAGTGCCTCTGAGCGAGAGGTCCTAGGTTCGAGTCCCAACAGTGGCAAGATTTTCGACATTATCTTGTCAGCTAGATGGAATTCAGTCGCTGACTTGAGGAGGATTCTAGAGGCCTGCTGCTCTGATCGGTTGTTTCCCGTGGTTTCTCTGATCAACACCGGACGAACGCGGGAGCAGTGTCCTACCGAATGGGCCACGGACCGAGCGCGATCTTTCTTTCCCCTTCCTTGTCCAATTCTCACCCCTTACACGCATTTACACTAACATTCACTGTGGTATCACACTTCACACGCTATCAGTTGGGAGCTTACAGCTTCTCGCTGTCCATGCAATATGGCGGCCAACGTCTGGTCCGGCGTTTGAAACGAAATGCCTGTGTTATGGTCACGTGGTGCGTGACGGAAACTAGTGCTGTGGAGAACGAACAAAAATCGAGGCAACGGAGGAGCCCACCAATCTCTTTCCCCCATGCCACCGATCTCGTTCCACCTTACCGCCATGCTTTTCATACATAATCCTGCCACCAGAGTTGAGTCTTTTTCTTACGGTCTTCATGGTTGCAACGTTCGAAAATGCGCAGAGTTATCGTCATATTGCATATACAGGTCTTGTGACCGTCGAAGCACTCGCTACATTTCGTAAGCAATCGACTGCTTGCTGGTCGTGGTGATCGTGACGTCTCCCTGTCGCCTGATTTCTGAGATGGCATCAGGAAAGACATTTACGCAAGAAAAAGATGGCAGTCAAAGCATCAAACTTGAATGGCGTACTGTGTCAAGTGTTGCCACATTGGTTGATTGTTTCACAAATACGGGAGAAAAATGTTGAGGAAATGAACAGAAAAATGTTTAGTACACGAAAGAATGAAATTTGCGACTACAATTCTTGTAAATTAATATAGCAAAGTGAAGATATCAAAATATTCTGTTCATTTCTTTAATTTTATCATATAGAGATTATAATGTAGCATAATGTTATGTAACAATTCGTAAGAAGAATGCGCGGAATATTAAAAAAAATACTTAATTAAAATTACGTTAAAGCTTAATTCTATATTCTCGACGTTTAAAAATGTTCAACATTTGTAAATGCAATTTTTAAAAATTAATATTTTTTATTCTTATTTTTGCAAGGTCTGCTTTGAAAGACGAGATGTCATTAGAGACAATTATCTCTATAATAAATTTTTAATTTTTCATTGTTAATTTTTTGTTGGCAATTTCCGGAAATACAGAGAGTTTGAATAAAATGGATCTTGCGTAAATTTTTAAAGCTATATTTGCTCTATTCCAGAAAAGAAATGAAGAAAAATTGAACCCGTTTTTTATTTTTTATAATTTTTTTAGCTTGAAACAAACATTAGAAGAAAACGACTTGATAAAAAAAATCGTAACCAAACAATCAGAACTAATTTTACAAGCAAAATTAAGTTTAAACTCCAGCAAGTGAAGGAAAACCAATATCAAATTAAGGCAGGAGCCAACATACTAGATATACAGTTATAGATTAACAAAGTAAATGAACAAAAAAACTAAAAATATTATGAATCAAAGTGCATTAAACGTTATAACAACGTACGTATGAAAATGTTGGTAAAAGTACCCGAACTGAGGTTATAAGTTTTTTATGTAAAATAATTTTTGATGTATAATTTGACTGTAAGTTTAATTAGTTCGCTTAGTTTAGTAGTTTTTCTCACAATATTATCGTGACACACATCTTAACTTATTTGAAGTTCCTTTTTATGAGGGAGTTTTGCGTAGTGAAACACTAAATCGTGTAGACTGCTGGCCAGCTAAAAAGCCGAACTAACGGGACAACTTTTGAAAAATGTCACTGTCGGATGAGAACATACATTTATACTCGATTTAGGGTAGTTTCGATTCGTTTTATGTTGGCTAAAGTTGTTGCCAACCGTCAGACAAATACCCTGAATATATTACCTTCAAGCGGTAGGGACATTTTAAAAAATTTAAGTTTGCAATGAAACAATGACTACTTCCGTAGATATCGCCAACATTCAAAGCCATCCAAGTGAGGTTGTGTTAGTTTACGAGTGTTGGTGCTCTTCGTTCTTTGCGTTTTATCGTTCAATTTATTTATTTAGTAGTACTAGGCGTTTTTGAGTTTTATTTATTGTTTTCCAATTGTTTTCTTTAGCAATAATAATAAAGTTAATTGAAATAGTTATAGTAGTTCATTATTTGTTGTTGTTAAGTGTCCCTTTAGTATTTCTTGTTTTAAATTAATTATATTATATTTATTATTATTATTCTGAATTCATTTTAATTATAACTGGAAAATAATGGTAAGCCTAACAACATCTGGGTTTATACTTAATACTGAACCTTTGAAGATAACACGTTTTCAAAGACTGTCTCTGGTAACAAGGGATAAGTTATTGAAAACTTACTTACACTAATGATGATTTTCATTATTTTTTTGAACTTACTTTTAAAAGCTAATGAATAATTGAACAGATAAATTAAATGGATGTATTTGCATTGATATTGACATAACTGGACTGTTAGGAACATTTCATTAGATCACTTAAAAATTACAATGTATATCACGTTAATTAACTTCAATAATTGTGGTATTTATTTGCGCTCAATAAAACTTATTACTACCACTTCAAAACGTGAAGGAACTGTTGACACACATCTCAAAAGCATTAATAACATAGAAGTATGACCGCAGATAACTTTTGAGGTTGTATTTTTCATTTGCACTTGACACTTTTTAACACTTATTAAGCTCGCAATAGTTGATAATGATAATTCTTAATTAACTTAAAATTATTTACAGAGTTAATATTCGTTTATAGATGAACACCTTTTTTTTAATTCTACCGAAAAACGAAACGTATTATTGAACAGTGGACTAGACTCGAGACCGCGCGAGGATTGTGAATGAGACAACAAACAAAACAAAAGCGAGAGACTTGATCAGAGTTATAGTTTCATAAGTTGGCTATTCCGACAGGAAATCTTTCAAGCTGCCATATTGCGAATTTAGTGCGGCCTGATACACGGCCTGGAGTCTACATGGGTTTTTCTAACGTGGCGGCTGAGGGTAGTATCTCGAAGATGGAATACGGCACGAATTTTTGAGTCATTATCAGTCCTGCCGCAAGATGTCGCATGATCGCGACTGCATCAAGCAGTGCTGCAGACCAAAGCTACTCTAGCAGCGGGACAGAATGACGCAAAATGTAGTGCCGAATTCCATCTTCGAGATATTACCCTCAGCCGCCACGTTAGAAAAAACAAATATAAACGACGTGAACCCACTTGTGAGGATCTATCGTTTAGGTGAGGTCGTCATCCCAAGAGTCGCACCATGCAAGTACTTAGGCATTCATATAGATAGTAAATTAGGGTGGGAGAAGCATATAAATCAGGTAGTAAGAAAAACGTGGAAGTCCTTGCATTTTGTAATGCGAATTCTAAAGAAAAGTTCTGCAAACGCAAAAGAATTAACATATTTTTCGCTGGTTCGCCCTCTCATGAAATACGGAGTGGCATGTTGGGATCCATACAGAAAGTCGCAGCGGAAAAATCTAGATAGAATACAGAGGAAAGCGAATAAGTTTACCTATAGAACTAACGCAATAAAAAAGGCATGGGAACCTCTAGAAACGAGAAGAACTCATTCTTTAGAAGCCTGATGAGTTGTCTAGTGGCTCTAATATAGTTGGTTTTATCTCCTGGTAGTCTTGAAGTTTGCCATATTCTTCTTAACCTTCTTTTCTCAGTGACTTGGGCAGGCCACATCGTGCAATTTTTAACGGAAGTTCGTTGAATTGTTGCATGCCATGCTGCAGTTTGTATGCTTTGCGTGACATACTCAGTAGATACGGTATTTGACAGAAAATAACCTATGCTACGAGGGTTAAGACTGCACCACCCATGGTAACGGGCACGTGTTGGGAGACTTCTGTGTTGGCCGTGGAGGTTAGCAACGCATAGGTCCAGCAGCATCTGCCTGCAGGGCGCTCATTGAGCGCTAATCGCTTTCAGTTAGCACTAGACACTTTCTCGGTTGGACCTTCTCTCCGCGTCTTGGTATGAGCGCTTGGAAAATGGGCTGGCAAGGAGAGCCCAAGGAGTAAATCCAGTACTGATTGATCTCTGTGTTTTACTAATGCCCTCGGCTGTCCGGATAACGTGGCGTCAAGGCTGTGCTACCAACGTTTCTACCATCGTGTCGTGGTCTTCCTCAGGGCTGATGTGCTCCAGAGGGGTTTTTTCCTTCAGATTTCCGATCTGCAGTACTCCTGGTCAGGTAGGAGTTTATTCTAAGTTGTGGATATGCGTAACCTAATTGCGGCCGATTACGGGTTTGCCATATTGGGAGGGCGGTATCTTAAAAATATTCGTACTAGCTTAAAAATTAAGCTGTGTCTATGTATTTAAAACACGAGGCTTTTTAAGTAGTAAGAAATTCATACTAGTTAAACTTTCTACTCCACTAAATTTCGCGATTGTTGCTTTAAATGAAAAGTAGTGAATGCTAGATGTGTAATACTGCATTTTAATAATATCTTAAAATCAATATAATAAACGCTTATCTGCCGTCAATTGTCATTACGTAGTATTCAACTGAAATGTGTGCAAATTTCAGTTGATCTATTCAAAGCATTAGATGTTTCGTGGGGTTGTAGTTAGCAAAGCGAAGATAGAAAGTATTTAGGAAGCGGAGATCGAGTTCTTTTAAAAGCGAAGATTATTAAATGAATATAAATGTAATTTCAGACAATGTGTGACACATTTACCAAACGATTTCAGTGTTAATAATTATTATGGGATGCACTGAAACTACTGTACGTTGAGGTGGATATCAGAATTCTCTGCTATAGTCCATTGCAACATACACATAAAGATGTTGACTAATATAAAACAAATCAATTGTATTTTATCTAAAACTCTACGTTTGTTCACACCATGGAAAAACTTCCTAGTTAATCTGTATAATTTGTTATTCTTTGCTACATGCATTCACTAAAAAACGATGTATTTATAAGTAAAATGCAACGTAGTGGTTAGTGTAGAGTTATGTAATACAAATGGAAACGAATAAAAATGATTCTTAAGTCTTAGTACAGTGTGGTGCAGTAAAGTGCGAAAATTCTGCGACTAGTGGCTTAGTTCGAAGCATGTTGAATAGGTTACGTACGTGTTTTATCGCTACATATTATATTCATAGTTCTACATTTCTTCTTCTTCTTCTTCTTCTTCTTCTTCTTCTTCTTCTTCTTCTTCTTATTATTATTATTATTATTATTATTATTATCATTAAATCATTTATTATTATTATTATTATTATCATAATTTTTAATTCTTTGCATCATTATTTTTATTACTATTTAATATTTTGCAATTTTAATTATATTGTAAGTAATATACGTGATCTGTCACAGAATAAGTGAAATTAACTGCTATCAGTTCATACAGAATTACAGTTCACGTAAATCCCTCTACTAGAAGCGTTAGAGTGGAATACGTACAAAATTTGATGAGGATACAGAAAAATGTGTTTTTCAACTCACCAGATCTGATGCATTCTTCAGTTTCACAAATGTTTTCAGCAATTTTGTCTTCAACTGTAAAGAAAAGATATAATTATTTAAACGAATGTATCGCAAATAAATATTTAATGAAGGTTTTTACCTAAATACTGCATAGAAATATATATTTTTGGTACTTGTGATTTACTTTTGACTTATCTTTTACAAACAACATGATTTTACTGGAACTGAAATTAAATGTAATTTCGTGCTATTTTTACTTGATTATTAAAAGAAATATTTTGTTTGTACCTTTTTTTTCTATTTGAATTGAAGGACTTGATATTAGAGAGTGTCATGTTATTTCAGACTGAAATTGAATTAAAGAGTCAAAATATGCTTTAACATTCCCGTAACTAAAAACAATTACAACCAACTTTCCAACATTTCCCTCGTACGATCACCACACCATGTTGAAACAACTTAATAGACCACTTAGAGAAACACGAACTGCGATCCATGCTGATAGAAATATCTTTATTTTGGCCAATTGTGTCGTAGGACTATCTGATTTGAAGCAATTCAATCATGAATCAATGTTTCCTTTTTCGAAGTGATTGTTTAATCAGGACTGAAATAAAAAAAGGCAGAAAGGAGAAGGCATTAAATGTGCACAAAGGCACATTTTGCTCATTAGACCAGCGCCAAAACTGGATGAAACTTCACTATCTGTGCATGTTTTATTCAGTTCTGTAGAGAGTTAGCGGGGAATATGCCAGAAATACGATTATATATTTTAAATTGGTTATTTAAGGTCGCATCAACATCTAGGTCATTAGCGACCACTATTGGTGTTAACGGTATGGTAACTATAAAGATGAAACGATATGGTGATGATAAGGGGTGAAAGGACGAACACAAATACAACCATGCCCGAGGCGAAACTCGAACCCGCGACCCTTCGGTCAGAGATCACTATGACACTACTGCCTTAGCGATCTCGGACACCGGGCCGACAATTATATTAAATCATCGCTTTACATACTACCTTACCGTCAGAGAATAGTGTATCAGATTTTTGCGGTGGTCCGTGATTTCGGTGAGAGAGGAGATAGAAGGGTAGGGGGTAGAAGCACCTCTCGAAGACTGGTCCCCTACTCCCGCAATGAAATCCTCCCTCAATGGAAATGTAATAACTAGAGTTTGGAAGTTTGGCAATATGCCTTTTTATTATTATTGTTTCGATTTTATAACTTTAAACAAAAGGAACCATTTAATTTTACTTCTGGAGTTGTTTTAGTAGATTTTCATTTGGCCTCTTTTTGCCTATTTTAGCTTTTGATGCCTGTTTTTGGCATTTTGCATTATTTATGCCCTTTTCTGCCTTTTTCGTCATTATTTTCCCTTTCTCAATGCTGGCACATCTCCATCAAGCTAATGCAGCGCCTCTGACCGGGAGGTCCTAGGTTCGAGTCCTGACTGCGGCAGGATTTTCGACACTAGCTTTTCAGCTAGGTCGGATACAGTCGCTGTCTAAAGGAGAATTCTAGCGGCCGGCTGCTCTGATCGGTAGTTTTCCGTGGTTTCTCCGATCAACACCAGGCGAATGCCGGAGCAGTACCCTAACAAACGGGTCACGGACCGCGCGCTATCTATCCTTCCTCTTGCTTGTCCTATCCTCTCCCCTTACACACACACTTACACTAACATGCACTACACTATCACTTATTCCGGGAGACCGGTCAGGAGCTTAGAGCTTGTCCCGGCTGGGGCGGTGCCTCGTTGGTGGAAGAGTCCTGCTTAGGGGGAATCCCCACTAGCCGACGGAAGGTCGGCGCCGGATCACCGCCATCTCCCGAGAAAAAACATACACTACAGTAACGAGACTAATGACCGAAGCAGTTTACGCGCCCGGAAACACGAAAAACTCAATCAATCCATCAAGCTAAAATCACATGCAAGTCTGGACAACATGAAGGCACGGTTGTGTATTGTTTATCGTGTTGGACGAGGTGGTTGCAGGGTTAGGTTGTGTTAAAAATCTAAAACGGAAACAAAGATGATAGCAGTGATGATATTTGGTTTATCGTTAATGCTGACTTCTCGCTGATGCTCACGAGAAATCTCATCCTATGTGTATAGCCTCGGATCCCTTTTGAAAACAGCTGTCTGAACGTGATATACCCCTCTCAGTTCCTTCTTGTTCTCTCTTCCCTTCCGGCGATTAATCAAGTGAGAAGAAAGAAATCTATAATTCCATTTACAGTGATACCATTTTAAGATTCAAAAGTGAGTCCACAATAACATTTCTAAGAGACAGCGTCGCGAGTAAAATAAATTTGTAGTCATCGTACCGAATGTTCATGTGCAATCAAGATTACAAAGAAAAAATAGTATCCTTCCACGTAAGGTCTAATGTGAATTTTAGAGTTACAATAAAAAATAAGAATCGTTTTAATTATTTTCTTACAATAATTTTTTTAAATAGTGATTTTTCAATATTTCCTGTGTTTTACACCCTTCCTTTAACCACAATAAATGCCTTTTTTGCATTCCCATTTAAGTAAAAATAAATACCTTTTTGCTTGCCTATTTAGGTAAAATAAATACCAATCGCGCACTTTTTCTTGATACTCCACAGCGGGGGTGCGGGGAGATGCAGGTTCTGTCTACGTCATGGCAGTGCAGAGCTGTCAACTTTATTGACAGAAAACTCGGCGTAATAACTCGTCTTGGAGTAGATAGCTTTGAGAAACAACGGAAGATTTTTTTAAATTCTGAAGAAATAATTAATAGTTATATAAATCATTGAGTATCAAGAAGAAACATGGTGCGCACATGTCGATAGAAAGAGAGGCCGTAAACTAGAAAGTCTGCTTTGGAAAGGAAGGAGGTGGGCAGCACTGCAAACTGAGCCGTGACGTCCCGAGTGGAGCTCATGTTTTCTAACGGCCCGTACTATGCCGGGCTGTGCAAGGACTAGGGGGCTCGAGGATCAAGAAAAAGTGCGAGCATAGTACAACTTCCGGGCTCCAGAAAAAACAAGTAAAAAATATAAATAAGCCAGAACTTACGTCGTATCACCACCACCACCAGGCAGATGACGAGCGCCACCACCAATAGCACCAGCAGACCAAGTGCAAGCAACAGCCGCCGTTGCCTTGGAGTCTTGCTGTCTCTGCGAACACACAAGTCAAACTCACCACTGGGCCGCAGTAAACGTATCATGCAAGATGTGTCCGGAAAGTAATGCAATTTATTTAAAGCCAATATAGTGATTGAATATATTGTTACAAACGTTTAATATCTGTTCGAAGTGGTTACCGGTAGCGGTAGCTCAGTGCATCAACTGATGTCACTGCAGCGCTTCTGACCGGGAGGTCCTAGGTTCGAGTCCTGACGGCGGAAGGATTTTCGACACTAGCTTTTCAGCTAGATCGAATTCAGTCGCTGTTTGGGGGAGAATTCTAGCGGCCGGCTGCACTGATCGGTAGTTTTCCGTGGTTTTTCCGATCAACACCAGGTGAATGCCGGAGCAGTACCCTTACAAACGGGCCACGGACCGCACGCGATTATTCCTTCCTCTTCCTTGTCCTATTCTCTCCCCTTACACACACACACACACTAACATACACTACACTACCACATATTCCGGAAGACCGGTCGGGAGCTTAGAGCTTGTCCCGGCTGGGGCGGTACCCCGCTAGTGGGAGTCCTGGTGAGGGGGAAACCCGACTAGCCGACGGTAGGTCGGCGCCGGATCTCGCCATCCAGCGGGGGAAATTACCGGAGGGGAAGGGGGGAAGATCACCGCCATCTCCCGAGAAAAAACATGCACTACACTAATGGGACTAATAACCGAAGCAGTTGACGCGCCCGGAAACACGAAAAAATCAATCGAAGTGGTTCCCTTGGGCATCTACACTCGTTTACCAGCTACTCTGTCACGCTCGGTACACGCCCTGGAAGACTTCAACGGGGACCTCCGGAAAGGCCCTCGTCATGCTATCTTGGATGGCATCAATCGATCCAAACAGATTCCTTTCAGGGCGGTCTTGATCCTCGGGAAGGGAAAGAAGTCGACCGTAGCCATGTTCGGACTGTAGGGGGGTTGGAGCAGTGTTGTCAACTTGTGCTTCAACCGAGGCTCACGAACGCGATGGTGATTCTGCTGATCGTCCGTCAGCAGCTTGGGAAGAAGCTTGGCACACTCCTTTATCATGCCCAATTTATCGGTCACCATTTTGTGTACAATTTTTTTGGGGAATGTTGCGATTGTTCGCATCATCCGGGCACTCAATCGACGGTCAGAATTAGCAGATCCCTCAGACGGACCAAATTGTCATCGGTTGTGCTACGCCTCTGACCGGGAGGTCCTGGGTTCAAGTCCTGATAGCGGCAGGATTTTCGACACTAGCTTTTCAGCTAGGTCGAATTCAGTCGCTGTCTGGAGGAGAATTCTAGCGGCCGGCTGCTCTGATCGGTTTCCGTGGTTTCTCCGATCAACACCGGGCAAATGCCGGAGCAGTACCCTACGGAACGGACCGCGCGCGATCTGTCCTTCCCCTTCCTTGTCCTATCCTCTCCCTCTTACACACACACACACACCTACATTCACATGCACTACACTACCACATATTCCGGGAGACCGGTCGGGAGCTTAGAGCTTGTCCGGGCTGGGGCGGTGCCCCGCTGGTGGGAGAGTCCTGGTTAGGGGGAAACCCCACTAGCCGACGGTAGGTCGGCGCCGGATCTCGCCATCCAGCGGGGAACCCAACCGATAACCCAACCGATGGGAACTCTCTGCGGCCATTTTAAGTACCTACTTAAGTACAATGCAAAAAATTGCATTACTTTCCGGACAAATCTTGAACAATTGCGCAGCTCCGTTTTCGATGCCCTTAACGTGTTGGACAGCGTCTCTAGCGATCCACGCAGCGAAAACGTTAGACTATGCCGCCTGGCCATTCGCAATATAGCATCGTTTGGATCAATCTTACAAAAGTAATTTTTTAAATATATTTTTTAATTTCCTTACGCATAGAACTAAAACATATGAAGTAGAAGTTTCAAACAATTTTAATGAAAGAAATGATTCCAATTTCATCAATGTTGTCTATTGAAAGTGAATTGTGAAATCATTAGGAAGAACAATTATTTCTTTACGTTTAAAAAGGAATTTTTTTCTTATAGAATTTAGAAAATTAAAAAACAAGGTTTCTTTCCTTTAATATTGTTGTATTTAATTGCAGACGCACCCCTTTCAACTCACGGATTGTAATTAATGTGTGATCTAGAAAAATATAAACATTCCGTTGGCGCATATCAAATATGTTTCCATATATGTCAAATGTACGATAAGACGTTCTACGTAATTTTAGGAGATGTTTAATCACATGCCTTTGAAATCCTAGAAATATAAAACGAGCTTAAGAAACAACGAATTATTTTTTTACATTTTTTTAACCAGCTCATAATAAAGCCAATTTCACAAAAAAAATCAGTATACTCTAGTAGCAGCTATGCATGGTTTAACTTTGTCTCCACCAGGATAGCTAATTGTAAGTCCACGACCTGTCTCCCGGAATAAATTCTCAGCTAAAATTATGTAAAACATTATATCCTTTAGTTGAGTGACACTTTAGAAATAGATTCAGCGCAGCAAACGGCGGCATATTAGATATAAGTCAATATAAACATGAACATAACCTAAAATATGATAACCTTTACAGGATATGTTTAAGGCACGAACATTCCGCGTTGTGAATAACTACATATACATTTCTTATTAGAAGTAATAAAGCTTACCTTCATTGTTAGTATCCATACTTTGACTACGATTCTAACTCCGAAATACTGCTACAAGAAACAAAACATTCTGTACTATTAGGCGTATGGCACTTGCGCCATACAACTTGCTTACAGAGGTTCCAACTTCCAGCAACTTGTACGTACAACCAGAACAACCAATTTGAGTAATAATAGCGAATCATGATGCTTTAATTATATTAGAATACTTATATTCATGTTAATTTGTGATATCTTACAACTTATTTTTCGACTTTTGACCAAGAATTAGTCCATTTTATCCCAATGTGCGGCGGCAGGATTTTCGACATTAGCTTATCAGCTAAGTCGAATTCAGTCGCTGTCTGGAGGAGAATTCTAGCGCCCGACTGCTCTGATCGGTAGTTTTCCGTGGTTTCTGCGATCGACACCAGGCGAATGCCGGAACAGTACCCTACTGAATGGGCCACGGACCGCGCGCGATCTTTCCTTCCTCTTCCATGTCCTATCCTCTCCCCTTACACACTCACACTAACAAGCACTACACTACCACATATTCCGGGAGACCGGTCGTGAACGTAGATCTTGTCCCGCCTGGGGCGGTGACCCCTGGTGGGAGATACCTGGTTGAGGAAAACCCCGTTTGCCGGTGGTAATTCGGCGCCGGATCTCGCCATACAGCGGGGGAACACCACCGCACCCCAGAGCAAAAACACGTACAACACTTATGGGACTAATGGTCATGGTAGTTCACGTGCGCGGAATCACTAACAATCAATTAACCTAATTTAGTTCCATTTGTGAAGTGAATGTTTTATCTCGAGAGGTGTCGATGTTCCTCTTCCGATGGATGGTGAGTTTCCAGTGTCAAACTACACGTCGGCTACCGGACTTATCTCCCACCAGCATGGCACCGCCCCACCCGGGACAAGCTCTAAGCTCCCGACCGATCCCCCCACATGTGTGGGAGTGCATGTGAGTGTAAGTGTAAGTACGGGGTAAGGTTTAAAAAAAGCAAGAGGAAGGAAAGATCGCGCGCTGTGTGCAGCCTGTTTATTAGGGTACTGCTCCGCGATTCGCCAGGCATTGATCGGAGAAACCACGGAAAGCCACCGATCGGTGTAGCCGGCTGCTAGAATATTCCCCTTCAGACAGCGGTTGAAGTCAACCTATCAGCTAGCGGGATACCTGGTTGGGGAAAATAGCCGCATGTTGACTGTAATCGAGGTCGGATCTCGCCATCCACCGGGCGCAGATCGCCGCCAAAAATATGCACTGCACTTACGGGAATAACGACCTCAGCCGTTGACGCGCCCGAAATCTCTTATCAATCAATCGAAATTGGGTTCCAGCGTAAAGCTACAGTCACACCCAAAAAGGTTTTTTACAAAAAACAGAATAATCGCATGGATCCAACGAGTTTGAATTATACCCTAGTTAGTGAGGATTTGGAGCCCATTATACACTACAATACGTCTTGTGCTGAATGCTTAACGCAAACAGAACTACGCCACAGGTCGAGTGGTAAATATTTGTGAACGACGTGCCAGCCGAACATCGGTGCGAGATGTAAGCACGCCCAAGTCACCCGGTGCTACCCGAACGTGACGTGATGATGCAGAAAATCCCACTTGGCATAAGACGTGACAAATGTCACTCGCGAATTCTCACAAGGTTCCCTGCACGAAATACCTAGCTCAGTATCGACCGAGGTGGCTCATGATATCACTGCAGTGCCTCTGAGAGGGGGAGGGGGAGAGGGAGGGGGGAGGGGAGGGGGAGAAAAAGAAAGTTATGTAATGCTGCAGAAAATCGATTTCGAGATTTCAACGGAAATACACATTTTGGGGTTCCCTGATACCGAAAAAGTGTTTTTTTTTTTTCAAAACGTCCGTCTGTCTCTCTGTCTGTCTCTCTGTCCGTCCGTTCATTCGTCCGTTCGTCCGTGAACACTGCTAGCGCCTAAACCGTGTGTAGAATCTTTTCCAAATTGAAGACAGCCTTGTCGATCTGGCTCTAGTTGATGCTATGTGATTTTAAAAAACATTCTTTAATATTTGGTGGTACTTTATATGAAGCCCCCCCCCGGACATTTTCAAAATTTTCTCAAAAACGGATCCAAAGTGTTTTTTTAAATTTCTTGTAAGAATAGAGTAAAATACACTAATTAAGGATGATGTAGATCCCATTTTCACGGGTAACTCTGAATTTTCGAAAATTGCAAAATTTAAATTTTATTTCTTCCTATAACTATAAAATTGAAGACAAGGTTTTTTTTTCAAACGAAAGTTTTTACCCATAAATAGTTCTTTCATTAAGTTCATGTAGAGTTTTTTGAAAATTTTAATAGTTTTGGTGTAGTAGCGTGCGATATTTGCATTTTTTAAAAATAACATAAACAAGATTTTCTGAGAAACTACTCTAAATTTTTTCTTTAAATTTTTGGTAAGGTTTGTGCGAAACGAACCATATGCCATGACATAAACGCCACATAGCTGTATTCTTTCGTTTTGTACAAAAATTTCAAAAATGAAATTTTTTTACTTGTCTCTCATGTCTGTAATATTAATATTGTCTCTCATGTCTGTAATATTACATTCAAGGTGATTTCTTCATATTATATTTATGAATATATGTGCTTTAAATAATGTCAAAAAAAGTTTCTCGAAAACTCAACATTTTTCTGTAAAAATGAACACAAATTTCTGCATTTTCAGAAACGCTCAACCGCCATTTTCTCAAAAAGGGCTTCAAATTATTTCTTCAATTTTTTTCAATAGATAGTGCTAATTCCACTGCTTGTTATGACGTAAAGTTCATTTTGGTGTCTTCATTTGTTTTCTCAAAAATTGCACAAATGTAATTTTCTTTAAATACCTCTCACGCTCGACATTTCTATCAATTTATATGCATTATTACATTTGTGAGTACAAGCGCTTAAATGACTTCAAATGAAGTATTTTGAAACTTAATAGATTCCTGTGAAAAAGAGCTTAAATTTCGCATTTACAGTAATGGTTAATCGCAATTTTCTTAAAAACGACTAGGAATTTTTCAATGAAAACTTCTATTTTGGACGAGTTTTTACTCTTTTTTTAATATACTTCAAGTAATGATTCAGTTGTACTACTAGAAAAGCTGAAAGTTGAGAAATTGTCAAAAAAAATGTACTTAGGGCGACGATAGTTGGCAACTGGCGAGAGAATGGCGCACATCTGTCCCATTCTATAGCACCTTTAGTTTTTTACTGTATATCGTTGGACAATGGTTGCAAGAGTGTTATTGTTGGCAACATTTGATCACAAGGAAAGCTCTTCCTGTGAACTGTCCAAAAAATTAAAAATACCAAACTCTATACCCTAAAATTAAGAAATAAAACAGGTCATCTTCGTCAACATAGTATTTTTATAGAGATAGCCGGCTTTCGAAGGCTTTGCCGTCGGCACCAATCTACAATGTCCAGAAAAGAAAATACAAATAAATGACAAATGAAGTACAAGGGAGCAACCGCTGGATTAATAAAGATAATAGATAGCAGTTCAAATTAAAAATCATTAAATACAAATAAATACATTTTTTTAAAATTTGAACTGCTATCTATTATCTATATTAATCCTCTCGTTGCATTTCAATTTTCTCAATATTATCTGCTATTTGTAATTAAAATTTAAATGTTTATATTAATTGTAATTTAATTTGCTACCTTATTTTGTATTTCATTTGTAATTTATTTATATTTTTCTGCATATTGTGGACTGATGATGACGGCAGAGCCGTCGAAAGTCGGCTATCTGAATAAAAATACTATGTTGACGAAGATGACCTCTTTTATTTCTTCATATAAGATCGTCAACTACACCGAATCAGAATTCCCACAATATACCCTAAAATTCTCTTCTTACGTCTGCAATCATAGAATTAAACTACCTTAACCAAATTAAACTAATAAAATACTTAGAATTTTAAAAATTTCTCCGGACGTGACAAAATAAATTGCATATAGTACAAAAAAATACCCATTCCTCATATATAGGATTCATAACTAACATTTACTACTGAAACATTAGAATATAATAGTTCTCCTAAGTATGGAAACTCTCATTAACCCAACTCATTAAAAATATTTCAATCTTAGAATAGACTGCTCAGTCAGCTTACTGCGCACATTATCAAAACGATTTGAAAATATCGACATAAAAACCTTAAAATGTTTGGAAATCGCCGACTCGATACTGAAAGATGAATTCAGCACTATGCATTAACTTTCGAATATATACAAGGAAGATACTAAGAATAAAACAGTCTTCCAAAAACACACTAGCAGTATTAATAGACATCACTCTACATATTGACAGAATCTGACACCAAGCATTAAAATGCATATTCATCAAAGCAAGATACGCACAAGTATTATAAAACAATTTCTTTGGATCCTTTTCAGTACAAGTTACATATCAAATTACCATTCAACCCAAACACAATAGCAGTTCCGTCACTTATGAGACTCGGCACTCTTATCCAAGCTTCTCAATTTACACGAGTCGGATTTTCGACACTAGCTTTTCAGCTAGGTCGAATTCAGTCGCTGTCTGGAGGAGAATTCTAGCGGCCGGCTGCTCTGATCGATAGTTTTCCGTGGCTTCTCCGATCAACACCAGGCGAATGCCGGAGCAGTACCCTAACAAACGGACCACGGAGCCCTCTTTCTTGTCCTATCCTCTCCCTTTACACACACACTTACACTAACATGCACTACACTACCACATATTTCGGGAGACCGGTCGGGAGCTTAGAGCTTGTCCCAGCTGGGGCGGTGCCCCGCCGGTGGGAGAGTCCTGGTTAGGGGGAAACCCCACTAGCCGACGGTAGGTCGGCGCCGGATCTCGCCATCCAGCGGGAGAAGAACACCGCCATCTCTCGAGAAAACATGCACTACACTAACGGAACTAATGATCAAAAGCAGTTGACGCGCCCGGAAACACGAAAAAATCAATCAATCAACGATCCACCCAACGGATCCACCCAATAACAAAACAAATTTGCACTATTATCTGATGACATAGCTTTATTCACATTACACGTTTTACTTCAAACCAACAATACCATAATGCAATCTCTACTAAAGCTTATACGAGCTGACAGTTGGGCAAATATGAAGAAAATTATAATATAACCACTTTCTGAAAAAGCAAGCTTGGGAAGAATTCGACTCACCGAAATGGAATACGAAGCAATAACCCTTAATCATTATTTAAAATAATTTTTCGACGTAAATAATATTTTAAAGGTATCTTGAGGGTCTTAAATCATTTGATGAAGTTCAAGTCTAACACGGGAATTGATTCTATCAATTGATAATCTGATGTAGTGCGAATTTCGCTTTGGTGTAGTACCGATTTTGTTTGTAAACTCATGATTGTCATAAATTTATGTATGAATTCCAAGCTGGTTTTTTTCTTCAGGTGTAGAACAAATTAATGAAAGTAGCAAATCAAATAACAGGTTATTTTTGTGTTTGGAAATTTCAATTTTTTTTTTAAATACGTGTTTGAAAATTACTACTATTTTAATCTGGGCAGTAAGATCAAAAAATACGAAACTGCATGAAAAAAATTGCTTTCATTACTCTCACTTTTCGTTAAAATTGTCTCAGTTTTTGTAGCTGTCTAACGAAGAAAAGCTCAGGTAGGCAGAGTTTGCTAGTTAGGGTAAAGGGACGACGTCATGCTCGCGACATGTCTTTAAATGCAATTAGACGAAGCCCATGAGTGTGGGAATTGTAAGTTATCGGGCAAAATCAGACAGTCGAACCAAATGCCAAATACATACACTCACAAAATCCAAATCGTTTGTAACACGAGCAACGGATTCGCACATTAACTACTTTAAGGCATCCGTCGTTAACTGAATCTACAGAAATAATCTTGATAATAACAAATTATCTACACAGTCAGAAAAGTCATTAAATTTAATATAGATTAATGTATTAATGTACATGAAACGTAATGTAACCTTGTACATGAAAAAGAGCTTAATATATTTGTCCATTAAATTTAAGACAAGTTAAAATCAGTGTAGATTTAGTGTAGAGATTCTCCCGTTTCCCCTGCTTCTCATCATTCATGTGCATTTATAATCTCCAGTCCATCAAGATCGTTCCTTCCTTCCAGAAATGACCATAAATATTTGACTATTGCATCCTAATGTACATTAAATTTAATGTGCGTTCATGATAATCACTTTAATGTACATTTCATTAATGTAATGCAGACATTTCTGACAGTAGTGATTTATTGACATTTCGGAGATATTCCGCGTATCATGATGCATTAGGCAGTTCATATCATCATTTTCAAATATGACAAATATTCATTGCATTAAAACGTTGCCAAAGCACGAAAAGCATATGAACGTGGGTTTGAGTTTCGAAAGTTTCTTGAATTTATAGTGTTTCATTTTTTAAAAAATGCGAATAAATATCTTTTATCACTATCAGTCATCAACAGGCAATGTAGAATACTGTCAAATCAATTATGGTATTATTCGACTTTAATTTTGCGCTGTTCAAGAACCATTGTGTGAATGAAAGACACCGTATCACACGATAAAGATGCATACTACATATGACTTTCCGGCCTGACCAAGATAAAGTTCATCAATGGGAAAACCTTCTGTGCAGTCTTATTTTCAATTGTTATAATGCTGTAAGTAGGGAGCGGATTTCTGTGATTTTTTATATTTTTGTCCTTGCTTCAGGGCACAGCTAAGTGAAATTTCTTTCTTTGGTTAGAATTGGATGCTATGTAGATTAATATGTTAGTGCATATTTGGCCAATTTTTCCTGTTGATGTAACTATACGAGCATAATTTGCATATTTCGTTAAAATGGAAACTTTTTTTTTTTTTAAATTTTTCATGTTTTCGGTCTCTCTTTATTTCCGATCAATTACTGATTAGAAAGAGCTTGTCACAGTTTGAGGGTTTTTTCTTTTCTGTAGACGATAAAATTCTTGCGAAAAAGTAGGATATTTCTTTACATATTTTTAGACCAGACAGAAAAACGTAAACAATACTGACAACGTACTTCTCTAATGTGTATACTTACTTCAATTACTTCTCCCGCGAAGTAAGCTAGGTTATATTATGTTTGCAAAAAATATGTCTTTTCATGGCGAGAATGATTTTCACGAGTTTTATCAAGAGAGTTGTACTGAGTTGAATGAAATATTTTTTAATTTTAATTGCATATTAAATTGCATATTTTAGAATGTGTAGGTAATAAATGCATATTTTAAAGGTGCTAAAAGTTAGGTGCTAAAAACTGATTTTTTTTATTTTGTATGTGTACACCATTGAAAAATGTGTATTAAAACGATGAAAATATGCATTTCTTACCCATATGAAACCCAGTAAGAAAGATCGAGAGAAGTCTGGAAGTAAAACGTGACATTATTCTCTTGAGAATTCTGCACTTTTCGTCTCTGTATCTGGCGAAGTTAGGGAGCATTTGAGTTTATTGTCGCTCGGAATGTCATTGCCTGCATTGACAGTAGTATTAGAATGGCCCTCAGGAGTCTTCGCAGGCCATGAAACCACATGTCATGTTTGGGTTGGTCAATATGTACTCAACTAATGGGCGTTGTCCCACTTTAATATGTGATATGTGCCCAACCGCTGCATTCTAAAGTGGTACGTTTCCCCTGTATATCCAAGAACTCGAAAGTATTCTACTTGAAAATGCTCAGTAAATTTTTTTGTAGGAAATTTAGCGAAATGTGTAATAGTATTTGTTTTGACGAAACTATTTATTTTTATGGCACATAGGCAAAATAAGTTTACGCGATATGCAATTTGAAAGTATTGGACGCTACTTGATTGTCACTAAACTTTCAACGCTGAAGATTAAAAGAAAAAAATAATGTATTTACCTAGAAGTCCGAGACCGAATAATAATAATAATAATAATAATAATAATAATAATAATAATAATAATAATAATAATGAGGAAGAAGAAGAAACTGGCCCCGTGACGCAGACGGTTGCGGCAGCCGCCGTCTGCACCGAGGAGGCTGCAGGTTCGAGTCGTGCGGAGGCAGGGTCGTATTTGGTATTGTATCACCTCATAATTCATAATTCAAGGCATAACAACCTTGTCTTACCAAGAGATACAGCCGAAAAGCTGATCCCCTTAATAACACGAGTTAATCGTTATTTTGTTGTTTGTCGTTATTGAGTTGGTAGTCTGCCTGCTTGGGGGTATGAGAGACATGAGGCGAACATGTATTCTCTTCACCGTAAGTAGCAAGATCCGCCTACTTGAGATTTTTTTCGTCACACAGCTACAGAAACTGCGACGATTTTAAAGGAAAGCTACAACTCTAGTTTTTCCTCGACCGGGAATCGAACCCGGACCACAGCACGGAAAGGTAGTACCCTGCCCATGAGCCATCCCAGAGGCTAATAATAATAATAATAATAATAATAATAATAATAATAATAACAATAATGATAATATGATGCCATAAAACATGTACTAAATTTACCGGACTAATGACCTTAACAGTTGACGCGCCCGGCATCACTGATAAATCAATCAAGGAATGGGCGCCGGATCTCACCATCCAGCGGGGGAAGATCACCAACCACCTCCCCGGATATGAAATGGTTCACACGTACTATACCAATGACCTGTTGACGCGCTCGCTTACATCAATAATAATATGCTATAAAACATGCACTAAACTTACAGGACAAACGACAGCCGTTGACGCGCCCGGAATCACTGATAAATAATCAATCAATCAAACGCCCACGGATCTCATCTTCGAGCGAGGGAAGATCACCGAGCACTTCCCACTATTTGGCACCTGTCACACTTACTATATCAACGACCTATTGACGCGCTCGCTTACATCAATAATAATAATAACAATAATAATATAATAATAATAATAATAATATGCTCTAAAACATGCACTAAACATACTGGACTAATGACCTTAGCAGTTGACACGCCCGGAATTACTGATAAATCAATCAATCGATTGATCGATCAACAGCCGACGAATGGGAAGCCATCGAGCAGGGGAAGATCACCAAGCACCTCCCACGATATGCCATGGGTTACACTTACCACACCAATGGCCTTACCCATTGACGCGCTTGCTTACATCAATCAATAACAACAACAAGAAGAAGATGCACTCACAGGCAGAGTTGCCAGATTTCGATGGGCGCGCCGATGTGCGCGGAGGCCGACAGCACCATCCCCTCGCGTCGCCGACGGAGTGGCGCGCGGGCGCGGCGGCCGGCGCATGATAAGCCCTCGGGCGGGGGCGGGGCGGGGGCGGGGCGGAGGAGCCGAGGGGCGAGCGGCGGCGCCCGCTAAACGGCGCTAACCGCCCGCGACGCCACCGCCGCGACGCGACGCACTACGTACTAACAGTCATTCGTGATACGGGGTGTGCCGAAATGTCGTAGTAGGCGGTGGTACGGGTGGGTCGAAATGTAGTTCTCGTTTTATCGTCCTGGACGGTTTTAAGGGGTGTGTCGATATTCACCTTCCAGCTTCGGGACGCTGCCGCCGCAACGCGACGCACTACGTACTAAGAGTCGTTCGTGGTACGGGGTGTGCCGAATTATCGGTTTGTCGTAGTAGACGGTGGTACGGAGTGGTCGAAATGTAGTTCTCGTTCTTTTGTCGTGAACGGTTTTACGGGGTGTGTAGATATTCACCTTCAGAAATATTATTACACATTTTCTTCGAATAAATGAACATTTTGTGCATTTTTGGGTTTCATACTTTCGAGTTCTTTTTCGTTCGTTCGTTTCGTTCGAGTACGTTCGAAAAACGTACCAGTTTGGAATGCAGTGGTTGGTCATACATCACATGTTAATGTACTAATACGGTGTCGATATATAGTTGTCGGTTTTATGACGCGCGCGATGGTACGACGTCTGTCGTGGTACGGAATGTGCGATATGTAATTCTTGATTTTACATCGTGGATGGTGGTATAGGGTGTGTCGATATCAGTGGCGTTTTCTTTGGGTGTGCAAGTCGTGTGTAAACGCCAAAGAAAATTTTAAAAAATCATTATTTTCCGTTGAATTCCTTCAGTTTTGTTCATTTATTTGGTTTCCGTACGATCGGCGTCAAAGATCACAACCAGCACGTCCATGCAACGCAGGCAGGGTGCAAGCGCAGCTGAGGTCGTTGGCGAATGCCTCCAACGCCTGCAGGACCTATCGGGCGGCCACAGGGCATGCGCACGACATCTACCCAAGCTTGCGAAGGCGTTGGATATCAAATTAACGGCCTGTTTATAGTGCCTGTTTATGGTTAGCGACCGTCCGTGAGATATTCTGCATTGCGCGTTGCAGCCACTAGCGATTGCCATATTCATGAAATGTTCATGTAATTTTACCGGAAGCGGTAGCTCAGTACATCAACTGATGTCACTGCAGCGCCTCTGACCGGAAGGTCCTAGGTTCGAGTCCCGACGGCGGCAGGATTCTCAACACTAGCTTTTCAGCTAGGTCGAATTCAGCTGCTGTCTGGAGGAGAATTCTAGAGGCCGGTTGCTCTGATCGGTAGTTTTCCGTGGTTTCTACGATCAATACCAGGCGAATGCCGGAGCAGTACCTTACAAAACGGGCCACGGATCGCGCGCGTTCTGTCCTTCCTCCTTATCCCTTCCTCTCGCTTTATACACACACACTAACATGCACTACACCACCACATGTTCCGGGAGACCGGTCGGGAGCTTAGAGCTTGTCTCGGCTGGGGCGGTGCCCCGCTGGTGGGAGAGTCCTGGTTAGGGGGAAACGCCATTAGCCGACGGTAGGTCGGCACCGGATCTCGCCATCCAGCGGGTGAAGATCACCGGCATCTCGCGAGGGAAAAACATGCATTACACTAACAGGACTAATGACCAAAGCAGTTGACGCGCCCGGAAACACGAAAAATCAATCAATCAATCAATTGATGTCATTTTGATATGGATAGCGAAAGAGTTGTACAAAAGTTTCTAAGTATTTGCGATTCTTCACTGCCGTATGAAGAAAAAACGGATAATTGATAATGGGCGTCCATGTCCTAACCTCGCGTTGTCGACGTGTGTGAAGAGAAATTGCAACGTCAGAAAAGGTTTCGAGAGACAGTTTCGGAAAGAACTCTATGAAATTTTTGATTCGCTTTTTGGATGTGATGTGGTTAATAAATTTTTTTGTTGTTTGTTTATTGTTCTCAACAAAGAAATGTTTGGTATCATCAAGGGTACGAAGATTTGAATCATATTGATACTGCTGTGAAAAAGCACAGTGCTGTAAAAAGCACATCTTTCCATTTTTTTTTAAATTTAACAATTTTATATCTACCCCCGCTAGAATTAATGTTCTTTTGCATTTCCAACGTAAAATTGAAATAGACTTGCACAAAAAAAAAAAAAAAGACGGGAAATCCTGAAGAGGCTGATTAATGCCTGTTATTTAGCGAAACAAGAACTACATTTCCGAGGCCACGAGGATCTTGAATCTCCGAATAAATGTTATTATATGAAATTCCTTATTTCAATTGCTAAATTTGATCCTTTTTAAAAGAACATTTTTTAAATTCTACGGTTTTCCGAGATACTTCAGCAACAATTCAAAACGATTAAATAAATTCAGTTTCGGATGTACTAAGAAATGAAATTTATCATGAAATTCATAACATAGATTTTGTTACTATTACGGTTGTTGAAACCAGATGTGTGCAATAAATCTCAGCTGGCAACGGTGATACGTATCTTTTTTGTATACCATCATTATAAACGACCCTTTTCGATACCCCGAATCGTGCATAATCCAGTATTTTATCGCACGCTACATGACGTCATCGCCATTATTAAACGTGACATGACGTCATCACACATCCAGCCAATAGTAGCGAGAGAATCGTGGGGAGGTAGAAGAAGACGGAACAGCCGACCACCGTTTTCTCGCACGGATGTCAACAATGCTATCTTGAATTTGATTTCCAGAGGGCGTTGGATGTCAAGCACCCGAAACGTCAGAAGAAAGTTGTTTCGCGAAATTAAGTTTGATTCTCTTGTAAATTTATAATGCTGTTATACAAATAAATAGCGTATGCAACTCGTTTATAATGTTGCTTTATTGCATTCGTACAAATTTGAAAACTCGCTCCTAACGTCGCTCGTTTTCAAAACATGTACTCATGCAATAAAGCTTAACATTATAAACTAATTGCATAAACTACTATTTCGGCCTCACAAAAGAAATTCGTTTGTACGATTTCTTGGATTTTATGATATGAGTGCCGATAAAACTGCAGCTGCTCTTTTCCATCATGTAACTGAAACAATCGAACAATACAAATGTGGAGATAAATTAATTGGTCAGACGTATGATGGATCTTCGGTCATGAGTGGTTATCTGAACGGCCTCCAAAGGAAAGTACTGGAAAAGTATCCTACAGCTCTCTTTACCCATTCTTATAGAAGGATTTTCCTTAGAATGAGCCTCAGGTAGAAAGTTCTACTGACATAGTCTGTTTAAAAAATACACGGGCAGTTTGAATTTCTCGCCTCCACTTGATTCCAGGGGAACCCGCATGATGTGGCTAGGTTTGCTGAGGGTCATTACAAAAGAAGCGCACCAGAACTGTTTCAACAAGTGCAAACACCGTTGGAATAAGTGTGTGCTGTGTGGAGGAGAGAACTTTAACACAGACATGTAACTTGTAAGTAAAGTACATTTTGTCTTATGACGTCAGACCGCTTATTTTTTGAACAGCTCTCGAATTTGCAACGTAAATTGATATTTTCCTTCCTTCGTAACTACGTCTTCGAGATTATTCCTTGCCCATCTCCAAAACCACGAGACCTATTCGGCTCTAAAAAAAGAAAGGCAAATTACAAAACGTTCTGACATTCGATCAATTTATTACACGCCCTACGTATGATTGTTTACCATTAGTCTGACAAGACAACAGTCCGTCTTTTAACCGCAAGCCAGATTGCTCTAGTATTTTCTCTTTTAGGCCATTCATCTTTGTCAGGTCTGTCCAGTTGGATGATATACGCATGTTATGACAGTTTTATTTATCATTAAGATAAATTTCCATTGAAAAGCAAAACATCGACAACGTACGAACGTTAAGCCCAAAATATTTCCCGTTAGATAACATCGGCTTTAACACATCAATATCATCCAAAGTTTTGTAGAACGCGATTGTTTTAAAAACATCGACAGTGATGTCGCAGTATTTGTCGAGGACTGTGCCATGGGGGGGGCGGATACCCGGTATTCGCGGCTTGTTATCGTTGTGAGTGGTAAAAAGAAAGCCGATATTAAGCTGTGGGTGTTGGAATAGGTTTTGCCGACATTCTTCTTCTGGCTTTCAGTCGTGAGAGGTGGTGTAGGGTATGTCGATATTAACGAGGGCATTAAATACAGTACAGTGGTATATTGTATATTCATTTGCAAATGTACCTCTCGGATTTGTGAACGAGAATTTATTGTTTCGGCACGTTAACCACTAAGACAATTAGTTCCGTAAGTGTAGTACATGTTATATCCCGGCAGATGATACCATTCATGCTGTGTAGCGACTCTAATCGGGATGTTTTAAGATTCGTGTTCCGATGGTAGCGGGTTTTTGAAGCAAACTAAATAAATATGGGGCGGATTTTAATGACCTAAAATTCGCCAAAAACGATCAATAAAATGCTCTAAAAGTGCTTTAAAAATATCCCAAAAGCAAAGAAAAATGAAGTAAAAAATCTTATCAAAACCAGTTCAGATAAACTACAACTGTTGGATATGTTACTGATGTAATCGAGGCTTCTTCGTTCGAGTGAGTGCGAGTGAGCTCAGCTTTGCAAGCTTTTCGTTTTGACCGTTTTTTTTACCAGGATATCTCTGTCTACGAAGTAGGGTCAAAAAGTACCCGGAATTGGTTATTAAAAATTTATTAAAAATATTTATAACATTCTTACATTATTTCCCTTCAAAATACTCTCCTCCTGCATCTACACATTTATTCCACCGTTCATATAATTGTTGGAAACACCCTTGAAAGCCGTTTTTTGAAAGTTCCTTCAGCCGCTTCGTCGCATTTTCAATCACCTCTGACGAATCAGCAAAACGATGTCCCTTCAATGCCATTTTTAACCTTGGAAACAGGTAGAAATCTGGTGGTGCGAGATCGGGAGAATATGGAGGATGTTCCAGAGTGGTAACATTATTCTTGGCAAGGTATTGTTTCACCATTAGGGATCGATATGCTGGGGTATTGTCGTGCAACAAACACCAGTCATTCTCTGCCCATTTTTCAGGTCGTTTTCGTCGAATTGCATCTCGTAGCCGTTTTAAGATCTCTGTTTACAGTTCTTTATTTACTGTTCTCCCTTCAGGAATAAATTCATAATGAATCACTTCACGGTAATCAAAAAACACCTCCAACATCACCTTACCCCGGCTTCTGTCCAAGCGAAATTTTTGTTTTCTTGGTGAAGTTTTTGGCTTCCATTCAGCGGACTGCCGTTTTGTCTGAGGGTCGTAAAGAAAGCACCATGTCTCATCACCTGTAACAATTTTGCGCAGGAAGCTGTCATCTGCATCAGCCATTTCAGACCAAGTCCCTGGACATGGTCACTCTCATTTCCTTTTGCTCAGGGGATAACATTTTTGGAACAATGTGCAAGCAAACACGATGCATGTTCAAGTCATTATGAAGAATGCTGTGAACACTCCCATGTGAAATACCAACTTCAGAGGCAATAGTATTGATGGTTGTTCGCCTGTCCGCACGCACAATTTGTCGAACGCGCTCAACATTGTCGTCTGTAGTGGAAGTGGAAGGCCGCCCAGTCCGAACGTCATCTTCAATTGTTGTGCGACCGTCGCGAAAACGCTTATGCCACCCGTAAACTGCTGTTTTCTTCATCGCAGAATTTCCGTATGCTTTTTTTTAGCATCTCAAGAGTCTCCGAGGGTGATTTCTCCAGCAACACACAGAATATAATATTGCCACGCTGCTCTAATGACGACATTGCACAATCCGACGAAAGAAAGAAACTACGATCTACAATATTAAACACCGAACGCACGGAACCAACTACAACTGCCTGCTAACCTCAAAAGCACATTCACTACCAGTTATGCCAACCTCACAAACAAAAATTTCCCTTTCAGCTAACAAATACTTGACTGTAAGCTACCATTCCGGAAACTTTTTGATCCTACCTCGTAGTTATCCCGGAATCGGCGGAACCGGCAGTGGCGCTGATATACGTCACAAGAATTACATACTCACACGGCTGACAAAACAATTCCTAAGCGAACAAATAGAACAGGCTACTGAGTAATTCCATGAAGAACACTTGTTGCGTCTCGTAAATATTATTTGGAACAAGTACAATTAAAAATGACATTAAAATCGATGAAATCATCAAACATGCATGAAAAATGACGGGAAAAATTAAAAAATGACTTATTATTCGAAATCGACAAAAAATAAATAATGGTCATAACCAATAAAAATGGGTCATTTCCTTTTGTCATAACATAAATTGAATTTCTATACTAAACGGCATTGTTCTAAAGTGAAAAGGAAAAGAATGACATACAATTAAAATCCGCCCTCTATACATACTAATAAGGGCCCAGACTGCAGGACAATGCGAGTGGCTAGTTCGGTAGCTTTCCGTGATTTCTTTGATCACCATCACGCAAATGCCGTAGCAATACCCTAATAAATAGACCACGGACTAATTGCGAGCTTTCCTTCCTCATCTTTGTCCTATTGTAACGTATTGTACGCTTCACTCAAAATGGCGGCGCCAAAGGGATTAGACGCAAGGGCCAGGCAGGATGTAAGAACAATGCGGTATTGGGAGAATTCCGAGAGCTAGGGAAAGGGATGCCCAAAATATGGGACAGCGCATTTTTGCCGCGTGCCGCGTGCAAAATTCTTAGAATCCAGGGAAAGGGATGTCCAAAATGCCTGGCAACGCGACTAGCGCGGGCCGTGTGAAAAACCTAGTGACGTTTCAGGTCACGTGGGTGGGGGCTATATAAGAGCGAACGGAGAGCGCGGGGGTGGGGTTTGTCGAGCTGAGTGGAACCCTCGTGCGAATGCACAAACTTGCGCCCAGGGCGGTGCGGAGCCGAGCGAGGCTCGTACGGCAACCCATGTGTTTGGACGCCGGGGTGGAGATTTTCCACGGGTGACCTACGTCACGGGAGCTACGTGCTGTGTACATAAGGTTCGCTGAGGAGTGGCGCGGGCCACGAGTCAGATTACATTTTTAAGGATCGCTCCTGCGATCAGGGAAGTAAACGTTTTCCAAGAGCTAAAAGTAACTTAAATGTTTATTGTACATATTGTGAATAAACCTGTACATATTTATCATTGAAGCTCGTGTCTGTGTTATTGTGTATTCCCACGACGTCACACTATCCTCTCCCCTTACTCGCACAGACTTAAACGTTCATGTATTATGTATCGGGAGATCAGTCGGGACCTTGGAACTTGTCCCGGCTGGGGCAGTGCCCTGCTGGGGGAGATACCTGGTTGGGAAAACACCGCATGCCAACGTATAGTTACCAGCGGGGAGGATCACCGCCTCCCGGAATAAAACAGTAATCACTACACTTACGGGACTATTGACCACACCAGTTGAGGTGCCTGGAAACGTCAATCAATCTTGAAAAAAGGAAGTACGTATGTTGGTAGTCCGCGGTGTTAAGTAAGAACGGGCTTTCCTCTCTTGTAAAATCTGACAAGAGGATTTCATTATAAGCCTACGGTATAATAAGTGAGCGGATTTGAATGAAGTGTCATTTTTTTCTTTTCGCTTTAGAGCAATGCCTTTTAGTGCAGATATTAATTTTATGTTATGACAAAAGAAAATAACCCATTTTTATTTTAATAAGTCATCTTTTACCTTTTCCATCATTTTTAAAGCATTTTCGCAAATTTCATCCATTTTAACAAAATTTCAAAGGCACTCGCTTGAAATAATATGTATGAGATGTAATAAATTCTCTACAGAATTCCAGCATATTCAATTTCTTCGCTTAGAAACGTTTGTATGCTGAGTTGACTTGAAGGAAAGGAAAAAGCAGCGATTACATCAGTAACATTTATGTTTATATTACGGCAAGTAGTTCAATAATGTCAATTATGCAAGTTTGCGGGTTCAAACCCGATCGAAGCCGTGGATTTTTAAGGGCGAAAAAATCGTTCGTACGCCTTCCTTCGGAGGGGAAGTAAAGCCGGCTGTCCCATGTTAGTACATTTACTGCATGTAAAAGATCCTCAAGCCTAAATGACGCCTCTGAGCTAAATTCAAATCGCCTGTTTCGTCGCCCAAGGAATACCTTCTTTCTCCCATGATTGGTGAATGGAGTGTAACGGAATTTGCGTGGTCAGACGGAAGAGCAGGCCCCATGGCCTGAGTCTCGCCACGTAAAATAAGGCAAATTCAATTCAATTCAATTATATTGAAACTCACTTCCGCTTTATTTTTAATTACTGCGTTGTGAACTTTATCCAAAACTGTCAGTCCGCAACTTCGGCGACAGACGTTCGTTTCCATTGCTGCCAATTTCCCTCTCAATGTTACTTTCCATACTTCAGGCCCATAAAAGGCAATATTCTCTATAGCGTCAGTTAAAACATCTTCTGTTTATTTTGGGTGGGTAATTTATTGTCGAATTTAGCCAAACAAGGGGCCCTACTTTGCGAGCGTTGTGTTAAAACCAAATAACATCTTCAAATGTTCAACGGGAGCGTCTCTCAGATAAGAAAACCATGACCGGAAGCGGTTTCCCCATGCACAGCGCATACGTAAATCACGTGCACGCAGCGTTAAGGCTCTACAGGAAAATTCACCCAATCCGTTTTCCGGGTGTCGAAAAGCCATTCACGTCCAATGACGTATTTATTTCCTGTGTAACTCCAGCTACTACGTCAGGCTCGCCGGTGGTATAGAGGGAAGTCTCTCGCTTTCACCACTGAGGTGCGAGTTCGATTCCAGGACAATGTCATGTGAAATTTGTTTCAACAAAACGAGTTTAGCAGCTTCACAAGGGTTAGTTCAACCCCTGTAAAGTATTCTAAACCCTACCCCTATCCCTATTCCTTCCTAATTCTGGCCACTGGGTAGTGCCGCAGGAGCGCGTGGAGGGAGGCGCGTACGCGGAGATACTACCTGGCGGTCCTCTTCACCACTGACTGCGACGAGACTGGACACTAGACGTAATTACTAACAAAATGTTAAAGGAGGATTACTCCAGAATAAATATTAAAGGAGGATTACTCCAGAATGAATGTTAAAGGAGGATTACTCCAGAATAAACGTTAAAGGAGGATTACTCCAGAATATATGTTAAAGGAGGATTATTTCAGAATAAATGTTAAAGGAGGATTATTTCACACTGCAAGCGCTCAACGCTCGTTTAGGGGCTAGGAGACGCGTTACGTCAATATAGACGTAACAAAACAAAACAACACCCAAAAATAAAATAAAATTTTAAAAAAATCATTTCCCGGGATGTCCTAGGACTAGACCTGACGGGGGCGGATTTTCAGTAGAATGGAAGGCACCATGGGGAATGGATTCAGAAGCTGGGCACGTCCTTATAGTGGCTAATCTTTTATTGTACCCATCTGAAAACGTTTATTGTTGTGGTGTATTGCACTCCATCTATTGCATTCTGAGCCGTGACCGCTTGACATAAGATAAATAAAATAAATAAATTCGGTACAATCTACACCTGGGTTTAATTCAAGCAGTGTCTCGCAGAGATTTCTAGTGCTACTTTGAACTCTCAGGTTTGAGTTGTATTTGTTGGTTTCTCCGATCAACACGAGCCGAGTACCCTGACGAACGATCCTCGGACCGTATGTGATTTTTCTAAACATCTCTTCAGAAACAAGAGGCCGCTCGCGCTGACCAGTATAGACAAACACTTGAGATTCTTGTATATAATTGTACATAGTAGATTTAGACATGTACAGCACACAATTAAAACATCTTACCTGGTTAACTTAATTTACCTTTGAAAATTTGTTTTAACTGTAAATAGGGTATCTAGATGGTTTTGTAAAATGTAACGCATTAAATGGAAGTATGGAGTTAACAAGAGTAGTTCTCAAAAAATGTATATTTGGTATTTCAGCCTAGTGTTTTCTTTTGTGAATGTTTAATGAAGAGTTGGTCCAATTAACAACTGTGAAACGACCAAGCGCATGGGCAATAGCTCTAGGAACCGCAGCTTTAGCCACGCGATGGCTAGTCATGAAAGCTTATAAAAGACAATAAACATATATTCACGTCCGTTCGTGATCTTTCCCACTGGCAGATGTTTGAGTTATGTGATTATTTAAACAATAATAGTGTATAGAATCATCTATAGTATTACATAAATAATGTACAATATAATAACAAACATGTTTATTATTTAACAAAAATCTACAATGCCCCTCCCCAAATGTTCGGCTGGACCCGCCCCTGGTTTTTCCTGCCTCTTGCTTGCGCCGTGCTCTCTCTTTACATAAATACACACCCCGCACTTGCTTATCGCTACCACACACGTCCGGAGTCACGTCGGGAGTTGAGAGCTGGTCCCAGCAGAGACTCCGCGTCGCTTGGAAAGAAAGGGGAAGTCCCGCAAAGGGACGAGTAGGCCGCCGCTGGGTGCCTCGCTCCTGTGGGCAGGCATCACAGAGGGTGTTCTTTACGAGGAAATCTCTGTCTAGTTATCCCGAAATCGGTCGAACTGGCAATGGCGCTGATATACGTCACAAGAATTACGTACAGCGGCTGCCAAAACAATTTCTGAGCTAACAAATCGAATAGGCTACTGAGTAATTCTGTGAAGAACATTTGTTGAATATATTATATGAATTGTGGGAATTCTGATTGGATGTTGTTGACGTTCTTATAAGAAGAAATAAAAGAAGTCATCTTCGTCAACATATCAGCTTTATTAAGATAGCCGGCTTTCGACGGCTTTGCCGTCATCGTCAGTCCCGCTGCTGTCGGCAAAGTGTATAGACTTATAGCACAGTCGCTCGACTTTTGCCGACAGCAGCGAGACTGACGATGACGGCAAAGCCGTCGAAAGCCGGCTATCTTAATAAAGCTGATATGTTGACGAAGATGACTTCTTTTATTTCTTCATATTATATGAAGCTCGTACCTTTAAAATGATTATAAAATCGATAAAATCAGCAAAAAAATGCATTACAAATGACCGGAAATGGTAAATAATGGCTTATTATTCGAAATCGACAAAAAATGCAAAATAATGACCTATAAAAATGGGTCATTTGCTGTTTTCATAACATAAAATGAATTTCTATACTAAAGGCGTTGTTCTAAAGTGAAAAGAAAAAAAATTCATTAAAATCCGTCCTCTAGTGATGAACATTAATATAATGCAAACCCTGTAAGAGTGAAAGTGAAACATTTTAAATTTAAAATGAGGATAACCGTTAAATTTGTATAACTGTGATACGAGTGTATATTTACGTATTCTCTTGGGATGAAGCACCTTGAAAAGATCTTAAACACAACCAACGCGTTTTTTTACAATGTATTCTCAGGTTCTCTGGAATCAATTACCCGTAAGGACGTAGTAAGCACGCAACAGCTGAAGCATTTAGCAGACTGTGTCAAGGAGAAACCAACCTCTGGGCCCACGCTGCCGGAATGTGAATGAAGCATCTTCTGTTCACAGCAGTAGCGTGAGTGCGACCGACCGGAAACGACACTTTTACGAGTCGAAGCGATACGGAACTCTCATAAACCCAGGAAGCCACCGAAAGTTTGCCACGGAGCTTCGTTTGCACACAATGGCTACGGGTGGGAGGGGAGAATTCGACTGTATGATCCAGTGCCTGATGGAAATGTATAGATGCAGCTAATATCAGAAAACCAGCCATAATTTTTTTAAAATTTAAGGTCGCATCAACATCTATGTCATTAGCGACCACTATTGGAGTTAACGTTATGCTAACTGTGAAGATGAAACGAAATGGTGATGATAAGGGATGAAAGAACGAATACAAATACAATCATGCCCGAGGCGGGACTCGAACCCGCGACCCTTTGCTCCGAGATCGCTACAACGCTATTCTTGGCTTGGGAATTAATATGACATCTGTGGGTAGTATCTCCAAGATGGAATTCGGCACGACTTTTGCGTCTTTCTTGGTCATGCCGCAAGATGTCGCATGATCGCGACCATATCAAGCTGTGCAAGCAACTCTTGCGGCAGGACTGAGAAAGACTCAAAAAGTTGTGCCGAATTCCATCTTGGAGATACTACCCACAGATTCTACGTTAGAAAAAAAAACAAGTATACTGCCTTAGCGATCTCGGCCACCGGATCGGCTCAGCCATAATTTATTTATTTACTTATTTATGTATTTATATCGCTCATAGGCTCACTGGCTTCCCGTGGTGTGGTCCCGGGTTCGATTCCCGGTCAAGGCAAACATAGAGTTGTAGCTTTCCTTTGAAATTGTATTAGTCTCTTTAGCTGTGCGACAAAGAAAATCTCAGGCAAATGGAGTTTGCTAGTTTCGGGGAAGGTAAGGCATGTTCGCCACATGTCTCTCATACCGCCAAGTGTGGGAATTAAACTAGGCGGGGGAATTGGGGACACCATTAGATAGCCAGCAAAGTCGGACAAACGCCCCATAAATGCCTGAATATACATTTATTTGTTTATTAGGAATCTCCATGAGTGACTCATGGACAGCATGACGGTTTTTCCGGGTTCGATTCCTGGTCGGGCACAAAAAGCTGTAGGTTTTTCTTATACTCCTGTTTCTGTAGCTGTGTGGCGAAAGAAAAAGCTCGGGTATGCCAACTACACTAGTTGCTGTGAAGAGAATTCATGCTCGCCACATTTCTCCATTACCCACAAGCGTGAATAATAAAATGAAAACAGGGCCCAGGTGTGGAAACATCGCTCGCTGGCAAAAGTCTGATTAATCGCACCCTAAAATGCCAAATACGTATACACATTTATTTATTAGGGTTAAGGGACGCTTCAGCTACAATGGTATTTGAAATCAATGAGTGTTGGTCTTGTGAGAAGATGATAAAAATAACGGTAATGGAGAAATGGTGGAATTAGCAGAACCCCACACAAACATGCTGAAAACCAATTCTTTGGGGATCGATGGAGAACCAAACGCAAGGCTCGGCAGTGGAACCGCGCTAGCCATTAGTCCACGAACCTCCCCTTGAGCATTTACCATGTTATCTAATAATTACCCCATTCTAATTTTACCGCAAGGTACCGAATGCTAAATTGGATTTTTCGAAACAAAACGAACACGATCATCAACAGAGAAAAACAATTTCTAGATTTCTATTAGGAAGAAACAGATGTTTTGTAACTTAGTACTCTCTATGTGTTTTTTTTTAATAGTTCTTTACGATGTTACGAAGTTCAGTTAA
This sequence comes from Teleogryllus oceanicus, assembly GCA_964035755.1. NCBI lineage: Eukaryota > Metazoa > Arthropoda > Insecta > Orthoptera > Gryllidae > Teleogryllus > Teleogryllus oceanicus. Next base: position 39,817,275 of record CAXIVR010000013.1, read on the forward strand.
CAAAGAATCTACTACTTACCCATCTTCCCCTAGGTCGAGTGGCCTGATGGGGCCTTTCATATCCATCGTGAAGGAGCCTGCAAGCACAAACCAAAAGAAATCAACATCAGGTGCGCTGAATCAGGCAAGGGATTTCAATCAGGCAAGGGCCTTTTTATACTTTCAGTTTCGCTGGAATGTTCACATGATTATTGCATTTTAAAATTTCTGTTGTATGAAATTGGATGTATGCGCTTATAATCCACTAAAATCTTTATACTGGTGGGGTGATTTTCTATCTTATTATGTCTTAAATTGTACATGAACATACTGACTGAATTAGTTCAAAACTATCATTATTAGAGAGAGGATTTTATGCCCTAAAAATCTTGAAATATGCTATTAAAATATGTATTTAAGATCTAAAAATTCTGAAATATGCACTTTAAAACGCAATACGAATTAACAATATTTCATTTCCTGTATAAACCGTTCTTGATAAAACTCAGGAGAAAAATGCTTGGAATGAAATGATATATTTTTGGGTAGTCACAATACGATCTACCAGACTTCGCGAGAGAAATAATTGAAGTAAATATTCACCTTAGGCAAGTGCATTGCATATCGTGTTGATTTCTTCTGCCTGGTTTAAAATATATGATATACAGAAATATCCTATTGCACAAGTGTTTTATCAGTTATAGAAAAGAAAAAAAACAACGCAAACTGTTACAAGCTCTTTCTAATCAATTAACGCACACATGATATGAAAACATGAAACGTTTTAGAGATTAGTCTCTATTTGAATGAAATATGCAAAATATACTCCTATAATTACACGAATATATACCAACAGAAAAATCGGCCTATACTTTAATTTTTATAACGTGGCGCGTGATGGGCTATCTACACGATGCAATATGGCACAGCTTTTTGCGTCTTTCTCGGCCGTTCCGCTGATGTCACTTGATTCGCACCACTGCTTGATAAGGACTCGTTCATGTGACATCTAGCGGTACGACCGAGAAAAACTCCAAAAGCCGTGATATATTCCATCGTAAAGACAGACCTTCAACGCGCCACATTAAAAAAACGAAGTATAATGCACACAAATATGCATTAAGTCTACATAGCATCCAAATTTTAAACAAATGTTAAGAAATTTCGCTTGGCTACGGCCTGAAATTACTGACAAAAATTAGCAAAATCATATAAAAATCCGCTACCTAATCATTAACATTGTCGACACAACTACTTCTGCAACGACTCTGAAAGAAATGTAGTTTTCGCCCCGTCTGTGGCAGGACTTTCGACACAAGCTACATGACTAGCTAGGTCGGGTACAGCCGCAGTCTAGAGGAGGATTTTAGAGGTCGGCTGCTCTGATCGGTAGTTTTCCGAGGTTTCGGTCTGCGGAAGACGTGATGTGACATCAGTTGATGTCATTGCGGTGCCTCTGACCTAGAGGACCTAGGTTCGACAACGGTAGGATTTTCGAGACTAGCTAGATAGCTAGGTCGAGTTCCGCCGCTGACTGGATGAGAATTCTCGCGGTTGGCTGCTCGGATTGGTACTTTCCCGTGGATTCGCTGACCAACACCAGGCGAATGCCGAAGCACTTTCCTAACAAACGGGCTGCGGACCGCGCGCGATTTTTCCTTCCCATTCCTTGTCCTATCCTCATCCCTTACACACACACACACACACACACACACACACACACACACACACACACACTTACATGCATAAAACTGCCACTCGTGTTGGGAGACCAGTCGGAAGCTTCGTCATACTCCCAGCTGGGGTACCGGTAGCGGTAGCTCAGTGCATCAACTGATGTCACTGCAGCGCCTCTGACCGGGAGGTCCTAGGTTCGAGTCCTAACGGCGGCAGGATTTTCGACACTAGCTTTTCAGCTAGGTCGAATTCGGCCGCTGTCTGGAGGAGAATTCTAGCGACCGGCTGCTCTGATCCGTAGAATTCCGTGGTTTCTCCGATCAACACCAGACGAATGTCGGAGCAGTACTCTACCAAACGGGCCAAGGACCGCGCGCGATCTGTCCTTCCTCTTCCTTGTCCTATTCTCTCCTCTTACACACACACTTACACTAACATGCACTACACTACCACATATTCCGGGAGACCGGTCGGGAGCTTAGAGCTTGTCCCGGCTGGGGCGATGCCCCGCTGGTGGGAGAGTCCTGGTTAGGGGAAAACCCCACTAGCCGACGGTAGGTCGGCGCCGGATCTCGCCATCCGGCGGAGGAAGATCACCGCCATCTCCCGATAAAAACATGCACTACACTAACGGGACTAACCCGAGCAGTTGACGCGGCCGGAAACACGAAACAATCAATCAATCAACCCAGCTGGGATGGTGCCCTGCTGGTGAGAGAAAGCCGGTTGAGGTAAACCTCGCAAGCCGACGTGTGTGTTGGTGTCGAACCTCGCTGTGTTGCGGGCGAAAATCATCACCACCTCCTGCTATAAAAACACTTACTACACTTACGGGACTAATGAACATACGGATTGACGTTCCCAGAAACACTAATCATTGGCCCAGAACAATAAGCAGTCGTCCACGTTCGAAATCGACTCTGGATTCCTGTACAAAGCGTCGATACCTCGCAGGCACACACCATCAGAAAGCTGTTGAATGAGGCAAAGCTGAGATGGTCCTTGACATTTGAGATTCTGCATGCGTGTGCACCGCGCAGCTGGGTTATTGGGTAAACCGCGCATAATCACCGGCAAACAGGCATCTCACGGGGAATCTTCAGCTAACGCAGTCAGCCGCGACTGGGTCAAGAGATGGGACTATCCTTCGCACGGGGCTAGACGACCGAACTTTCGTAAGTAGAGAGCTATAACTTAACGGAGAGGTATTTGCTGTACAATTTCTTGCCTATTTTTTTTAGTTTTCGCAATTACAGTGAAGAAACATGGATAAAGGGACCTGAATAATGAGATAATTTTATTTTTCGTTTAGTTAACTAAATATGCTCATTAACTCCATGAACAATCGTAGCTCAGTGCATTAACTGATGTCACTGCAGCGCCTCTGACCGGGAGGTCCTAGGTTCGAGTCCTGACGGCGGCAGGATTTTCGTAGCTTTTCAGTTAGGTCGAATTCAGCCGCTGTCTGGAGGAGAATTCTAGCGGCCGGCTGCTCTGATCGGTAGTTTTCCGTGGTTTCTCCGATCAACACCAGGCGAATGACGGAGCAGTACCCTACCAAACGGGCCACGGACTGCGCGCGATCTGTCCTTTCTCTTCCTTGTCCTATCCTCTCCCCTTACACGCACACTTACACTAACATGCACCACACTACCACATATTCCGGGAGACCGGTCGGGTGCTTAGAGCTTGTCCCGGCTGGGGTGGTGCCCCTCTGGTGGGAGAGTCCTGGTTAGGGGGAAACCCCACCAGATGACGGTAGGTCGGCGCCGGATCTCTCCATCCAGCGGGGTAAGATCACCGCCATCTCCCGAGAAAACATGCACTACACTAACGGGACTAATGACCAAAGCAGTTGACGCGCCCGGAAACACGATAAAATCAATCAATCAAAATCCATGAACAATCGTTGATTATCTCTGTGTGAATAGCATGTGTGCATTTAAAAGGTTCAATTAACACGACACCCCTACCAATCAGAATTCAGAAACGGAGCCAAATCATGAAATGAAGAAAATATAACCAAGATATTTGTAGTCTCATCATGAAACATGTACAAAAATCTTCATCACATATTGCGTATCTACAACTACATATACACAACGAATGAATAAAACTAAATTGGGGGAAGTAAAAGTTAAGCTAACTGAGTCATGGAACAACATAAAATATTTAACGTGAACAAATGAAATGTTTTGCATGTAGAACATTCGGGGATTACGAATGTAAAAGGATTAGGATTACGAATGTAAAAAATATAAACGTCAGTTGTGTTTACCAGCTCTAAAAAGTATGGTATACCAAAACCAGAAGTGATTAGTTTTTTTGCAATATTTATACATGTTGTATTCTCTCTCTTATCTGTCTTTACTTTTCTTGGGAAGTAATGTTTTAGTTTGTTTTAGTTTGTCATTAATTTGTCAGCTTCTAATCCGCAATATGTTCAGTAGATACCTTCCATTTGCAAATACTATCCCTTTATCTACATGTAACGGTCAGCATTTTTCCTTTCTATTTAAAAATAATTTAAATTTTGATAAAATTTTATTATTCGAGGCATGTGTTTGATGACGTCATATTGCTTCTGAAATATATCTGTTTTGCGGACGTTACATTGTGTTTGTATGAAATATTTGCATATGAAAGGTATCGCGGATAAAATATAAGAGGCTGACAAAGTCATGAAAACATTTCTTCCCACGAAAAGTAGACAGGTGGGCTGGAGCAGTACCGTAACAGACGGCCCGCGCGCGAACTTCTCATCTTTTTCGTTGCCCTCTCCCCCATGCACACACACACACACGCGCACGTGCGCGCGCGCGCACAAACATGTACATGCACTACATTACCACCTCTGTCGATTGATTGATTTTTTCGTGTTTCCAGGCGCGTCAACTGCTTTGGTCATTAGTCCCGTTAGTGTAGTGCATGTTTTTCTCGGGAGATGGCGGTGACCTTCCCCGCTGGATGGCGAAATCCGGCGCCGACCTACCGTCGGCTAGTAGGGTTTCCCCTCACCAAGACTCTCCCACCAGCGGAGCACCGCCCCAGTCTGGACAAGCTCTAAGTTCCGACCAGTCTCCCGGAATATGTGGTAGTGTAGTGCATGTTAGTGTAAGTGTGTAAGGGGAGAGGATAGGACAAGGAAGATGAAGGACAGATCGCGCGCGGTCCGTGGCCCGTTTGGTAGGGTACTGCTCCGGCATTCGCCTGGTGTTGATCGGAGAAACCACGGAAAACTACCGATCAGAGCAGCCGGCCGCTAGAATTGTCCTCCAGACAGCGACTGAAACCTGTGTCGAGAGTCCTGTGGGGAGCTGAGAGCTTGTTCGGGAAGATCGTGCTCCGCTAGGAGAGATACCTGGTAAAGGAAACCCTCGCGACCGGAAAGACTAAATAGTCATTCATTTACTTCCCCTTCTCCTCAGTGACTCAGACTTCTAAGTTTGGCCCATGAACACGCAGCGGCTAGTGGGTCAAGAGGTGAGACTATCCTTGGCACAGTGTCGGAGCGCCCACCTCATTATACATGCGCGAACCCGTGTTCGTGGAGGGAAGATTACTCTCCTGGCGATGTTAGGATTATCCAAGATCTCACGAAAAGTGGTTATTCAGAAGAACTCGTGGGATGTGTTTAAGAATAAATAACATTTGATGTCTCGGTTCTCGATGTTTCTGAGAACGAGACAGCAAGAACATAAAAGAATGAGATAGGTAGAGACGGTAAAAGAGGAAGGAGACAAAATTATTGAACAAGAAGACATTACTGGAAAGTGTATTGCAAGTCAATGAATGCACGCATAGTACACTATGGGTATGAAGAGGCAGACGAAATGGCGGTCGAAACAGCACAAGAACTGGGCAGTATAGAAACATTCAAAAAGCGAAATAAGCACACATCTCCAACGCCGTAGCTCACTTGTGAAATGGTTTAGGAAGAAAAGTTTTATGTAAAGGTCATAGGAAATTTTATACTCTTTAAAACAGATATGAATAACTTTTGTTTTGAACTTAAGAATAAAGTTATTGAAAAAATCAAACCAAGAAGTCGAAAAAAATCGTGTTTTCAGGCCTCCCGAAGTTAGCGAGTGAGCTGAGATGTCTAAAACCTGGGTTCTTAACCAGTTCCTGGTTACATAGTACATACAACGTACTCAAAGAAAAAGTTTTTATTACTTTTTTCAGGTACGAGTAAAATGTACATGCCATCTGGGCTATTTGAACAACATTACTGGCGAAGAGAGTAGCTAATATCGCAGCGAAAAACACTTCAGCAGCTAGCAGAGTTATAAGGTGTGTGGTAAGACCACTTACAAAGAATTATTTCTTCACTGAGTAAGCTCATTATAATTTAAGTAATTTGAAAAATATAATCGAAACAATATTGTGAAATCTAATCAATAGAAGTATTTATTAAGGGTATAATATCAACTTGAAAATATAATTTCAAATTTTCCAATACAAGAGTTAGATTGTACGCTTAAATGGGTCATATATATTTAATATTTTTTAATAAATTATATTGAAAGAAGATATATATATATATATATATATATATATTATATATATATATATATATAATAAAATATATAATAAAGCAATATATAAAATAAATTACTACTATGTTTGCAGAATTGAGATGTAAAAAATTATCATATGCACGTGACACCATCATAAATACTGAAGTCGATACCAGCTCTTCGCATCCAGAAGCGAGGAGCTCCCTTCAAATTGGTTTCACAAGATTCGAGTACAATGCAGAATATTCGTTACAACATTCTATATACTCACGGACTGGCGTCGAACGTGTAATAGAGAAACCCTCCTTTAGCCTAGTCAGTCATCGTTAGACGTAGTCAGCCATTGCCTTTTCTCTCCGGCTAGTGACTTGACGCCATTATATCCCCGAGTTCTCAGAGTGTCACCCATCCAGGAACCCGTAGTAACTCGAGTGGCTTAACCTATATGACTTCACGGAGCGTGGTTCAGCAATTCGGCTAGCGATGCCGACAACAACATTTACAGTCGACTCCGGTTATAGTGAATTCGGATATAGTGAACCCTGGGTTTGTAGTGAACTTAAGTTACTGGTCCCGTGTCTCATACATTACAAATAAGCGTAAGAAAATTCGGTTATAGTGAATCTGAACCTCGGCTATAGTGAACGTCGAAAGTAAATCCTGGAAATAAATTGAATCACGCATGTTATTAGGCGTGTAAAAGGGCCTTCGGAGGGTGTCCCAACATTGCAAGAGACAACGAAAGTGTGAAGACTGCATTACGATACTTAAAGGCGGAGAACAATGCAAAATCAAGTATAGAGAGAACGCGGATTCTGGAGAAAGATGTAGAGAAATTATTAATGAAAAATTACGAATCCAACAATTGGAAATAATTGATTTTTTAAGGACAAATATAGATATTGAAATTTTCAGTTCGTCCTGTTAATACATTTTGCTGAATCTCTATATTAATAAAATCAATCGTTGTGGAGAAATTCTATTTAATTTTGACATCATCGAATATAGTGAACCGTACGTGTTAGTCCCGTGAAGTTCACTATAACCGGAGTCGACATTACAATGTTTTACACTATGGATGAGAGCGAGAGAAGTGAACAAGAGAGGAGGACGAGTGAAAGGAAAGTAAGAAGCAAATGAGCACGAGCGGCTTTTGTCTTAAGCGCAATGATATGCGTTCTGTATTCACTTAACGAATCTTTAATTTTGCGCATTCTCATTTCTTCCTTATAAACCTCCGGTAGGACAGCTAGTGATGCGACATCGATAACAAAACATTGACGTTTCCAAACTGCGATCTTCAAAATTAAAACATCGATGTTAATCATACATCGACCAAAAATCATGGATGTTTTTAAACATGAATATTTTAAAGCTTCTTTAGGAACCTCCAACATTTTGAGCAAAGAAAATTTCTCAACAACGAAATTGAATTTTACTGTGATCGCTATGTTTATTAATTTACAATTAAAATTTATCCGAAAACAAAGTTTAAAAATAGTGAGTACAAACGGCATATACGAACCCGAAACCTTGGTGGCTAGGTTACAAAACGTTTTGGCAAAGAAGGATAATGACTTCCTCTCTGCATCTTCAGAATGTTTTTAAGGACGCCACATTAATGCCGAGGTTTTCAACATCGATTTATTGCAGCCGATGTTTTATGGTTGATGTTTCAGGTACCAATAAATTGAACATCCCATCTGTTCAAAGTGATGAAAAATGAGAACTAAGTTCGAACTTTCTATTACAATAGTCGCCATTATTGCAACTGTTATGTAACTATTGTAACTGCCATTACTATAGCTGTGTGACGAAAGAAAGCTCTGGTAGGGCTAATAAACTTAGGTACCGTACTTTCATGCTCGCCACATGTCTGCTTCCGTTATCCTCAGGCGAGGATATGAAATAAAAACAGAGCATAGGCCTGGGAACACAGCTAGCTGTCAAACGTCGGATTAATCACACCATAAAATGTAAATACATACATAGTTTTAGTCATTTAATTATCAAGTTATAAACAATCTCCTATCGAAATACATTGCCCCTCACCCGTGGAAACAACGTAAGAGATAATAAAAACACTTTTTAACATTGATGTTTCAAAACATCAATTGTTTAGGGGTGATATATTCTTACATCGATGTTTTAACTTTCAACATCGATGTATTCAAGTATTAATATTTTCATGACAATGTAGCACTCTTGAATGTTACGCCTATGCAATTTGTACTTTCAGATATTGGTTCTTGCTTGCCCACTACCCATAAGGCATAGGAGACTAAAGGAAGTAAATTATTCTGAATTACAGAATATTTATTTTTGTTCCGTGGATAGAAATATCAATGACAAAAGAGTTTCGTAACAACTGATGTAATTCTTTTCCATTTAGTGACGTGTTTTATTTCATGTCGTGCCTCATTTCCTCTTTCGTTCATACCGCGAACTTTCTTTATGTGCCACGTTCAGAGACGAAATAAAACATCTGAAATATAATTGATTCAATTGCTCTTTAGAAGTTAACTGCGAACTCTTGTGAAAATTATGTAAATGGAAAGGAGAGCTATTGCGAAACATGCCGATTTCGATTTATTTGTAGATTTTAATCCCGTAATGTTGTATCTACATTAAGGCGATTGAGTAAAAACGGAACTCGTGGGCTTAATCTTAACACGTTAAAATATCTTCTTTTTGTCATTATTATTATTATTATTATTATTATTATTATTATTATTATTATTATTGTTATTATAAATAGTTTTCATTGTTATTATTGGTACCATTATTTTTACAGAGAAATGTAACAAAGCCATGGATATGCAAATTTAGTAGTGACAGGATTTCAATATATAAAGTATTCTACGAAACACCATAACTCGATTGATAATCCATAACAGAATATACGACTTCCTAAAAATTGGATGAGTTTCAAGAAGTATCGTACATTCAGGAATCGATGTATCGTACATTCAGGAATACAATATGAAAAGCAAGAAACTAATTCAATTAAAATAAATTACGGAAGGTGACCTAATGTTTTATGTTAATGCATACAAAAAACAATGTTCGTACTACTCGGAATACTAACTTTTCATATTTTTACAATAGGAATAATATTATTTGAAATATAAATTGTGAACTTTATGTACATTTTTCTCACATAAAGATTTTTGCAGTGCAGCCCCTACAATATTACATTTTTTAAGAAACTGAAATACACAATGGACTCCATCATGAATTAATGTCCGTGTTTCTTTGTTTTCGCTCCGAAATGCGGTATTTTCAAGAAACTGAAACATCCACATAACGTGATATATTTCTGAAATGCGAAAACTGTAGTATATAAAATAGCACTTACTTAGTGCATAGTATTCCCTCTTCTGCTCATCCATTGTAGAAACGTCCCTGGCTCCCATTACACAACTGATATACACTACAAACTCAAAACACCCACACAGCACGTATTTTCTTCTTGTCACTTCTAAACACTCACGACCTAAAAGGACAACGCTTTTGAGTTAGTTGTTGCCTGTTCAGGCTTTGAGTCGCAACTGGCTCAACACGATGTCCAAGTACTTTGGAACCCAATGAGTAAACAAGAATTTGTCGCTTAATCGTTCCCGAAGACGACAGTGCAACAAACAAACAACTATCGGAACTGGATGTGTTACGTATGGGGTCGTCTTTCCCACACACTGGGGATTTCCGGTGTGTCGGAGGAAATGCGGAACGAGCAAGTTTGAGATAATAAAACACGGAAATGTGGTGTAGATGTCAGATGGCGGTTGTTTAGGTTACCGCCAAACCTCGGTTAGCGGTTTATGTTAGCGGTTTCAGACTCTTTGTTTCCTGACCCTTTGTTCCCTTCCTTTGTTTCCCTTTGTAACGCCAATAAAATTATTTTTAGACAGCCCTTAGTAAAAGCGATTACTGAAGGGAGTGCAGAGAGCGCTATAAGTTCAATCTTTAGGCCTACTGCCAAAAGCGACACGATGTGCAAATGTTCCGATAAAACTGAATGCAACGACGAAAACTAAATACCATCGTCTAATCAATCACATTACTCACTACTGACCTTAGATTAACAGTGATTTGTAAGCTTGAATAAAGATAAGTAGATAAAGTGAAGATAAGTAGCTCTGACTCAAAAATAAAGTATGATACACGTGGTAAAAGTGATTTTATTTTATTTATAAGGAATAAAATAAAATGCCACTTTTACCACTCGTACTGAAAATAACTATTTTGTGAATTTCAAAGATGTTTTTGTACTTTTATTTAGGTTGTCCGATACTACTTTTGTAATACTTTGGTTCACTATTATAAAAGAAATTTAATATGCATATATGTTGGGAATTATTAGAATTTCCTCAGTGGAATTTCTTCAGAACATGTGTTCTGATTAACACATATGTTGCTGAATTGGTCACAAAAAAGTGTTACAGACATCGCAATCTCTGTGTAAAGGGAACACGAACCACACATGTCCGGCATCCGCCACAGAAAACTATTTTTATTTTCTCGCTATCGCTTATGCGTTGGAGAGAAAGTCATGTAATGCTGCGCGAAAAAAACGCGTTTTTTTTGTATAAACACTCTTATTACCCGGTCTAAATAACGAAAAGTAAATAAAAACAGTTGCTAAATGTAGAAAAAAGTCCTCTAACACGTGATAATAAATGAAAAGGACCCCTAGAAAATGAATGTTTTGTGGGTCCTTAATACCGAAAAATCAAATGACGGCAAACATGTCCTTCCGTCCGTCCGTCCGTCCGTCCGTCCGTCCGTCCGTCCGTCCGTCCGTCCGTCCGTCCGTCCGTCCGTCCGTCCGTCCGTCCGTCCGTCCGTCCGTCCGTCCGTCCGTCCGTCCGTCCGTCCGTCCGTCCGTCCGTCCGTCCGTCCGTCCGTCCGTCCGTCCGTCCGTCCGTCCGTCCGTCCGTCCGTCCGTCCGTCCGCCTGCCTGACTGTCGAATGGAGAATGGTGCAGGTCTTGTTTTCATTAGTAACCCTGATTTTTCGAAAATTCCAAAAATTCAAAATTTTTTCCGCGTCTACCTACAACAATAATTATGGTTTAGTTTTTTCGTGTTTCCAGGCGCGTCAACTGCTTTGGTCATTAGTCCCGTTAATGTAGTGCATGTTTTTTTCTCGGGAGATGGCGGTGATCTTCCGCCGCTGGATGGCGAGATCCGGCGCCGACCTACCGTCGGCTAGTGGGGTTTCCCCCTAACCAGGACTCTCCCACCAGCGGGGCACCGCCCCAGGCGGGACAAGCTCTAAGATCACGACCGGTCTCCCGGAATATGTAGTAGTGTAGTGCATGTTAGTGTAAGTGTGTGTGTAAGGGGAGAGGATAGGACAGGGAAGAGGAGGACAGATCGCGCGCGGTCCGTGGCCCGTTTCGTAGGGTACTGCTCCGGCATTCGCCTGGTGTTGATCGGAGAAACCACGGAAAACTACCGATCAGAGCAGCCGGCCACTAGAATTCTCCTCCAAGCAGCGACTGAATTCGACCTAGCTGAAAAGCTAGTGTCGAAATTCCTGCCGCCATCAGGACTCGAACCTAGCACCTCCCGGTCAGAGGCGCTGCAGTGATATCAGTTGATGCACTGAGCTACCGCTCCCGGTAATAATTATGAAGATATATAATTTTCCCTTAATGAAATCCGTTCCTTAAAGATAAATTTTAAAATAAGACCATCTACAATTTTTTAATGAAAATTTAAGTACTTTTGACGTAACGCGCTTATATACGGGCGAGAAAATACATGCTGTTTTAGCTCCACTTGTTTAAATGAAGGCATATGTAGTACGCCGGAACTATTCCTCGTGTTTCTCTAGTGAAACCTAATTTGGATATGATGTTTATTTGGAGGAAACGTTTGACTGTCTATTCAGTGGCGGCGGCAGAAGCCTTGTAGAACTCGATAATTTATTTCTTAACAAGCCTGCCTCTTAGCTGGTATTTTCATGCCTAATTTCTGTTTCTAGGTGCGATCTATGTTATTGGCCAGTAAGTAATTTACTTACTTTAACTCACCTTATGCTTTCTGATTGTTTATCATTTTGTTATATCTGGTCTGATATTTTTGTATCCCTTTCGTTTTTACTTTCTCACCTATTTTGTAGTGCGTAGTAAAGAGATAGTATTGTATCGTGCAACGAAAATTGGCGGTTTTTCACAGAAAAGTTTTTACTGTCTTGTCTCGAAAAAGTGTATAAATATAAGGTTTACGGGAAAACGTCTGTCCGCCGGTCCATCCGTCCGTGCTTCCGTCCGTCTGTCCGTCCGTCCGTCCGTCCGTCCGTCCGTCCGTCCGTCCGTCCGTCCGTTCGTCCGTCCGTCCGTCCGACCGTCAGTTCGCCCGTCAATTCGTCCGTCAGTCCGTCCGTCCGTCTGTGAACAGCTCTAGCGGCTAAACAATAGGTGCGGCTTTCACCATAACTGATATTCCTATATTGACTTGAACAAGGTCGAGGGTCTGCCAGTTTTGATACTTTGATTTTGGGAGGTAGTTTACATGAAGCCGTAACATTTTCAAGTAAAACAATCATCTCTAAATTTTGTCTTAAATTTTTTTCTGTTAAAAAAAAAACAAACAAGAATTATCCACTTTTTAGGGATCAGCGACCCACAAAACGAGTTAATCAAACGAAAAATTCGCCGTTTTTTCTGCAATATCATAATACTTTCTCTATACTATGTAAAGCCTGTTTTACACGGTCATTTTTTGATCATTTCCCGTCGATACTGAGCAGACTGGATGTAATTTGTACGAAAAAATGATGCATGGTTCATTTTTCCGTACAGATTTCATCCAGTTTGACGACAGCGCCCCTAGTGTCACTTTATGGAACTTTCTTCGGTTGCGTGAGATCTCCGGCAGGGAGTATATATATCTGGTGCGTAGCGTGGGCACGTGTTGTTTGAGATATTGAGTCTATGCGTTCAGTAATCCCTCTCGCAAATAAAACCACAATACCTCACACATCTTTCTACTCCTTACTCTGCGAATTCGTAACTATGTGATCATTCTTCCCGCTAATTTAATTTGTTTCTGTAAATGCGATGTTCAACTGTTAAACTCGCAGCGCTTTTTGCGGCGTTTGGAAGAAGTATTTTCATCACGATTACGTACAGACCAGAAATGACCGTGTAAAACGTTGGCATCACGTTCATCCAGTTTCGGCACGCATAGAACCGAACGTCCTTTTTCCATCAAGTTTCTGTACAGAAAAATGATGAAAAAAGGATGAAAAAATGACCGTGTAAAACAGGCTTAAGTGTACTTCGAATTTTACATAGCTCCCTGTGAAGTAAATCAGCAGCTACGGTGTCATCCAATTCGAAGGTTGAACGCCAGCAGTGACGTCACTGTAGTAATGTGTAAGGTTGGACGGCACCGCAACAGCTGAAGAAATGTCACAGTCTATGTACAAGTCGCAGTATAGCATAGAAAAAGTAAGCAGTTAAAAATGTACGCATGGGTCCAACTGATAATCCTTATTTCTCTCACCTCCCCACCGGGAGCGGTATCTCAGAGCGTCAACTGATGCCACTGCAGTGCCTCTCCCCGGATGGTCCTAGGTTCGAGTCCTGACGGCGGCAGGATTTTCAACCCGAGCTTTTCAGCTAGGTCGAATTCAGTCGATGTCTGGAGGAGAATTCTAGCGGACGGCTGCTCTGATCGGTACAGTACCCTAACAAACGGGACACGGACCGCGCGCGATCTTTCCTTCCTCTTCCTTGTCCTATCCTCTCCTCTTACACACACACTAACACTAACATTCACTACACTACCACATATTCCGGGAGACCGGTCGGGAGCTTAGAGCTTGTCCCGACTGGGGCGGTGCCCCGCTGGTGGGAGAGTCCCGGTTAGGGGGGAACCCCCACTAGCCGACGGTAGGTCGGCGCGGAATCTCGCGGGGGGAGATCACCACCATCTCCCGAGGAAAAACTCATGCACTAAACTTTCGGGACTTATGACGTAAGCTGTTGACACACCCGAAATTACCAACCAACCAACCAAAAATCTCCCCCCCCCCCAGCATCACGGATTACGATCCCGGTTTCACCCGTGGTTGTTGCGACGGAGATCGCGTGTTTCCCACTGGAGGAAAACCATGGCGAAGCGATAGCGCATCAGGTGAGCGCACGGGCACGGGAAGGCCGGTTTCACCAGGGATCGTGAGGCCGTGCGTCACGCGGCGCACTGAGCAATCGAAGCAGGAAGCGGAGGCGGAACCCTCGGCGCAGAGACTTCACGGAAAGGGAACATTCGGTTGACATCATGAGCATCAAGCTGGAATTAAGAGTTCATTTATTTGTTTGTTTTAAAAAAATTGGCTTAATAAATACTTTCGAGACTTGAAGGAATGATGGGAGGAAGGTCAACAGAATAGAAAGATGGATAAGTAGATACGTAAATGGATAGATGGTGAATAGATGGACAGGTAGACAGGTAGGTGATTTATGAATCCGTGAGTCACACATGGGCTGTAGGAAAGGGCCAGCGCGTGCTTGGTCAATGCATTGGTTTCGCAAACATCAGCTCAGTTTTGATTCAGAGGTTTCAGAGTGAGAGAATGTTAGATGCGAAATGGCGAAGCGGATATCGAATTCGACAATTCACAGTGAAGATCGGTTCTGCATCAGGCGACTACCGTGGCCCTTTCAGATGAATCAAGAAAATTTTGAAAAGTGGTGAGAGAAACATTATTACAAAAACTGCCTTCTAAGGCAGTACTTGTTCTTGATAATGTTCCATATCACTGTGTTAGCCAATAAAACCCCAATTACATATGCATTAAAGCGCGACATAATTCAATGGTTGAATGCAAAAGGAATGCATGCTAATGAAAACCTGAGGAAGCCTGAATTATACCAACTAGTTCCGCAACTAAAACCTCAGAACCAGACATACAAAATTGATGAGCTGTTTACCAGTAGGGGTCATTCTGTCATCCACCTTCTGAATCGCATTGAAATGCCATAGGCAAAAATTAAGAGACTTATAAAGGAAAGCGAAGAAGTTGTTAGAGCTTACAAACTGGGCTATCACTCAAGTCACTTTTGAAGACTGGAAGGGTTACTGCGCTCATGTCATGAAACGTGAAAATGAATACTGGGGGGGGGACGGTCTAGTGCCAGATGTTATAGACAGTATTGTTATAAATATGGACTCGGATATCGAGCGTGAAAATAGCGATAGTTCATTGGTGGACAATGATTAGGTAAGGTCAATGTCTTTAACTCAATAGTAGTGTCCATCTCTTCCCCCACTCCCTACCGTCGCTTCCTTTCTGTATCCCCACTCTACCCCCTCTCCTTCGCTCTGCGACTGACACAGCGAAATGGCATGACGTCACAGAGCCGGAGACATCAGAACTCAACTGTAGATGGGTAGGCAGATAGATGAATAGACAGATAGGTAGATGCACTGGTGAGGATAGGAAGACAGTTGATGGGTCAACACATGAATAGGTGGGTAGATAGATGGATAGGTAGATCGATAGAAAGATATAGACAGAGATCGATTTGATTTATTTAATCATTTTGGCTATTTGTGTTGCATTAAATATTTTTAAAAATAGTTTACTTCCTTAGATATATAATATTAAATGTTTACTACACAATTTATTTTCCATTTTCACATATTCTGTAATTTTCATTTGAAAATCTTCAATCATATCACGATTTTTATTGTAATCTTTTATATAATTCAAAACATTTATCAAGATTTTTCTTTTTATGGCGGGACAGCTTTACTGAAATTGAAGACTAAATTTTGAGCTTCTCTTGTGGCTATAGTGTTTTCTCTTTTATTCATTGTATTTTGTTAGCTAAACTTCCTGTTATCCCATGAAAATTAATTTAAAAATAAAAATTAACGTCTTAAAATGTATTCTGTTTAGTTGACATAAATTTCAATTTCTCCTATGTTTAGCACTTGCATACACGTACTACCCTCGCTCTCTACTTTATTGTACATGTAGATTGTGTATTTCGAATGTTAGGGTTCCAATTACCTTTGTTGCAGAATAGTCAGAATGAGATGCAATTATGGATTTAACTATATATATATATATATATATATATATATATATATATATATATATATATATTCTAACACGCCCACCTACTACCTTCCACACGTTTTGAGGGCGTGATAGAATGAATGCTCGTGAAGCGAGCTTAAAATTCCCACAGATTCTTTTGGGTATGAGAAAGGTCTGAACCCTTGACACAATGAACCAGATAAAATACGAATAAAATGAGCCTATATTCAATGAAAAAATTACAGTGACGCAATTTTATAACAGGATAATGCACTTTAAAAAGTTGGTCACTTTAAAAAGCAAAACAAGGCAAAACAAAAAGAAAAAATTGGCGTCACCTCGAATGCCTGAACACTTTCACCAACTTCAATTTACAATTTGCTCATTCCTCTTTCTGAATTTTCATCTACCACATTATTTTACTCTTTCTACTCTAGTTTTTCGTGTACGGCTTTTAAAATGAATTGTTTTAAGGAATGCCGTTCACAGGTGCTAGCCTTGCGCTTCGCACTCACTATAACACTTAACTTTAAAGAGAAAAAAACAATAAAACGTAATATACACGTTACATAAATCTGACCCCTTTACATATCACAGAAAGCAATTACTTTTAACACAACACAATAAACTGACTTTCCAGATAACATCAACTATACAACATGTGAAAATCATGAATTATTTAAGTAAAATTGTACAAGGTATGATCTCTTTGAATGAATTTAATAACACGTGCAGTAAATTAACTTGAAACTGCCACTCACATCGTTCGGAATTCTTCTCCCACATATTCTGGACTTTTCGCCCACTTTTAACATGAATTGTCGTGTATTTACGGCTATTCTCTTTCCCCAACTGATCGCCGCATAAAAGTTGCCAGTTCTTTTACCTCGACAGCTCCGCATCGCTCGCCTGTAGGTAGCCTTGGGGATTTTCTGCCGCTCGCAGCCCCGCGTCGCCACTCTTCTCCGCTTGCTGTCCCACGACGTTACAAGTTTCCTTCCCTCGAACACTGGTCTCTGCTACGCCTACTATTTCCGCACCCTTCTCCCGTTCTCCGGACTCGTACGATTCTCGTTCCAGTCCAAATCTTTCTCATCTACGCTTTGCTCTTCCTGGGGTCGTTCTTCTTCTGCTGCCGCGCCTCGTACAAGTTTGTTCGCGCTTCCAGCCTCGAATAATTAATGTTGCTGAAGTTATACTTTCAATGCTGGGCCTACCTACCTCACTTTGAGCATGTATGGTCTCAGAGTGCAATATGAGATGCTGGATTTAGTTAATGTTCTTCTGCGCGAATTTTACAAATTTGAAATTATTTCGGAGTCAGTCACTTCAGTTGCTCTCAAATATTGTGAATGCCAAGAACGTTTGTGCACTCCACTTCTTAATTACATCACTCTTCAAAGATACGCTTCTCAAGCTAACTTTTAATTACCAAGTTAAAATAAACTCCTATACAATCGCCTTCAGAACTCATTCTAGTCACCGTCACTGCTGCAATCGAAGAGAGCTCAATCTAGTCGCCGTCGCTGCTGCAATCACAGCGGCTCAGTCTAGTCGCCGTCGCTGCTGCAATCCAGGAGGGCTCCTCCGAGGCGCGCCGCGATGCTTATGGTACTCGCGCCTGGGGAAATTTTGGAGGGATGAATATTCTCCACTTTTCGTGACCTCCCGGAAAAACATTATTCTCTAGTTCGGGCGTCAGAGTTCGAAAAGCTGTGGGTAGATGGCGCGTTTACAAGTCATCGCTCCGCCGCGTACCGTACTCCTCTCTGTTCGTGGGCTTCTTTTCGTAGCTGATGCGTTATGGGGTTGTCTAACCCCCTGACGTCACAATATATATAATATATATATATATATATATATATATATATATATATATATATATATATATATATATATATATATAAGAACTCGGTAGTGACTCGTCACTGCACTGTGTAGCACCTTGACAAAAATGAGGTTAATAAAGACGCAGAAATACTATTCAAAAAAGAATAAAGAAGAAAAAGATGAAGTGGAAGTTGGTAACTCACTTTATTCTCTTCGTCCGTATTTTTTCTTTCCTTTTTCATGTCCTTTTTTTTGGTTCTTTTCATTTTTTCTTTGAGTTTCTTTTTCGTTTTTATTTTACTTCTTTTCCCTTCTTTGTTTCCATTTTTCTCCCTGCCAGTAATTAATTGGCCTAGTAACAATAACAATAAATACATTCGACTTCAACAGTGTCACCCACAGCGTCGTAAAGTTGCCAGTGCACCCAACGGGAAAAAAGAGTGCGGTGCACACACTGACCTTCACAGGATAATTGCGGGGCCACCCGTTACGTAATGAGCCACGTGCCCGTCGCTTCCTCCCGGCGGACTGCCCGCTGGCGCTGCCTGTTGCACAAGAGCTCTCGTGAACTTGACCCACATTGCGTTCAGGTCGACCTCTTCGGAGAAAGTAGGCGCGAAAGCAGTTGGCCCCGGGGAAGCAGAAGGCCCGGTCACAGTGAAGTCGATTGTGGCGACAGGATGTTCGACACTGGCTTTTCAGCTAGGTCGAATTCAGCCGCTGTCTGGACGAGAATTCTAGCGGCCGGCTGCTCTGATCGGTAGTTTTCCGTGGTTTCTCCGATCAACACCACGCGAATGCCGGAGAAGTACCCTACCAAACGGGCCACGGACCGCGCGCGATCTGTCCTTCCTTATCCTCTCCCCTTACACACACACTTACACTAACATGCACTACACTACCACATATTCCGGGAGACCGGTCGGGAGCTTAGAGCTTGTCCCGGCAGGGGCGGTGCCCCGCTGGTGGGAGAGTCCTGGTTAGGGGGAAACCCCAGTAGCCGACGGTAGGTCGCCGCCGGATCTCGCCATCCAGCGGGGGAAGATCACCGCCATCTCCCGAGAGAAAAGCATGCACTACACTAACGGGACTAATGACCAAAGTAGTTGACGCGCCCGGAAACACGAAAAAATCAATCAATCAATCGATTATGGCCGAAATTTCGGTCGGCCGACGTCGAACGTTCCTGTCCCATGTGCACGATTCGTCCAATAGTAGTAGTAGTACAGTCGACTCCGGTTATAATGAACTTCTGGGGATTAACATGTTTGGTTCACTAAATCAGAGGTTCGCTATATCCGATTATGGCCAAAATAAATGGAATTTCTCCACAATGATTGATTTTATTCATATCCTGCAAAATTCATTAACAGCACAAACTGAAAATTTCAATATTTTTATTGGTATGTAAAAACTATTTTTTTTCAACTGTTGTTTCGTACATTTTTCGTTTGATCTTTCTCCAGAGTTCGTTTTGTGTCCATACTTGATTCAGAAAAATCCTCTGACTCTTTAAGTATGGTAATGGAGTCTTGACACCCTTCAATGCGTCTTGCACTGTTGGAACACCGTCCCCCTCTCCGAAGGCCCTTTCAATCGCCTAATAACATATGAGATCCAATTAATTTCCAGAACGTACTTCCTACGTTCACTATAGAGGTTTAGGTTTTCTATAACCGAATCTTCTTATGCTTATTTGTAATGTAAGTGAAACGGAAGCAGTGACGTAAGTTCACTATAACCGTGGGTTCACTATATCCGAGTTCGCTATAACCGGAGTTGGCTGTAAATGGAAATGGGCGTACTGAACCCGAACGACCTCTTCCGACAGCGTCCGGAAACATCGGCTCCAAGACGAAGATCTGATTCGTTTGATTTTGTCGGTTCCATTCGCCCGAAGTAAGCTGGAGAATCAAGGCCGTCTATAATATCAAGACTGCATACAATACTTGTAGATGATCTTGAGATGATTCTCGCATATGTTTCAAACAATAAACTGCGGAATAATGGAGATATTCGGGCGATTTCGAATGCAACATTCGGGTTATTTTCGGATGAAATAAGTCGTACGATTTCGATCATAGCCGTCCAGTAGCGACTGACATATAGTTCGGCTGCTCTGTGACCGTAGCCTTAAAGCTGACCTCCCATTCTGACGCTTTTCCGGACTACTGTTGTAACTAGAAAAAGGCGAAAATTTAGATTTTGGAATAAGTCAGTCGAAAAATATAATTTTTTTTTGTTGAGTGATTGATTATTTTTCAGGGCGCGACAACTGCCACGGTCGTTAGTCTCGAAAGTGTAGTGCATGTTTTAACGCGGGAGGTGGCTGTATTATTACACCGGTGAGATCCGACACCGAGCTATCCATAGGCTAGCGAGTTTTCCCCAACCAGGTCTCTCCCACCAGCGGTTCACCGCCCAGACGGAAAGAGCTTTACGCTCCCTACGTGTGTGGTAGAGTAGTGCGTTTTTTTAGTGTATGTGTAAGTTAGAGATGAGGGTAGTTTCCTCCACAATGCGGATGAATTCGACTTAGCTGACAATCTAGTGTCGAAAATTCTGCCTCCGTCAGTACTCGATACCTACGACCTGCCGGCCAGAGGCACTGCAATGACATCAATATTGGTGAACCGGGAGCGGTGGCTCAGTGCATCAATTGATGTCACTACAGTGCCACTGACCGCGAGGTCCTCGGTTCCAGTCCCGACGGTGGAAGAATTATCGGCACTAGCCAGACAGCTTGGAGGATTCTAGTGGCTGGTTGCTCTGGTAGTTTTCCGTGGTTCCCCTGATCAACACCAGGCGAATGCTGTGGCATTACCCTAATAAACAGGCCACGGCCGGGCGCGATCTTTCCTTCCTCTTCCTTGTCCTATCCTCTCTCCTTACACACACACACACAAATGCACTACACTACCACACATATTAGGAGTAAAGGCGAGTGTTTGGAACCTGCTCGGGTTGGGGCGGTGCCCCAGTGGTGGGAGATACCTGGTTGGGGAAAATCCCGTTAACCGACGTGAAGGTCGGCGTCTAATCTCACCATCCAGTTGGGAGCGAGATGATCACGGCTCCCTTCCGAGGAAAAATATACTCTACACATAAGAGAGTAATTACCATAGCATGAAGTAACAGTCAAGCCCAGAATCAGTTTTAGCACACAGCTCATGGATTACAAATTTTGGGTCTGATTTCTTAACTTGCCCACTTTGACGAATAGAAAGTTGATGAGAGATGGGAGAATAAAGCAGAAAAACAAAAGACGGGAACTCGCGGAAGGAGGGCAGGAATTCCGGTTCAGTGGTTTGAATGTACTTGGTTCAACATACCGGGAGAGGTGGCTCTGTGCATCAACTGATGTTACCGCAGTGCTTCTGACTGCGTGGTCCAAGGTTCGAGTCCCGACAGTGGCAAGATTTTCGACACTAGCTTGTCAGCTAGGTGGAATTCAGTCGCGGTCTGGAGGAGAATTCTTGAGGCCGGCTGCTCTGATCGGTAATTTTCCGTAGTTTCTCCGATGAATACCAGGCGAATGCCGGAGCAGTACCCTAACAAACGGGCCACGGACCGCGCGCGATCTTTCCTTCCTCTTCCTTGCCCTATTCTCTCCCCTTACACACACACACACACACACACACACACACTTACACTAACATGAACTACACTACCACACATTCCGGGAGACCGGTCGGGAGCTTAGAACTTGGCCCGGCTGGGGTAGTGCCCCACTGGTACGAGATGCCTGGTTAAGGAAAACCCCGCTAGTCGAGGGTAGGTCGGTCCGGATCTCGCCATACAATGGGTAAGATCACAGCCACCTTACGAAAAAAACATGCACTACACTTACCGGACTAACGTCCTCATTAGTTGCCGCGTCCGGAACCACTAACAACCAACCAACTTGGTTGAATATCGTGTTTCATTTCGTATCAACGAGTGCCTTAAATTTTATAAATATGCTTGAAGTTTGTTTTTGTGAAGAGATACTTTAAAATGTTTTGGCGAACAGAATTATGTTGAATTTCTTTGTCACAAAGAAAGAAAGGCAAAAAGTGTGTATAACTATACGATGAATATTAGTTTCGGTGCGAAACATTTTTTATATTCGAAAGCGATATACATGAATTGTCTTGATATCAAGAATTCTTTTCAAACTATTTTAGAAGCAATTGCTCAATAGTCGCCCCTTTTATAACTGCAATGTAAGTTATCTTCTTTATTAATTCAGTGAATTATCTTTCCGTTTTTCTCTGACAAACTCAGAATGTATTTCTTATCTAAAGTGTTTTGAAATAATGCATTGCGTACTCACTGTTGTTTTAAGTTTAAAGCGGAAGTCGAAGGTCAAAGCCACGTCATCAACGTGGGCTCGCCTAGAGACGTCTCAACTGACCCCTAATGTAATATCAGAGTAGGGTTATTAAAATAAATTATTGAATTTTTAGGGGGTACTAGTAGGTTTATTATAATAAATTATTTTAGCAGGCCCGTCGGGTAGTCCGTGGTCATGGAGCAGCGTGCTAGCTCTCTCTGAAGCGGTGTCTAGTTCGATTCACGGACGGGACAAAAATGAAGCTGAAGCTTTTAGCTTTGTAATACGAAGCGCCTCAATTTGTGTAGTCGTTGGACGAAGGAAAAAGCTCACATCGGTGAGGAATATGTCACGCTTGCCATATGTCTCTCTTACCC